>OY720381.1:22713608-23332046 GCA_963082945.1 Cerastis leucographa | reverse complement strand
ATGATGCTCATGTTTCGCACCCCATCTGCAACTTTGAGGACGATGGCCTCCAGGAGCTCGCCGCGATCGCCGGAGGGAGCGGTGCCTTCGCCCATTGACGCGCGGAGGAGAATCTCCTTCGGAGAAGATACTCTTTCCGCGTCTCAGAAGGGCCCTGCTACCCCGGGGACGTGCCAAGCTCCTGTTGACTCCTCAATTCCGCTCAAAAAGCCTGAGACCGGGCACCGCAGTCGCATTGCGGAGGCGAGAGCTTGCCTGAATAAGGCTAAGCTGAATTTAGGCAACTCTCGCAACCTAAAAGCCGAGATTAAAACTGCGGTACTCGAGGCAATAAACAGGCTTTTTGAGCTTGTTAAGGAGTCAGAGCGCGACAAAGCCCCTGCCGCACCGGAAGCCGTACCAGCACCCGTGCCCACTGCTGACTGTCGTCCCCAGTCCAACCCTGAGATTCTCGCTAGCCAGACTGAGCTCGTAGAGACTATGAAGGAGCACATAACCTTATTAAAGGAAAACTCTGAAGAGTTAGTCAAACTACGGGACAGTCTGGCTAGCAGGGAAAGTGTTGGGGAGACTACCTACGCGAGTGTAGCGGCCGTCAGTAAGTGCCACACTGGGGCACAAGCCCTGGAGCGAACGACGCTGCACTCCGTGGTGGTTTCCTCAACCCAGGAGATGGACACGGGGGACGAAGTCCTCGAAAGAGTGCGAAAAGCAGTGGATGCGAAGGAGGGCTGGGTGCGCGTTGAGCGGGTCAGGAAGGCAAAGGACCAAAGGATCATCATGGGGTGCGCAACACAGGAGGAGAGACGCAAACTAAAAACAAGACTGGAAGCCGCCGGAGAGAACCTCGTCGTCGAGGACGTGAAAAATCGGGACCCGCTTCTGATCCTTAAGGACGTCTTATTGATTCACAGTGATGAGGAATTGAGGAGAGCCCTTAAGAATCAGAACCGGGAGATATTTCACGGGCTCGACGATGAGGAACAAAAAATTACGATTAAATACAGGCGAAAAACACGGAACCCGCATGTGAATCACGTTGTGCTTGGTGTGTCTCCTACGGTCTGGATGAGGTCGATTGAGTTAGGAAAACTCCACATCGACCTCCAAAGAGTTCGCGTTGAGGACCAGACGCCTCTGGTGCAGTGCACCCGCTGCTTGGCTTTCGGGCACGGCAAACGCCTATGCACGGAGCCAGCCGATCTGTGTAGCCACTGCGGTGGGTTTCACCTCAGGACGGACTGCCCGGATATACAGATCGGCAAAGCAGCGGCTTGTGTGAACTGCACCAGAGCAAAACTAGGGGCCACCGAGCACAACGCATTCAGTAACGAATGCCCCGTGCGAAGGAAGTGGGACGCATTCGCAAGAGCTTCGATAGCGTATTGCTAAAGTTGGCGATGCGACCACTTCCGGGCACAGTTCGGCAAAACTGAAAACCAGGTTCGTTGAGCAGACCACTAGGGTTGGCAATATGCAAAATTGTAACTCAAGAATCGTTCATGAGAAACTGTCACGAGTTATTATGGAACAGGTGCTAGCCCTGGTGGGCGGATCATGTTCTGTCGTACTGGCCGATACGATATTCCAAAGCTTTAAGGTTAATAAACAAAACATAATTATGATATATAAATATATATTGAATATATAGCTTCGATATCATAAGAATATACAAAATAATAACAAAATAAAACAAATATTTAAAAATTGGGTAAACAAATGAAATAGGTGTAGAAAAAGTAAAAAGTGAAAGGAATACCAATATCTAGGCTAATTCACATTAGTGCATTCGTAAAAAAAAAAAACATAATATTAAATATAATAGATAGAAGTAAATGGTAATAGGAATATATAATAAAGGAATTTTTCAAAAGCGGTAATACATAAATATTAAGCATCAATAAATAGCAGATACAAACAATTATCGACAAAATATAGCGTGTGAAACAAAAGTAAAATAAATAAAGTAAATATCATCGCACTGAAAGTGGGCTCTCCGGCCTTTCGAAGCTTATGTAAATCAAAACCTAGTAACAAGGTCTCTGATAATGTCAGAGGGACACTGGCAAGGCAGGAGTGGTTTTTAGCCGGTTCGAGTCCGGCACTACCTCGACTGTCTCACAAGTCGTGAGATAGTCGAGGTGTCCGTGGGGATTTCCCTCTCCTGCCCAAACAAAAAAAAAAAAAAAAAAAAAAAAACCTAACCTAACCTAACCTAACCTAACCTAACCTAACCTAACCTAACCCGATATCTTCGCCATTAAGGGTGCGTTTTTGACGCTGTTTTCAGCATTTTTAGACTTTAGTGGGCCTCCGCCTACGTTTTGACAATATTTTACCACCCTAGAAGCGTTTTCAAAAATCTTCCCTTACGACACTTAGAAAATTTTTAATATTTCAAACAAAATCTTCCAAATTTAGTGTTCTTCCAAATTTTTCTACAAATATTACTTTAGAATATAGTTGCAATAGTACTCACCTACCATCCCTGCGTTCCGGTGCCCGTTTCGTGTCCCGGACTCAAGGTTGGGGGTTGAAAACCAAAATTTTTTGACTCAAAAACTGGTTTTTTGAGCAAAACCCAAAATTTTTGTTCGGCACTCACCCCTTTCTATTTCGTAGTTAGCTAGCCCGCGCGAAGCCGCGTCTCTGGACACCTCACTCGCGGGTCTAGCTCAAATAGAATTTGCAAAATTTTCAAAATTATTGTTTTCTTATAGATTCTGCTACTACCAAAATCCACCTAAGGGATCACGCTAAACACTAAAACGTTGATATCTTCGCCATTAAGGGTGCGTTTTTGACGCTGTTTTCAGCATTTTTAGACTTTAGTGGGCCTCCGCCTACGTTTTGACAATATTTTACCACCCTAGAAGCGTTTTCAAAAATCTTCCCTTACGACACTTAGAAATTTTTTAATATTTCAGACAAAATCTTCCAAATTTAGTGTTCTTCCAAATTTTTCTACAAATATTACTTTAGAATATAGTTGCAATAGTACTCACCTACCATCCCTGCGTTCCGGTGCCCGTTTCGTGTCCCGGACTCAAGGTTGGGGGTTGAAAACCAAAATTTTTTGACTCAAAAACTGGTTTTTTGAGCAAAACCCAAAATTTTTGTTCGGCACTCACCCCTTTCTATTTCGTAGTTAGCTAGCCCGCGCGAAGCCGCGTCTCTGGACACCTCACTCGCGGGTCTAGCTCAAATAGAATTTGCAAAATTTTCAAAATTATTGTTTTCTTATAGATTCTGCTACTACCAAAATCCACCTAAGGGATCACGCTAAACACTAAAACGTTGATATCTTCGCCATTAAGGGTGCGTTTTTGACGCTGTTTTCAGCATTTTTAGACTTTAGTGGGCCTCCGCCTACGTTTTGACAATATTTTACCACCCTAGAAGCGTTTTCAAAAATCTTCCCTTACGACACTTAGAAATTTTTTAATATTTCAGACAAAATCTTCCAAATTTAGTGTTCTTCCAAATTTTTCTACAAATATTACTTTAGAATATAGTTGCAATAGTACTCACCTACCATCCCTGCGTTCCGGTGCCCGTTTCGTGTCCCGGACTCAAGGTTGGGGGTTGAAAACCAAAATTTTTTGACTCAAAAACTGGTTTTTTGAGCAAAACCCAAAATTTTTGTTCGGCACTCACCCCTTTCTATTTCGTAGTTAGCTAGCCCGCGCGAAGCCGCGTCTCTGGACACCTCACTCGCGGGTCTAGCTCAAATAGAATTTGCAAAATTTTCAAAATTATTGTTTTCTTATAGATTCTGCTACTACCAAAATCCACCTAAGGGATCACGCTAAACACTAAAACGTTGATATCTTCGCCATTAAGGGTGCGTTTTTGACGCTGTTTTCAGCATTTTTAGACTTTAGTGGGCCTCCGCCTACGTTTTGACAATATTTTACCACCCTAGAAGCGTTTTCAAAAATCTTCCCTTACGACACTTAGAAATTTTTTAATATTTCAGACAAAATCTTCCAAATTTAGTGTTCTTCCAAATTTTTCTACAAATATTACTTTAGAATATAGTTGCAATAGTACTCACCTACCATCCCTGCGTTCCGGTGCCCGTTTCGTGTCCCGGACTCAAGGTTGGGGGTTGAAAACCAAAATTTTTTGACTCAAAAACTGGTTTTTTGAGCAAAACCCAAAATTTTTGTTCGGCACTCACCCCTTTCTATTTCGTAGTTAGCTAGCCCGCGCGAAGCCGCGTCTCTGGACACCTCACTCGCGGGTCTAGCTCAAATAGAATTTGCAAAATTTTCAAAATTATTGTTTTCTTATAGATTCTGCTACTACCAAAATCCACCTAAGGGATCACGCTAAACACTAAAACGTTGATATCTTCGCCATTAAGGGTGCGTTTTTGACGCTGTTTTCAGCATTTTTAGACTTTAGTGGGCCTCCGCCTACGTTTTGACAATATTTTACCACCCTAGAAGCGTTTTCAAAAATCTTCCCTTACGACACTTAGAAATTTTTTAATATTTCAGACAAAATCTTCCAAATTTAGTGTTCTTCCAAATTTTTCTACAAATATTACTTTAGAATATAGTTGCAATAGTACTCACCTACCATCCCTGCGTTCCGGTGCCCGTTTCGTGTCCCGGACTCAAGGTTGGGGGTTGAAAACCAAAATTTTTTGACTCAAAAACTGGTTTTTTGAGCAAAACCCAAAATTTTTGTTCGGCACTCACCCCTTTCTATTTCGTAGTTAGCTAGCCCGCGCGAAGCCGCGTCTCTGGACACCTCACTCGCGGGTCTAGCTCAAATAGAATTTGCAAAATTTTCAAAATTATTGTTTTCTTATAGATTCTGCTACTACCAAAATCCACCTAAGGGATCACGCTAAACACTAAAACGTTGATATCTTCGCCATTAAGGGTGCGTTTTTGACGCTGTTTTCAGCATTTTTAGACTTTAGTGGGCCTCCGCCTACGTTTTGACAATATTTTACCACCCTAGAAGCGTTTTCAAAAATCTTCCCTTACGACACTTAGAAATTTTTTAATATTTCAGACAAAATCTTCCAAATTTAGTGTTCTTCCAAATTTTTCTACAAATATTACTTTAGAATATAGTTGCAATAGTACTCACCTACCATCCCTGCGTTCCGGTGCCCGTTTCGTGTCCCGGACTCAAGGTTGGGGGTTGAAAACCAAAATTTTTTGACTCAAAAACTGGTTTTTTGAGCAAAACCCAAAATTTTTGTTCGGCACTCACCCCTTTCTATTTCGTAGTTAGCTAGCCCGCGCGAAGCCGCGTCTCTGGACACCTCACTCGCGGGTCTAGCTCAAATAAAATTTTGCCCTCCCACCCGCCCTATTGTGTATAGGAAGGCCGGAGTGGGATTTTACGCAAAATTTAAATTTTCTATTTTTGCTCTTCAAGCTGTTTTTGGAACTCTAGAAAGTGTTTGAAGGGAAATTGGCGCTTTTTAGTTTAAAAATTTTTGACTTATTGTGACAAATTAATTAAATTTGAAATTGACCATCATTGTCAGTGGTGATGTTTTAGCTTTTATTGTAATTTAATTTATTTTTGCATTTATTTTAATCTTTTATTGTAATTTGTGCTCCCCTCTTTACAGGGACACAGAAGTACCATTGATTATTTATTATTTTTTTAAATTTTAAATTATTTTGTGATTATTATACGTTCTGTGTACCCCCCTTTACAGGGACACAGAAATATCCAGTGTCCCAGACGTCTCTCCTCCCGAGCGGGTATTCTTGGACGAACCCCCTTTTTACAGGGGTCCGTTTTATAGTATCCGTCTCTAATGATGCTCATGTTTCGCACCCCATCTGCAACTTTGAGGACGATGGCCTCCAGGAGCTCGCCGCGATCGCCGGAGGGAGCGGTGCCTTCGCCCATTGACGCGCGGAGGAGAATCTCCTTCGGAGAAGATACTCTTTCCGCGTCTCAGAAGGGCCCTGCTACCCCGGGGACGTGCCAAGCTCCTGTTGACTCCTCAATTCCGCTCAAAAAGCCTGAGACCGGGCACCGCAGTCGCATTGCGGAGGCGAGAGCTTGCCTGAATAAGGCTAAGCTGAATTTAGGCAACTCTCGCAACCTAAAAGCCGAGATTAAAACTGCGGTACTCGAGGCAATAAACAGGCTTTTTGAGCTTGTTAAGGAGTCAGAGCGCGACAAAGCCCCTGCCGCACCGGAAGCCGTACCAGCACCCGTGCCCACTGCTGACTGTCGTCCCCAGTCCAACCCTGAGATTCTCGCTAGCCAGACTGAGCTCGTAGAGACTATGAAGGAGCACATAACCTTATTAAAGGAAAACTCTGAAGAGTTAGTCAAACTACGGGACAGTCTGGCTAGCAGGGAAAGTGTTGGGGAGACTACCTACGCGAGTGTAGCGGCCGTCAGTAAGTGCCACACTGGGGCACAAGCCCTGGAGCGAACGACGCTGCACTCCGTGGTGGTTTCCTCAACCCAGGAGATGGACACGGGGGACGAAGTCCTCGAAAGAGTGCGAAAAGCAGTGGATGCGAAGGAGGGCTGGGTGCGCGTTGAGCGGGTCAGGAAGGCAAAGGACCAAAGGATCATCATGGGGTGCGCAACACAGGAGGAGAGACGCAAACTAAAAACAAGACTGGAAGCCGCCGGAGAGAACCTCGTCGTCGAGGACGTGAAAAATCGGGACCCGCTTCTGATCCTTAAGGACGTCTTATTGATTCACAGTGATGAGGAATTGAGGAGAGCCCTTAAGAATCAGAACCGGGAGATATTTCACGGGCTCGACGATGAGGAACAAAAAATTACGATTAAATACAGGCGAAAAACACGGAACCCGCATGTGAATCACGTTGTGCTTGGTGTGTCTCCTACGGTCTGGATGAGGTCGATTGAGTTAGGAAAACTCCACATCGACCTCCAAAGAGTTCGCGTTGAGGACCAGACGCCTCTGGTGCAGTGCACCCGCTGCTTGGCTTTCGGGCACGGCAAACGCCTATGCACGGAGCCAGCCGATCTGTGTAGCCACTGCGGTGGGTTTCACCTCAGGACGGACTGCCCGGATATACAGATCGGCAAAGCAGCGGCTTGTGTGAACTGCACCAGAGCAAAACTAGGGGCCACCGAGCACAACGCATTCAGTAACGAATGCCCCGTGCGAAGGAAGTGGGACGCATTCGCAAGAGCTTCGATAGCGTATTGCTAAAGTTGGCGATGCGACCACTTCCGGGCACAGTTCGGCAAAACTGAAAACCAGGTTCGTTGAGCAGACCACTAGGGTTGGCAATATGCAAAATTGTAACTCAAGAATCGTTCATGAGAAACTGTCACGAGTTATTATGGAACAGGTGCTAGCCCTGGTGGGCGGATCATGTTCTGTCGTACTGGCCGATACGATATTCCAAAGCTTTAAGGTTAATAAACAAAACATAATTATGATATATAAATATATATTGAATATATAGCTTCGATATCATAAGAATATACAAAATAATAACAAAATAAAACAAATATTTAAAAATTGGGTAAACAAATGAAATAGGTGTAGAAAAAGTAAAAAGTGAAAGGAATACCAATATCTAGGCTAATTCACATTAGTGCATTCGTAAAAAAAAAAAACATAATATTAAATATAATAGATAGAAGTAAATGGTAATAGGAATATATAATAAAGGAATTTTTCAAAAGCGGTAATACATAAATATTAAGCATCAATAAATAGCAGATACAAACAATTATCGACAAAATATAGCGTGTGAAACAAAAGTAAAATAAATAAAGTAAATATCATCGCACTGAAAGTGGGCTCTCCGGCCTTTCGAAGCTTATGTAAATCAAAACCTAGTAACAAGGTCTCTGATAATGTCAGAGGGACACTGGCAAGGCAGGAGTGGTTTTTAGCCGGTTCGAGTCCGGCACTACCTCGACTGTCTCACAAGTCGTGAGATAGTCGAGGTGTCCGTGGGGATTTCCCTCTCCTGCCCAAACAAAAAAAAAAAAAAAAAAAAAAAAACCTAACCTAACCTAACCTAACCTAACCTAACCTAACCTAACCTAACCCGATATCTTCGCCATTAAGGGTGCGTTTTTGACGCTGTTTTCAGCATTTTTAGACTTTAGTGGGCCTCCGCCTACGTTTTGACAATATTTTACCACCCTAGAAGCGTTTTCAAAAATCTTCCCTTACGACACTTAGAAAATTTTTAATATTTCAAACAAAATCTTCCAAATTTAGTGTTCTTCCAAATTTTTCTACAAATATTACTTTAGAATATAGTTGCAATAGTACTCACCTACCATCCCTGCGTTCCGGTGCCCGTTTCGTGTCCCGGACTCAAGGTTGGGGGTTGAAAACCAAAATTTTTTGACTCAAAAACTGGTTTTTTGAGCAAAACCCAAAATTTTTGTTCGGCACTCACCCCTTTCTATTTCGTAGTTAGCTAGCCCGCGCGAAGCCGCGTCTCTGGACACCTCACTCGCGGGTCTAGCTCAAATAGAATTTGCAAAATTTTCAAAATTATTGTTTTCTTATAGATTCTGCTACTACCAAAATCCACCTAAGGGATCACGCTAAACACTAAAACGTTGATATCTTCGCCATTAAGGGTGCGTTTTTGACGCTGTTTTCAGCATTTTTAGACTTTAGTGGGCCTCCGCCTACGTTTTGACAATATTTTACCACCCTAGAAGCGTTTTCAAAAATCTTCCCTTACGACACTTAGAAATTTTTTAATATTTCAGACAAAATCTTCCAAATTTAGTGTTCTTCCAAATTTTTCTACAAATATTACTTTAGAATATAGTTGCAATAGTACTCACCTACCATCCCTGCGTTCCGGTGCCCGTTTCGTGTCCCGGACTCAAGGTTGGGGGTTGAAAACCAAAATTTTTTGACTCAAAAACTGGTTTTTTGAGCAAAACCCAAAATTTTTGTTCGGCACTCACCCCTTTCTATTTCGTAGTTAGCTAGCCCGCGCGAAGCCGCGTCTCTGGACACCTCACTCGCGGGTCTAGCTCAAATAAAATTTTGCCCTCCCACCCGCCCTATTGTGTATAGGAAGGCCGGAGTGGGATTTTACGCAAAATTTAAATTTTCTATTTTTGCTCTTCAAGCTGTTTTTGGAACTCTAGAAAGTGTTTGAAGGGAAATTGGCGCTTTTTAGTTTAAAAATTTTTGACTTATTGTGACAAATTAATTAAATTTGAAATTGACCATCATTGTCAGTGGTGATGTTTTAGCTTTTATTGTAATTTAATTTATTTTTGCATTTATTTTAATCTTTTATTGTAATTTGTGCTCCCCTCTTTACAGGGACACAGAAGTACCATTGATTATTTATTATTTTTTTAAATTTTAAATTATTTTGTGATTATTATACGTTCTGTGTACCCCCCTTTACAGGGACACAGAAATATCCAGTGTCCCAGACGTCTCTCCTCCCGAGCGGGTATTCTTGGACGAACCCCCTTTTTACAGGGGTCCGTTTTATAGTATCCGTCTCTAATGATGCTCATGTTTCGCACCCCATCTGCAACTTTGAGGACGATGGCCTCCAGGAGCTCGCCGCGATCGCCGGAGGGAGCGGTGCCTTCGCCCATTGACGCGCGGAGGAGAATCTCCTTCGGAGAAGATACTCTTTCCGCGTCTCAGAAGGGCCCTGCTACCCCGGGGACGTGCCAAGCTCCTGTTGACTCCTCAATTCCGCTCAAAAAGCCTGAGACCGGGCACCGCAGTCGCATTGCGGAGGCGAGAGCTTGCCTGAATAAGGCTAAGCTGAATTTAGGCAACTCTCGCAACCTAAAAGCCGAGATTAAAACTGCGGTACTCGAGGCAATAAACAGGCTTTTTGAGCTTGTTAAGGAGTCAGAGCGCGACAAAGCCCCTGCCGCACCGGAAGCCGTACCAGCACCCGTGCCCACTGCTGACTGTCGTCCCCAGTCCAACCCTGAGATTCTCGCTAGCCAGACTGAGCTCGTAGAGACTATGAAGGAGCACATAACCTTATTAAAGGAAAACTCTGAAGAGTTAGTCAAACTACGGGACAGTCTGGCTAGCAGGGAAAGTGTTGGGGAGACTACCTACGCGAGTGTAGCGGCCGTCAGTAAGTGCCACACTGGGGCACAAGCCCTGGAGCGAACGACGCTGCACTCCGTGGTGGTTTCCTCAACCCAGGAGATGGACACGGGGGACGAAGTCCTCGAAAGAGTGCGAAAAGCAGTGGATGCGAAGGAGGGCTGGGTGCGCGTTGAGCGGGTCAGGAAGGCAAAGGACCAAAGGATCATCATGGGGTGCGCAACACAGGAGGAGAGACGCAAACTAAAAACAAGACTGGAAGCCGCCGGAGAGAACCTCGTCGTCGAGGACGTGAAAAATCGGGACCCGCTTCTGATCCTTAAGGACGTCTTATTGATTCACAGTGATGAGGAATTGAGGAGAGCCCTTAAGAATCAGAACCGGGAGATATTTCACGGGCTCGACGATGAGGAACAAAAAATTACGATTAAATACAGGCGAAAAACACGGAACCCGCATGTGAATCACGTTGTGCTTGGTGTGTCTCCTACGGTCTGGATGAGGTCGATTGAGTTAGGAAAACTCCACATCGACCTCCAAAGAGTTCGCGTTGAGGACCAGACGCCTCTGGTGCAGTGCACCCGCTGCTTGGCTTTCGGGCACGGCAAACGCCTATGCACGGAGCCAGCCGATCTGTGTAGCCACTGCGGTGGGTTTCACCTCAGGACGGACTGCCCGGATATACAGATCGGCAAAGCAGCGGCTTGTGTGAACTGCACCAGAGCAAAACTAGGGGCCACCGAGCACAACGCATTCAGTAACGAATGCCCCGTGCGAAGGAAGTGGGACGCATTCGCAAGAGCTTCGATAGCGTATTGCTAAAGTTGGCGATGCGACCACTTCCGGGCACAGTTCGGCAAAACTGAAAACCAGGTTCGTTGAGCAGACCACTAGGGTTGGCAATATGCAAAATTGTAACTCAAGAATCGTTCATGAGAAACTGTCACGAGTTATTATGGAACAGGTGCTAGCCCTGGTGGGCGGATCATGTTCTGTCGTACTGGCCGATACGATATTCCAAAGCTTTAAGGTTAATAAACAAAACATAATTATGATATATAAATATATATTGAATATATAGCTTCGATATCATAAGAATATACAAAATAATAACAAAATAAAACAAATATTTAAAAATTGGGTAAACAAATGAAATAGGTGTAGAAAAAGTAAAAAGTGAAAGGAATACCAATATCTAGGCTAATTCACATTAGTGCATTCGTAAAAAAAAAAAACATAATATTAAATATAATAGATAGAAGTAAATGGTAATAGGAATATATAATAAAGGAATTTTTCAAAAGCGGTAATACATAAATATTAAGCATCAATAAATAGCAGATACAAACAATTATCGACAAAATATAGCGTGTGAAACAAAAGTAAAATAAATAAAGTAAATATCATCGCACTGAAAGTGGGCTCTCCGGCCTTTCGAAGCTTATGTAAATCAAAACCTAGTAACAAGGTCTCTGATAATGTCAGAGGGACACTGGCAAGGCAGGAGTGGTTTTTAGCCGGTTCGAGTCCGGCACTACCTCGACTGTCTCACAAGTCGTGAGATAGTCGAGGTGTCCGTGGGGATTTCCCTCTCCTGCCCAAACAAAAAAAAAAAAAAAAAAAAAAAAACCTAACCTAACCTAACCTAACCTAACCTAACCTAACCTAACCTAACCCGATATCTTCGCCATTAAGGGTGCGTTTTTGACGCTGTTTTCAGCATTTTTAGACTTTAGTGGGCCTCCGCCTACGTTTTGACAATATTTTACCACCCTAGAAGCGTTTTCAAAAATCTTCCCTTACGACACTTAGAAAATTTTTAATATTTCAAACAAAATCTTCCAAATTTAGTGTTCTTCCAAATTTTTCTACAAATATTACTTTAGAATATAGTTGCAATAGTACTCACCTACCATCCCTGCGTTCCGGTGCCCGTTTCGTGTCCCGGACTCAAGGTTGGGGGTTGAAAACCAAAATTTTTTGACTCAAAAACTGGTTTTTTGAGCAAAACCCAAAATTTTTGTTCGGCACTCACCCCTTTCTATTTCGTAGTTAGCTAGCCCGCGCGAAGCCGCGTCTCTGGACACCTCACTCGCGGGTCTAGCTCAAATAGAATTTGCAAAATTTTCAAAATTATTGTTTTCTTATAGATTCTGCTACTACCAAAATCCACCTAAGGGATCACGCTAAACACTAAAACGTTGATATCTTCGCCATTAAGGGTGCGTTTTTGACGCTGTTTTCAGCATTTTTAGACTTTAGTGGGCCTCCGCCTACGTTTTGACAATATTTTACCACCCTAGAAGCGTTTTCAAAAATCTTCCCTTACGACACTTAGAAATTTTTTAATATTTCAGACAAAATCTTCCAAATTTAGTGTTCTTCCAAATTTTTCTACAAATATTACTTTAGAATATAGTTGCAATAGTACTCACCTACCATCCCTGCGTTCCGGTGCCCGTTTCGTGTCCCGGACTCAAGGTTGGGGGTTGAAAACCAAAATTTTTTGACTCAAAAACTGGTTTTTTGAGCAAAACCCAAAATTTTTGTTCGGCACTCACCCCTTTCTATTTCGTAGTTAGCTAGCCCGCGCGAAGCCGCGTCTCTGGACACCTCACTCGCGGGTCTAGCTCAAATAGAATTTGCAAAATTTTCAAAATTATTGTTTTCTTATAGATTCTGCTACTACCAAAATCCACCTAAGGGATCACGCTAAACACTAAAACGTTGATATCTTCGCCATTAAGGGTGCGTTTTTGACGCTGTTTTCAGCATTTTTAGACTTTAGTGGGCCTCCGCCTACGTTTTGACAATATTTTACCACCCTAGAAGCGTTTTCAAAAATCTTCCCTTACGACACTTAGAAATTTTTTAATATTTCAGACAAAATCTTCCAAATTTAGTGTTCTTCCAAATTTTTCTACAAATATTACTTTAGAATATAGTTGCAATAGTACTCACCTACCATCCCTGCGTTCCGGTGCCCGTTTCGTGTCCCGGACTCAAGGTTGGGGGTTGAAAACCAAAATTTTTTGACTCAAAAACTGGTTTTTTGAGCAAAACCCAAAATTTTTGTTCGGCACTCACCCCTTTCTATTTCGTAGTTAGCTAGCCCGCGCGAAGCCGCGTCTCTGGACACCTCACTCGCGGGTCTAGCTCAAATAAAATTTTGCCCTCCCACCCGCCCTATTGTGTATAGGAAGGCCGGAGTGGGATTTTACGCAAAATTTAAATTTTCTATTTTTGCTCTTCAAGCTGTTTTTGGAACTCTAGAAAGTGTTTGAAGGGAAATTGGCGCTTTTTAGTTTAAAAATTTTTGACTTATTGTGACAAATTAATTAAATTTGAAATTGACCATCATTGTCAGTGGTGATGTTTTAGCTTTTATTGTAATTTAATTTATTTTTGCATTTATTTTAATCTTTTATTGTAATTTGTGCTCCCCTCTTTACAGGGACACAGAAGTACCATTGATTATTTATTATTTTTTTAAATTTTAAATTATTTTGTGATTATTATACGTTCTGTGTACCCCCCTTTACAGGGACACAGAAATATCCAGTGTCCCAGACGTCTCTCCTCCCGAGCGGGTATTCTTGGACGAACCCCCTTTTTACAGGGGTCCGTTTTATAGTATCCGTCTCTAATGATGCTCATGTTTCGCACCCCATCTGCAACTTTGAGGACGATGGCCTCCAGGAGCTCGCCGCGATCGCCGGAGGGAGCGGTGCCTTCGCCCATTGACGCGCGGAGGAGAATCTCCTTCGGAGAAGATACTCTTTCCGCGTCTCAGAAGGGCCCTGCTACCCCGGGGACGTGCCAAGCTCCTGTTGACTCCTCAATTCCGCTCAAAAAGCCTGAGACCGGGCACCGCAGTCGCATTGCGGAGGCGAGAGCTTGCCTGAATAAGGCTAAGCTGAATTTAGGCAACTCTCGCAACCTAAAAGCCGAGATTAAAACTGCGGTACTCGAGGCAATAAACAGGCTTTTTGAGCTTGTTAAGGAGTCAGAGCGCGACAAAGCCCCTGCCGCACCGGAAGCCGTACCAGCACCCGTGCCCACTGCTGACTGTCGTCCCCAGTCCAACCCTGAGATTCTCGCTAGCCAGACTGAGCTCGTAGAGACTATGAAGGAGCACATAACCTTATTAAAGGAAAACTCTGAAGAGTTAGTCAAACTACGGGACAGTCTGGCTAGCAGGGAAAGTGTTGGGGAGACTACCTACGCGAGTGTAGCGGCCGTCAGTAAGTGCCACACTGGGGCACAAGCCCTGGAGCGAACGACGCTGCACTCCGTGGTGGTTTCCTCAACCCAGGAGATGGACACGGGGGACGAAGTCCTCGAAAGAGTGCGAAAAGCAGTGGATGCGAAGGAGGGCTGGGTGCGCGTTGAGCGGGTCAGGAAGGCAAAGGACCAAAGGATCATCATGGGGTGCGCAACACAGGAGGAGAGACGCAAACTAAAAACAAGACTGGAAGCCGCCGGAGAGAACCTCGTCGTCGAGGACGTGAAAAATCGGGACCCGCTTCTGATCCTTAAGGACGTCTTATTGATTCACAGTGATGAGGAATTGAGGAGAGCCCTTAAGAATCAGAACCGGGAGATATTTCACGGGCTCGACGATGAGGAACAAAAAATTACGATTAAATACAGGCGAAAAACACGGAACCCGCATGTGAATCACGTTGTGCTTGGTGTGTCTCCTACGGTCTGGATGAGGTCGATTGAGTTAGGAAAACTCCACATCGACCTCCAAAGAGTTCGCGTTGAGGACCAGACGCCTCTGGTGCAGTGCACCCGCTGCTTGGCTTTCGGGCACGGCAAACGCCTATGCACGGAGCCAGCCGATCTGTGTAGCCACTGCGGTGGGTTTCACCTCAGGACGGACTGCCCGGATATACAGATCGGCAAAGCAGCGGCTTGTGTGAACTGCACCAGAGCAAAACTAGGGGCCACCGAGCACAACGCATTCAGTAACGAATGCCCCGTGCGAAGGAAGTGGGACGCATTCGCAAGAGCTTCGATAGCGTATTGCTAAAGTTGGCGATGCGACCACTTCCGGGCACAGTTCGGCAAAACTGAAAACCAGGTTCGTTGAGCAGACCACTAGGGTTGGCAATATGCAAAATTGTAACTCAAGAATCGTTCATGAGAAACTGTCACGAGTTATTATGGAACAGGTGCTAGCCCTGGTGGGCGGATCATGTTCTGTCGTACTGGCCGATACGATATTCCAAAGCTTTAAGGTTAATAAACAAAACATAATTATGATATATAAATATATATTGAATATATAGCTTCGATATCATAAGAATATACAAAATAATAACAAAATAAAACAAATATTTAAAAATTGGGTAAACAAATGAAATAGGTGTAGAAAAAGTAAAAAGTGAAAGGAATACCAATATCTAGGCTAATTCACATTAGTGCATTCGTAAAAAAAAAAAACATAATATTAAATATAATAGATAGAAGTAAATGGTAATAGGAATATATAATAAAGGAATTTTTCAAAAGCGGTAATACATAAATATTAAGCATCAATAAATAGCAGATACAAACAATTATCGACAAAATATAGCGTGTGAAACAAAAGTAAAATAAATAAAGTAAATATCATCGCACTGAAAGTGGGCTCTCCGGCCTTTCGAAGCTTATGTAAATCAAAACCTAGTAACAAGGTCTCTGATAATGTCAGAGGGACACTGGCAAGGCAGGAGTGGTTTTTAGCCGGTTCGAGTCCGGCACTACCTCGACTGTCTCACAAGTCGTGAGATAGTCGAGGTGTCCGTGGGGATTTCCCTCTCCTGCCCAAACAAAAAAAAAAAAAAAAAAAAAAAAACCTAACCTAACCTAACCTAACCTAACCTAACCTAACCTAACCTAACCCGATATCTTCGCCATTAAGGGTGCGTTTTTGACGCTGTTTTCAGCATTTTTAGACTTTAGTGGGCCTCCGCCTACGTTTTGACAATATTTTACCACCCTAGAAGCGTTTTCAAAAATCTTCCCTTACGACACTTAGAAATTTTTTAATATTTCAGACAAAATCTTCCAAATTTAGTGTTCTTCCAAATTTTTCTACAAATATTACTTTAGAATATAGTTGCAATAGTACTCACCTACCATCCCTGCGTTCCGGTGCCCGTTTCGTGTCCCGGACTCAAGGTTGGGGGTTGAAAACCAAAATTTTTTGACTCAAAAACTGGTTTTTTGAGCAAAACCCAAAATTTTTGTTCGGCACTCACCCCTTTCTATTTCGTAGTTAGCTAGCCCGCGCGAAGCCGCGTCTCTGGACACCTCACTCGCGGGTCTAGCTCAAATAGAATTTGCAAAATTTTCAAAATTATTGTTTTCTTATAGATTCTGCTACTACCAAAATCCACCTAAGGGATCACGCTAAACACTAAAACGTTGATATCTTCGCCATTAAGGGTGCGTTTTTGACGCTGTTTTCAGCATTTTTAGACTTTAGTGGGCCTCCGCCTACGTTTTGACAATATTTTACCACCCTAGAAGCGTTTTCAAAAATCTTCCCTTACGACACTTAGAAATTTTTTAATATTTCAGACAAAATCTTCCAAATTTAGTGTTCTTCCAAATTTTTCTACAAATATTACTTTAGAATATAGTTGCAATAGTACTCACCTACCATCCCTGCGTTCCGGTGCCCGTTTCGTGTCCCGGACTCAAGGTTGGGGGTTGAAAACCAAAATTTTTTGACTCAAAAACTGGTTTTTTGAGCAAAACCCAAAATTTTTGTTCGGCACTCACCCCTTTCTATTTCGTAGTTAGCTAGCCCGCGCGAAGCCGCGTCTCTGGACACCTCACTCGCGGGTCTAGCTCAAATAAAATTTTGCCCTCCCACCCGCCCTATTGTGTATAGGAAGGCCGGAGTGGGATTTTACGCAAAATTTAAATTTTCTATTTTTGCTCTTCAAGCTGTTTTTGGAACTCTAGAAAGTGTTTGAAGGGAAATTGGCGCTTTTTAGTTTAAAAATTTTTGACTTATTGTGACAAATTAATTAAATTTGAAATTGACCATCATTGTCAGTGGTGATGTTTTAGCTTTTATTGTAATTTAATTTATTTTTGCATTTATTTTAATCTTTTATTGTAATTTGTGCTCCCCTCTTTACAGGGACACAGAAGTACCATTGATTATTTATTATTTTTTTAAATTTTAAATTATTTTGTGATTATTATACGTTCTGTGTACCCCCCTTTACAGGGACACAGAAATATCCAGTGTCCCAGACGTCTCTCCTCCCGAGCGGGTATTCTTGGACGAACCCCCTTTTTACAGGGGTCCGTTTTATAGTATCCGTCTCTAATGATGCTCATGTTTCGCACCCCATCTGCAACTTTGAGGACGATGGCCTCCAGGAGCTCGCCGCGATCGCCGGAGGGAGCGGTGCCTTCGCCCATTGACGCGCGGAGGAGAATCTCCTTCGGAGAAGATACTCTTTCCGCGTCTCAGAAGGGCCCTGCTACCCCGGGGACGTGCCAAGCTCCTGTTGACTCCTCAATTCCGCTCAAAAAGCCTGAGACCGGGCACCGCAGTCGCATTGCGGAGGCGAGAGCTTGCCTGAATAAGGCTAAGCTGAATTTAGGCAACTCTCGCAACCTAAAAGCCGAGATTAAAACTGCGGTACTCGAGGCAATAAACAGGCTTTTTGAGCTTGTTAAGGAGTCAGAGCGCGACAAAGCCCCTGCCGCACCGGAAGCCGTACCAGCACCCGTGCCCACTGCTGACTGTCGTCCCCAGTCCAACCCTGAGATTCTCGCTAGCCAGACTGAGCTCGTAGAGACTATGAAGGAGCACATAACCTTATTAAAGGAAAACTCTGAAGAGTTAGTCAAACTACGGGACAGTCTGGCTAGCAGGGAAAGTGTTGGGGAGACTACCTACGCGAGTGTAGCGGCCGTCAGTAAGTGCCACACTGGGGCACAAGCCCTGGAGCGAACGACGCTGCACTCCGTGGTGGTTTCCTCAACCCAGGAGATGGACACGGGGGACGAAGTCCTCGAAAGAGTGCGAAAAGCAGTGGATGCGAAGGAGGGCTGGGTGCGCGTTGAGCGGGTCAGGAAGGCAAAGGACCAAAGGATCATCATGGGGTGCGCAACACAGGAGGAGAGACGCAAACTAAAAACAAGACTGGAAGCCGCCGGAGAGAACCTCGTCGTCGAGGACGTGAAAAATCGGGACCCGCTTCTGATCCTTAAGGACGTCTTATTGATTCACAGTGATGAGGAATTGAGGAGAGCCCTTAAGAATCAGAACCGGGAGATATTTCACGGGCTCGACGATGAGGAACAAAAAATTACGATTAAATACAGGCGAAAAACACGGAACCCGCATGTGAATCACGTTGTGCTTGGTGTGTCTCCTACGGTCTGGATGAGGTCGATTGAGTTAGGAAAACTCCACATCGACCTCCAAAGAGTTCGCGTTGAGGACCAGACGCCTCTGGTGCAGTGCACCCGCTGCTTGGCTTTCGGGCACGGCAAACGCCTATGCACGGAGCCAGCCGATCTGTGTAGCCACTGCGGTGGGTTTCACCTCAGGACGGACTGCCCGGATATACAGATCGGCAAAGCAGCGGCTTGTGTGAACTGCACCAGAGCAAAACTAGGGGCCACCGAGCACAACGCATTCAGTAACGAATGCCCCGTGCGAAGGAAGTGGGACGCATTCGCAAGAGCTTCGATAGCGTATTGCTAAAGTTGGCGATGCGACCACTTCCGGGCACAGTTCGGCAAAACTGAAAACCAGGTTCGTTGAGCAGACCACTAGGGTTGGCAATATGCAAAATTGTAACTCAAGAATCGTTCATGAGAAACTGTCACGAGTTATTATGGAACAGGTGCTAGCCCTGGTGGGCGGATCATGTTCTGTCGTACTGGCCGATACGATATTCCAAAGCTTTAAGGTTAATAAACAAAACATAATTATGATATATAAATATATATTGAATATATAGCTTCGATATCATAAGAATATACAAAATAATAACAAAATAAAACAAATATTTAAAAATTGGGTAAACAAATGAAATAGGTGTAGAAAAAGTAAAAAGTGAAAGGAATACCAATATCTAGGCTAATTCACATTAGTGCATTCGTAAAAAAAAAAAACATAATATTAAATATAATAGATAGAAGTAAATGGTAATAGGAATATATAATAAAGGAATTTTTCAAAAGCGGTAATACATAAATATTAAGCATCAATAAATAGCAGATACAAACAATTATCGACAAAATATAGCGTGTGAAACAAAAGTAAAATAAATAAAGTAAATATCATCGCACTGAAAGTGGGCTCTCCGGCCTTTCGAAGCTTATGTAAATCAAAACCTAGTAACAAGGTCTCTGATAATGTCAGAGGGACACTGGCAAGGCAGGAGTGGTTTTTAGCCGGTTCGAGTCCGGCACTACCTCGACTGTCTCACAAGTCGTGAGATAGTCGAGGTGTCCGTGGGGATTTCCCTCTCCTGCCCAAACAAAAAAAAAAAAAAAAAAAAAAAAACCTAACCTAACCTAACCTAACCTAACCTAACCTAACCTAACCTAACCCGATATCTTCGCCATTAAGGGTGCGTTTTTGACGCTGTTTTCAGCATTTTTAGACTTTAGTGGGCCTCCGCCTACGTTTTGACAATATTTTACCACCCTAGAAGCGTTTTCAAAAATCTTCCCTTACGACACTTAGAAAATTTTTAATATTTCAAACAAAATCTTCCAAATTTAGTGTTCTTCCAAATTTTTCTACAAATATTACTTTAGAATATAGTTGCAATAGTACTCACCTACCATCCCTGCGTTCCGGTGCCCGTTTCGTGTCCCGGACTCAAGGTTGGGGGTTGAAAACCAAAATTTTTTGACTCAAAAACTGGTTTTTTGAGCAAAACCCAAAATTTTTGTTCGGCACTCACCCCTTTCTATTTCGTAGTTAGCTAGCCCGCGCGAAGCCGCGTCTCTGGACACCTCACTCGCGGGTCTAGCTCAAATAGAATTTGCAAAATTTTCAAAATTATTGTTTTCTTATAGATTCTGCTACTACCAAAATCCACCTAAGGGATCACGCTAAACACTAAAACGTTGATATCTTCGCCATTAAGGGTGCGTTTTTGACGCTGTTTTCAGCATTTTTAGACTTTAGTGGGCCTCCGCCTACGTTTTGACAATATTTTACCACCCTAGAAGCGTTTTCAAAAATCTTCCCTTACGACACTTAGAAATTTTTTAATATTTCAGACAAAATCTTCCAAATTTAGTGTTCTTCCAAATTTTTCTACAAATATTACTTTAGAATATAGTTGCAATAGTACTCACCTACCATCCCTGCGTTCCGGTGCCCGTTTCGTGTCCCGGACTCAAGGTTGGGGGTTGAAAACCAAAATTTTTTGACTCAAAAACTGGTTTTTTGAGCAAAACCCAAAATTTTTGTTCGGCACTCACCCCTTTCTATTTCGTAGTTAGCTAGCCCGCGCGAAGCCGCGTCTCTGGACACCTCACTCGCGGGTCTAGCTCAAATAGAATTTGCAAAATTTTCAAAATTATTGTTTTCTTATAGATTCTGCTACTACCAAAATCCACCTAAGGGATCACGCTAAACACTAAAACGTTGATATCTTCGCCATTAAGGGTGCGTTTTTGACGCTGTTTTCAGCATTTTTAGACTTTAGTGGGCCTCCGCCTACGTTTTGACAATATTTTACCACCCTAGAAGCGTTTTCAAAAATCTTCCCTTACGACACTTAGAAATTTTTTAATATTTCAGACAAAATCTTCCAAATTTAGTGTTCTTCCAAATTTTTCTACAAATATTACTTTAGAATATAGTTGCAATAGTACTCACCTACCATCCCTGCGTTCCGGTGCCCGTTTCGTGTCCCGGACTCAAGGTTGGGGGTTGAAAACCAAAATTTTTTGACTCAAAAACTGGTTTTTTGAGCAAAACCCAAAATTTTTGTTCGGCACTCACCCCTTTCTATTTCGTAGTTAGCTAGCCCGCGCGAAGCCGCGTCTCTGGACACCTCACTCGCGGGTCTAGCTCAAATAAAATTTTGCCCTCCCACCCGCCCTATTGTGTATAGGAAGGCCGGAGTGGGATTTTACGCAAAATTTAAATTTTCTATTTTTGCTCTTCAAGCTGTTTTTGGAACTCTAGAAAGTGTTTGAAGGGAAATTGGCGCTTTTTAGTTTAAAAATTTTTGACTTATTGTGACAAATTAATTAAATTTGAAATTGACCATCATTGTCAGTGGTGATGTTTTAGCTTTTATTGTAATTTAATTTATTTTTGCATTTATTTTAATCTTTTATTGTAATTTGTGCTCCCCTCTTTACAGGGACACAGAAGTACCATTGATTATTTATTATTTTTTTAAATTTTAAATTATTTTGTGATTATTATACGTTCTGTGTACCCCCCTTTACAGGGACACAGAAATATCCAGTGTCCCAGACGTCTCTCCTCCCGAGCGGGTATTCTTGGACGAACCCCCTTTTTACAGGGGTCCGTTTTATAGTATCCGTCTCTAATGATGCTCATGTTTCGCACCCCATCTGCAACTTTGAGGACGATGGCCTCCAGGAGCTCGCCGCGATCGCCGGAGGGAGCGGTGCCTTCGCCCATTGACGCGCGGAGGAGAATCTCCTTCGGAGAAGATACTCTTTCCGCGTCTCAGAAGGGCCCTGCTACCCCGGGGACGTGCCAAGCTCCTGTTGACTCCTCAATTCCGCTCAAAAAGCCTGAGACCGGGCACCGCAGTCGCATTGCGGAGGCGAGAGCTTGCCTGAATAAGGCTAAGCTGAATTTAGGCAACTCTCGCAACCTAAAAGCCGAGATTAAAACTGCGGTACTCGAGGCAATAAACAGGCTTTTTGAGCTTGTTAAGGAGTCAGAGCGCGACAAAGCCCCTGCCGCACCGGAAGCCGTACCAGCACCCGTGCCCACTGCTGACTGTCGTCCCCAGTCCAACCCTGAGATTCTCGCTAGCCAGACTGAGCTCGTAGAGACTATGAAGGAGCACATAACCTTATTAAAGGAAAACTCTGAAGAGTTAGTCAAACTACGGGACAGTCTGGCTAGCAGGGAAAGTGTTGGGGAGACTACCTACGCGAGTGTAGCGGCCGTCAGTAAGTGCCACACTGGGGCACAAGCCCTGGAGCGAACGACGCTGCACTCCGTGGTGGTTTCCTCAACCCAGGAGATGGACACGGGGGACGAAGTCCTCGAAAGAGTGCGAAAAGCAGTGGATGCGAAGGAGGGCTGGGTGCGCGTTGAGCGGGTCAGGAAGGCAAAGGACCAAAGGATCATCATGGGGTGCGCAACACAGGAGGAGAGACGCAAACTAAAAACAAGACTGGAAGCCGCCGGAGAGAACCTCGTCGTCGAGGACGTGAAAAATCGGGACCCGCTTCTGATCCTTAAGGACGTCTTATTGATTCACAGTGATGAGGAATTGAGGAGAGCCCTTAAGAATCAGAACCGGGAGATATTTCACGGGCTCGACGATGAGGAACAAAAAATTACGATTAAATACAGGCGAAAAACACGGAACCCGCATGTGAATCACGTTGTGCTTGGTGTGTCTCCTACGGTCTGGATGAGGTCGATTGAGTTAGGAAAACTCCACATCGACCTCCAAAGAGTTCGCGTTGAGGACCAGACGCCTCTGGTGCAGTGCACCCGCTGCTTGGCTTTCGGGCACGGCAAACGCCTATGCACGGAGCCAGCCGATCTGTGTAGCCACTGCGGTGGGTTTCACCTCAGGACGGACTGCCCGGATATACAGATCGGCAAAGCAGCGGCTTGTGTGAACTGCACCAGAGCAAAACTAGGGGCCACCGAGCACAACGCATTCAGTAACGAATGCCCCGTGCGAAGGAAGTGGGACGCATTCGCAAGAGCTTCGATAGCGTATTGCTAAAGTTGGCGATGCGACCACTTCCGGGCACAGTTCGGCAAAACTGAAAACCAGGTTCGTTGAGCAGACCACTAGGGTTGGCAATATGCAAAATTGTAACTCAAGAATCGTTCATGAGAAACTGTCACGAGTTATTATGGAACAGGTGCTAGCCCTGGTGGGCGGATCATGTTCTGTCGTACTGGCCGATACGATATTCCAAAGCTTTAAGGTTAATAAACAAAACATAATTATGATATATAAATATATATTGAATATATAGCTTCGATATCATAAGAATATACAAAATAATAACAAAATAAAACAAATATTTAAAAATTGGGTAAACAAATGAAATAGGTGTAGAAAAAGTAAAAAGTGAAAGGAATACCAATATCTAGGCTAATTCACATTAGTGCATTCGTAAAAAAAAAAAACATAATATTAAATATAATAGATAGAAGTAAATGGTAATAGGAATATATAATAAAGGAATTTTTCAAAAGCGGTAATACATAAATATTAAGCATCAATAAATAGCAGATACAAACAATTATCGACAAAATATAGCGTGTGAAACAAAAGTAAAATAAATAAAGTAAATATCATCGCACTGAAAGTGGGCTCTCCGGCCTTTCGAAGCTTATGTAAATCAAAACCTAGTAACAAGGTCTCTGATAATGTCAGAGGGACACTGGCAAGGCAGGAGTGGTTTTTAGCCGGTTCGAGTCCGGCACTACCTCGACTGTCTCACAAGTCGTGAGATAGTCGAGGTGTCCGTGGGGATTTCCCTCTCCTGCCCAAACAAAAAAAAAAAAAAAAAAAAAAAAACCTAACCTAACCTAACCTAACCTAACCTAACCTAACCTAACCTAACCCGATATCTTCGCCATTAAGGGTGCGTTTTTGACGCTGTTTTCAGCATTTTTAGACTTTAGTGGGCCTCCGCCTACGTTTTGACAATATTTTACCACCCTAGAAGCGTTTTCAAAAATCTTCCCTTACGACACTTAGAAAATTTTTAATATTTCAAACAAAATCTTCCAAATTTAGTGTTCTTCCAAATTTTTCTACAAATATTACTTTAGAATATAGTTGCAATAGTACTCACCTACCATCCCTGCGTTCCGGTGCCCGTTTCGTGTCCCGGACTCAAGGTTGGGGGTTGAAAACCAAAATTTTTTGACTCAAAAACTGGTTTTTTGAGCAAAACCCAAAATTTTTGTTCGGCACTCACCCCTTTCTATTTCGTAGTTAGCTAGCCCGCGCGAAGCCGCGTCTCTGGACACCTCACTCGCGGGTCTAGCTCAAATAGAATTTGCAAAATTTTCAAAATTATTGTTTTCTTATAGATTCTGCTACTACCAAAATCCACCTAAGGGATCACGCTAAACACTAAAACGTTGATATCTTCGCCATTAAGGGTGCGTTTTTGACGCTGTTTTCAGCATTTTTAGACTTTAGTGGGCCTCCGCCTACGTTTTGACAATATTTTACCACCCTAGAAGCGTTTTCAAAAATCTTCCCTTACGACACTTAGAAATTTTTTAATATTTCAGACAAAATCTTCCAAATTTAGTGTTCTTCCAAATTTTTCTACAAATATTACTTTAGAATATAGTTGCAATAGTACTCACCTACCATCCCTGCGTTCCGGTGCCCGTTTCGTGTCCCGGACTCAAGGTTGGGGGTTGAAAACCAAAATTTTTTGACTCAAAAACTGGTTTTTTGAGCAAAACCCAAAATTTTTGTTCGGCACTCACCCCTTTCTATTTCGTAGTTAGCTAGCCCGCGCGAAGCCGCGTCTCTGGACACCTCACTCGCGGGTCTAGCTCAAATAGAATTTGCAAAATTTTCAAAATTATTGTTTTCTTATAGATTCTGCTACTACCAAAATCCACCTAAGGGATCACGCTAAACACTAAAACGTTGATATCTTCGCCATTAAGGGTGCGTTTTTGACGCTGTTTTCAGCATTTTTAGACTTTAGTGGGCCTCCGCCTACGTTTTGACAATATTTTACCACCCTAGAAGCGTTTTCAAAAATCTTCCCTTACGACACTTAGAAATTTTTTAATATTTCAGACAAAATCTTCCAAATTTAGTGTTCTTCCAAATTTTTCTACAAATATTACTTTAGAATATAGTTGCAATAGTACTCACCTACCATCCCTGCGTTCCGGTGCCCGTTTCGTGTCCCGGACTCAAGGTTGGGGGTTGAAAACCAAAATTTTTTGACTCAAAAACTGGTTTTTTGAGCAAAACCCAAAATTTTTGTTCGGCACTCACCCCTTTCTATTTCGTAGTTAGCTAGCCCGCGCGAAGCCGCGTCTCTGGACACCTCACTCGCGGGTCTAGCTCAAATAAAATTTTGCCCTCCCACCCGCCCTATTGTGTATAGGAAGGCCGGAGTGGGATTTTACGCAAAATTTAAATTTTCTATTTTTGCTCTTCAAGCTGTTTTTGGAACTCTAGAAAGTGTTTGAAGGGAAATTGGCGCTTTTTAGTTTAAAAATTTTTGACTTATTGTGACAAATTAATTAAATTTGAAATTGACCATCATTGTCAGTGGTGATGTTTTAGCTTTTATTGTAATTTAATTTATTTTTGCATTTATTTTAATCTTTTATTGTAATTTGTGCTCCCCTCTTTACAGGGACACAGAAGTACCATTGATTATTTATTATTTTTTTAAATTTTAAATTATTTTGTGATTATTATACGTTCTGTGTACCCCCCTTTACAGGGACACAGAAATATCCAGTGTCCCAGACGTCTCTCCTCCCGAGCGGGTATTCTTGGACGAACCCCCTTTTTACAGGGGTCCGTTTTATAGTATCCGTCTCTAATGATGCTCATGTTTCGCACCCCATCTGCAACTTTGAGGACGATGGCCTCCAGGAGCTCGCCGCGATCGCCGGAGGGAGCGGTGCCTTCGCCCATTGACGCGCGGAGGAGAATCTCCTTCGGAGAAGATACTCTTTCCGCGTCTCAGAAGGGCCCTGCTACCCCGGGGACGTGCCAAGCTCCTGTTGACTCCTCAATTCCGCTCAAAAAGCCTGAGACCGGGCACCGCAGTCGCATTGCGGAGGCGAGAGCTTGCCTGAATAAGGCTAAGCTGAATTTAGGCAACTCTCGCAACCTAAAAGCCGAGATTAAAACTGCGGTACTCGAGGCAATAAACAGGCTTTTTGAGCTTGTTAAGGAGTCAGAGCGCGACAAAGCCCCTGCCGCACCGGAAGCCGTACCAGCACCCGTGCCCACTGCTGACTGTCGTCCCCAGTCCAACCCTGAGATTCTCGCTAGCCAGACTGAGCTCGTAGAGACTATGAAGGAGCACATAACCTTATTAAAGGAAAACTCTGAAGAGTTAGTCAAACTACGGGACAGTCTGGCTAGCAGGGAAAGTGTTGGGGAGACTACCTA
Organism: Cerastis leucographa; assembly: GCA_963082945.1. Classification (NCBI taxonomy): domain Eukaryota; kingdom Metazoa; phylum Arthropoda; class Insecta; order Lepidoptera; family Noctuidae; genus Cerastis; species Cerastis leucographa. The sequence continues at coordinate 23,305,646 of OY720381.1, read as the reverse complement.
CGCGAGTGTAGCGGCCGTCAGTAAGTGCCACACTGGGGCACAAGCCCTGGAGCGAACGACGCTGCACTCCGTGGTGGTTTCCTCAACCCAGGAGATGGACACGGGGGACGAAGTCCTCGAAAGAGTGCGAAAAGCAGTGGATGCGAAGGAGGGCTGGGTGCGCGTTGAGCGGGTCAGGAAGGCAAAGGACCAAAGGATCATCATGGGGTGCGCAACACAGGAGGAGAGACGCAAACTAAAAACAAGACTGGAAGCCGCCGGAGAGAACCTCGTCGTCGAGGACGTGAAAAATCGGGACCCGCTTCTGATCCTTAAGGACGTCTTATTGATTCACAGTGATGAGGAATTGAGGAGAGCCCTTAAGAATCAGAACCGGGAGATATTTCACGGGCTCGACGATGAGGAACAAAAAATTACGATTAAATACAGGCGAAAAACACGGAACCCGCATGTGAATCACGTTGTGCTTGGTGTGTCTCCTACGGTCTGGATGAGGTCGATTGAGTTAGGAAAACTCCACATCGACCTCCAAAGAGTTCGCGTTGAGGACCAGACGCCTCTGGTGCAGTGCACCCGCTGCTTGGCTTTCGGGCACGGCAAACGCCTATGCACGGAGCCAGCCGATCTGTGTAGCCACTGCGGTGGGTTTCACCTCAGGACGGACTGCCCGGATATACAGATCGGCAAAGCAGCGGCTTGTGTGAACTGCACCAGAGCAAAACTAGGGGCCACCGAGCACAACGCATTCAGTAACGAATGCCCCGTGCGAAGGAAGTGGGACGCATTCGCAAGAGCTTCGATAGCGTATTGCTAAAGTTGGCGATGCGACCACTTCCGGGCACAGTTCGGCAAAACTGAAAACCAGGTTCGTTGAGCAGACCACTAGGGTTGGCAATATGCAAAATTGTAACTCAAGAATCGTTCATGAGAAACTGTCACGAGTTATTATGGAACAGGTGCTAGCCCTGGTGGGCGGATCATGTTCTGTCGTACTGGCCGATACGATATTCCAAAGCTTTAAGGTTAATAAACAAAACATAATTATGATATATAAATATATATTGAATATATAGCTTCGATATCATAAGAATATACAAAATAATAACAAAATAAAACAAATATTTAAAAATTGGGTAAACAAATGAAATAGGTGTAGAAAAAGTAAAAAGTGAAAGGAATACCAATATCTAGGCTAATTCACATTAGTGCATTCGTAAAAAAAAAAAACATAATATTAAATATAATAGATAGAAGTAAATGGTAATAGGAATATATAATAAAGGAATTTTTCAAAAGCGGTAATACATAAATATTAAGCATCAATAAATAGCAGATACAAACAATTATCGACAAAATATAGCGTGTGAAACAAAAGTAAAATAAATAAAGTAAATATCATCGCACTGAAAGTGGGCTCTCCGGCCTTTCGAAGCTTATGTAAATCAAAACCTAGTAACAAGGTCTCTGATAATGTCAGAGGGACACTGGCAAGGCAGGAGTGGTTTTTAGCCGGTTCGAGTCCGGCACTACCTCGACTGTCTCACAAGTCGTGAGATAGTCGAGGTGTCCGTGGGGATTTCCCTCTCCTGCCCAAACAAAAAAAAAAAAAAAAAAAAAAAAACCTAACCTAACCTAACCTAACCTAACCTAACCTAACCTAACCTAACCCGATATCTTCGCCATTAAGGGTGCGTTTTTGACGCTGTTTTCAGCATTTTTAGACTTTAGTGGGCCTCCGCCTACGTTTTGACAATATTTTACCACCCTAGAAGCGTTTTCAAAAATCTTCCCTTACGACACTTAGAAAATTTTTAATATTTCAAACAAAATCTTCCAAATTTAGTGTTCTTCCAAATTTTTCTACAAATATTACTTTAGAATATAGTTGCAATAGTACTCACCTACCATCCCTGCGTTCCGGTGCCCGTTTCGTGTCCCGGACTCAAGGTTGGGGGTTGAAAACCAAAATTTTTTGACTCAAAAACTGGTTTTTTGAGCAAAACCCAAAATTTTTGTTCGGCACTCACCCCTTTCTATTTCGTAGTTAGCTAGCCCGCGCGAAGCCGCGTCTCTGGACACCTCACTCGCGGGTCTAGCTCAAATAGAATTTGCAAAATTTTCAAAATTATTGTTTTCTTATAGATTCTGCTACTACCAAAATCCACCTAAGGGATCACGCTAAACACTAAAACGTTGATATCTTCGCCATTAAGGGTGCGTTTTTGACGCTGTTTTCAGCATTTTTAGACTTTAGTGGGCCTCCGCCTACGTTTTGACAATATTTTACCACCCTAGAAGCGTTTTCAAAAATCTTCCCTTACGACACTTAGAAATTTTTTAATATTTCAGACAAAATCTTCCAAATTTAGTGTTCTTCCAAATTTTTCTACAAATATTACTTTAGAATATAGTTGCAATAGTACTCACCTACCATCCCTGCGTTCCGGTGCCCGTTTCGTGTCCCGGACTCAAGGTTGGGGGTTGAAAACCAAAATTTTTTGACTCAAAAACTGGTTTTTTGAGCAAAACCCAAAATTTTTGTTCGGCACTCACCCCTTTCTATTTCGTAGTTAGCTAGCCCGCGCGAAGCCGCGTCTCTGGACACCTCACTCGCGGGTCTAGCTCAAATAAAATTTTGCCCTCCCACCCGCCCTATTGTGTATAGGAAGGCCGGAGTGGGATTTTACGCAAAATTTAAATTTTCTATTTTTGCTCTTCAAGCTGTTTTTGGAACTCTAGAAAGTGTTTGAAGGGAAATTGGCGCTTTTTAGTTTAAAAATTTTTGACTTATTGTGACAAATTAATTAAATTTGAAATTGACCATCATTGTCAGTGGTGATGTTTTAGCTTTTATTGTAATTTAATTTATTTTTGCATTTATTTTAATCTTTTATTGTAATTTGTGCTCCCCTCTTTACAGGGACACAGAAGTACCATTGATTATTTATTATTTTTTTAAATTTTAAATTATTTTGTGATTATTATACGTTCTGTGTACCCCCCTTTACAGGGACACAGAAATATCCAGTGTCCCAGACGTCTCTCCTCCCGAGCGGGTATTCTTGGACGAACCCCCTTTTTACAGGGGTCCGTTTTATAGTATCCGTCTCTAATGATGCTCATGTTTCGCACCCCATCTGCAACTTTGAGGACGATGGCCTCCAGGAGCTCGCCGCGATCGCCGGAGGGAGCGGTGCCTTCGCCCATTGACGCGCGGAGGAGAATCTCCTTCGGAGAAGATACTCTTTCCGCGTCTCAGAAGGGCCCTGCTACCCCGGGGACGTGCCAAGCTCCTGTTGACTCCTCAATTCCGCTCAAAAAGCCTGAGACCGGGCACCGCAGTCGCATTGCGGAGGCGAGAGCTTGCCTGAATAAGGCTAAGCTGAATTTAGGCAACTCTCGCAACCTAAAAGCCGAGATTAAAACTGCGGTACTCGAGGCAATAAACAGGCTTTTTGAGCTTGTTAAGGAGTCAGAGCGCGACAAAGCCCCTGCCGCACCGGAAGCCGTACCAGCACCCGTGCCCACTGCTGACTGTCGTCCCCAGTCCAACCCTGAGATTCTCGCTAGCCAGACTGAGCTCGTAGAGACTATGAAGGAGCACATAACCTTATTAAAGGAAAACTCTGAAGAGTTAGTCAAACTACGGGACAGTCTGGCTAGCAGGGAAAGTGTTGGGGAGACTACCTACGCGAGTGTAGCGGCCGTCAGTAAGTGCCACACTGGGGCACAAGCCCTGGAGCGAACGACGCTGCACTCCGTGGTGGTTTCCTCAACCCAGGAGATGGACACGGGGGACGAAGTCCTCGAAAGAGTGCGAAAAGCAGTGGATGCGAAGGAGGGCTGGGTGCGCGTTGAGCGGGTCAGGAAGGCAAAGGACCAAAGGATCATCATGGGGTGCGCAACACAGGAGGAGAGACGCAAACTAAAAACAAGACTGGAAGCCGCCGGAGAGAACCTCGTCGTCGAGGACGTGAAAAATCGGGACCCGCTTCTGATCCTTAAGGACGTCTTATTGATTCACAGTGATGAGGAATTGAGGAGAGCCCTTAAGAATCAGAACCGGGAGATATTTCACGGGCTCGACGATGAGGAACAAAAAATTACGATTAAATACAGGCGAAAAACACGGAACCCGCATGTGAATCACGTTGTGCTTGGTGTGTCTCCTACGGTCTGGATGAGGTCGATTGAGTTAGGAAAACTCCACATCGACCTCCAAAGAGTTCGCGTTGAGGACCAGACGCCTCTGGTGCAGTGCACCCGCTGCTTGGCTTTCGGGCACGGCAAACGCCTATGCACGGAGCCAGCCGATCTGTGTAGCACTGCGGTGGGTTTCACCTCAGGACGGACTGCCCGGATATACAGATCGGCAAAGCAGCGGCTTGTGTGAACTGCACCAGAGCAAAACTAGGGGCCACCGAGCACAACGCATTCAGTAACGAATGCCCCGTGCGAAGGAAGTGGGACGCATTCGCAAGAGCTTCGATAGCGTATTGCTAAAGTTGGCGATGCGACCACTTCCGGGCACAGTTCGGCAAAACTGAAAACCAGGTTCGTTGAGCAGACCACTAGGGTTGGCAATATGCAAAATTGTAACTCAAGAATCGTTCATGAGAAACTGTCACGAGTTATTATGGAACAGGTGCTAGCCCTGGTGGGCGGATCATGTTCTGTCGTACTGGCCGATACGATATTCCAAAGCTTTAAGGTTAATAAACAAAACATAATTATGATATATAAATATATATTGAATATATAGCTTCGATATCATAAGAATATACAAAATAATAACAAAATAAAACAAATATTTAAAAATTGGGTAAACAAATGAAATAGGTGTAGAAAAAGTAAAAAGTGAAAGGAATACCAATATCTAGGCTAATTCACATTAGTGCATTCGTAAAAAAAAAAAACATAATATTAAATATAATAGATAGAAGTAAATGGTAATAGGAATATATAATAAAGGAATTTTTCAAAAGCGGTAATACATAAATATTAAGCATCAATAAATAGCAGATACAAACAATTATCGACAAAATATAGCGTGTGAAACAAAAGTAAAATAAATAAAGTAAATATCATCGCACTGAAAGTGGGCTCTCCGGCCTTTCGAAGCTTATGTAAATCAAAACCTAGTAACAAGGTCTCTGATAATGTCAGAGGGACACTGGCAAGGCAGGAGTGGTTTTTAGCCGGTTCGAGTCCGGCACTACCTCGACTGTCTCACAAGTCGTGAGATAGTCGAGGTGTCCGTGGGGATTTCCCTCTCCTGCCCAAACAAAAAAAAAAAAAAAAAAAAAAAACCTAACCTAACCTAACCTAACCTAACCTAACCTAACCTAACCTAACCCGATATCTTCGCCATTAAGGGTGCGTTTTTGACGCTGTTTTCAGCATTTTTAGACTTTAGTGGGCCTCCGCCTACGTTTTGACAATATTTTACCACCCTAGAAGCGTTTTCAAAAATCTTCCCTTACGACACTTAGAAAATTTTTAATATTTCAAACAAAATCTTCCAAATTTAGTGTTCTTCCAAATTTTTCTACAAATATTACTTTAGAATATAGTTGCAATAGTACTCACCTACCATCCCTGCGTTCCGGTGCCCGTTTCGTGTCCCGGACTCAAGGTTGGGGGTTGAAAACCAAAATTTTTTGACTCAAAAACTGGTTTTTTGAGCAAAACCCAAAATTTTTGTTCGGCACTCACCCCTTTCTATTTCGTAGTTAGCTAGCCCGCGCGAAGCCGCGTCTCTGGACACCTCACTCGCGGGTCTAGCTCAAATAGAATTTGCAAAATTTTCAAAATTATTGTTTTCTTATAGATTCTGCTACTACCAAAATCCACCTAAGGGATCACGCTAAACACTAAAACGTTGATATCTTCGCCATTAAGGGTGCGTTTTTGACGCTGTTTTCAGCATTTTTAGACTTTAGTGGGCCTCCGCCTACGTTTTGACAATATTTTACCACCCTAGAAGCGTTTTCAAAAATCTTCCCTTACGACACTTAGAAATTTTTTAATATTTCAGACAAAATCTTCCAAATTTAGTGTTCTTCCAAATTTTTCTACAAATATTACTTTAGAATATAGTTGCAATAGTACTCACCTACCATCCCTGCGTTCCGGTGCCCGTTTCGTGTCCCGGACTCAAGGTTGGGGGTTGAAAACCAAAATTTTTTGACTCAAAAACTGGTTTTTTGAGCAAAACCCAAAATTTTTGTTCGGCACTCACCCCTTTCTATTTCGTAGTTAGCTAGCCCGCGCGAAGCCGCGTCTCTGGACACCTCACTCGCGGGTCTAGCTCAAATAAAATTTTGCCCTCCCACCCGCCCTATTGTGTATAGGAAGGCCGGAGTGGGATTTTACGCAAAATTTAAATTTTCTATTTTTGCTCTTCAAGCTGTTTTTGGAACTCTAGAAAGTGTTTGAAGGGAAATTGGCGCTTTTTAGTTTAAAAATTTTTGACTTATTGTGACAAATTAATTAAATTTGAAATTGACCATCATTGTCAGTGGTGATGTTTTAGCTTTTATTGTAATTTAATTTATTTTTGCATTTATTTTAATCTTTTATTGTAATTTGTGCTCCCCTCTTTACAGGGACACAGAAGTACCATTGATTATTTATTATTTTTTTAAATTTTAAATTATTTTGTGATTATTATACGTTCTGTGTACCCCCCTTTACAGGGACACAGAAATATCCAGTGTCCCAGACGTCTCTCCTCCCGAGCGGGTATTCTTGGACGAACCCCCTTTTTACAGGGGTCCGTTTTATAGTATCCGTCTCTAATGATGCTCATGTTTCGCACCCCATCTGCAACTTTGAGGACGATGGCCTCCAGGAGCTCGCCGCGATCGCCGGAGGGAGCGGTGCCTTCGCCCATTGACGCGCGGAGGAGAATCTCCTTCGGAGAAGATACTCTTTCCGCGTCTCAGAAGGGCCCTGCTACCCCGGGGACGTGCCAAGCTCCTGTTGACTCCTCAATTCCGCTCAAAAAGCCTGAGACCGGGCACCGCAGTCGCATTGCGGAGGCGAGAGCTTGCCTGAATAAGGCTAAGCTGAATTTAGGCAACTCTCGCAACCTAAAAGCCGAGATTAAAACTGCGGTACTCGAGGCAATAAACAGGCTTTTTGAGCTTGTTAAGGAGTCAGAGCGCGACAAAGCCCCTGCCGCACCGGAAGCCGTACCAGCACCCGTGCCCACTGCTGACTGTCGTCCCCAGTCCAACCCTGAGATTCTCGCTAGCCAGACTGAGCTCGTAGAGACTATGAAGGAGCACATAACCTTATTAAAGGAAAACTCTGAAGAGTTAGTCAAACTACGGGACAGTCTGGCTAGCAGGGAAAGTGTTGGGGAGACTACCTACGCGAGTGTAGCGGCCGTCAGTAAGTGCCACACTGGGGCACAAGCCCTGGAGCGAACGACGCTGCACTCCGTGGTGGTTTCCTCAACCCAGGAGATGGACACGGGGGACGAAGTCCTCGAAAGAGTGCGAAAAGCAGTGGATGCGAAGGAGGGCTGGGTGCGCGTTGAGCGGGTCAGGAAGGCAAAGGACCAAAGGATCATCATGGGGTGCGCAACACAGGAGGAGAGACGCAAACTAAAAACAAGACTGGAAGCCGCCGGAGAGAACCTCGTCGTCGAGGACGTGAAAAATCGGGACCCGCTTCTGATCCTTAAGGACGTCTTATTGATTCACAGTGATGAGGAATTGAGGAGAGCCCTTAAGAATCAGAACCGGGAGATATTTCACGGGCTCGACGATGAGGAACAAAAAATTACGATTAAATACAGGCGAAAAACACGGAACCCGCATGTGAATCACGTTGTGCTTGGTGTGTCTCCTACGGTCTGGATGAGGTCGATTGAGTTAGGAAAACTCCACATCGACCTCCAAAGAGTTCGCGTTGAGGACCAGACGCCTCTGGTGCAGTGCACCCGCTGCTTGGCTTTCGGGCACGGCAAACGCCTATGCACGGAGCCAGCCGATCTGTGTAGCCACTGCGGTGGGTTTCACCTCAGGACGGACTGCCCGGATATACAGATCGGCAAAGCAGCGGCTTGTGTGAACTGCACCAGAGCAAAACTAGGGGCCACCGAGCACAACGCATTCAGTAACGAATGCCCCGTGCGAAGGAAGTGGGACGCATTCGCAAGAGCTTCGATAGCGTATTGCTAAAGTTGGCGATGCGACCACTTCCGGGCACAGTTCGGCAAAACTGAAAACCAGGTTCGTTGAGCAGACCACTAGGGTTGGCAATATGCAAAATTGTAACTCAAGAATCGTTCATGAGAAACTGTCACGAGTTATTATGGAACAGGTGCTAGCCCTGGTGGGCGGATCATGTTCTGTCGTACTGGCCGATACGATATTCCAAAGCTTTAAGGTTAATAAACAAAACATAATTATGATATATAAATATATATTGAATATATAGCTTCGATATCATAAGAATATACAAAATAATAACAAAATAAAACAAATATTTAAAAATTGGGTAAACAAATGAAATAGGTGTAGAAAAAGTAAAAAGTGAAAGGAATACCAATATCTAGGCTAATTCACATTAGTGCATTCGTAAAAAAAAAAAACATAATATTAAATATAATAGATAGAAGTAAATGGTAATAGGAATATATAATAAAGGAATTTTTCAAAAGCGGTAATACATAAATATTAAGCATCAATAAATAGCAGATACAAACAATTATCGACAAAATATAGCGTGTGAAACAAAAGTAAAATAAATAAAGTAAATATCATCGCACTGAAAGTGGGCTCTCCGGCCTTTCGAAGCTTATGTAAATCAAAACCTAGTAACAAGGTCTCTGATAATGTCAGAGGGACACTGGCAAGGCAGGAGTGGTTTTTAGCCGGTTCGAGTCCGGCACTACCTCGACTGTCTCACAAGTCGTGAGATAGTCGAGGTGTCCGTGGGGATTTCCCTCTCCTGCCCAAACAAAAAAAAAAAAAAAAAAAAAAAACCTAACCTACCTAACCTAACCTAACCTAACCTAACCTACCACCCGATATCTTCGCCATTAAGGGTGCGTTTTTGACGCTGTTTTCAGCATTTTTAGACTTTAGTGGGCCTCCGCCTACGTTTTTTGACAATATTTTACCACCCTAGAAGCGTTTTCAAAAATCTTCCCTTACGACACTTAGAAAATTTTTAATATTTCAAACAAAATCTTCCAAATTTAGTGTTCTTCCAAATTTTTCTACAAATATTACTTTAGAATATAGTTGCAATAGTACTCACCTACCATCCCTGCGTTCCGGTGCCCGTTTCGTGTCCCGGACTCAAGGTTGGGGGTTGAAAACCAAAATTTTTTAACTGGTTTTTTGAGCAAAACCCAAAATTTTTGTTCGGCACTCACCCCTTTCTATTTCGTAGTTAGCTAGCCCGCGCGAAGCCGCGTCTCTGGACACCTCACTCGCGGGTCTAGCTCAAATAGAATTTGCAAAATTTTCAAAATTATTGTTTTCTTATAGATTCTGCTACTACCAAAATCCACCTAAGGGATCACGCTAAACACTAAAACGTTGATATCTTCGCCATTAAGGGTGCGTTTTTGACGCTGTTTTCAGCATTTTTAGACTTTAGTGGGCCTCCGCCTACGTTTTGACAATATTTTACCACCCTAGAAGCGTTTTCAAAAATCTTCCCTTACGACACTTAGAAATTTTTTAATATTTCAGACAAAATCTTCCAAATTTAGTGTTCTTCCAAATTTTTCTACAAATATTACTTTAGAATATAGTTGCAATAGTACTCACCTACCATCCCTGCGTTCCGGTGCCCGTTTCGTGTCCCGGACTCAAGGTTGGGGGTTGAAAACCAAAATTTTTTGACTCAAAAACTGGTTTTTTGAGCAAAACCCAAAATTTTTGTTCGGCACTCACCCCTTTCTATTTCGTAGTTAGCTAGCCCGCGCGAAGCCGCGTCTCTGGACACCTCACTCGCGGGTCTAGCTCAAATAAAATTTTGCCCTCCCACCCGCCCTATTGTGTATAGGAAGGCCGGAGTGGGATTTTACGCAAAATTTAAATTTTCTATTTTTGCTCTTCAAGCTGTTTTTGGAACTCTAGAAAGTGTTTGAAGGGAAATTGGCGCTTTTTAGTTTAAAAATTTTTGACTTATTGTGACAAATTAATTAAATTTGAAATTGACCATCATTGTCAGTGGTGATGTTTTAGCTTTTATTGTAATTTAATTTATTTTTGCATTTATTTTAATCTTTTATTGTAATTTGTGCTCCCCTCTTTACAGGGACACAGAAGTACCATTGATTATTTATTATTTTTTTAAATTTTAAATTATTTTGTGATTATTATACGTTCTGTGTACCCCCCTTTACAGGGACACAGAAATATCCAGTGTCCCAGACGTCTCTCCTCCCGAGCGGGTATTCTTGGACGAACCCCCTTTTTACAGGGGTCCGTTTTATAGTATCCGTCTCTAATGATGCTCATGTTTCGCACCCCATCTGCAACTTTGAGGACGATGGCCTCCAGGAGCTCGCCGCGATCGCCGGAGGGAGCGGTGCCTTCGCCCATTGACGCGCGGAGGAGAATCTCCTTCGGAGAAGATACTCTTTCCGCGTCTCAGAAGGGCCCTGCTACCCCGGGGACGTGCCAAGCTCCTGTTGACTCCTCAATTCCGCTCAAAAAGCCTGAGACCGGGCACCGCAGTCGCATTGCGGAGGCGAGAGCTTGCCTGAATAAGGCTAAGCTGAATTTAGGCAACTCTCGCAACCTAAAAGCCGAGATTAAAACTGCGGTACTCGAGGCAATAAACAGGCTTTTTGAGCTTGTTAAGGAGTCAGAGCGCGACAAAGCCCCTGCCGCACCGGAAGCCGTACCAGCACCCGTGCCCACTGCTGACTGTCGTCCCCAGTCCAACCCTGAGATTCTCGCTAGCCAGACTGAGCTCGTAGAGACTATGAAGGAGCACATAACCTTATTAAAGGAAAACTCTGAAGAGTTAGTCAAACTACGGGACAGTCTGGCTAGCAGGGAAAGTGTTGGGGAGACTACCTACGCGAGTGTAGCGGCCGTCAGTAAGTGCCACACTGGGGCACAAGCCCTGGAGCGAACGACGCTGCACTCCGTGGTGGTTTCCTCAACCCAGGAGATGGACACGGGGGACGAAGTCCTCGAAAGAGTGCGAAAAGCAGTGGATGCGAAGGAGGGCTGGGTGCGCGTTGAGCGGGTCAGGAAGGCAAAGGACCAAAGGATCATCATGGGGTGCGCAACACAGGAGGAGAGACGCAAACTAAAAACAAGACTGGAAGCCGCCGGAGAGAACCTCGTCGTCGAGGACGTGAAAAATCGGGACCCGCTTCTGATCCTTAAGGACGTCTTATTGATTCACAGTGATGAGGAATTGAGGAGAGCCCTTAAGAATCAGAACCGGGAGATATTTCACGGGCTCGACGATGAGGAACAAAAAATTACGATTAAATACAGGCGAAAAACACGGAACCCGCATGTGAATCACGTTGTGCTTGGTGTGTCTCCTACGGTCTGGATGAGGTCGATTGAGTTAGGAAAACTCCACATCGACCTCCAAAGAGTTCGCGTTGAGGACCAGACGCCTCTGGTGCAGTGCACCCGCTGCTTGGCTTTCGGGCACGGCAAACGCCTATGCACGGAGCCAGCCGATCTGTGTAGCCACTGCGGTGGGTTTCACCTCAGGACGGACTGCCCGGATATACAGATCGGCAAAGCAGCGGCTTGTGTGAACTGCACCAGAGCAAAACTAGGGGCCACCGAGCACAACGCATTCAGTAACGAATGCCCCGTGCGAAGGAAGTGGGACGCATTCGCAAGAGCTTCGATAGCGTATTGCTAAAGTTGGCGATGCGACCACTTCCGGGCACAGTTCGGCAAAACTGAAAACCAGGTTCGTTGAGCAGACCACTAGGGTTGGCAATATGCAAAATTGTAACTCAAGAATCGTTCATGAGAAACTGTCACGAGTTATTATGGAACAGGTGCTAGCCCTGGTGGGCGGATCATGTTCTGTCGTACTGGCCGATACGATATTCCAAAGCTTTAAGGTTAATAAACAAAACATAATTATGATATATAAATATATATTGAATATATAGCTTCGATATCATAAGAATATACAAAATAATAACAAAATAAAACAAATATTTAAAAATTGGGTAAACAAATGAAATAGGTGTAGAAAAAGTAAAAAGTGAAAGGAATACCAATATCTAGGCTAATTCACATTAGTGCATTCGTAAAAAAAAAAAACATAATATTAAATATAATAGATAGAAGTAAATGGTAATAGGAATATATAATAAAGGAATTTTTCAAAAGCGGTAATACATAAATATTAAGCATCAATAAATAGCAGATACAAACAATTATCGACAAAATATAGCGTGTGAAACAAAAGTAAAATAAATAAAGTAAATATCATCGCACTGAAAGTGGGCTCTCCGGCCTTTCGAAGCTTATGTAAATCAAAACCTAGTAACAAGGTCTCTGATAATGTCAGAGGGACACTGGCAAGGCAGGAGTGGTTTTTAGCCGGTTCGAGTCCGGCACTACCTCGACTGTCTCACAAGTCGTGAGATAGTCGAGGTGTCCGTGGGGATTTCCCTCTCCTGCCCAAACAAAAAAAAAAAAAAAAAAAAAAAAACCTAACCTAACCTAACCTAACCTAACCTAACCTAACCTAACCTAACCCGATATCTTCGCCATTAAGGGTGCGTTTTTGACGCTGTTTTCAGCATTTTTAGACTTTAGTGGGCCTCCGCCTACGTTTTGACAATATTTTACCACCCTAGAAGCGTTTTCAAAAATCTTCCCTTACGACACTTAGAAAATTTTTAATATTTCAAACAAAATCTTCCAAATTTAGTGTTCTTCCAAATTTTTCTACAAATATTACTTTAGAATATAGTTGCAATAGTACTCACCTACCATCCCTGCGTTCCGGTGCCCGTTTCGTGTCCCGGACTCAAGGTTGGGGGTTGAAAACCAAAATTTTTTGACTCAAAAACTGGTTTTTTGAGCAAAACCCAAAATTTTTGTTCGGCACTCACCCCTTTCTATTTCGTAGTTAGCTAGCCCGCGCGAAGCCGCGTCTCTGGACACCTCACTCGCGGGTCTAGCTCAAATAGAATTTGCAAAATTTTCAAAATTATTGTTTTCTTATAGATTCTGCTACTACCAAAATCCACCTAAGGGATCACGCTAAACACTAAAACGTTGATATCTTCGCCATTAAGGGTGCGTTTTTGACGCTGTTTTCAGCATTTTTAGACTTTAGTGGGCCTCCGCCTACGTTTTGACAATATTTTACCACCCTAGAAGCGTTTTCAAAAATCTTCCCTTACGACACTTAGAAAATTTTTAATATTTCAAACAAAATCTTCCAAATTTAGTGTTCTTCCAAATTTTTCTACAAATATTACTTTAGAATATAGTTGCAATAGTACTCACCTACCATCCCTGCGTTCCGGTGCCCGTTTCGTGTCCCGGACTCAAGGTTGGGGGTTGAAAACCAAAATTTTTTGACTCAAAAACTGGTTTTTTGAGCAAAACCCAAAATTTTTGTTCGGCACTCACCCCTTTCTATTTCGTAGTTAGCTAGCCCGCGCGAAGCCGCGTCTCTGGACACCTCACTCGCGGGTCTAGCTCAAATAGAATTTGCAAAATTTTCAAAATTATTGTTTTCTTATAGATTCTGCTACTACCAAAATCCACCTAAGGGATCACGCTAAACACTAAAACGTTGATATCTTCGCCATTAAGGGTGCGTTTTTGACGCTGTTTTCAGCATTTTTAGACTTTAGTGGGCCTCCGCCTACGTTTTGACAATATTTTACCACCCTAGAAGCGTTTTCAAAAATCTTCCCTTACGACACTTAGAAATTTTTTAATATTTCAGACAAAATCTTCCAAATTTAGTGTTCTTCCAAATTTTTCTACAAATATTACTTTAGAATATAGTTGCAATAGTACTCACCTACCATCCCTGCGTTCCGGTGCCCGTTTCGTGTCCCGGACTCAAGGTTGGGGGTTGAAAACCAAAATTTTTTGACTCAAAAACTGGTTTTTTGAGCAAAACCCAAAATTTTTGTTCGGCACTCACCCCTTTCTATTTCGTAGTTAGCTAGCCCGCGCGAAGCCGCGTCTCTGGACACCTCACTCGCGGGTCTAGCTCAAATAGAATTTACAAAATTTTCAAAATTATTGTTTTCTTATAGATTCTGCTACTACCAAAATCCACCTAAGGGATCACGCTAAACACTAAAACGTTGATATCTTCGCCATTAAGGGTGCGTTTTTGACGCTGTTTTCAGCATTTTTAGACTTTAGTGGGCCTCCGCCTACGTTTTGACAATATTTTACCACCCTAGAAGCGTTTTCAAAAATCTTCCCTTACGACACTTAGAAATTTTTTAATATTTCAGACAAAATCTTCCAAATTTAGTGTTCTTCCAAATTTTTCTACAAATATTACTTTAGAATATAGTTGCAATAGTACTCACCTACCATCCCTGCGTTCCGGTGCCCGTTTCGTGTCCCGGACTCAAGGTTGGGGGTTGAAAACCAAAATTTTTTGACTCAAAAACTGGTTTTTTGAGCAAAACCCAAAATTTTTGTTCGGCACTCACCCCTTTCTATTTCGTAGTTAGCTAGCCCGCGCGAAGCCGCGTCTCTGGACACCTCACTCGCGGGTCTAGCTCAAATAGAATTTGCAAAATTTTCAAAATTATTGTTTTCTTATAGATTCTGCTACTACCAAAATCCACCTAAGGGATCACGCTAAACACTAAAACGTTGATATCTTCGCCATTAAGGGTGCGTTTTTGACGCTGTTTTCAGCATTTTTAGACTTTAGTGGGCCTCCGCCTACGTTTTGACAATATTTTACCACCCTAGAAGCGTTTTCAAAAATCTTCCCTTACGACACTTAGAAATTTTTTAATATTTCAGACAAAATCTTCCAAATTTAGTGTTCTTCCAAATTTTTCTACAAATATTACTTTAGAATATAGTTGCAATAGTACTCACCTACCATCCCTGCGTTCCGGTGCCCGTTTCGTGTCCCGGACTCAAGGTTGGGGGTTGAAAACCAAAATTTTTTGACTCAAAAACTGGTTTTTTGAGCAAAACCCAAAATTTTTGTTCGGCACTCACCCCTTTCTATTTCGTAGTTAGCTAGCCCGCGCGAAGCCGCGTCTCTGGACACCTCACTCGCGGGTCTAGCTCAAATAGAATTTACAAAATTTTCAAAATTATTGTTTTCTTATAGATTCTGCTACTACCAAAATCCACCTAAGGGATCACGCTAAACACTAAAACGTTGATATCTTCGCCATTAAGGGTGCGTTTTTGACGCTGTTTTCAGCATTTTTAGACTTTAGTGGGCCTCCGCCTACGTTTTGACAATATTTTACCACCCTAGAAGCGTTTTCAAAAATCTTCCCTTACGACACTTAGAAATTTTTTAATATTTCAGACAAAATCTTCCAAATTTAGTGTTCTTCCAAATTTTTCTACAAATATTACTTTAGAATATAGTTGCAATAGTACTCACCTACCATCCCTGCGTTCCGGTGCCCGTTTCGTGTCCCGGACTCAAGGTTGGGGGTTGAAAACCAAAATTTTTTGACTCAAAAACTGGTTTTTTGAGCAAAACCCAAAATTTTTGTTCGGCACTCACCCCTTTCTATTTCGTAGTTAGCTAGCCCGCGCGAAGCCGCGTCTCTGGACACCTCACTCGCGGGTCTAGCTCAAATAGAATTTGCAAAATTTTCAAAATTATTGTTTTCTTATAGATTCTGCTACTACCAAAATCCACCTAAGGGATCACGCTAAACACTAAAACGTTGATATCTTCGCCATTAAGGGTGCGTTTTTGACGCTGTTTTCAGCATTTTTAGACTTTAGTGGGCCTCCGCCTACGTTTTGACAATATTTTACCACCCTAGAAGCGTTTTCAAAAATCTTCCCTTACGACACTTAGAAATTTTTTAATATTTCAGACAAAATCTTCCAAATTTAGTGTTCTTCCAAATTTTTCTACAAATATTACTTTAGAATATAGTTGCAATAGTACTCACCTACCATCCCTGCGTTCCGGTGCCCGTTTCGTGTCCCGGACTCAAGGTTGGGGGTTGAAAACCAAAATTTTTTGACTCAAAAACTGGTTTTTTGAGCAAAACCCAAAATTTTTGTTCGGCACTCACCCCTTTCTATTTCGTAGTTAGCTAGCCCGCGCGAAGCCGCGTCTCTGGACACCTCACTCGCGGGTCTAGCTCAAATAAAATTTTGCCCTCCCACCCGCCCTATTGTGTATAGGAAGGCCGGAGTGGGATTTTACGCAAAATTTAAATTTTCTATTTTTGCTCTTCAAGCTGTTTTTGGAACTCTAGAAAGTGTTTGAAGGGAAATTGGCGCTTTTTAGTTTAAAAATTTTTGACTTATTGTGACAAATTAATTAAATTTGAAATTGACCATCATTGTCAGTGGTGATGTTTTAGCTTTTATTGTAATTTAATTTATTTTTGCATTTATTTTAATCTTTTATTGTAATTTGTGCTCCCCTCTTTACAGGGACACAGAAGTACCATTGATTATTTATTATTTTTTTAAATTTTAAATTATTTTGTGATTATTATACGTTCTGTGTACCCCCCTTTACAGGGACACAGAAATATCCAGTGTCCCAGACGTCTCTCCTCCCGAGCGGGTATTCTTGGACGAACCCCCTTTTTACAGGGGTCCGTTTTATAGTATCCGTCTCTAATGATGCTCATGTTTCGCACCCCATCTGCAACTTTGAGGACGATGGCCTCCAGGAGCTCGCCGCGATCGCCGGAGGGAGCGGTGCCTTCGCCCATTGACGCGCGGAGGAGAATCTCCTTCGGAGAAGATACTCTTTCCGCGTCTCAGAAGGGCCCTGCTACCCCGGGGACGTGCCAAGCTCCTGTTGACTCCTCAATTCCGCTCAAAAAGCCTGAGACCGGGCACCGCAGTCGCATTGCGGAGGCGAGAGCTTGCCTGAATAAGGCTAAGCTGAATTTAGGCAACTCTCGCAACCTAAAAGCCGAGATTAAAACTGCGGTACTCGAGGCAATAAACAGGCTTTTTGAGCTTGTTAAGGAGTCAGAGCGCGACAAAGCCCCTGCCGCACCGGAAGCCGTACCAGCACCCGTGCCCACTGCTGACTGTCGTCCCCAGTCCAACCCTGAGATTCTCGCTAGCCAGACTGAGCTCGTAGAGACTATGAAGGAGCACATAACCTTATTAAAGGAAAACTCTGAAGAGTTAGTCAAACTACGGGACAGTCTGGCTAGCAGGGAAAGTGTTGGGGAGACTACCTACGCGAGTGTAGCGGCCGTCAGTAAGTGCCACACTGGGGCACAAGCCCTGGAGCGAACGACGCTGCACTCCGTGGTGGTTTCCTCAACCCAGGAGATGGACACGGGGGACGAAGTCCTCGAAAGAGTGCGAAAAGCAGTGGATGCGAAGGAGGGCTGGGTGCGCGTTGAGCGGGTCAGGAAGGCAAAGGACCAAAGGATCATCATGGGGTGCGCAACACAGGAGGAGAGACGCAAACTAAAAACAAGACTGGAAGCCGCCGGAGAGAACCTCGTCGTCGAGGACGTGAAAAATCGGGACCCGCTTCTGATCCTTAAGGACGTCTTATTGATTCACAGTGATGAGGAATTGAGGAGAGCCCTTAAGAATCAGAACCGGGAGATATTTCACGGGCTCGACGATGAGGAACAAAAAATTACGATTAAATACAGGCGAAAAACACGGAACCCGCATGTGAATCACGTTGTGCTTGGTGTGTCTCCTACGGTCTGGATGAGGTCGATTGAGTTAGGAAAACTCCACATCGACCTCCAAAGAGTTCGCGTTGAGGACCAGACGCCTCTGGTGCAGTGCACCCGCTGCTTGGCTTTCGGGCACGGCAAACGCCTATGCACGGAGCCAGCCGATCTGTGTAGCCACTGCGGTGGGTTTCACCTCAGGACGGACTGCCCGGATATACAGATCGGCAAAGCAGCGGCTTGTGTGAACTGCACCAGAGCAAAACTAGGGGCCACCGAGCACAACGCATTCAGTAACGAATGCCCCGTGCGAAGGAAGTGGGACGCATTCGCAAGAGCTTCGATAGCGTATTGCTAAAGTTGGCGATGCGACCACTTCCGGGCACAGTTCGGCAAAACTGAAAACCAGGTTCGTTGAGCAGACCACTAGGGTTGGCAATATGCAAAATTGTAACTCAAGAATCGTTCATGAGAAACTGTCACGAGTTATTATGGAACAGGTGCTAGCCCTGGTGGGCGGATCATGTTCTGTCGTACTGGCCGATACGATATTCCAAAGCTTTAAGGTTAATAAACAAAACATAATTATGATATATAAATATATATTGAATATATAGCTTCGATATCATAAGAATATACAAAATAATAACAAAATAAAACAAATATTTAAAAATTGGGTAAACAAATGAAATAGGTGTAGAAAAAGTAAAAAGTGAAAGGAATACCAATATCTAGGCTAATTCACATTAGTGCATTCGTAAAAAAAAAAAACATAATATTAAATATAATAGATAGAAGTAAATGGTAATAGGAATATATAATAAAGGAATTTTTCAAAAGCGGTAATACATAAATATTAAGCATCAATAAATAGCAGATACAAACAATTATCGACAAAATATAGCGTGTGAAACAAAAGTAAAATAAATAAAGTAAATATCATCGCACTGAAAGTGGGCTCTCCGGCCTTTCGAAGCTTATGTAAATCAAAACCTAGTAACAAGGTCTCTGATAATGTCAGAGGGACACTGGCAAGGCAGGAGTGGTTTTTAGCCGGTTCGAGTCCGGCACTACCTCGACTGTCTCACAAGTCGTGAGATAGTCGAGGTGTCCGTGGGGATTTCCCTCTCCTGCCCAAACAAAAAAAAAAAAAAAAAAAAAAAAACCTAACCTAACCTAACCTAACCTAACCTAACCTAACCTAACCTAACCCGATATCTTCGCCATTAAGGGTGCGTTTTTGACGCTGTTTTCAGCATTTTTAGACTTTAGTGGGCCTCCGCCTACGTTTTGACAATATTTTACCACCCTAGAAGCGTTTTCAAAAATCTTCCCTTACGACACTTAGAAAATTTTTAATATTTCAAACAAAATCTTCCAAATTTAGTGTTCTTCCAAATTTTTCTACAAATATTACTTTAGAATATAGTTGCAATAGTACTCACCTACCATCCCTGCGTTCCGGTGCCCGTTTCGTGTCCCGGACTCAAGGTTGGGGGTTGAAAACCAAAATTTTTTGACTCAAAAACTGGTTTTTTGAGCAAAACCCAAAATTTTTGTTCGGCACTCACCCCTTTCTATTTCGTAGTTAGCTAGCCCGCGCGAAGCCGCGTCTCTGGACACCTCACTCGCGGGTCTAGCTCAAATAGAATTTGCAAAATTTTCAAAATTATTGTTTTCTTATAGATTCTGCTACTACCAAAATCCACCTAAGGGATCACGCTAAACACTAAAACGTTGATATCTTCGCCATTAAGGGTGCGTTTTTGACGCTGTTTTCAGCATTTTTAGACTTTAGTGGGCCTCCGCCTACGTTTTGACAATATTTTACCACCCTAGAAGCGTTTTCAAAAATCTTCCCTTACGACACTTAGAAAATTTTTAATATTTCAAACAAAATCTTCCAAATTTAGTGTTCTTCCAAATTTTTCTACAAATATTACTTTAGAATATAGTTGCAATAGTACTCACCTACCATCCCTGCGTTCCGGTGCCCGTTTCGTGTCCCGGACTCAAGGTTGGGGGTTGAAAACCAAAATTTTTTGACTCAAAAACTGGTTTTTTGAGCAAAACCCAAAATTTTTGTTCGGCACTCACCCCTTTCTATTTCGTAGTTAGCTAGCCCGCGCGAAGCCGCGTCTCTGGACACCTCACTCGCGGGTCTAGCTCAAATAGAATTTGCAAAATTTTCAAAATTATTGTTTTCTTATAGATTCTGCTACTACCAAAATCCACCTAAGGGATCACGCTAAACACTAAAACGTTGATATCTTCGCCATTAAGGGTGCGTTTTTGACGCTGTTTTCAGCATTTTTAGACTTTAGTGGGCCTCCGCCTACGTTTTGACAATATTTTACCACCCTAGAAGCGTTTTCAAAAATCTTCCCTTACGACACTTAGAAATTTTTTAATATTTCAGACAAAATCTTCCAAATTTAGTGTTCTTCCAAATTTTTCTACAAATATTACTTTAGAATATAGTTGCAATAGTACTCACCTACCATCCCTGCGTTCCGGTGCCCGTTTCGTGTCCCGGACTCAAGGTTGGGGGTTGAAAACCAAAATTTTTTGACTCAAAAACTGGTTTTTTGAGCAAAACCCAAAATTTTTGTTCGGCACTCACCCCTTTCTATTTCGTAGTTAGCTAGCCCGCGCGAAGCCGCGTCTCTGGACACCTCACTCGCGGGTCTAGCTCAAATAGAATTTACAAAATTTTCAAAATTATTGTTTTCTTATAGATTCTGCTACTACCAAAATCCACCTAAGGGATCACGCTAAACACTAAAACGTTGATATCTTCGCCATTAAGGGTGCGTTTTTGACGCTGTTTTCAGCATTTTTAGACTTTAGTGGGCCTCCGCCTACGTTTTGACAATATTTTACCACCCTAGAAGCGTTTTCAAAAATCTTCCCTTACGACACTTAGAAATTTTTTAATATTTCAGACAAAATCTTCCAAATTTAGTGTTCTTCCAAATTTTTCTACAAATATTACTTTAGAATATAGTTGCAATAGTACTCACCTACCATCCCTGCGTTCCGGTGCCCGTTTCGTGTCCCGGACTCAAGGTTGGGGGTTGAAAACCAAAATTTTTTGACTCAAAAACTGGTTTTTTGAGCAAAACCCAAAATTTTTGTTCGGCACTCACCCCTTTCTATTTCGTAGTTAGCTAGCCCGCGCGAAGCCGCGTCTCTGGACACCTCACTCGCGGGTCTAGCTCAAATAAAATTTTGCCCTCCCACCCGCCCTATTGTGTATAGGAAGGCCGGAGTGGGATTTTACGCAAAATTTAAATTTTCTATTTTTGCTCTTCAAGCTGTTTTTGGAACTCTAGAAAGTGTTTGAAGGGAAATTGGCGCTTTTTAGTTTAAAAATTTTTGACTTATTGTGACAAATTAATTAAATTTGAAATTGACCATCATTGTCAGTGGTGATGTTTTAGCTTTTATTGTAATTTAATTTATTTTTGCATTTATTTTAATCTTTTATTGTAATTTGTGCTCCCCTCTTTACAGGGACACAGAAGTACCATTGATTATTTATTATTTTTTTAAATTTTAAATTATTTTGTGATTATTATACGTTCTGTGTACCCCCCTTTACAGGGACACAGAAATATCCAGTGTCCCAGACGTCTCTCCTCCCGAGCGGGTATTCTTGGACGAACCCCCTTTTTACAGGGGTCCGTTTTATAGTATCCGTCTCTAATGATGCTCATGTTTCGCACCCCATCTGCAACTTTGAGGACGATGGCCTCCAGGAGCTCGCCGCGATCGCCGGAGGGAGCGGTGCCTTCGCCCATTGACGCGCGGAGGAGAATCTCCTTCGGAGAAGATACTCTTTCCGCGTCTCAGAAGGGCCCTGCTACCCCGGGGACGTGCCAAGCTCCTGTTGACTCCTCAATTCCGCTCAAAAAGCCTGAGACCGGGCACCGCAGTCGCATTGCGGAGGCGAGAGCTTGCCTGAATAAGGCTAAGCTGAATTTAGGCAACTCTCGCAACCTAAAAGCCGAGATTAAAACTGCGGTACTCGAGGCAATAAACAGGCTTTTTGAGCTTGTTAAGGAGTCAGAGCGCGACAAAGCCCCTGCCGCACCGGAAGCCGTACCAGCACCCGTGCCCACTGCTGACTGTCGTCCCCAGTCCAACCCTGAGATTCTCGCTAGCCAGACTGAGCTCGTAGAGACTATGAAGGAGCACATAACCTTATTAAAGGAAAACTCTGAAGAGTTAGTCAAACTACGGGACAGTCTGGCTAGCAGGGAAAGTGTTGGGGAGACTACCTACGCGAGTGTAGCGGCCGTCAGTAAGTGCCACACTGGGGCACAAGCCCTGGAGCGAACGACGCTGCACTCCGTGGTGGTTTCCTCAACCCAGGAGATGGACACGGGGGACGAAGTCCTCGAAAGAGTGCGAAAAGCAGTGGATGCGAAGGAGGGCTGGGTGCGCGTTGAGCGGGTCAGGAAGGCAAAGGACCAAAGGATCATCATGGGGTGCGCAACACAGGAGGAGAGACGCAAACTAAAAACAAGACTGGAAGCCGCCGGAGAGAACCTCGTCGTCGAGGACGTGAAAAATCGGGACCCGCTTCTGATCCTTAAGGACGTCTTATTGATTCACAGTGATGAGGAATTGAGGAGAGCCCTTAAGAATCAGAACCGGGAGATATTTCACGGGCTCGACGATGAGGAACAAAAAATTACGATTAAATACAGGCGAAAAACACGGAACCCGCATGTGAATCACGTTGTGCTTGGTGTGTCTCCTACGGTCTGGATGAGGTCGATTGAGTTAGGAAAACTCCACATCGACCTCCAAAGAGTTCGCGTTGAGGACCAGACGCCTCTGGTGCAGTGCACCCGCTGCTTGGCTTTCGGGCACGGCAAACGCCTATGCACGGAGCCAGCCGATCTGTGTAGCCACTGCGGTGGGTTTCACCTCAGGACGGACTGCCCGGATATACAGATCGGCAAAGCAGCGGCTTGTGTGAACTGCACCAGAGCAAAACTAGGGGCCACCGAGCACAACGCATTCAGTAACGAATGCCCCGTGCGAAGGAAGTGGGACGCATTCGCAAGAGCTTCGATAGCGTATTGCTAAAGTTGGCGATGCGACCACTTCCGGGCACAGTTCGGCAAAACTGAAAACCAGGTTCGTTGAGCAGACCACTAGGGTTGGCAATATGCAAAATTGTAACTCAAGAATCGTTCATGAGAAACTGTCACGAGTTATTATGGAACAGGTGCTAGCCCTGGTGGGCGGATCATGTTCTGTCGTACTGGCCGATACGATATTCCAAAGCTTTAAGGTTAATAAACAAAACATAATTATGATATATAAATATATATTGAATATATAGCTTCGATATCATAAGAATATACAAAATAATAACAAAATAAAACAAATATTTAAAAATTGGGTAAACAAATGAAATAGGTGTAGAAAAAGTAAAAAGTGAAAGGAATACCAATATCTAGGCTAATTCACATTAGTGCATTCGTAAAAAAAAAAAACATAATATTAAATATAATAGATAGAAGTAAATGGTAATAGGAATATATAATAAAGGAATTTTTCAAAAGCGGTAATACATAAATATTAAGCATCAATAAATAGCAGATACAAACAATTATCGACAAAATATAGCGTGTGAAACAAAAGTAAAATAAATAAAGTAAATATCATCGCACTGAAAGTGGGCTCTCCGGCCTTTCGAAGCTTATGTAAATCAAAACCTAGTAACAAGGTCTCTGATAATGTCAGAGGGACACTGGCAAGGCAGGAGTGGTTTTTAGCCGGTTCGAGTCCGGCACTACCTCGACTGTCTCACAAGTCGTGAGATAGTCGAGGTGTCCGTGGGGATTTCCCTCTCCTGCCCAAACAAAAAAAAAAAAAAAAAAAAAAAAACCTAACCTAACCTAACCTAACCTAACCTAACCTAACCTAACCTAACCCGATATCTTCGCCATTAAGGGTGCGTTTTTGACGCTGTTTTCAGCATTTTTAGACTTTAGTGGGCCTCCGCCTACGTTTTGACAATATTTTACCACCCTAGAAGCGTTTTCAAAAATCTTCCCTTACGACACTTAGAAAATTTTTAATATTTCAAACAAAATCTTCCAAATTTAGTGTTCTTCCAAATTTTTCTACAAATATTACTTTAGAATATAGTTGCAATAGTACTCACCTACCATCCCTGCGTTCCGGTGCCCGTTTCGTGTCCCGGACTCAAGGTTGGGGGTTGAAAACCAAAATTTTTTGACTCAAAAACTGGTTTTTTGAGCAAAACCCAAAATTTTTGTTCGGCACTCACCCCTTTCTATTTCGTAGTTAGCTAGCCCGCGCGAAGCCGCGTCTCTGGACACCTCACTCGCGGGTCTAGCTCAAATAGAATTTGCAAAATTTTCAAAATTATTGTTTTCTTATAGATTCTGCTACTACCAAAATCCACCTAAGGGATCACGCTAAACACTAAAACGTTGATATCTTCGCCATTAAGGGTGCGTTTTTGACGCTGTTTTCAGCATTTTTAGACTTTAGTGGGCCTCCGCCTACGTTTTGACAATATTTTACCACCCTAGAAGCGTTTTCAAAAATCTTCCCTTACGACACTTAGAAATTTTTTAATATTTCAGACAAAATCTTCCAAATTTAGTGTTCTTCCAAATTTTTCTACAAATATTACTTTAGAATATAGTTGCAATAGTACTCACCTACCATCCCTGCGTTCCGGTGCCCGTTTCGTGTCCCGGACTCAAGGTTGGGGGTTGAAAACCAAAATTTTTTGACTCAAAAACTGGTTTTTTGAGCAAAACCCAAAATTTTTGTTCGGCACTCACCCCTTTCTATTTCGTAGTTAGCTAGCCCGCGCGAAGCCGCGTCTCTGGACACCTCACTCGCGGGTCTAGCTCAAATAAAATTTTGCCCTCCCACCCGCCCTATTGTGTATAGGAAGGCCGGAGTGGGATTTTACGCAAAATTTAAATTTTCTATTTTTGCTCTTCAAGCTGTTTTTGGAACTCTAGAAAGTGTTTGAAGGGAAATTGGCGCTTTTTAGTTTAAAAATTTTTGACTTATTGTGACAAATTAATTAA
This sequence comes from Cerastis leucographa, assembly GCA_963082945.1. NCBI lineage: Eukaryota > Metazoa > Arthropoda > Insecta > Lepidoptera > Noctuidae > Cerastis > Cerastis leucographa. Next base: position 23,280,719 of record OY720381.1, on the reverse strand, counting down.
ATTTGAAATTGACCATCATTGTCAGTGGTGATGTTTTAGCTTTTATTGTAATTTAATTTATTTTTGCATTTATTTTAATCTTTTATTGTAATTTGTGCTCCCCTCTTTACAGGGACACAGAAGTACCATTGATTATTTATTATTTTTTTAAATTTTAAATTATTTTGTGATTATTATACGTTCTGTGTACCCCCCTTTACAGGGACACAGAAATATCCAGTGTCCCAGACGTCTCTCCTCCCGAGCGGGTATTCTTGGACGAACCCCCTTTTTACAGGGGTCCGTTTTATAGTATCCGTCTCTAATGATGCTCATGTTTCGCACCCCATCTGCAACTTTGAGGACGATGGCCTCCAGGAGCTCGCCGCGATCGCCGGAGGGAGCGGTGCCTTCGCCCATTGACGCGCGGAGGAGAATCTCCTTCGGAGAAGATACTCTTTCCGCGTCTCAGAAGGGCCCTGCTACCCCGGGGACGTGCCAAGCTCCTGTTGACTCCTCAATTCCGCTCAAAAAGCCTGAGACCGGGCACCGCAGTCGCATTGCGGAGGCGAGAGCTTGCCTGAATAAGGCTAAGCTGAATTTAGGCAACTCTCGCAACCTAAAAGCCGAGATTAAAACTGCGGTACTCGAGGCAATAAACAGGCTTTTTGAGCTTGTTAAGGAGTCAGAGCGCGACAAAGCCCCTGCCGCACCGGAAGCCGTACCAGCACCCGTGCCCACTGCTGACTGTCGTCCCCAGTCCAACCCTGAGATTCTCGCTAGCCAGACTGAGCTCGTAGAGACTATGAAGGAGCACATAACCTTATTAAAGGAAAACTCTGAAGAGTTAGTCAAACTACGGGACAGTCTGGCTAGCAGGGAAAGTGTTGGGGAGACTACCTACGCGAGTGTAGCGGCCGTCAGTAAGTGCCACACTGGGGCACAAGCCCTGGAGCGAACGACGCTGCACTCCGTGGTGGTTTCCTCAACCCAGGAGATGGACACGGGGGACGAAGTCCTCGAAAGAGTGCGAAAAGCAGTGGATGCGAAGGAGGGCTGGGTGCGCGTTGAGCGGGTCAGGAAGGCAAAGGACCAAAGGATCATCATGGGGTGCGCAACACAGGAGGAGAGACGCAAACTAAAAACAAGACTGGAAGCCGCCGGAGAGAACCTCGTCGTCGAGGACGTGAAAAATCGGGACCCGCTTCTGATCCTTAAGGACGTCTTATTGATTCACAGTGATGAGGAATTGAGGAGAGCCCTTAAGAATCAGAACCGGGAGATATTTCACGGGCTCGACGATGAGGAACAAAAAATTACGATTAAATACAGGCGAAAAACACGGAACCCGCATGTGAATCACGTTGTGCTTGGTGTGTCTCCTACGGTCTGGATGAGGTCGATTGAGTTAGGAAAACTCCACATCGACCTCCAAAGAGTTCGCGTTGAGGACCAGACGCCTCTGGTGCAGTGCACCCGCTGCTTGGCTTTCGGGCACGGCAAACGCCTATGCACGGAGCCAGCCGATCTGTGTAGCCACTGCGGTGGGTTTCACCTCAGGACGGACTGCCCGGATATACAGATCGGCAAAGCAGCGGCTTGTGTGAACTGCACCAGAGCAAAACTAGGGGCCACCGAGCACAACGCATTCAGTAACGAATGCCCCGTGCGAAGGAAGTGGGACGCATTCGCAAGAGCTTCGATAGCGTATTGCTAAAGTTGGCGATGCGACCACTTCCGGGCACAGTTCGGCAAAACTGAAAACCAGGTTCGTTGAGCAGACCACTAGGGTTGGCAATATGCAAAATTGTAACTCAAGAATCGTTCATGAGAAACTGTCACGAGTTATTATGGAACAGGTGCTAGCCCTGGTGGGCGGATCATGTTCTGTCGTACTGGCCGATACGATATTCCAAAGCTTTAAGGTTAATAAACAAAACATAATTATGATATATAAATATATATTGAATATATAGCTTCGATATCATAAGAATATACAAAATAATAACAAAATAAAACAAATATTTAAAAATTGGGTAAACAAATGAAATAGGTGTAGAAAAAGTAAAAAGTGAAAGGAATACCAATATCTAGGCTAATTCACATTAGTGCATTCGTAAAAAAAAAAAACATAATATTAAATATAATAGATAGAAGTAAATGGTAATAGGAATATATAATAAAGGAATTTTTCAAAAGCGGTAATACATAAATATTAAGCATCAATAAATAGCAGATACAAACAATTATCGACAAAATATAGCGTGTGAAACAAAAGTAAAATAAATAAAGTAAATATCATCGCACTGAAAGTGGGCTCTCCGGCCTTTCGAAGCTTATGTAAATCAAAACCTAGTAACAAGGTCTCTGATAATGTCAGAGGGACACTGGCAAGGCAGGAGTGGTTTTTAGCCGGTTCGAGTCCGGCACTACCTCGACTGTCTCACAAGTCGTGAGATAGTCGAGGTGTCCGTGGGGATTTCCCTCTCCTGCCCAAACAAAAAAAAAAAAAAAAAAAAAAAATCCTAACCTAACCTAACCTAACCTAACCTAACCCGATATCTTCGCCATTAAGGGTGCGTTTTTGACGCTGTTTTCAGCATTTTTAGACTTTAGTGGGCCTCCGCCTACGTTTTGACAATATTTTACCACCCTAGAAGCGTTTTCAAAAATCTTCCCTTACGACACTTAGAAAATTTTTAATATTTCAAACAAAATCTTCCAAATTTAGTGTTCTTCCAAATTTTTCTACAAATATTACTTTAGAATATAGTTGCAATAGTACTCACCTACCATCCCTGCGTTCCGGTGCCCGTTTCGTGTCCCGGACTCAAGGTTGGGGGTTGAAAACCAAAATTTTTTGACTCAAAAACTGGTTTTTTGAGCAAAACCCAAAATTTTTGTTCGGCACTCACCCCTTTCTATTTCGTAGTTAGCTAGCCCGCGCGAAGCCGCGTCTCTGGACACCTCACTCGCGGGTCTAGCTCAAATAGAATTTGCAAAATTTTCAAAATTATTGTTTTCTTATAGATTCTGCTACTACCAAAATCCACCTAAGGGATCACGCTAAACACTAAAACGTTGATATCTTCGCCATTAAGGGTGCGTTTTTGACGCTGTTTTCAGCATTTTTAGACTTTAGTGGGCCTCCGCCTACGTTTTGACAATATTTTACCACCCTAGAAGCGTTTTCAAAAATCTTCCCTTACGACACTTAGAAATTTTTTAATATTTCAGACAAAATCTTCCAAATTTAGTGTTCTTCCAAATTTTTCTACAAATATTACTTTAGAATATAGTTGCAATAGTACTCACCTACCATCCCTGCGTTCCGGTGCCCGTTTCGTGTCCCGGACTCAAGGTTGGGGGTTGAAAACCAAAATTTTTTGACTCAAAAACTGGTTTTTTGAGCAAAACCCAAAATTTTTGTTCGGCACTCACCCCTTTCTATTTCGTAGTTAGCTAGCCCGCGCGAAGCCGCGTCTCTGGACACCTCACTCGCGGGTCTAGCTCAAATAAAATTTTGCCCTCCCACCCGCCCTATTGTGTATAGGAAGGCCGGAGTGGGATTTTACGCAAAATTTAAATTTTCTATTTTTGCTCTTCAAGCTGTTTTTGGAACTCTAGAAAGTGTTTGAAGGGAAATTGGCGCTTTTTAGTTTAAAAATTTTTGACTTATTGTGACAAATTAATTAAATTTGAAATTGACCATCATTGTCAGTGGTGATGTTTTAGCTTTTATTGTAATTTAATTTATTTTTGCATTTATTTTAATCTTTTATTGTAATTTGTGCTCCCCTCTTTACAGGGACACAGAAGTACCATTGATTATTTATTATTTTTTTAAATTTTAAATTATTTTGTGATTATTATACGTTCTGTGTACCCCCCTTTACAGGGACACAGAAATATCCAGTGTCCCAGACGTCTCTCCTCCCGAGCGGGTATTCTTGGACGAACCCCCTTTTTACAGGGGTCCGTTTTATAGTATCCGTCTCTAATGATGCTCATGTTTCGCACCCCATCTGCAACTTTGAGGACGATGGCCTCCAGGAGCTCGCCGCGATCGCCGGAGGGAGCGGTGCCTTCGCCCATTGACGCGCGGAGGAGAATCTCCTTCGGAGAAGATACTCTTTCCGCGTCTCAGAAGGGCCCTGCTACCCCGGGGACGTGCCAAGCTCCTGTTGACTCCTCAATTCCGCTCAAAAAGCCTGAGACCGGGCACCGCAGTCGCATTGCGGAGGCGAGAGCTTGCCTGAATAAGGCTAAGCTGAATTTAGGCAACTCTCGCAACCTAAAAGCCGAGATTAAAACTGCGGTACTCGAGGCAATAAACAGGCTTTTTGAGCTTGTTAAGGAGTCAGAGCGCGACAAAGCCCCTGCCGCACCGGAAGCCGTACCAGCACCCGTGCCCACTGCTGACTGTCGTCCCCAGTCCAACCCTGAGATTCTCGCTAGCCAGACTGAGCTCGTAGAGACTATGAAGGAGCACATAACCTTATTAAAGGAAAACTCTGAAGAGTTAGTCAAACTACGGGACAGTCTGGCTAGCAGGGAAAGTGTTGGGGAGACTACCTACGCGAGTGTAGCGGCCGTCAGTAAGTGCCACACTGGGGCACAAGCCCTGGAGCGAACGACGCTGCACTCCGTGGTGGTTTCCTCAACCCAGGAGATGGACACGGGGGACGAAGTCCTCGAAAGAGTGCGAAAAGCAGTGGATGCGAAGGAGGGCTGGGTGCGCGTTGAGCGGGTCAGGAAGGCAAAGGACCAAAGGATCATCATGGGGTGCGCAACACAGGAGGAGAGACGCAAACTAAAAACAAGACTGGAAGCCGCCGGAGAGAACCTCGTCGTCGAGGACGTGAAAAATCGGGACCCGCTTCTGATCCTTAAGGACGTCTTATTGATTCACAGTGATGAGGAATTGAGGAGAGCCCTTAAGAATCAGAACCGGGAGATATTTCACGGGCTCGACGATGAGGAACAAAAAATTACGATTAAATACAGGCGAAAAACACGGAACCCGCATGTGAATCACGTTGTGCTTGGTGTGTCTCCTACGGTCTGGATGAGGTCGATTGAGTTAGGAAAACTCCACATCGACCTCCAAAGAGTTCGCGTTGAGGACCAGACGCCTCTGGTGCAGTGCACCCGCTGCTTGGCTTTCGGGCACGGCAAACGCCTATGCACGGAGCCAGCCGATCTGTGTAGCCACTGCGGTGGGTTTCACCTCAGGACGGACTGCCCGGATATACAGATCGGCAAAGCAGCGGCTTGTGTGAACTGCACCAGAGCAAAACTAGGGGCCACCGAGCACAACGCATTCAGTAACGAATGCCCCGTGCGAAGGAAGTGGGACGCATTCGCAAGAGCTTCGATAGCGTATTGCTAAAGTTGGCGATGCGACCACTTCCGGGCACAGTTCGGCAAAACTGAAAACCAGGTTCGTTGAGCAGACCACTAGGGTTGGCAATATGCAAAATTGTAACTCAAGAATCGTTCATGAGAAACTGTCACGAGTTATTATGGAACAGGTGCTAGCCCTGGTGGGCGGATCATGTTCTGTCGTACTGGCCGATACGATATTCCAAAGCTTTAAGGTTAATAAACAAAACATAATTATGATATATAAATATATATTGAATATATAGCTTCGATATCATAAGAATATACAAAATAATAACAAAATAAAACAAATATTTAAAAATTGGGTAAACAAATGAAATAGGTGTAGAAAAAGTAAAAAGTGAAAGGAATACCAATATCTAGGCTAATTCACATTAGTGCATTCGTAAAAAAAAAAAACATAATATTAAATATAATAGATAGAAGTAAATGGTAATAGGAATATATAATAAAGGAATTTTTCAAAAGCGGTAATACATAAATATTAAGCATCAATAAATAGCAGATACAAACAATTATCGACAAAATATAGCGTGTGAAACAAAAGTAAAATAAATAAAGTAAATATCATCGCACTGAAAGTGGGCTCTCCGGCCTTTCGAAGCTTATGTAAATCAAAACCTAGTAACAAGGTCTCTGATAATGTCAGAGGGACACTGGCAAGGCAGGAGTGGTTTTTAGCCGGTTCGAGTCCGGCACTACCTCGACTGTCTCACAAGTCGTGAGATAGTCGAGGTGTCCGTGGGGATTTCCCTCTCCTGCCCAAACAAAAAAAAAAAAAAAAAAAAAAAATCCTAACCTAACCTAACCTAACCTAACCTAACCCGATATCTTCGCCATTAAGGGTGCGTTTTTGACGCTGTTTTCAGCATTTTTAGACTTTAGTGGGCCTCCGCCTACGTTTTGACAATATTTTACCACCCTAGAAGCGTTTTCAAAAATCTTCCCTTACGACACTTAGAAAATTTTTAATATTTCAAACAAAATCTTCCAAATTTAGTGTTCTTCCAAATTTTTCTACAAATATTACTTTAGAATATAGTTGCAATAGTACTCACCTACCATCCCTGCGTTCCGGTGCCCGTTTCGTGTCCCGGACTCAAGGTTGGGGGTTGAAAACCAAAATTTTTTGACTCAAAAACTGGTTTTTTGAGCAAAACCCAAAATTTTTGTTCGGCACTCACCCCTTTCTATTTCGTAGTTAGCTAGCCCGCGCGAAGCCGCGTCTCTGGACACCTCACTCGCGGGTCTAGCTCAACGGGTCTAGCTCAAATAGAATTTGCAAAATTTTCAAAATTATTGTTTTCTTATAGATTCTGCTACTACCAAAATCCACCTAAGGGATCACGCTAAACACTAAAACGTTGATATCTTCGCCATTAAGGGTGCGTTTTTGACGCTGTTTTCAGCATTTTTAGACTTTAGTGGGCCTCCGCAATATTTTACCACCCTAGAAGCGTTTTCAAAAATCTTCCCTTACGACACTTAGAAATTTTTTAATATTTCAGACAAAATCTTCCAAATTTAGTGTTCTTCCAAATTTTTCTACAAATATTACTTTAGAATATAGTTGCAATAGTACTCACCTACCATCCCTGCGTTCCGGTGCCCGTTTCGTGTCCCGGACTCAAGGTTGGGGGTTGAAAACCAAAATTTTTTGACTCAAAAACTGGTTTTTTGAGCAAAACCCAAAATTTTTGTTCGGCACTCACCCCTTTCTATTTCGTAGTTAGCTAGCCCGCGCGAAGCCGCGTCTCTGGACACCTCACTCGCGGGTCTAGCTCAAATAAAATTTTGCCCTCCCACCCGCCCTATTGTGTATAGGAAGGCCGGAGTGGGATTTTACGCAAAATTTAAATTTTCTATTTTTGCTCTTCAAGCTGTTTTTGGAACTCTAGAAAGTGTTTGAAGGGAAATTGGCGCTTTTTAGTTTAAAAATTTTTGACTTATTGTGACAAATTAATTAAATTTGAAATTGACCATCATTGTCAGTGGTGATGTTTTAGCTTTTATTGTAATTTAATTTATTTTTGCATTTATTTTAATCTTTTATTGTAATTTGTGCTCCCCTCTTTACAGGGACACAGAAGTACCATTGATTATTTATTATTTTTTTAAATTTTAAATTATTTTGTGATTATTATACGTTCTGTGTACCCCCCTTTACAGGGACACAGAAATATCCAGTGTCCCAGACGTCTCTCCTCCCGAGCGGGTATTCTTGGACGAACCCCCTTTTTACAGGGGTCCGTTTTATAGTATCCGTCTCTAATGATGCTCATGTTTCGCACCCCATCTGCAACTTTGAGGACGATGGCCTCCAGGAGCTCGCCGCGATCGCCGGAGGGAGCGGTGCCTTCGCCCATTGACGCGCGGAGGAGAATCTCCTTCGGAGAAGATACTCTTTCCGCGTCTCAGAAGGGCCCTGCTACCCCGGGGACGTGCCAAGCTCCTGTTGACTCCTCAATTCCGCTCAAAAAGCCTGAGACCGGGCACCGCAGTCGCATTGCGGAGGCGAGAGCTTGCCTGAATAAGGCTAAGCTGAATTTAGGCAACTCTCGCAACCTAAAAGCCGAGATTAAAACTGCGGTACTCGAGGCAATAAACAGGCTTTTTGAGCTTGTTAAGGAGTCAGAGCGCGACAAAGCCCCTGCCGCACCGGAAGCCGTACCAGCACCCGTGCCCACTGCTGACTGTCGTCCCCAGTCCAACCCTGAGATTCTCGCTAGCCAGACTGAGCTCGTAGAGACTATGAAGGAGCACATAACCTTATTAAAGGAAAACTCTGAAGAGTTAGTCAAACTACGGGACAGTCTGGCTAGCAGGGAAAGTGTTGGGGAGACTACCTACGCGAGTGTAGCGGCCGTCAGTAAGTGCCACACTGGGGCACAAGCCCTGGAGCGAACGACGCTGCACTCCGTGGTGGTTTCCTCAACCCAGGAGATGGACACGGGGGACGAAGTCCTCGAAAGAGTGCGAAAAGCAGTGGATGCGAAGGAGGGCTGGGTGCGCGTTGAGCGGGTCAGGAAGGCAAAGGACCAAAGGATCATCATGGGGTGCGCAACACAGGAGGAGAGACGCAAACTAAAAACAAGACTGGAAGCCGCCGGAGAGAACCTCGTCGTCGAGGACGTGAAAAATCGGGACCCGCTTCTGATCCTTAAGGACGTCTTATTGATTCACAGTGATGAGGAATTGAGGAGAGCCCTTAAGAATCAGAACCGGGAGATATTTCACGGGCTCGACGATGAGGAACAAAAAATTACGATTAAATACAGGCGAAAAACACGGAACCCGCATGTGAATCACGTTGTGCTTGGTGTGTCTCCTACGGTCTGGATGAGGTCGATTGAGTTAGGAAAACTCCACATCGACCTCCAAAGAGTTCGCGTTGAGGACCAGACGCCTCTGGTGCAGTGCACCCGCTGCTTGGCTTTCGGGCACGGCAAACGCCTATGCACGGAGCCAGCCGATCTGTGTAGCCACTGCGGTGGGTTTCACCTCAGGACGGACTGCCCGGATATACAGATCGGCAAAGCAGCGGCTTGTGTGAACTGCACCAGAGCAAAACTAGGGGCCACCGAGCACAACGCATTCAGTAACGAATGCCCCGTGCGAAGGAAGTGGGACGCATTCGCAAGAGCTTCGATAGCGTATTGCTAAAGTTGGCGATGCGACCACTTCCGGGCACAGTTCGGCAAAACTGAAAACCAGGTTCGTTGAGCAGACCACTAGGGTTGGCAATATGCAAAATTGTAACTCAAGAATCGTTCATGAGAAACTGTCACGAGTTATTATGGAACAGGTGCTAGCCCTGGTGGGCGGATCATGTTCTGTCGTACTGGCCGATACGATATTCCAAAGCTTTAAGGTTAATAAACAAAACATAATTATGATATATAAATATATATTGAATATATAGCTTCGATATCATAAGAATATACAAAATAATAACAAAATAAAACAAATATTTAAAAATTGGGTAAACAAATGAAATAGGTGTAGAAAAAGTAAAAAGTGAAAGGAATACCAATATCTAGGCTAATTCACATTAGTGCATTCGTAAAAAAAAAAAACATAATATTAAATATAATAGATAGAAGTAAATGGTAATAGGAATATATAATAAAGGAATTTTTCAAAAGCGGTAATACATAAATATTAAGCATCAATAAATAGCAGATACAAACAATTATCGACAAAATATAGCGTGTGAAACAAAAGTAAAATAAATAAAGTAAATATCATCGCACTGAAAGTGGGCTCTCCGGCCTTTCGAAGCTTATGTAAATCAAAACCTAGTAACAAGGTCTCTGATAATGTCAGAGGGACACTGGCAAGGCAGGAGTGGTTTTTAGCCGGTTCGAGTCCGGCACTACCTCGACTGTCTCACAAGTCGTGAGATAGTCGAGGTGTCCGTGGGGATTTCCCTCTCCTGCCCAAACAAAAAAAAAAAAAAAAAAAAAAAATCCTAACCTAACCTAACCTAACCTAACCTAACCCGATATCTTCGCCATTAAGGGTGCGTTTTTGACGCTGTTTTCAGCATTTTTAGACTTTAGTGGGCCTCCGCCTACGTTTTGACAATATTTTACCACCCTAGAAGCGTTTTCAAAAATCTTCCCTTACGACACTTAGAAAATTTTTAATATTTCAAACAAAATCTTCCAAATTTAGTGTTCTTCCAAATTTTTCTACAAATATTACTTTAGAATATAGTTGCAATAGTACTCACCTACCATCCCTGCGTTCCGGTGCCCGTTTCGTGTCCCGGACTCAAGGTTGGGGGTTGAAAACCAAAATTTTTTGACTCAAAAACTGGTTTTTTGAGCAAAACCCAAAATTTTTGTTCGGCACTCACCCCTTTCTATTTCGTAGTTAGCTAGCCCGCGCGAAGCCGCGTCTCTGGACACCTCACTCGCGGGTCTAGCTCAAATAGAATTTGCAAAATTTTCAAAATTATTGTTTTCTTATAGATTCTGCTACTACCAAAATCCACCTAAGGGATCACGCTAAACACTAAAACGTTGATATCTTCGCCATTAAGGGTGCGTTTTTGACGCTGTTTTCAGCATTTTTAGACTTTAGTGGGCCTCCGCCTACGTTTTGACAATATTTTACCACCCTAGAAGCGTTTTCAAAAATCTTCCCTTACGACACTTAGAAATTTTTTAATATTTCAGACAAAATCTTCCAAATTTAGTGTTCTTCCAAATTTTTCTACAAATATTACTTTAGAATATAGTTGCAATAGTACTCACCTACCATCCCTGCGTTCCGGTGCCCGTTTCGTGTCCCGGACTCAAGGTTGGGGGTTGAAAACCAAAATTTTTTGACTCAAAAACTGGTTTTTTGAGCAAAACCCAAAATTTTTGTTCGGCACTCACCCCTTTCTATTTCGTAGTTAGCTAGCCCGCGCGAAGCCGCGTCTCTGGACACCTCACTCGCGGGTCTAGCTCAAATAAAATTTTGCCCTCCCACCCGCCCTATTGTGTATAGGAAGGCCGGAGTGGGATTTTACGCAAAATTTAAATTTTCTATTTTTGCTCTTCAAGCTGTTTTTGGAACTCTAGAAAGTGTTTGAAGGGAAATTGGCGCTTTTTAGTTTAAAAATTTTTGACTTATTGTGACAAATTAATTAAATTTGAAATTGACCATCATTGTCAGTGGTGATGTTTTAGCTTTTATTGTAATTTAATTTATTTTTGCATTTATTTTAATCTTTTATTGTAATTTGTGCTCCCCTCTTTACAGGGACACAGAAGTACCATTGATTATTTATTATTTTTTTAAATTTTAAATTATTTTGTGATTATTATACGTTCTGTGTACCCCCCTTTACAGGGACACAGAAATATCCAGTGTCCCAGACGTCTCTCCTCCCGAGCGGGTATTCTTGGACGAACCCCCTTTTTACAGGGGTCCGTTTTATAGTATCCGTCTCTAATGATGCTCATGTTTCGCACCCCATCTGCAACTTTGAGGACGATGGCCTCCAGGAGCTCGCCGCGATCGCCGGAGGGAGCGGTGCCTTCGCCCATTGACGCGCGGAGGAGAATCTCCTTCGGAGAAGATACTCTTTCCGCGTCTCAGAAGGGCCCTGCTACCCCGGGGACGTGCCAAGCTCCTGTTGACTCCTCAATTCCGCTCAAAAAGCCTGAGACCGGGCACCGCAGTCGCATTGCGGAGGCGAGAGCTTGCCTGAATAAGGCTAAGCTGAATTTAGGCAACTCTCGCAACCTAAAAGCCGAGATTAAAACTGCGGTACTCGAGGCAATAAACAGGCTTTTTGAGCTTGTTAAGGAGTCAGAGCGCGACAAAGCCCCTGCCGCACCGGAAGCCGTACCAGCACCCGTGCCCACTGCTGACTGTCGTCCCCAGTCCAACCCTGAGATTCTCGCTAGCCAGACTGAGCTCGTAGAGACTATGAAGGAGCACATAACCTTATTAAAGGAAAACTCTGAAGAGTTAGTCAAACTACGGGACAGTCTGGCTAGCAGGGAAAGTGTTGGGGAGACTACCTACGCGAGTGTAGCGGCCGTCAGTAAGTGCCACACTGGGGCACAAGCCCTGGAGCGAACGACGCTGCACTCCGTGGTGGTTTCCTCAACCCAGGAGATGGACACGGGGGACGAAGTCCTCGAAAGAGTGCGAAAAGCAGTGGATGCGAAGGAGGGCTGGGTGCGCGTTGAGCGGGTCAGGAAGGCAAAGGACCAAAGGATCATCATGGGGTGCGCAACACAGGAGGAGAGACGCAAACTAAAAACAAGACTGGAAGCCGCCGGAGAGAACCTCGTCGTCGAGGACGTGAAAAATCGGGACCCGCTTCTGATCCTTAAGGACGTCTTATTGATTCACAGTGATGAGGAATTGAGGAGAGCCCTTAAGAATCAGAACCGGGAGATATTTCACGGGCTCGACGATGAGGAACAAAAAATTACGATTAAATACAGGCGAAAAACACGGAACCCGCATGTGAATCACGTTGTGCTTGGTGTGTCTCCTACGGTCTGGATGAGGTCGATTGAGTTAGGAAAACTCCACATCGACCTCCAAAGAGTTCGCGTTGAGGACCAGACGCCTCTGGTGCAGTGCACCCGCTGCTTGGCTTTCGGGCACGGCAAACGCCTATGCACGGAGCCAGCCGATCTGTGTAGCCACTGCGGTGGGTTTCACCTCAGGACGGACTGCCCGGATATACAGATCGGCAAAGCAGCGGCTTGTGTGAACTGCACCAGAGCAAAACTAGGGGCCACCGAGCACAACGCATTCAGTAACGAATGCCCCGTGCGAAGGAAGTGGGACGCATTCGCAAGAGCTTCGATAGCGTATTGCTAAAGTTGGCGATGCGACCACTTCCGGGCACAGTTCGGCAAAACTGAAAACCAGGTTCGTTGAGCAGACCACTAGGGTTGGCAATATGCAAAATTGTAACTCAAGAATCGTTCATGAGAAACTGTCACGAGTTATTATGGAACAGGTGCTAGCCCTGGTGGGCGGATCATGTTCTGTCGTACTGGCCGATACGATATTCCAAAGCTTTAAGGTTAATAAACAAAACATAATTATGATATATAAATATATATTGAATATATAGCTTCGATATCATAAGAATATACAAAATAATAACAAAATAAAACAAATATTTAAAAATTGGGTAAACAAATGAAATAGGTGTAGAAAAAGTAAAAAGTGAAAGGAATACCAATATCTAGGCTAATTCACATTAGTGCATTCGTAAAAAAAAAAAACATAATATTAAATATAATAGATAGAAGTAAATGGTAATAGGAATATATAATAAAGGAATTTTTCAAAAGCGGTAATACATAAATATTAAGCATCAATAAATAGCAGATACAAACAATTATCGACAAAATATAGCGTGTGAAACAAAAGTAAAATAAATAAAGTAAATATCATCGCACTGAAAGTGGGCTCTCCGGCCTTTCGAAGCTTATGTAAATCAAAACCTAGTAACAAGGTCTCTGATAATGTCAGAGGGACACTGGCAAGGCAGGAGTGGTTTTTAGCCGGTTCGAGTCCGGCACTACCTCGACTGTCTCACAAGTCGTGAGATAGTCGAGGTGTCCGTGGGGATTTCCCTCTCCTGCCCAAACAAAAAAAAAAAAAAAAAAAAAAAATCCTAACCTAACCTAACCTAACCTAACCTAACCCGATATCTTCGCCATTAAGGGTGCGTTTTTGACGCTGTTTTCAGCATTTTTAGACTTTAGTGGGCCTCCGCCTACGTTTTGACAATATTTTACCACCCTAGAAGCGTTTTCAAAAATCTTCCCTTACGACACTTAGAAAATTTTTAATATTTCAAACAAAATCTTCCAAATTTAGTGTTCTTCCAAATTTTTCTACAAATATTACTTTAGAATATAGTTGCAATAGTACTCACCTACCATCCCTGCGTTCCGGTGCCCGTTTCGTGTCCCGGACTCAAGGTTGGGGGTTGAAAACCAAAATTTTTTGACTCAAAAACTGGTTTTTTGAGCAAAACCCAAAATTTTTGTTCGGCACTCACCCCTTTCTATTTCGTAGTTAGCTAGCCCGCGCGAAGCCGCGTCTCTGGACACCTCACTCGCGGGTCTAGCTCAAATAGAATTTGCAAAATTTTCAAAATTATTGTTTTCTTATAGATTCTGCTACTACCAAAATCCACCTAAGGGATCACGCTAAACACTAAAACGTTGATATCTTCGCCATTAAGGGTGCGTTTTTGACGCTGTTTTCAGCATTTTTAGACTTTAGTGGGCCTCCGCCTACGTTTTGACAATATTTTACCACCCTAGAAGCGTTTTCAAAAATCTTCCCTTACGACACTTAGAAATTTTTTAATATTTCAGACAAAATCTTCCAAATTTAGTGTTCTTCCAAATTTTTCTACAAATATTACTTTAGAATATAGTTGCAATAGTACTCACCTACCATCCCTGCGTTCCGGTGCCCGTTTCGTGTCCCGGACTCAAGGTTGGGGGTTGAAAACCAAAATTTTTTGACTCAAAAACTGGTTTTTTGAGCAAAACCCAAAATTTTTGTTCGGCACTCACCCCTTTCTATTTCGTAGTTAGCTAGCCCGCGCGAAGCCGCGTCTCTGGACACCTCACTCGCGGGTCTAGCTCAAATAAAATTTTGCCCTCCCACCCGCCCTATTGTGTATAGGAAGGCCGGAGTGGGATTTTACGCAAAATTTAAATTTTCTATTTTTGCTCTTCAAGCTGTTTTTGGAACTCTAGAAAGTGTTTGAAGGGAAATTGGCGCTTTTTAGTTTAAAAATTTTTGACTTATTGTGACAAATTAATTAAATTTGAAATTGACCATCATTGTCAGTGGTGATGTTTTAGCTTTTATTGTAATTTAATTTATTTTTGCATTTATTTTAATCTTTTATTGTAATTTGTGCTCCCCTCTTTACAGGGACACAGAAGTACCATTGATTATTTATTATTTTTTTAAATTTTAAATTATTTTGTGATTATTATACGTTCTGTGTACCCCCCTTTACAGGGACACAGAAATATCCAGTGTCCCAGACGTCTCTCCTCCCGAGCGGGTATTCTTGGACGAACCCCCTTTTTACAGGGGTCCGTTTTATAGTATCCGTCTCTAATGATGCTCATGTTTCGCACCCCATCTGCAACTTTGAGGACGATGGCCTCCAGGAGCTCGCCGCGATCGCCGGAGGGAGCGGTGCCTTCGCCCATTGACGCGCGGAGGAGAATCTCCTTCGGAGAAGATACTCTTTCCGCGTCTCAGAAGGGCCCTGCTACCCCGGGGACGTGCCAAGCTCCTGTTGACTCCTCAATTCCGCTCAAAAAGCCTGAGACCGGGCACCGCAGTCGCATTGCGGAGGCGAGAGCTTGCCTGAATAAGGCTAAGCTGAATTTAGGCAACTCTCGCAACCTAAAAGCCGAGATTAAAACTGCGGTACTCGAGGCAATAAACAGGCTTTTTGAGCTTGTTAAGGAGTCAGAGCGCGACAAAGCCCCTGCCGCACCGGAAGCCGTACCAGCACCCGTGCCCACTGCTGACTGTCGTCCCCAGTCCAACCCTGAGATTCTCGCTAGCCAGACTGAGCTCGTAGAGACTATGAAGGAGCACATAACCTTATTAAAGGAAAACTCTGAAGAGTTAGTCAAACTACGGGACAGTCTGGCTAGCAGGGAAAGTGTTGGGGAGACTACCTACGCGAGTGTAGCGGCCGTCAGTAAGTGCCACACTGGGGCACAAGCCCTGGAGCGAACGACGCTGCACTCCGTGGTGGTTTCCTCAACCCAGGAGATGGACACGGGGGACGAAGTCCTCGAAAGAGTGCGAAAAGCAGTGGATGCGAAGGAGGGCTGGGTGCGCGTTGAGCGGGTCAGGAAGGCAAAGGACCAAAGGATCATCATGGGGTGCGCAACACAGGAGGAGAGACGCAAACTAAAAACAAGACTGGAAGCCGCCGGAGAGAACCTCGTCGTCGAGGACGTGAAAAATCGGGACCCGCTTCTGATCCTTAAGGACGTCTTATTGATTCACAGTGATGAGGAATTGAGGAGAGCCCTTAAGAATCAGAACCGGGAGATATTTCACGGGCTCGACGATGAGGAACAAAAAATTACGATTAAATACAGGCGAAAAACACGGAACCCGCATGTGAATCACGTTGTGCTTGGTGTGTCTCCTACGGTCTGGATGAGGTCGATTGAGTTAGGAAAACTCCACATCGACCTCCAAAGAGTTCGCGTTGAGGACCAGACGCCTCTGGTGCAGTGCACCCGCTGCTTGGCTTTCGGGCACGGCAAACGCCTATGCACGGAGCCAGCCGATCTGTGTAGCCACTGCGGTGGGTTTCACCTCAGGACGGACTGCCCGGATATACAGATCGGCAAAGCAGCGGCTTGTGTGAACTGCACCAGAGCAAAACTAGGGGCCACCGAGCACAACGCATTCAGTAACGAATGCCCCGTGCGAAGGAAGTGGGACGCATTCGCAAGAGCTTCGATAGCGTATTGCTAAAGTTGGCGATGCGACCACTTCCGGGCACAGTTCGGCAAAACTGAAAACCAGGTTCGTTGAGCAGACCACTAGGGTTGGCAATATGCAAAATTGTAACTCAAGAATCGTTCATGAGAAACTGTCACGAGTTATTATGGAACAGGTGCTAGCCCTGGTGGGCGGATCATGTTCTGTCGTACTGGCCGATACGATATTCCAAAGCTTTAAGGTTAATAAACAAAACATAATTATGATATATAAATATATATTGAATATATAGCTTCGATATCATAAGAATATACAAAATAATAACAAAATAAAACAAATATTTAAAAATTGGGTAAACAAATGAAATAGGTGTAGAAAAAGTAAAAAGTGAAAGGAATACCAATATCTAGGCTAATTCACATTAGTGCATTCGTAAAAAAAAAAAACATAATATTAAATATAATAGATAGAAGTAAATGGTAATAGGAATATATAATAAAGGAATTTTTCAAAAGCGGTAATACATAAATATTAAGCATCAATAAATAGCAGATACAAACAATTATCGACAAAATATAGCGTGTGAAACAAAAGTAAAATAAATAAAGTAAATATCATCGCACTGAAAGTGGGCTCTCCGGCCTTTCGAAGCTTATGTAAATCAAAACCTAGTAACAAGGTCTCTGATAATGTCAGAGGGACACTGGCAAGGCAGGAGTGGTTTTTAGCCGGTTCGAGTCCGGCACTACCTCGACTGTCTCACAAGTCGTGAGATAGTCGAGGTGTCCGTGGGGATTTCCCTCTCCTGCCCAAACAAAAAAAAAAAAAAAAAAAAAAAATCCTAACCTAACCTAACCTAACCTAACCTAACCTAACCTAACCTAACCCGATATCTTCGCCATTAAGGGTGCGTTTTTGACGCTGTTTTCAGCATTTTTAGACTTTAGTGGGCCTCCGCCTACGTTTTGACAATATTTTACCACCCTAGAAGCGTTTTCAAAAATCTTCCCTTACGACACTTAGAAAATTTTTAATATTTCAAACAAAATCTTCCAAATTTAGTGTTCTTCCAAATTTTTCTACAAATATTACTTTAGAATATAGTTGCAATAGTACTCACCTACCATCCCTGCGTTCCGGTGCCCGTTTCGTGTCCCGGACTCAAGGTTGGGGGTTGAAAACCAAAATTTTTTGACTCAAAAACTGGTTTTTTGAGCAAAACCCAAAATTTTTGTTCGGCACTCACCCCTTTCTATTTCGTAGTTAGCTAGCCCGCGCGAAGCCGCGTCTCTGGACACCTCACTCGCGGGTCTAGCTCAAATAGAATTTGCAAAATTTTCAAAATTATTGTTTTCTTATAGATTCTGCTACTACCAAAATCCACCTAAGGGATCACGCTAAACACTAAAACGTTGATATCTTCGCCATTAAGGGTGCGTTTTTGACGCTGTTTTCAGCATTTTTAGACTTTAGTGGGCCTCCGCCTACGTTTTGACAATATTTTACCACCCTAGAAGCGTTTTCAAAAATCTTCCCTTACGACACTTAGAAATTTTTTAATATTTCAGACAAAATCTTCCAAATTTAGTGTTCTTCCAAATTTTTCTACAAATATTACTTTAGAATATAGTTGCAATAGTACTCACCTACCATCCCTGCGTTCCGGTGCCCGTTTCGTGTCCCGGACTCAAGGTTGGGGGTTGAAAACCAAAATTTTTTGACTCAAAAACTGGTTTTTTGAGCAAAACCCAAAATTTTTGTTCGGCACTCACCCCTTTCTATTTCGTAGTTAGCTAGCCCGCGCGAAGCCGCGTCTCTGGACACCTCACTCGCGGGTCTAGCTCAAATAAAATTTTGCCCTCCCACCCGCCCTATTGTGTATAGGAAGGCCGGAGTGGGATTTTACGCAAAATTTAAATTTTCTATTTTTGCTCTTCAAGCTGTTTTTGGAACTCTAGAAAGTGTTTGAAGGGAAATTGGCGCTTTTTAGTTTAAAAATTTTTGACTTATTGTGACAAATTAATTAAATTTGAAATTGACCATCATTGTCAGTGGTGATGTTTTAGCTTTTATTGTAATTTAATTTATTTTTGCATTTATTTTAATCTTTTATTGTAATTTGTGCTCCCCTCTTTACAGGGACACAGAAGTACCATTGATTATTTATTATTTTTTTAAATTTTAAATTATTTTGTGATTATTATACGTTCTGTGTACCCCCCTTTACAGGGACACAGAAATATCCAGTGTCCCAGACGTCTCTCCTCCCGAGCGGGTATTCTTGGACGAACCCCCTTTTTACAGGGGTCCGTTTTATAGTATCCGTCTCTAATGATGCTCATGTTTCGCACCCCATCTGCAACTTTGAGGACGATGGCCTCCAGGAGCTCGCCGCGATCGCCGGAGGGAGCGGTGCCTTCGCCCATTGACGCGCGGAGGAGAATCTCCTTCGGAGAAGATACTCTTTCCGCGTCTCAGAAGGGCCCTGCTACCCCGGGGACGTGCCAAGCTCCTGTTGACTCCTCAATTCCGCTCAAAAAGCCTGAGACCGGGCACCGCAGTCGCATTGCGGAGGCGAGAGCTTGCCTGAATAAGGCTAAGCTGAATTTAGGCAACTCTCGCAACCTAAAAGCCGAGATTAAAACTGCGGTACTCGAGGCAATAAACAGGCTTTTTGAGCTTGTTAAGGAGTCAGAGCGCGACAAAGCCCCTGCCGCACCGGAAGCCGTACCAGCACCCGTGCCCACTGCTGACTGTCGTCCCCAGTCCAACCCTGAGATTCTCGCTAGCCAGACTGAGCTCGTAGAGACTATGAAGGAGCACATAACCTTATTAAAGGAAAACTCTGAAGAGTTAGTCAAACTACGGGACAGTCTGGCTAGCAGGGAAAGTGTTGGGGAGACTACCTACGCGAGTGTAGCGGCCGTCAGTAAGTGCCACACTGGGGCACAAGCCCTGGAGCGAACGACGCTGCACTCCGTGGTGGTTTCCTCAACCCAGGAGATGGACACGGGGGACGAAGTCCTCGAAAGAGTGCGAAAAGCAGTGGATGCGAAGGAGGGCTGGGTGCGCGTTGAGCGGGTCAGGAAGGCAAAGGACCAAAGGATCATCATGGGGTGCGCAACACAGGAGGAGAGACGCAAACTAAAAACAAGACTGGAAGCCGCCGGAGAGAACCTCGTCGTCGAGGACGTGAAAAATCGGGACCCGCTTCTGATCCTTAAGGACGTCTTATTGATTCACAGTGATGAGGAATTGAGGAGAGCCCTTAAGAATCAGAACCGGGAGATATTTCACGGGCTCGACGATGAGGAACAAAAAATTACGATTAAATACAGGCGAAAAACACGGAACCCGCATGTGAATCACGTTGTGCTTGGTGTGTCTCCTACGGTCTGGATGAGGTCGATTGAGTTAGGAAAACTCCACATCGACCTCCAAAGAGTTCGCGTTGAGGACCAGACGCCTCTGGTGCAGTGCACCCGCTGCTTGGCTTTCGGGCACGGCAAACGCCTATGCACGGAGCCAGCCGATCTGTGTAGCCACTGCGGTGGGTTTCACCTCAGGACGGACTGCCCGGATATACAGATCGGCAAAGCAGCGGCTTGTGTGAACTGCACCAGAGCAAAACTAGGGGCCACCGAGCACAACGCATTCAGTAACGAATGCCCCGTGCGAAGGAAGTGGGACGCATTCGCAAGAGCTTCGATAGCGTATTGCTAAAGTTGGCGATGCGACCACTTCCGGGCACAGTTCGGCAAAACTGAAAACCAGGTTCGTTGAGCAGACCACTAGGGTTGGCAATATGCAAAATTGTAACTCAAGAATCGTTCATGAGAAACTGTCACGAGTTATTATGGAACAGGTGCTAGCCCTGGTGGGCGGATCATGTTCTGTCGTACTGGCCGATACGATATTCCAAAGCTTTAAGGTTAATAAACAAAACATAATTATGATATATAAATATATATTGAATATATAGCTTCGATATCATAAGAATATACAAAATAATAACAAAATAAAACAAATATTTAAAAATTGGGTAAACAAATGAAATAGGTGTAGAAAAAGTAAAAAGTGAAAGGAATACCAATATCTAGGCTAATTCACATTAGTGCATTCGTAAAAAAAAAAAACATAATATTAAATATAATAGATAGAAGTAAATGGTAATAGGAATATATAATAAAGGAATTTTTCAAAAGCGGTAATACATAAATATTAAGCATCAATAAATAGCAGATACAAACAATTATCGACAAAATATAGCGTGTGAAACAAAAGTAAAATAAATAAAGTAAATATCATCGCACTGAAAGTGGGCTCTCCGGCCTTTCGAAGCTTATGTAAATCAAAACCTAGTAACAAGGTCTCTGATAATGTCAGAGGGACACTGGCAAGGCAGGAGTGGTTTTTAGCCGGTTCGAGTCCGGCACTACCTCGACTGTCTCACAAGTCGTGAGATAGTCGAGGTGTCCGTGGGGATTTCCCTCTCCTGCCCAAACAAAAAAAAAAAAAAAAAAAAAAAATCCTAACCTAACCTAACCTAACCTAACCTAACCTAACCTAACCTAACCCGATATCTTCGCCATTAAGGGTGCGTTTTTGACGCTGTTTTCAGCATTTTTAGACTTTAGTGGGCCTCCGCCTACGTTTTGACAATATTTTACCACCCTAGAAGCGTTTTCAAAAATCTTCCCTTACGACACTTAGAAAATTTTTAATATTTCAAACAAAATCTTCCAAATTTAGTGTTCTTCCAAATTTTTCTACAAATATTACTTTAGAATATAGTTGCAATAGTACTCACCTACCATCCCTGCGTTCCGGTGCCCGTTTCGTGTCCCGGACTCAAGGTTGGGGGTTGAAAACCAAAATTTTTTGACTCAAAAACTGGTTTTTTGAGCAAAACCCAAAATTTTTGTTCGGCACTCACCCCTTTCTATTTCGTAGTTAGCTAGCCCGCGCGAAGCCGCGTCTCTGGACACCTCACTCGCGGGTCTAGCTCAAATAGAATTTGCAAAATTTTCAAAATTATTGTTTTCTTATAGATTCTGCTACTACCAAAATCCACCTAAGGGATCACGCTAAACACTAAAACGTTGATATCTTCGCCATTAAGGGTGCGTTTTTGACGCTGTTTTCAGCATTTTTAGACTTTAGTGGGCCTCCGCCTACGTTTTGACAATATTTTACCACCCTAGAAGCGTTTTCAAAAATCTTCCCTTACGACACTTAGAAATTTTTTAATATTTCAGACAAAATCTTCCAAATTTAGTGTTCTTCCAAATTTTTCTACAAATATTACTTTAGAATATAGTTGCAATAGTACTCACCTACCATCCCTGCGTTCCGGTGCCCGTTTCGTGTCCCGGACTCAAGGTTGGGGGTTGAAAACCAAAATTTTTTGACTCAAAAACTGGTTTTTTGAGCAAAACCCAAAATTTTTGTTCGGCACTCACCCCTTTCTATTTCGTAGTTAGCTAGCCCGCGCGAAGCCGCGTCTCTGGACACCTCACTCGCGGGTCTAGCTCAAATAAAATTTTGCCCTCCCACCCGCCCTATTGTGTATAGGAAGGCCGGAGTGGGATTTTACGCAAAATTTAAATTTTCTATTTTTGCTCTTCAAGCTGTTTTTGGAACTCTAGAAAGTGTTTGAAGGGAAATTGGCGCTTTTTAGTTTAAAAATTTTTGACTTATTGTGACAAATTAATTAAATTTGAAATTGACCATCATTGTCAGTGGTGATGTTTTAGCTTTTATTGTAATTTAATTTATTTTTGCATTTATTTTAATCTTTTATTGTAATTTGTGCTCCCCTCTTTACAGGGACACAGAAGTACCATTGATTATTTATTATTTTTTTAAATTTTAAATTATTTTGTGATTATTATACGTTCTGTGTACCCCCCTTTACAGGGACACAGAAATATCCAGTGTCCCAGACGTCTCTCCTCCCGAGCGGGTATTCTTGGACGAACCCCCTTTTTACAGGGGTCCGTTTTATAGTATCCGTCTCTAATGATGCTCATGTTTCGCACCCCATCTGCAACTTTGAGGACGATGGCCTCCAGGAGCTCGCCGCGATCGCCGGAGGGAGCGGTGCCTTCGCCCATTGACGCGCGGAGGAGAATCTCCTTCGGAGAAGATACTCTTTCCGCGTCTCAGAAGGGCCCTGCTACCCCGGGGACGTGCCAAGCTCCTGTTGACTCCTCAATTCCGCTCAAAAAGCCTGAGACCGGGCACCGCAGTCGCATTGCGGAGGCGAGAGCTTGCCTGAATAAGGCTAAGCTGAATTTAGGCAACTCTCGCAACCTAAAAGCCGAGATTAAAACTGCGGTACTCGAGGCAATAAACAGGCTTTTTGAGCTTGTTAAGGAGTCAGAGCGCGACAAAGCCCCTGCCGCACCGGAAGCCGTACCAGCACCCGTGCCCACTGCTGACTGTCGTCCCCAGTCCAACCCTGAGATTCTCGCTAGCCAGACTGAGCTCGTAGAGACTATGAAGGAGCACATAACCTTATTAAAGGAAAACTCTGAAGAGTTAGTCAAACTACGGGACAGTCTGGCTAGCAGGGAAAGTGTTGGGGAGACTACCTACGCGAGTGTAGCGGCCGTCAGTAAGTGCCACACTGGGGCACAAGCCCTGGAGCGAACGACGCTGCACTCCGTGGTGGTTTCCTCAACCCAGGAGATGGACACGGGGGACGAAGTCCTCGAAAGAGTGCGAAAAGCAGTGGATGCGAAGGAGGGCTGGGTGCGCGTTGAGCGGGTCAGGAAGGCAAAGGACCAAAGGATCATCATGGGGTGCGCAACACAGGAGGAGAGACGCAAACTAAAAACAAGACTGGAAGCCGCCGGAGAGAACCTCGTCGTCGAGGACGTGAAAAATCGGGACCCGCTTCTGATCCTTAAGGACGTCTTATTGATTCACAGTGATGAGGAATTGAGGAGAGCCCTTAAGAATCAGAACCGGGAGATATTTCACGGGCTCGACGATGAGGAACAAAAAATTACGATTAAATACAGGCGAAAAACACGGAACCCGCATGTGAATCACGTTGTGCTTGGTGTGTCTCCTACGGTCTGGATGAGGTCGATTGAGTTAGGAAAACTCCACATCGACCTCCAAAGAGTTCGCGTTGAGGACCAGACGCCTCTGGTGCAGTGCACCCGCTGCTTGGCTTTCGGGCACGGCAAACGCCTATGCACGGAGCCAGCCGATCTGTGTAGCCACTGCGGTGGGTTTCACCTCAGGACGGACTGCCCGGATATACAGATCGGCAAAGCAGCGGCTTGTGTGAACTGCACCAGAGCAAAACTAGGGGCCACCGAGCACAACGCATTCAGTAACGAATGCCCCGTGCGAAGGAAGTGGGACGCATTCGCAAGAGCTTCGATAGCGTATTGCTAAAGTTGGCGATGCGACCACTTCCGGGCACAGTTCGGCAAAACTGAAAACCAGGTTCGTTGAGCAGACCACTAGGGTTGGCAATATGCAAAATTGTAACTCAAGAATCGTTCATGAGAAACTGTCACGAGTTATTATGGAACAGGTGCTAGCCCTGGTGGGCGGATCATGTTCTGTCGTACTGGCCGATACGATATTCCAAAGCTTTAAGGTTAATAAACAAAACATAATTATGATATATAAATATATATTGAATATATAGCTTCGATATCATAAGAATATACAAAATAATAACAAAATAAAACAAATATTTAAAAATTGGGTAAACAAATGAAATAGGTGTAGAAAAAGTAAAAAGTGAAAGGAATACCAATATCTAGGCTAATTCACATTAGTGCATTCGTAAAAAAAAAAAACATAATATTAAATATAATAGATAGAAGTAAATGGTAATAGGAATATATAATAAAGGAATTTTTCAAAAGCGGTAATACATAAATATTAAGCATCAATAAATAGCAGATACAAACAATTATCGACAAAATATAGCGTGTGAAACAAAAGTAAAATAAATAAAGTAAATATCATCGCACTGAAAGTGGGCTCTCCGGCCTTTCGAAGCTTATGTAAATCAAAACCTAGTAACAAGGTCTCTGATAATGTCAGAGGGACACTGGCAAGGCAGGAGTGGTTTTTAGCCGGTTCGAGTCCGGCACTACCTCGACTGTCTCACAAGTCGTGAGATAGTCGAGGTGTCCGTGGGGATTTCCCTCTCCTGCCCAAACAAAAAAAAAAAAAAAAAAAAAAAATCCTAACCTAACCTAACCTAACCTAACCTAACCTAACCTAACCTAACCCGATATCTTCGCCATTAAGGGTGCGTTTTTGACGCTGTTTTCAGCATTTTTAGACTTTAGTGGGCCTCCGCCTACGTTTTGACAATATTTTACCACCCTAGAAGCGTTTTCAAAAATCTTCCCTTACGACACTTAGAAAATTTTTAATATTTCAAACAAAATCTTCCAAATTTAGTGTTCTTCCAAATTTTTCTACAAATATTACTTTAGAATATAGTTGCAATAGTACTCACCTACCATCCCTGCGTTCCGGTGCCCGTTTCGTGTCCCGGACTCAAGGTTGGGGGTTGAAAACCAAAATTTTTTGACTCAAAAACTGGTTTTTTGAGCAAAACCCAAAATTTTTGTTCGGCACTCACCCCTTTCTATTTCGTAGTTAGCTAGCCCGCGCGAAGCCGCGTCTCTGGACACCTCACTCGCGGGTCTAGCTCAAATAGAATTTGCAAAATTTTCAAAATTATTGTTTTCTTATAGATTCTGCTACTACCAAAATCCACCTAAGGGATCACGCTAAACACTAAAACGTTGATATCTTCGCCATTAAGGGTGCGTTTTTGACGCTGTTTTCAGCATTTTTAGACTTTAGTGGGCCTCCGCCTACGTTTTGACAATATTTTACCACCCTAGAAGCGTTTTCAAAAATCTTCCCTTACGACACTTAGAAATTTTTTAATATTTCAGACAAAATCTTCCAAATTTAGTGTTCTTCCAAATTTTTCTACAAATATTACTTTAGAATATAGTTGCAATAGTACTCACCTACCATCCCTGCGTTCCGGTGCCCGTTTCGTGTCCCGGACTCAAGGTTGGGGGTTGAAAACCAAAATTTTTTGACTCAAAAACTGGTTTTTTGAGCAAAACCCAAAATTTTTGTTCGGCACTCACCCCTTTCTATTTCGTAGTTAGCTAGCCCGCGCGAAGCCGCGTCTCTGGACACCTCACTCGCGGGTCTAGCTCAAATAAAATTTTGCCCTCCCACCCGCCCTATTGTGTATAGGAAGGCCGGAGTGGGATTTTACGCAAAATTTAAATTTTCTATTTTTGCTCTTCAAGCTGTTTTTGGAACTCTAGAAAGTGTTTGAAGGGAAATTGGCGCTTTTTAGTTTAAAAATTTTTGACTTATTGTGACAAATTAATTAAATTTGAAATTGACCATCATTGTCAGTGGTGATGTTTTAGCTTTTATTGTAATTTAATTTATTTTTGCATTTATTTTAATCTTTTATTGTAATTTGTGCTCCCCTCTTTACAGGGACACAGAAGTACCATTGATTATTTATTATTTTTTTAAATTTTAAATTATTTTGTGATTATTATACGTTCTGTGTACCCCCCTTTACAGGGACACAGAAATATCCAGTGTCCCAGACGTCTCTCCTCCCGAGCGGGTATTCTTGGACGAACCCCCTTTTTACAGGGGTCCGTTTTATAGTATCCGTCTCTAATGATGCTCATGTTTCGCACCCCATCTGCAACTTTGAGGACGATGGCCTCCAGGAGCTCGCCGCGATCGCCGGAGGGAGCGGTGCCTTCGCCCATTGACGCGCGGAGGAGAATCTCCTTCGGAGAAGATACTCTTTCCGCGTCTCAGAAGGGCCCTGCTACCCCGGGGACGTGCCAAGCTCCTGTTGACTCCTCAATTCCGCTCAAAAAGCCTGAGACCGGGCACCGCAGTCGCATTGCGGAGGCGAGAGCTTGCCTGAATAAGGCTAAGCTGAATTTAGGCAACTCTCGCAACCTAAAAGCCGAGATTAAAACTGCGGTACTCGAGGCAATAAACAGGCTTTTTGAGCTTGTTAAGGAGTCAGAGCGCGACAAAGCCCCTGCCGCACCGGAAGCCGTACCAGCACCCGTGCCCACTGCTGACTGTCGTCCCCAGTCCAACCCTGAGATTCTCGCTAGCCAGACTGAGCTCGTAGAGACTATGAAGGAGCACATAACCTTATTAAAGGAAAACTCTGAAGAGTTAGTCAAACTACGGGACAGTCTGGCTAGCAGGGAAAGTGTTGGGGAGACTACCTACGCGAGTGTAGCGGCCGTCAGTAAGTGCCACACTGGGGCACAAGCCCTGGAGCGAACGACGCTGCACTCCGTGGTGGTTTCCTCAACCCAGGAGATGGACACGGGGGACGAAGTCCTCGAAAGAGTGCGAAAAGCAGTGGATGCGAAGGAGGGCTGGGTGCGCGTTGAGCGGGTCAGGAAGGCAAAGGACCAAAGGATCATCATGGGGTGCGCAACACAGGAGGAGAGACGCAAACTAAAAACAAGACTGGAAGCCGCCGGAGAGAACCTCGTCGTCGAGGACGTGAAAAATCGGGACCCGCTTCTGATCCTTAAGGACGTCTTATTGATTCACAGTGATGAGGAATTGAGGAGAGCCCTTAAGAATCAGAACCGGGAGATATTTCACGGGCTCGACGATGAGGAACAAAAAATTACGATTAAATACAGGCGAAAAACACGGAACCCGCATGTGAATCACGTTGTGCTTGGTGTGTCTCCTACGGTCTGGATGAGGTCGATTGAGTTAGGAAAACTCCACATCGACCTCCAAAGAGTTCGCGTTGAGGACCAGACGCCTCTGGTGCAGTGCACCCGCTGCTTGGCTTTCGGGCACGGCAAACGCCTATGCACGGAGCCAGCCGATCTGTGTAGCCACTGCGGTGGGTTTCACCTCAGGACGGACTGCCCGGATATACAGATCGGCAAAGCAGCGGCTTGTGTGAACTGCACCAGAGCAAAACTAGGGGCCACCGAGCACAACGCATTCAGTAACGAATGCCCCGTGCGAAGGAAGTGGGACGCATTCGCAAGAGCTTCGATAGCGTATTGCTAAAGTTGGCGATGCGACCACTTCCGGGCACAGTTCGGCAAAACTGAAAACCAGGTTCGTTGAGCAGACCACTAGGGTTGGCAATATGCAAAATTGTAACTCAAGAATCGTTCATGAGAAACTGTCACGAGTTATTATGGAACAGGTGCTAGCCCTGGTGGGCGGATCATGTTCTGTCGTACTGGCCGATACGATATTCCAAAGCTTTAAGGTTAATAAACAAAACATAATTATGATATATAAATATATATTGAATATATAGCTTCGATATCATAAGAATATACAAAATAATAACAAAATAAAACAAATATTTAAAAATTGGGTAAACAAATGAAATAGGTGTAGAAAAAGTAAAAAGTGAAAGGAATACCAATATCTAGGCTAATTCACATTAGTGCATTCGTAAAAAAAAAAAACATAATATTAAATATAATAGATAGAAGTAAATGGTAATAGGAATATATAATAAAGGAATTTTTCAAAAGCGGTAATACATAAATATTAAGCATCAATAAATAGCAGATACAAACAATTATCGACAAAATATAGCGTGTGAAACAAAAGTAAAATAAATAAAGTAAATATCATCGCACTGAAAGTGGGCTCTCCGGCCTTTCGAAGCTTATGTAAATCAAAACCTAGTAACAAGGTCTCTGATAATGTCAGAGGGACACTGGCAAGGCAGGAGTGGTTTTTAGCCGGTTCGAGTCCGGCACTACCTCGACTGTCTCACAAGTCGTGAGATAGTCGAGGTGTCCGTGGGGATTTCCCTCTCCTGCCCAAACAAAAAAAAAAAAAAAAAAAAAAAAACCTAACCTAACCTAACCTAACCTAACCTAACCTAACCTAACCTAACCCGATATCTTCGCCATTAAGGGTGCGTTTTTGACGCTGTTTTCAGCATTTTTAGACTTTAGTGGGCCTCCGCCTACGTTTTGACAATATTTTACCACCCTAGAAGCGTTTTCAAAAATCTTCCCTTACGACACTTAGAAAATTTTTAATATTTCAAACAAAATCTTCCAAATTTAGTGTTCTTCCAAATTTTTCTACAAATATTACTTTAGAATATAGTTGCAATAGTACTCACCTACCATCCCTGCGTTCCGGTGCCCGTTTCGTGTCCCGGACTCAAGGTTGGGGGTTGAAAACCAAAATTTTTTGACTCAAAAACTGGTTTTTTGAGCAAAACCCAAAATTTTTGTTCGGCACTCACCCCTTTCTATTTCGTAGTTAGCTAGCCCGCGCGAAGCCGCGTCTCTGGACACCTCACTCGCGGGTCTAGCTCAAATAGAATTTGCAAAATTTTCAAAATTATTGTTTTCTTATAGATTCTGCTACTACCAAAATCCACCTAAGGGATCACGCTAAACACTAAAACGTTGATATCTTCGCCATTAAGGGTGCGTTTTTGACGCTGTTTTCAGCATTTTTAGACTTTAGTGGGCCTCCGCCTACGTTTTGACAATATTTTACCACCCTAGAAGCGTTTTCAAAAATCTTCCCTTACGACACTTAGAAATTTTTTAATATTTCAGACAAAATCTTCCAAATTTAGTGTTCTTCCAAATTTTTCTACAAATATTACTTTAGAATATAGTTGCAATAGTACTCACCTACCATCCCTGCGTTCCGGTGCCCGTTTCGTGTCCCGGACTCAAGGTTGGGGGTTGAAAACCAAAATTTTTTGACTCAAAAACTGGTTTTTTGAGCAAAACCCAACATTTTTGTTCGGCACTCACCCCTTTCTATTTCGTAGTTAGCTAGCCCGCGCGAAGCCGCGTCTCTGGACACCTCACTCGCGGGTCTAGCTCAAATAAAATTTTGCCCTCCCACCCGCCCTATTGTGTATAGGAAGGCCGGAGTGGGATTTTACGCAAAATTTAAATTTTCTATTTTTGCTCTTCAAGCTGTTTTTGGAACTCTAGAAAGTGTTTGAAGGGAAATTGGCGCTTTTTAGTTTAAAAATTTTTGACTTATTGTGACAAATTAATTAAATTTGAAATTGACCATCATTGTCAGTGGTGATGTTTTAGCTTTTATTGTAATTTAATTTATTTTTGCATTTATTTTAATCTTTTATTGTAATTTGTGCTCCCCTCTTTACAGGGACACAGAAGTACCATTGATTATTTATTATTTTTTTAAATTTTAAATTATTTTGTGATTATTATACGTTCTGTGTACCCCCCTTTACAGGGACACAGAAATATCCAGTGTCCCAGACGTCTCTCCTCCCGAGCGGGTATTCTTGGACGAACCCCCTTTTTACAGGGGTCCGTTTTATAGTATCCGTCTCTAATGATGCTCATGTTTCGCACCCCATCTGCAACTTTGAGGACGATGGCCTCCAGGAGCTCGCCGCGATCGCCGGAGGGAGCGGTGCCTTCGCCCATTGACGCGCGGAGGAGAATCTCCTTCGGAGAAGATACTCTTTCCGCGTCTCAGAAGGGCCCTGCTACCCCGGGGACGTGCCAAGCTCCTGTTGACTCCTCAATTCCGCTCAAAAAGCCTGAGACCGGGCACCGCAGTCGCATTGCGGAGGCGAGAGCTTGCCTGAATAAGGCTAAGCTGAATTTAGGCAACTCTCGCAACCTAAAAGCCGAGATTAAAACTGCGGTACTCGAGGCAATAAACAGGCTTTTTGAGCTTGTTAAGGAGTCAGAGCGCGACAAAGCCCCTGCCGCACCGGAAGCCGTACCAGCACCCGTGCCCACTGCTGACTGTCGTCCCCAGTCCAACCCTGAGATTCTCGCTAGCCAGACTGAGCTCGTAGAGACTATGAAGGAGCACATAACCTTATTAAAGGAAAACTCTGAAGAGTTAGTCAAACTACGGGACAGTCTGGCTAGCAGGGAAAGTGTTGGGGAGACTACCTACGCGAGTGTAGCGGCCGTCAGTAAGTGCCACACTGGGGCACAAGCCCTGGAGCGAACGACGCTGCACTCCGTGGTGGTTTCCTCAACCCAGGAGATGGACACGGGGGACGAAGTCCTCGAAAGAGTGCGAAAAGCAGTGGATGCGAAGGAGGGCTGGGTGCGCGTTGAGCGGGTCAGGAAGGCAAAGGACCAAAGGATCATCATGGGGTGCGCAACACAGGAGGAGAGACGCAAACTAAAAACAAGACTGGAAGCCGCCGGAGAGAACCTCGTCGTCGAGGACGTGAAAAATCGGGACCCGCTTCTGATCCTTAAGGACGTCTTATTGATTCACAGTGATGAGGAATTGAGGAGAGCCCTTAAGAATCAGAACCGGGAGATATTTCACGGGCTCGACGATGAGGAACAAAAAATTACGATTAAATACAGGCGAAAAACACGGAACCCGCATGTGAATCACGTTGTGCTTGGTGTGTCTCCTACGGTCTGGATGAGGTCGATTGAGTTAGGAAAACTCCACATCGACCTCCAAAGAGTTCGCGTTGAGGACCAGACGCCTCTGGTGCAGTGCACCCGCTGCTTGGCTTTCGGGCACGGCAAACGCCTATGCACGGAGCCAGCCGATCTGTGTAGCCACTGCGGTGGGTTTCACCTCAGGACGGACTGCCCGGATATACAGATCGGCAAAGCAGCGGCTTGTGTGAACTGCACCAGAGCAAAACTAGGGGCCACCGAGCACAACGCATTCAGTAACGAATGCCCCGTGCGAAGGAAGTGGGACGCATTCGCAAGAGCTTCGATAGCGTATTGCTAAAGTTGGCGATGCGACCACTTCCGGGCACAGTTCGGCAAAACTGAAAACCAGGTTCGTTGAGCAGACCACTAGGGTTGGCAATATGCAAAATTGTAACTCAAGAATCGTTCATGAGAAACTGTCACGAGTTATTATGGAACAGGTGCTAGCCCTGGTGGGCGGATCATGTTCTGTCGTACTGGCCGATACGATATTCCAAAGCTTTAAGGTTAATAAACAAAACATAATTATGATATATAAATATATATTGAATATATAGCTTCGATATCATAAGAATATACAAAATAATAACAAAATAAAACAAATATTTAAAAATTGGGTAAACAAATGAAATAGGTGTAGAAAAAGTAAAAAGTGAAAGGAATACCAATATCTAGGCTAATTCACATTAGTGCATTCGTAAAAAAAAAAAACATAATATTAAATATAATAGATAGAAGTAAATGGTAATAGGAATATATAATAAAGGAATTTTTCAAAAGCGGTAATACATAAATATTAAGCATCAATAAATAGCAGATACAAACAATTATCGACAAAATATAGCGTGTGAAACAAAAGTAAAATAAATAAAGTAAATATCATCGCACTGAAAGTGGGCTCTCCGGCCTTTCGAAGCTTATGTAAATCAAAACCTAGTAACAAGGTCTCTGATAATGTCAGAGGGACACTGGCAAGGCAGGAGTGGTTTTTAGCCGGTTCGAGTCCGGCACTACCTCGACTGTCTCACAAGTCGTGAGATAGTCGAGGTGTCCGTGGGGATTTCCCTCTCCTGCCCAAACAAAAAAAAAAAAAAAAAAAAAAAATCCTAACCTAACCTAACCTAACCTAACCTAACCCGATATCTTCGCCATTAAGGGTGCGTTTTTGACGCTGTTTTCAGCATTTTTAGACTTTAGTGGGCCTCCGCCTACGTTTTGACAATATTTTACCACCCTAGAAGCGTTTTCAAAAATCTTCCCTTACGACACTTAGAAAATTTTTAATATTTCAAACAAAATCTTCCAAATTTAGTGTTCTTCCAAATTTTTCTACAAATATTACTTTAGAATATAGTTGCAATAGTACTCACCTACCATCCCTGCGTTCCGGTGCCCGTTTCGTGTCCCGGACTCAAGGTTGGGGGTTGAAAACCAAAATTTTTTGACTCAAAAACTGGTTTTTTGAGCAAAACCCAAAATTTTTGTTCGGCACTCACCCCTTTCTATTTCGTAGTTAGCTAGCCCGCGCGAAGCCGCGTCTCTGGACACCTCACTCGCGGGTCTAGCTCAAATAGAATTTGCAAAATTTTCAAAATTATTGTTTTCTTATAGATTCTGCTACTACCAAAATCCACCTAAGGGATCACGCTAAACACTAAAACGTTGATATCTTCGCCATTAAGGGTGCGTTTTTGACGCTGTTTTCAGCATTTTTAGACTTTAGTGGGCCTCCGCCTACGTTTTGACAATATTTTACCACCCTAGAAGCGTTTTCAAAAATCTTCCCTTACGACACTTAGAAATTTTTTAATATTTCAGACAAAATCTTCCAAATTTAGTGTTCTTCCAAATTTTTCTACAAATATTACTTTAGAATATAGTTGCAATAGTACTCACCTACCATCCCTGCGTTCCGGTGCCCGTTTCGTGTCCCGGACTCAAGGTTGGGGGTTGAAAACCAAAATTTTTTGACTCAAAAACTGGTTTTTTGAGCAAAACCCAAAATTTTTGTTCGGCACTCACCCCTTTCTATTTCGTAGTTAGCTAGCCCGCGCGAAGCCGCGTCTCTGGACACCTCACTCGCGGGTCTAGCTCAAATAAAATTTTGCCCTCCCACCCGCCCTATTGTGTATAGGAAGGCCGGAGTGGGATTTTACGCAAAATTTAAATTTTCTATTTTTGCTCTTCAAGCTGTTTTTGGAACTCTAGAAAGTGTTTGAAGGGAAATTGGCGCTTTTTAGTTTAAAAATTTTTGACTTATTGTGACAAATTAATTAAATTTGAAATTGACCATCATTGTCAGTGGTGATGTTTTAGCTTTTATTGTAATTTAATTTATTTTTGCATTTATTTTAATCTTTTATTGTAATTTGTGCTCCCCTCTTTACAGGGACACAGAAGTACCATTGATTATTTATTATTTTTTTAAATTTTAAATTATTTTGTGATTATTATACGTTCTGTGTACCCCCCTTTACAGGGACACAGAAATATCCAGTGTCCCAGACGTCTCTCCTCCCGAGCGGGTATTCTTGGACGAACCCCCTTTTTACAGGGGTCCGTTTTATAGTATCCGTCTCTAATGATGCTCATGTTTCGCACCCCATCTGCAACTTTGAGGACGATGGCCTCCAGGAGCTCGCCGCGATCGCCGGAGGGAGCGGTGCCTTCGCCCATTGACGCGCGGAGGAGAATCTCCTTCGGAGAAGATACTCTTTCCGCGTCTCAGAAGGGCCCTGCTACCCCGGGGACGTGCCAAGCTCCTGTTGACTCCTCAATTCCGCTCAAAAAGCCTGAGACCGGGCACCGCAGTCGCATTGCGGAGGCGAGAGCTTGCCTGAATAAGGCTAAGCTGAATTTAGGCAACTCTCGCAACCTAAAAGCCGAGATTAAAACTGCGGTACTCGAGGCAATAAACAGGCTTTTTGAGCTTGTTAAGGAGTCAGAGCGCGACAAAGCCCCTGCCGCACCGGAAGCCGTACCAGCACCCGTGCCCACTGCTGACTGTCGTCCCCAGTCCAACCCTGAGATTCTCGCTAGCCAGACTGAGCTCGTAGAGACTATGAAGGAGCACATAACCTTATTAAAGGAAAACTCTGAAGAGTTAGTCAAACTACGGGACAGTCTGGCTAGCAGGGAAAGTGTTGGGGAGACTACCTACGCGAGTGTAGCGGCCGTCAGTAAGTGCCACACTGGGGCACAAGCCCTGGAGCGAACGACGCTGCACTCCGTGGTGGTTTCCTCAACCCAGGAGATGGACACGGGGGACGAAGTCCTCGAAAGAGTGCGAAAAGCAGTGGATGCGAAGGAGGGCTGGGTGCGCGTTGAGCGGGTCAGGAAGGCAAAGGACCAAAGGATCATCATGGGGTGCGCAACACAGGAGGAGAGACGCAAACTAAAAACAAGACTGGAAGCCGCCGGAGAGAACCTCGTCGTCGAGGACGTGAAAAATCGGGACCCGCTTCTGATCCTTAAGGACGTCTTATTGATTCACAGTGATGAGGAATTGAGGAGAGCCCTTAAGAATCAGAACCGGGAGATATTTCACGGGCTCGACGATGAGGAACAAAAAATTACGATTAAATACAGGCGAAAAACACGGAACCCGCATGTGAATCACGTTGTGCTTGGTGTGTCTCCTACGGTCTGGATGAGGTCGATTGAGTTAGGAAAACTCCACATCGACCTCCAAAGAGTTCGCGTTGAGGACCAGACGCCTCTGGTGCAGTGCACCCGCTGCTTGGCTTTCGGGCACGGCAAACGCCTATGCACGGAGCCAGCCGATCTGTGTAGCCACTGCGGTGGGTTTCACCTCAGGACGGACTGCCCGGATATACAGATCGGCAAAGCAGCGGCTTGTGTGAACTGCACCAGAGCAAAACTAGGGGCCACCGAGCACAACGCATTCAGTAACGAATGCCCCGTGCGAAGGAAGTGGGACGCATTCGCAAGAGCTTCGATAGCGTATTGCTAAAGTTGGCGATGCGACCACTTCCGGGCACAGTTCGGCAAAACTGAAAACCAGGTTCGTTGAGCAGACCACTAGGGTTGGCAATATGCAAAATTGTAACTCAAGAATCGTTCATGAGAAACTGTCACGAGTTATTATGGAACAGGTGCTAGCCCTGGTGGGCGGATCATGTTCTGTCGTACTGGCCGATACGATATTCCAAAGCTTTAAGGTTAATAAACAAAACATAATTATGATATATAAATATATATTGAATATATAGCTTCGATATCATAAGAATATACAAAATAATAACAAAATAAAACAAATATTTAAAAATTGGGTAAACAAATGAAATAGGTGTAGAAAAAGTAAAAAGTGAAAGGAATACCAATATCTAGGCTAATTCACATTAGTGCATTCGTAAAAAAAAAAAACATAATATTAAATATAATAGATAGAAGTAAATGGTAATAGGAATATATAATAAAGGAATTTTTCAAAAGCGGTAATACATAAATATTAAGCATCAATAAATAGCAGATACAAACAATTATCGACAAAATATAGCGTGTGAAACAAAAGTAAAATAAATAAAGTAAATATCATCGCACTGAAAGTGGGCTCTCCGGCCTTTCGAAGCTTATGTAAATCAAAACCTAGTAACAAGGTCTCTGATAATGTCAGAGGGACACTGGCAAGGCAGGAGTGGTTTTTAGCCGGTTCGAGTCCGGCACTACCTCGACTGTCTCACAAGTCGTGAGATAGTCGAGGTGTCCGTGGGGATTTCCCTCTCCTGCCCAAACAAAAAAAAAAAAAAAAAAAAAAAATCCTAACCTAACCTAACCTAACCTAACCTAACCTAACCTAACCTAACCCGATATCTTCGCCATTAAGGGTGCGTTTTTGACGCTGTTTTCAGCATTTTTAGACTTTAGTGGGCCTCCGCCTACGTTTTGACAATATTTTACCACCCTAGAAGCGTTTTCAAAAATCTTCCCTTACGACACTTAGAAAATTTTTAATATTTCAAACAAAATCTTCCAAATTTAGTGTTCTTCCAAATTTTTCTACAAATATTACTTTAGAATATAGTTGCAATAGTACTCACCTACCATCCCTGCGTTCCGGTGCCCGTTTCGTGTCCCGGACTCAAGGTTGGGGGTTGAAAACCAAAATTTTTTGACTCAAAAACTGGTTTTTTGAGCAAAACCCAAAATTTTTGTTCGGCACTCACCCCTTTCTATTTCGTAGTTAGCTAGCCCGCGCGAAGCCGCGTCTCTGGACACCTCACTCGCGGGTCTAGCTCAAATAGAATTTGCAAAATTTTCAAAATTATTGTTTTCTTATAGATTCTGCTACTACCAAAATCCACCTAAGGGATCACGCTAAACACTAAAACGTTGATATCTTCGCCATTAAGGGTGCGTTTTTGACGCTGTTTTCAGCATTTTTAGACTTTAGTGGGCCTCCGCCTACGTTTTGACAATATTTTACCACCCTAGAAGCGTTTTCAAAAATCTTCCCTTACGACACTTAGAAATTTTTTAATATTTCAGACAAAATCTTCCAAATTTAGTGTTCTTCCAAATTTTTCTACAAATATTACTTTAGAATATAGTTGCAATAGTACTCACCTACCATCCCTGCGTTCCGGTGCCCGTTTCGTGTCCCGGACTCAAGGTTGGGGGTTGAAAACCAAAATTTTTTGACTCAAAAACTGGTTTTTTGAGCAAAACCCAAAATTTTTGTTCGGCACTCACCCCTTTCTATTTCGTAGTTAGCTAGCCCGCGCGAAGCCGCGTCTCTGGACACCTCACTCGCGGGTCTAGCTCAAATAAAATTTTGCCCTCCCACCCGCCCTATTGTGTATAGGAAGGCCGGAGTGGGATTTTACGCAAAATTTAAATTTTCTATTTTTGCTCTTCAAGCTGTTTTTGGAACTCTAGAAAGTGTTTGAAGGGAAATTGGCGCTTTTTAGTTTAAAAATTTTTGACTTATTGTGACAAATTAATTAAATTTGAAATTGACCATCATTGTCAGTGGTGATGTTTTAGCTTTTATTGTAATTTAATTTATTTTTGCATTTATTTTAATCTTTTATTGTAATTTGTGCTCCCCTCTTTACAGGGACACAGAAGTACCATTGATTATTTATTATTTTTTTAAATTTTAAATTATTTTGTGATTATTATACGTTCTGTGTACCCCCCTTTACAGGGACACAGAAATATCCAGTGTCCCAGACGTCTCTCCTCCCGAGCGGGTATTCTTGGACGAACCCCCTTTTTACAGGGGTCCGTTTTATAGTATCCGTCTCTAATGATGCTCATGTTTCGCACCCCATCTGCAACTTTGAGGACGATGGCCTCCAGGAGCTCGCCGCGATCGCCGGAGGGAGCGGTGCCTTCGCCCATTGACGCGCGGAGGAGAATCTCCTTCGGAGAAGATACTCTTTCCGCGTCTCAGAAGGGCCCTGCTACCCCGGGGACGTGCCAAGCTCCTGTTGACTCCTCAATTCCGCTCAAAAAGCCTGAGACCGGGCACCGCAGTCGCATTGCGGAGGCGAGAGCTTGCCTGAATAAGGCTAAGCTGAATTTAGGCAACTCTCGCAACCTAAAAGCCGAGATTAAAACTGCGGTACTCGAGGCAATAAACAGGCTTTTTGAGCTTGTTAAGGAGTCAGAGCGCGACAAAGCCCCTGCCGCACCGGAAGCCGTACCAGCACCCGTGCCCACTGCTGACTGTCGTCCCCAGTCCAACCCTGAGATTCTCGCTAGCCAGACTGAGCTCGTAGAGACTATGAAGGAGCACATAACCTTATTAAAGGAAAACTCTGAAGAGTTAGTCAAACTACGGGACAGTCTGGCTAGCAGGGAAAGTGTTGGGGAGACTACCTACGCGAGTGTAGCGGCCGTCAGTAAGTGCCACACTGGGGCACAAGCCCTGGAGCGAACGACGCTGCACTCCGTGGTGGTTTCCTCAACCCAGGAGATGGACACGGGGGACGAAGTCCTCGAAAGAGTGCGAAAAGCAGTGGATGCGAAGGAGGGCTGGGTGCGCGTTGAGCGGGTCAGGAAGGCAAAGGACCAAAGGATCATCATGGGGTGCGCAACACAGGAGGAGAGACGCAAACTAAAAACAAGACTGGAAGCCGCCGGAGAGAACCTCGTCGTCGAGGACGTGAAAAATCGGGACCCGCTTCTGATCCTTAAGGACGTCTTATTGATTCACAGTGATGAGGAATTGAGGAGAGCCCTTAAGAATCAGAACCGGGAGATATTTCACGGGCTCGACGATGAGGAACAAAAAATTACGATTAAATACAGGCGAAAAACACGGAACCCGCATGTGAATCACGTTGTGCTTGGTGTGTCTCCTACGGTCTGGATGAGGTCGATTGAGTTAGGAAAACTCCACATCGACCTCCAAAGAGTTCGCGTTGAGGACCAGACGCCTCTGGTGCAGTGCACCCGCTGCTTGGCTTTCGGGCACGGCAAACGCCTATGCACGGAGCCAGCCGATCTGTGTAGCCACTGCGGTGGGTTTCACCTCAGGACGGACTGCCCGGATATACAGATCGGCAAAGCAGCGGCTTGTGTGAACTGCACCAGAGCAAAACTAGGGGCCACCGAGCACAACGCATTCAGTAACGAATGCCCCGTGCGAAGGAAGTGGGACGCATTCGCAAGAGCTTCGATAGCGTATTGCTAAAGTTGGCGATGCGACCACTTCCGGGCACAGTTCGGCAAAACTGAAAACCAGGTTCGTTGAGCAGACCACTAGGGTTGGCAATATGCAAAATTGTAACTCAAGAATCGTTCATGAGAAACTGTCACGAGTTATTATGGAACAGGTGCTAGCCCTGGTGGGCGGATCATGTTCTGTCGTACTGGCCGATACGATATTCCAAAGCTTTAAGGTTAATAAACAAAACATAATTATGATATATAAATATATATTGAATATATAGCTTCGATATCATAAGAATATACAAAATAATAACAAAATAAAACAAATATTTAAAAATTGGGTAAACAAATGAAATAGGTGTAGAAAAAGTAAAAAGTGAAAGGAATACCAATATCTAGGCTAATTCACATTAGTGCATTCGTAAAAAAAAAAAACATAATATTAAATATAATAGATAGAAGTAAATGGTAATAGGAATATATAATAAAGGAATTTTTCAAAAGCGGTAATACATAAATATTAAGCATCAATAAATAGCAGATACAAACAATTATCGACAAAATATAGCGTGTGAAACAAAAGTAAAATAAATAAAGTAAATATCATCGCACTGAAAGTGGGCTCTCCGGCCTTTCGAAGCTTATGTAAATCAAAACCTAGTAACAAGGTCTCTGATAATGTCAGAGGGACACTGGCAAGGCAGGAGTGGTTTTTAGCCGGTTCGAGTCCGGCACTACCTCGACTGTCTCACAAGTCGTGAGATAGTCGAGGTGTCCGTGGGGATTTCCCTCTCCTGCCCAAACAAAAAAAAAAAAAAAAAAAAAAAATCCTAACCTAACCTAACCTAACCTAACCTAACCTAACCTAACGATATCTTCGCCATTAAGGGTGCGTTTTTGACGCTGTTTTCAGCATTTTTAGACTTTAGTGGGCCTCCGCCTACGTTTTGACAATATTTTACCACCCTAGAAGCGTTTTCAAAAATCTTCCCTTACGACACTTAGAAAATTTTTAATATTTCAAACAAAATCTTCCAAATTTAGTGTTCTTCCAAATTTTTCTACAAATATTACTTTAGAATATAGTTGCAATAGTACTCACCTACCATCCCTGCGTTCCGGTGCCCGTTTCGTGTCCCGGACTCAAGGTTGGGGGTTGAAAACCAAAATTTTTTGACTCAAAAACTGGTTTTTTGAGCAAAACCCAAAATTTTTGTTCGGCACTCACCCCTTTCTATTTCGTAGTTAGCTAGCCCGCGCGAAGCCGCGTCTCTGGACACCTCACTCGCGGGTCTAGCTCAAATAGAATTTGCAAAATTTTCAAAATTATTGTTTTCTTATAGATTCTGCTACTACCAAAATCCACCTAAGGGATCACTAAAACGTTGATATCTTCGCCATTAAGGGTGCGTTTTTGACGCTGTTTTCAGCATTTTTAGACTTTAGTGGGCCTCCGCCTACGTTTTGACAATATTTTACCACCCTAGAAGCGTTTTCAAAAATCTTCCCTTACGACACTTAGAAATTTTTTAATATTTCAGACAAAATCTTCCAAATTTAGTGTTCTTCCAAATTTTTCTACAAATATTACTTTAGAATATAGTTGCAATAGTACTCACCTACCATCCCTGCGTTCCGGTGCCCGTTTCGTGTCCCGGACTCAAGGTTGGGGGTTGAAAACCAAAATTTTTTGACTCAAAAACTGGTTTTTTGAGCAAAACCCAAAATTTTTGTTCGGCACTCACCCCTTTCTATTTCGTAGTTAGCTAGCCCGCGCGAAGCCGCGTCTCTGGACACCTCACTCGCGGGTCTAGCTCAAATAAAATTTTGCCCTCCCACCCGCCCTATTGTGTATAGGAAGGCCGGAGTGGGATTTTACGCAAAATTTAAATTTTCTATTTTTGCTCTTCAAGCTGTTTTTGGAACTCTAGAAAGTGTTTGAAGGGAAATTGGCGCTTTTTAGTTTAAAAATTTTTGACTTATTGTGACAAATTAATTAAATTTGAAATTGACCATCATTGTCAGTGGTGATGTTTTAGCTTTTATTGTAATTTAATTTATTTTTGCATTTATTTTAATCTTTTATTGTAATTTGTGCTCCCCTCTTTACAGGGACACAGAAGTACCATTGATTATTTATTATTTTTTTAAATTTTAAATTATTTTGTGATTATTATACGTTCTGTGTACCCCCCTTTACAGGGACACAGAAATATCCAGTGTCCCAGACGTCTCTCCTCCCGAGCGGGTATTCTTGGACGAACCCCCTTTTTACAGGGGTCCGTTTTATAGTATCCGTCTCTAATGATGCTCATGTTTCGCACCCCATCTGCAACTTTGAGGACGATGGCCTCCAGGAGCTCGCCGCGATCGCCGGAGGGAGCGGTGCCTTCGCCCATTGACGCGCGGAGGAGAATCTCCTTCGGAGAAGATACTCTTTCCGCGTCTCAGAAGGGCCCTGCTACCCCGGGGACGTGCCAAGCTCCTGTTGACTCCTCAATTCCGCTCAAAAAGCCTGAGACCGGGCACCGCAGTCGCATTGCGGAGGCGAGAGCTTGCCTGAATAAGGCTAAGCTGAATTTAGGCAACTCTCGCAACCTAAAAGCCGAGATTAAAACTGCGGTACTCGAGGCAATAAACAGGCTTTTTGAGCTTGTTAAGGAGTCAGAGCGCGACAAAGCCCCTGCCGCACCGGAAGCCGTACCAGCACCCGTGCCCACTGCTGACTGTCGTCCCCAGTCCAACCCTGAGATTCTCGCTAGCCAGACTGAGCTCGTAGAGACTATGAAGGAGCACATAACCTTATTAAAGGAAAACTCTGAAGAGTTAGTCAAACTACGGGACAGTCTGGCTAGCAGGGAAAGTGTTGGGGAGACTACCTACGCGAGTGTAGCGGCCGTCAGTAAGTGCCACACTGGGGCACAAGCCCTGGAGCGAACGACGCTGCACTCCGTGGTGGTTTCCTCAACCCAGGAGATGGACACGGGGGACGAAGTCCTCGAAAGAGTGCGAAAAGCAGTGGATGCGAAGGAGGGCTGGGTGCGCGTTGAGCGGGTCAGGAAGGCAAAGGACCAAAGGATCATCATGGGGTGCGCAACACAGGAGGAGAGACGCAAACTAAAAACAAGACTGGAAGCCGCCGGAGAGAACCTCGTCGTCGAGGACGTGAAAAATCGGGACCCGCTTCTGATCCTTAAGGACGTCTTATTGATTCACAGTGATGAGGAATTGAGGAGAGCCCTTAAGAATCAGAACCGGGAGATATTTCACGGGCTCGACGATGAGGAACAAAAAATTACGATTAAATACAGGCGAAAAACACGGAACCCGCATGTGAATCACGTTGTGCTTGGTGTGTCTCCTACGGTCTGGATGAGGTCGATTGAGTTAGGAAAACTCCACATCGACCTCCAAAGAGTTCGCGTTGAGGACCAGACGCCTCTGGTGCAGTGCACCCGCTGCTTGGCTTTCGGGCACGGCAAACGCCTATGCACGGAGCCAGCCGATCTGTGTAGCCACTGCGGTGGGTTTCACCTCAGGACGGACTGCCCGGATATACAGATCGGCAAAGCAGCGGCTTGTGTGAACTGCACCAGAGCAAAACTAGGGGCCACCGAGCACAACGCATTCAGTAACGAATGCCCCGTGCGAAGGAAGTGGGACGCATTCGCAAGAGCTTCGATAGCGTATTGCTAAAGTTGGCGATGCGACCACTTCCGGGCACAGTTCGGCAAAACTGAAAACCAGGTTCGTTGAGCAGACCACTAGGGTTGGCAATATGCAAAATTGTAACTCAAGAATCGTTCATGAGAAACTGTCACGAGTTATTATGGAACAGGTGCTAGCCCTGGTGGGCGGATCATGTTCTGTCGTACTGGCCGATACGATATTCCAAAGCTTTAAGGTTAATAAACAAAACATAATTATGATATATAAATATATATTGAATATATAGCTTCGATATCATAAGAATATACAAAATAATAACAAAATAAAACAAATATTTAAAAATTGGGTAAACAAATGAAATAGGTGTAGAAAAAGTAAAAAGTGAAAGGAATACCAATATCTAGGCTAATTCACATTAGTGCATTCGTAAAAAAAAAAAACATAATATTAAATATAATAGATAGAAGTAAATGGTAATAGGAATATATAATAAAGGAATTTTTCAAAAGCGGTAATACATAAATATTAAGCATCAATAAATAGCAGATACAAACAATTATCGACAAAATATAGCGTGTGAAACAAAAGTAAAATAAATAAAGTAAATATCATCGCACTGAAAGTGGGCTCTCCGGCCTTTCGAAGCTTATGTAAATCAAAACCTAGTAACAAGGTCTCTGATAATGTCAGAGGGACACTGGCAAGGCAGGAGTGGTTTTTAGCCGGTTCGAGTCCGGCACTACCTCGACTGTCTCACAAGTCGTGAGATAGTCGAGGTGTCCGTGGGGATTTCCCTCTCCTGCCCAAACAAAAAAAAAAAAAAAAAAAAAAAATCCTAACCTAACCTAACCTAACCTAACCTAACCCGATATCTTCGCCATTAAGGGTGCGTTTTTGACGCTGTTTTCAGCATTTTTAGACTTTAGTGGGCCTCCGCCTACGTTTTGACAATATTTTACCACCCTAGAAGCGTTTTCAAAAATCTTCCCTTACGACACTTAGAAAATTTTTAATATTTCAAACAAAATCTTCCAAATTTAGTGTTCTTCCAAATTTTTCTACAAATATTACTTTAGAATATAGTTGCAATAGTACTCACCTACCATCCCTGCGTTCCGGTGCCCGTTTCGTGTCCCGGACTCAAGGTTGGGGGTTGAAAACCAAAAT
Source organism: Cerastis leucographa (assembly GCA_963082945.1). Classification (NCBI taxonomy): domain Eukaryota; kingdom Metazoa; phylum Arthropoda; class Insecta; order Lepidoptera; family Noctuidae; genus Cerastis; species Cerastis leucographa. Next base: position 23,237,382 of record OY720381.1, on the reverse strand, counting down.
TTTTTGACTCAAAAACTGGTTTTTTGAGCAAAACCCAAAATTTTTGTTCGGCACTCACCCCTTTCTATTTCGTAGTTAGCTAGCCCGCGCGAAGCCGCGTCTCTGGACACCTCACTCGCGGGTCTAGCTCAAATAGAATTTGCAAAATTTTCAAAATTATTGTTTTCTTATAGATTCTGCTACTACCAAAATCCACCTAAGGGATCACGCTAAACACTAAAACGTTGATATCTTCGCCATTAAGGGTGCGTTTTTGACGCTGTTTTCAGCATTTTTAGACTTTAGTGGGCCTCCGCCTACGTTTTGACAATATTTTACCACCCTAGAAGCGTTTTCAAAAATCTTCCCTTACGACACTTAGAAATTTTTTAATATTTCAGACAAAATCTTCCAAATTTAGTGTTCTTCCAAATTTTTCTACAAATATTACTTTAGAATATAGTTGCAATAGTACTCACCTACCATCCCTGCGTTCCGGTGCCCGTTTCGTGTCCCGGACTCAAGGTTGGGGGTTGAAAACCAAAATTTTTTGACTCAAAAACTGGTTTTTTGAGCAAAACCCAAAATTTTTGTTCGGCACTCACCCCTTTCTATTTCGTAGTTAGCTAGCCCGCGCGAAGCCGCGTCTCTGGACACCTCACTCGCGGGTCTAGCTCAAATAAAATTTTGCCCTCCCACCCGCCCTATTGTGTATAGGAAGGCCGGAGTGGGATTTTACGCAAAATTTAAATTTTCTATTTTTGCTCTTCAAGCTGTTTTTGGAACTCTAGAAAGTGTTTGAAGGGAAATTGGCGCTTTTTAGTTTAAAAATTTTTGACTTATTGTGACAAATTAATTAAATTTGAAATTGACCATCATTGTCAGTGGTGATGTTTTAGCTTTTATTGTAATTTAATTTATTTTTGCATTTATTTTAATCTTTTATTGTAATTTGTGCTCCCCTCTTTACAGGGACACAGAAGTACCATTGATTATTTATTATTTTTTTAAATTTTAAATTATTTTGTGATTATTATACGTTCTGTGTACCCCCCTTTACAGGGACACAGAAATATCCAGTGTCCCAGACGTCTCTCCTCCCGAGCGGGTATTCTTGGACGAACCCCCTTTTTACAGGGGTCCGTTTTATAGTATCCGTCTCTAATGATGCTCATGTTTCGCACCCCATCTGCAACTTTGAGGACGATGGCCTCCAGGAGCTCGCCGCGATCGCCGGAGGGAGCGGTGCCTTCGCCCATTGACGCGCGGAGGAGAATCTCCTTCGGAGAAGATACTCTTTCCGCGTCTCAGAAGGGCCCTGCTACCCCGGGGACGTGCCAAGCTCCTGTTGACTCCTCAATTCCGCTCAAAAAGCCTGAGACCGGGCACCGCAGTCGCATTGCGGAGGCGAGAGCTTGCCTGAATAAGGCTAAGCTGAATTTAGGCAACTCTCGCAACCTAAAAGCCGAGATTAAAACTGCGGTACTCGAGGCAATAAACAGGCTTTTTGAGCTTGTTAAGGAGTCAGAGCGCGACAAAGCCCCTGCCGCACCGGAAGCCGTACCAGCACCCGTGCCCACTGCTGACTGTCGTCCCCAGTCCAACCCTGAGATTCTCGCTAGCCAGACTGAGCTCGTAGAGACTATGAAGGAGCACATAACCTTATTAAAGGAAAACTCTGAAGAGTTAGTCAAACTACGGGACAGTCTGGCTAGCAGGGAAAGTGTTGGGGAGACTACCTACGCGAGTGTAGCGGCCGTCAGTAAGTGCCACACTGGGGCACAAGCCCTGGAGCGAACGACGCTGCACTCCGTGGTGGTTTCCTCAACCCAGGAGATGGACACGGGGGACGAAGTCCTCGAAAGAGTGCGAAAAGCAGTGGATGCGAAGGAGGGCTGGGTGCGCGTTGAGCGGGTCAGGAAGGCAAAGGACCAAAGGATCATCATGGGGTGCGCAACACAGGAGGAGAGACGCAAACTAAAAACAAGACTGGAAGCCGCCGGAGAGAACCTCGTCGTCGAGGACGTGAAAAATCGGGACCCGCTTCTGATCCTTAAGGACGTCTTATTGATTCACAGTGATGAGGAATTGAGGAGAGCCCTTAAGAATCAGAACCGGGAGATATTTCACGGGCTCGACGATGAGGAACAAAAAATTACGATTAAATACAGGCGAAAAACACGGAACCCGCATGTGAATCACGTTGTGCTTGGTGTGTCTCCTACGGTCTGGATGAGGTCGATTGAGTTAGGAAAACTCCACATCGACCTCCAAAGAGTTCGCGTTGAGGACCAGACGCCTCTGGTGCAGTGCACCCGCTGCTTGGCTTTCGGGCACGGCAAACGCCTATGCACGGAGCCAGCCGATCTGTGTAGCCACTGCGGTGGGTTTCACCTCAGGACGGACTGCCCGGATATACAGATCGGCAAAGCAGCGGCTTGTGTGAACTGCACCAGAGCAAAACTAGGGGCCACCGAGCACAACGCATTCAGTAACGAATGCCCCGTGCGAAGGAAGTGGGACGCATTCGCAAGAGCTTCGATAGCGTATTGCTAAAGTTGGCGATGCGACCACTTCCGGGCACAGTTCGGCAAAACTGAAAACCAGGTTCGTTGAGCAGACCACTAGGGTTGGCAATATGCAAAATTGTAACTCAAGAATCGTTCATGAGAAACTGTCACGAGTTATTATGGAACAGGTGCTAGCCCTGGTGGGCGGATCATGTTCTGTCGTACTGGCCGATACGATATTCCAAAGCTTTAAGGTTAATAAACAAAACATAATTATGATATATAAATATATATTGAATATATAGCTTCGATATCATAAGAATATACAAAATAATAACAAAATAAAACAAATATTTAAAAATTGGGTAAACAAATGAAATAGGTGTAGAAAAAGTAAAAAGTGAAAGGAATACCAATATCTAGGCTAATTCACATTAGTGCATTCGTAAAAAAAAAAAACATAATATTAAATATAATAGATAGAAGTAAATGGTAATAGGAATATATAATAAAGGAATTTTTCAAAAGCGGTAATACATAAATATTAAGCATCAATAAATAGCAGATACAAACAATTATCGACAAAATATAGCGTGTGAAACAAAAGTAAAATAAATAAAGTAAATATCATCGCACTGAAAGTGGGCTCTCCGGCCTTTCGAAGCTTATGTAAATCAAAACCTAGTAACAAGGTCTCTGATAATGTCAGAGGGACACTGGCAAGGCAGGAGTGGTTTTTAGCCGGTTCGAGTCCGGCACTACCTCGACTGTCTCACAAGTCGTGAGATAGTCGAGGTGTCCGTGGGGATTTCCCTCTCCTGCCCAAACAAAAAAAAAAAAAAAAAAAAAAAATCCTAACCTAACCTAACCTAACCTAACCTAACCTAACCTAACCTAACCCGATATCTTCGCCATTAAGGGTGCGTTTTTGACGCTGTTTTCAGCATTTTTAGACTTTAGTGGGCCTCCGCCTACGTTTTGACAATATTTTACCACCCTAGAAGCGTTTTCAAAAATCTTCCCTTACGACACTTAGAAAATTTTTAATATTTCAAACAAAATCTTCCAAATTTAGTGTTCTTCCAAATTTTTCTACAAATATTACTTTAGAATATAGTTGCAATAGTACTCACCTACCATCCCTGCGTTCCGGTGCCCGTTTCGTGTCCCGGACTCAAGGTTGGGGGTTGAAAACCAAAATTTTTTGACTCAAAAACTGGTTTTTTGAGCAAAACCCAAAATTTTTGTTCGGCACTCACCCCTTTCTATTTCGTAGTTAGCTAGCCCGCGCGAAGCCGCGTCTCTGGACACCTCACTCGCGGGTCTAGCTCAAATAGAATTTGCAAAATTTTCAAAATTATTGTTTTCTTATAGATTCTGCTACTACCAAAATCCACCTAAGGGATCACGCTAAACACTAAAACGTTGATATCTTCGCCATTAAGGGTGCGTTTTTGACGCTGTTTTCAGCATTTTTAGACTTTAGTGGGCCTCCGCCTACGTTTTGACAATATTTTACCACCCTAGAAGCGTTTTCAAAAATCTTCCCTTACGACACTTAGAAATTTTTTAATATTTCAGACAAAATCTTCCAAATTTAGTGTTCTTCCAAATTTTTCTACAAATATTACTTTAGAATATAGTTGCAATAGTACTCACCTACCATCCCTGCGTTCCGGTGCCCGTTTCGTGTCCCGGACTCAAGGTTGGGGGTTGAAAACCAAAATTTTTTGACTCAAAAACTGGTTTTTTGAGCAAAACCCAAAATTTTTGTTCGGCACTCACCCCTTTCTATTTCGTAGTTAGCTAGCCCGCGCGAAGCCGCGTCTCTGGACACCTCACTCGCGGGTCTAGCTCAAATAAAATTTTGCCCTCCCACCCGCCCTATTGTGTATAGGAAGGCCGGAGTGGGATTTTACGCAAAATTTAAATTTTCTATTTTTGCTCTTCAAGCTGTTTTTGGAACTCTAGAAAGTGTTTGAAGGGAAATTGGCGCTTTTTAGTTTAAAAATTTTTGACTTATTGTGACAAATTAATTAAATTTGAAATTGACCATCATTGTCAGTGGTGATGTTTTAGCTTTTATTGTAATTTAATTTATTTTTGCATTTATTTTAATCTTTTATTGTAATTTGTGCTCCCCTCTTTACAGGGACACAGAAGTACCATTGATTATTTATTATTTTTTTAAATTTTAAATTATTTTGTGATTATTATACGTTCTGTGTACCCCCCTTTACAGGGACACAGAAATATCCAGTGTCCCAGACGTCTCTCCTCCCGAGCGGGTATTCTTGGACGAACCCCCTTTTTACAGGGGTCCGTTTTATAGTATCCGTCTCTAATGATGCTCATGTTTCGCACCCCATCTGCAACTTTGAGGACGATGGCCTCCAGGAGCTCGCCGCGATCGCCGGAGGGAGCGGTGCCTTCGCCCATTGACGCGCGGAGGAGAATCTCCTTCGGAGAAGATACTCTTTCCGCGTCTCAGAAGGGCCCTGCTACCCCGGGGACGTGCCAAGCTCCTGTTGACTCCTCAATTCCGCTCAAAAAGCCTGAGACCGGGCACCGCAGTCGCATTGCGGAGGCGAGAGCTTGCCTGAATAAGGCTAAGCTGAATTTAGGCAACTCTCGCAACCTAAAAGCCGAGATTAAAACTGCGGTACTCGAGGCAATAAACAGGCTTTTTGAGCTTGTTAAGGAGTCAGAGCGCGACAAAGCCCCTGCCGCACCGGAAGCCGTACCAGCACCCGTGCCCACTGCTGACTGTCGTCCCCAGTCCAACCCTGAGATTCTCGCTAGCCAGACTGAGCTCGTAGAGACTATGAAGGAGCACATAACCTTATTAAAGGAAAACTCTGAAGAGTTAGTCAAACTACGGGACAGTCTGGCTAGCAGGGAAAGTGTTGGGGAGACTACCTACGCGAGTGTAGCGGCCGTCAGTAAGTGCCACACTGGGGCACAAGCCCTGGAGCGAACGACGCTGCACTCCGTGGTGGTTTCCTCAACCCAGGAGATGGACACGGGGGACGAAGTCCTCGAAAGAGTGCGAAAAGCAGTGGATGCGAAGGAGGGCTGGGTGCGCGTTGAGCGGGTCAGGAAGGCAAAGGACCAAAGGATCATCATGGGGTGCGCAACACAGGAGGAGAGACGCAAACTAAAAACAAGACTGGAAGCCGCCGGAGAGAACCTCGTCGTCGAGGACGTGAAAAATCGGGACCCGCTTCTGATCCTTAAGGACGTCTTATTGATTCACAGTGATGAGGAATTGAGGAGAGCCCTTAAGAATCAGAACCGGGAGATATTTCACGGGCTCGACGATGAGGAACAAAAAATTACGATTAAATACAGGCGAAAAACACGGAACCCGCATGTGAATCACGTTGTGCTTGGTGTGTCTCCTACGGTCTGGATGAGGTCGATTGAGTTAGGAAAACTCCACATCGACCTCCAAAGAGTTCGCGTTGAGGACCAGACGCCTCTGGTGCAGTGCACCCGCTGCTTGGCTTTCGGGCACGGCAAACGCCTATGCACGGAGCCAGCCGATCTGTGTAGCCACTGCGGTGGGTTTCACCTCAGGACGGACTGCCCGGATATACAGATCGGCAAAGCAGCGGCTTGTGTGAACTGCACCAGAGCAAAACTAGGGGCCACCGAGCACAACGCATTCAGTAACGAATGCCCCGTGCGAAGGAAGTGGGACGCATTCGCAAGAGCTTCGATAGCGTATTGCTAAAGTTGGCGATGCGACCACTTCCGGGCACAGTTCGGCAAAACTGAAAACCAGGTTCGTTGAGCAGACCACTAGGGTTGGCAATATGCAAAATTGTAACTCAAGAATCGTTCATGAGAAACTGTCACGAGTTATTATGGAACAGGTGCTAGCCCTGGTGGGCGGATCATGTTCTGTCGTACTGGCCGATACGATATTCCAAAGCTTTAAGGTTAATAAACAAAACATAATTATGATATATAAATATATATTGAATATATAGCTTCGATATCATAAGAATATACAAAATAATAACAAAATAAAACAAATATTTAAAAATTGGGTAAACAAATGAAATAGGTGTAGAAAAAGTAAAAAGTGAAAGGAATACCAATATCTAGGCTAATTCACATTAGTGCATTCGTAAAAAAAAAAAACATAATATTAAATATAATAGATAGAAGTAAATGGTAATAGGAATATATAATAAAGGAATTTTTCAAAAGCGGTAATACATAAATATTAAGCATCAATAAATAGCAGATACAAACAATTATCGACAAAATATAGCGTGTGAAACAAAAGTAAAATAAATAAAGTAAATATCATCGCACTGAAAGTGGGCTCTCCGGCCTTTCGAAGCTTATGTAAATCAAAACCTAGTAACAAGGTCTCTGATAATGTCAGAGGGACACTGGCAAGGCAGGAGTGGTTTTTAGCCGGTTCGAGTCCGGCACTACCTCGACTGTCTCACAAGTCGTGAGATAGTCGAGGTGTCCGTGGGGATTTCCCTCTCCTGCCCAAACAAAAAAAAAAAAAAAAAAAAAAAATCCTAACCTAACCTAACCTAACCTAACCTAACCCGATATCTTCGCCATTAAGGGTGCGTTTTTGACGCTGTTTTCAGCATTTTTAGACTTTAGTGGGCCTCCGCCTACGTTTTGACAATATTTTACCACCCTAGAAGCGTTTTCAAAAATCTTCCCTTACGACACTTAGAAAATTTTTAATATTTCAAACAAAATCTTCCAAATTTAGTGTTCTTCCAAATTTTTCTACAAATATTACTTTAGAATATAGTTGCAATAGTACTCACCTACCATCCCTGCGTTCCGGTGCCCGTTTCGTGTCCCGGACTCAAGGTTGGGGGTTGAAAACCAAAATTTTTTGACTCAAAAACTGGTTTTTTGAGCAAAACCCAAAATTTTTGTTCGGCACTCACCCCTTTCTATTTCGTAGTTAGCTAGCCCGCGCGAAGCCGCGTCTCTGGACACCTCACTCGCGGGTCTAGCTCAAATAGAATTTGCAAAATTTTCAAAATTATTGTTTTCTTATAGATTCTGCTACTACCAAAATCCACCTAAGGGATCACGCTAAACACTAAAACGTTGATATCTTCGCCATTAAGGGTGCGTTTTTGACGCTGTTTTCAGCATTTTTAGACTTTAGTGGGCCTCCGCCTACGTTTTGACAATATTTTACCACCCTAGAAGCGTTTTCAAAAATCTTCCCTTACGACACTTAGAAATTTTTTAATATTTCAGACAAAATCTTCCAAATTTAGTGTTCTTCCAAATTTTTCTACAAATATTACTTTAGAATATAGTTGCAATAGTACTCACCTACCATCCCTGCGTTCCGGTGCCCGTTTCGTGTCCCGGACTCAAGGTTGGGGGTTGAAAACCAAAATTTTTTGACTCAAAAACTGGTTTTTTGAGCAAAACCCAAAATTTTTGTTCGGCACTCACCCCTTTCTATTTCGTAGTTAGCTAGCCCGCGCGAAGCCGCGTCTCTGGACACCTCACTCGCGGGTCTAGCTCAAATAAAATTTTGCCCTCCCACCCGCCCTATTGTGTATAGGAAGGCCGGAGTGGGATTTTACGCAAAATTTAAATTTTCTATTTTTGCTCTTCAAGCTGTTTTTGGAACTCTAGAAAGTGTTTGAAGGGAAATTGGCGCTTTTTAGTTTAAAATTTTTTGACTTATTGTGACAAATTAATTAAATTTGAAATTGACCATCATTGTCAGTGGTGATGTTTTAGCTTTTATTGTAATTTAATTTATTTTTGCATTTATTTTAATCTTTTATTGTAATTTGTGCTCCCCTCTTTACAGGGACACAGAAGTACCATTGATTATTTATTATTTTTTTAAATTTTAAATTATTTTGTGATTATTATACGTTCTGTGTACCCCCCTTTACAGGGACACAGAAATATCCAGTGTCCCAGACGTCTCTCCTCCCGAGCGGGTATTCTTGGACGAACCCCCTTTTTACAGGGGTCCGTTTTATAGTATCCGTCTCTAATGATGCTCATGTTTCGCACCCCATCTGCAACTTTGAGGACGATGGCCTCCAGGAGCTCGCCGCGATCGCCGGAGGGAGCGGTGCCTTCGCCCATTGACGCGCGGAGGAGAATCTCCTTCGGAGAAGATACTCTTTCCGCGTCTCAGAAGGGCCCTGCTACCCCGGGGACGTGCCAAGCTCCTGTTGACTCCTCAATTCCGCTCAAAAAGCCTGAGACCGGGCACCGCAGTCGCATTGCGGAGGCGAGAGCTTGCCTGAATAAGGCTAAGCTGAATTTAGGCAACTCTCGCAACCTAAAAGCCGAGATTAAAACTGCGGTACTCGAGGCAATAAACAGGCTTTTTGAGCTTGTTAAGGAGTCAGAGCGCGACAAAGCCCCTGCCGCACCGGAAGCCGTACCAGCACCCGTGCCCACTGCTGACTGTCGTCCCCAGTCCAACCCTGAGATTCTCGCTAGCCAGACTGAGCTCGTAGAGACTATGAAGGAGCACATAACCTTATTAAAGGAAAACTCTGAAGAGTTAGTCAAACTACGGGACAGTCTGGCTAGCAGGGAAAGTGTTGGGGAGACTACCTACGCGAGTGTAGCGGCCGTCAGTAAGTGCCACACTGGGGCACAAGCCCTGGAGCGAACGACGCTGCACTCCGTGGTGGTTTCCTCAACCCAGGAGATGGACACGGGGGACGAAGTCCTCGAAAGAGTGCGAAAAGCAGTGGATGCGAAGGAGGGCTGGGTGCGCGTTGAGCGGGTCAGGAAGGCAAAGGACCAAAGGATCATCATGGGGTGCGCAACACAGGAGGAGAGACGCAAACTAAAAACAAGACTGGAAGCCGCCGGAGAGAACCTCGTCGTCGAGGACGTGAAAAATCGGGACCCGCTTCTGATCCTTAAGGACGTCTTATTGATTCACAGTGATGAGGAATTGAGGAGAGCCCTTAAGAATCAGAACCGGGAGATATTTCACGGGCTCGACGATGAGGAACAAAAAATTACGATTAAATACAGGCGAAAAACACGGAACCCGCATGTGAATCACGTTGTGCTTGGTGTGTCTCCTACGGTCTGGATGAGGTCGATTGAGTTAGGAAAACTCCACATCGACCTCCAAAGAGTTCGCGTTGAGGACCAGACGCCTCTGGTGCAGTGCACCCGCTGCTTGGCTTTCGGGCACGGCAAACGCCTATGCACGGAGCCAGCCGATCTGTGTAGCCACTGCGGTGGGTTTCACCTCAGGACGGACTGCCCGGATATACAGATCGGCAAAGCAGCGGCTTGTGTGAACTGCACCAGAGCAAAACTAGGGGCCACCGAGCACAACGCATTCAGTAACGAATGCCCCGTGCGAAGGAAGTGGGACGCATTCGCAAGAGCTTCGATAGCGTATTGCTAAAGTTGGCGATGCGACCACTTCCGGGCACAGTTCGGCAAAACTGAAAACCAGGTTCGTTGAGCAGACCACTAGGGTTGGCAATATGCAAAATTGTAACTCAAGAATCGTTCATGAGAAACTGTCACGAGTTATTATGGAACAGGTGCTAGCCCTGGTGGGCGGATCATGTTCTGTCGTACTGGCCGATACGATATTCCAAAGCTTTAAGGTTAATAAACAAAACATAATTATGATATATAAATATATATTGAATATATAGCTTCGATATCATAAGAATATACAAAATAATAACAAAATAAAACAAATATTTAAAAATTGGGTAAACAAATGAAATAGGTGTAGAAAAAGTAAAAAGTGAAAGGAATACCAATATCTAGGCTAATTCACATTAGTGCATTCGTAAAAAAAAAAAACATAATATTAAATATAATAGATAGAAGTAAATGGTAATAGGAATATATAATAAAGGAATTTTTCAAAAGCGGTAATACATAAATATTAAGCATCAATAAATAGCAGATACAAACAATTATCGACAAAATATAGCGTGTGAAACAAAAGTAAAATAAATAAAGTAAATATCATCGCACTGAAAGTGGGCTCTCCGGCCTTTCGAAGCTTATGTAAATCAAAACCTAGTAACAAGGTCTCTGATAATGTCAGAGGGACACTGGCAAGGCAGGAGTGGTTTTTAGCCGGTTCGAGTCCGGCACTACCTCGACTGTCTCACAAGTCGTGAGATAGTCGAGGTGTCCGTGGGGATTTCCCTCTCCTGCCCAAACAAAAAAAAAAAAAAAAAAAAAAAATCCTAACCTAACCTAACCTAACCTAACCTAACCCGATATCTTCGCCATTAAGGGTGCGTTTTTGACGCTGTTTTCAGCATTTTTAGACTTTAGTGGGCCTCCGCCTACGTTTTGACAATATTTTACCACCCTAGAAGCGTTTTCAAAAATCTTCCCTTACGACACTTAGAAAATTTTTAATATTTCAAACAAAATCTTCCAAATTTAGTGTTCTTCCAAATTTTTCTACAAATATTACTTTAGAATATAGTTGCAATAGTACTCACCTACCATCCCTGCGTTCCGGTGCCCGTTTCGTGTCCCGGACTCAAGGTTGGGGGTTGAAAACCAAAATTTTTTGACTCAAAAACTGGTTTTTTGAGCAAAACCCAAAATTTTTGTTCGGCACTCACCCCTTTCTATTTCGTAGTTAGCTAGCCCGCGCGAAGCCGCGTCTCTGGACACCTCACTCGCGGGTCTAGCTCAAATAGAATTTGCAAAATTTTCAAAATTATTGTTTTCTTATAGATTCTGCTACTACCAAAATCCACCTAAGGGATCACGCTAAACACTAAAACGTTGATATCTTCGCCATTAAGGGTGCGTTTTTGACGCTGTTTTCAGCATTTTTAGACTTTAGTGGGCCTCCGCCTACGTTTTGACAATATTTTACCACCCTAGAAGCGTTTTCAAAAATCTTCCCTTACGACACTTAGAAATTTTTTAATATTTCAGACAAAATCTTCCAAATTTAGTGTTCTTCCAAATTTTTCTACAAATATTACTTTAGAATATAGTTGCAATAGTACTCACCTACCATCCCTGCGTTCCGGTGCCCGTTTCGTGTCCCGGACTCAAGGTTGGGGGTTGAAAACCAAAATTTTTTGACTCAAAAACTGGTTTTTTGAGCAAAACCCAAAATTTTTGTTCGGCACTCACCCCTTTCTATTTCGTAGTTAGCTAGCCCGCGCGAAGCCGCGTCTCTGGACACCTCACTCGCGGGTCTAGCTCAAATAAAATTTTGCCCTCCCACCCGCCCTATTGTGTATAGGAAGGCCGGAGTGGGATTTTACGCAAAATTTAAATTTTCTATTTTTGCTCTTCAAGCTGTTTTTGGAACTCTAGAAAGTGTTTGAAGGGAAATTGGCGCTTTTTAGTTTAAAAATTTTTGACTTATTGTGACAAATTAATTAAATTTGAAATTGACCATCATTGTCAGTGGTGATGTTTTAGCTTTTATTGTAATTTAATTTATTTTTGCATTTATTTTAATCTTTTATTGTAATTTGTGCTCCCCTCTTTACAGGGACACAGAAGTACCATTGATTATTTATTATTTTTTTAAATTTTAAATTATTTTGTGATTATTATACGTTCTGTGTACCCCCCTTTACAGGGACACAGAAATATCCAGTGTCCCAGACGTCTCTCCTCCCGAGCGGGTATTCTTGGACGAACCCCCTTTTTACAGGGGTCCGTTTTATAGTATCCGTCTCTAATGATGCTCATGTTTCGCACCCCATCTGCAACTTTGAGGACGATGGCCTCCAGGAGCTCGCCGCGATCGCCGGAGGGAGCGGTGCCTTCGCCCATTGACGCGCGGAGGAGAATCTCCTTCGGAGAAGATACTCTTTCCGCGTCTCAGAAGGGCCCTGCTACCCCGGGGACGTGCCAAGCTCCTGTTGACTCCTCAATTCCGCTCAAAAAGCCTGAGACCGGGCACCGCAGTCGCATTGCGGAGGCGAGAGCTTGCCTGAATAAGGCTAAGCTGAATTTAGGCAACTCTCGCAACCTAAAAGCCGAGATTAAAACTGCGGTACTCGAGGCAATAAACAGGCTTTTTGAGCTTGTTAAGGAGTCAGAGCGCGACAAAGCCCCTGCCGCACCGGAAGCCGTACCAGCACCCGTGCCCACTGCTGACTGTCGTCCCCAGTCCAACCCTGAGATTCTCGCTAGCCAGACTGAGCTCGTAGAGACTATGAAGGAGCACATAACCTTATTAAAGGAAAACTCTGAAGAGTTAGTCAAACTACGGGACAGTCTGGCTAGCAGGGAAAGTGTTGGGGAGACTACCTACGCGAGTGTAGCGGCCGTCAGTAAGTGCCACACTGGGGCACAAGCCCTGGAGCGAACGACGCTGCACTCCGTGGTGGTTTCCTCAACCCAGGAGATGGACACGGGGGACGAAGTCCTCGAAAGAGTGCGAAAAGCAGTGGATGCGAAGGAGGGCTGGGTGCGCGTTGAGCGGGTCAGGAAGGCAAAGGACCAAAGGATCATCATGGGGTGCGCAACACAGGAGGAGAGACGCAAACTAAAAACAAGACTGGAAGCCGCCGGAGAGAACCTCGTCGTCGAGGACGTGAAAAATCGGGACCCGCTTCTGATCCTTAAGGACGTCTTATTGATTCACAGTGATGAGGAATTGAGGAGAGCCCTTAAGAATCAGAACCGGGAGATATTTCACGGGCTCGACGATGAGGAACAAAAAATTACGATTAAATACAGGCGAAAAACACGGAACCCGCATGTGAATCACGTTGTGCTTGGTGTGTCTCCTACGGTCTGGATGAGGTCGATTGAGTTAGGAAAACTCCACATCGACCTCCAAAGAGTTCGCGTTGAGGACCAGACGCCTCTGGTGCAGTGCACCCGCTGCTTGGCTTTCGGGCACGGCAAACGCCTATGCACGGAGCCAGCCGATCTGTGTAGCCACTGCGGTGGGTTTCACCTCAGGACGGACTGCCCGGATATACAGATCGGCAAAGCAGCGGCTTGTGTGAACTGCACCAGAGCAAAACTAGGGGCCACCGAGCACAACGCATTCAGTAACGAATGCCCCGTGCGAAGGAAGTGGGACGCATTCGCAAGAGCTTCGATAGCGTATTGCTAAAGTTGGCGATGCGACCACTTCCGGGCACAGTTCGGCAAAACTGAAAACCAGGTTCGTTGAGCAGACCACTAGGGTTGGCAATATGCAAAATTGTAACTCAAGAATCGTTCATGAGAAACTGTCACGAGTTATTATGGAACAGGTGCTAGCCCTGGTGGGCGGATCATGTTCTGTCGTACTGGCCGATACGATATTCCAAAGCTTTAAGGTTAATAAACAAAACATAATTATGATATATAAATATATATTGAATATATAGCTTCGATATCATAAGAATATACAAAATAATAACAAAATAAAACAAATATTTAAAAATTGGGTAAACAAATGAAATAGGTGTAGAAAAAGTAAAAAGTGAAAGGAATACCAATATCTAGGCTAATTCACATTAGTGCATTCGTAAAAAAAAAAAACATAATATTAAATATAATAGATAGAAGTAAATGGTAATAGGAATATATAATAAAGGAATTTTTCAAAAGCGGTAATACATAAATATTAAGCATCAATAAATAGCAGATACAAACAATTATCGACAAAATATAGCGTGTGAAACAAAAGTAAAATAAATAAAGTAAATATCATCGCACTGAAAGTGGGCTCTCCGGCCTTTCGAAGCTTATGTAAATCAAAACCTAGTAACAAGGTCTCTGATAATGTCAGAGGGACACTGGCAAGGCAGGAGTGGTTTTTAGCCGGTTCGAGTCCGGCACTACCTCGACTGTCTCACAAGTCGTGAGATAGTCGAGGTGTCCGTGGGGATTTCCCTCTCCTGCCCAAACAAAAAAAAAAAAAAAAAAAAAAAAACCTAACCTAACCTAACCTAACCTAACCTAACCTAACCTAACCTAACCCGATATCTTCGCCATTAAGGGTGCGTTTTTGACGCTGTTTTCAGCATTTTTAGACTTTAGTGGGCCTCCGCCTACGTTTTGACAATATTTTACCACCCTAGAAGCGTTTTCAAAAATCTTCCCTTACGACACTTAGAAAATTTTTAATATTTCAAACAAAATCTTCCAAATTTAGTGTTCTTCCAAATTTTTCTACAAATATTACTTTAGAATATAGTTGCAATAGTACTCACCTACCATCCCTGCGTTCCGGTGCCCGTTTCGTGTCCCGGACTCAAGGTTGGGGGTTGAAAACCAAAATTTTTTGACTCAAAAACTGGTTTTTTGAGCAAAACCCAAAATTTTTGTTCGGCACTCACCCCTTTCTATTTCGTAGTTAGCTAGCCCGCGCGAAGCCGCGTCTCTGGACACCTCACTCGCGGGTCTAGCTCAAATAGAATTTGCAAAATTTTCAAAATTATTGTTTTCTTATAGATTCTGCTACTACCAAAATCCACCTAAGGGATCACGCTAAACACTAAAACGTTGATATCTTCGCCATTAAGGGTGCGTTTTTGACGCTGTTTTCAGCATTTTTAGACTTTAGTGGGCCTCCGCCTACGTTTTGACAATATTTTACCACCCTAGAAGCGTTTTCAAAAATCTTCCCTTACGACACTTAGAAATTTTTTAATATTTCAGACAAAATCTTCCAAATTTAGTGTTCTTCCAAATTTTTCTACAAATATTACTTTAGAATATAGTTGCAATAGTACTCACCTACCATCCCTGCGTTCCGGTGCCCGTTTCGTGTCCCGGACTCAAGGTTGGGGGTTGAAAACCAAAATTTTTTGACTCAAAAACTGGTTTTTTGAGCAAAACCCAAAATTTTTGTTCGGCACTCACCCCTTTCTATTTCGTAGTTAGCTAGCCCGCGCGAAGCCGCGTCTCTGGACACCTCACTCGCGGGTCTAGCTCAAATAGAATTTGCAAAATTTTCAAAATTATTGTTTTCTTATAGATTCTGCTACTACCAAAATCCACCTAAGGGATCACGCTAAACACTAAAACGTTGATATCTTCGCCATTAAGGGTGCGTTTTTGACGCTGTTTTCAGCATTTTTAGACTTTAGTGGGCCTCCGCCTACGTTTTGACAATATTTTACCACCCTAGAAGCGTTTTCAAAAATCTTCCCTTACGACACTTAGAAATTTTTTAATATTTCAGACAAAATCTTCCAAATTTAGTGTTCTTCCAAATTTTTCTACAAATATTACTTTAGAATATAGTTGCAATAGTACTCACCTACCATCCCTGCGTTCCGGTGCCCGTTTCGTGTCCCGGACTCAAGATTGGGGGTTGAAAACCAAAATTTTTTGACTCAAAAACTGGTTTTTTGAGCAAAACCCAACATTTTTGTTCGGCACTCACCCCTTTCTATTTCGTAGTTAGCTAGCCCGCGCGAAGCCGCGTCTCTGGACACCTCACTCGCGGGTCTAGCTCAAATAAAATTTTGCCCTCCCACCCGCCCTATTGTGTATAGGAAGGCCGGAGTGGGATTTTACGCAAAATTTAAATTTTCTATTTTTGCTCTTCAAGCTGTTTTTGGAACTCTAGAAAGTGTTTGAAGGGAAATTGGCGCTTTTTAGTTTAAAAATTTTTGACTTATTGTGACAAATTAATTAAATTTGAAATTGACCATCATTGTCAGTGGTGATGTTTTAGCTTTTATTGTAATTTAATTTATTTTTGCATTTATTTTAATCTTTTATTGTAATTTGTGCTCCCCTCTTTACAGGGACACAGAAGTACCATTGATTATTTATTATTTTTTTAAATTTTAAATTATTTTGTGATTATTATACGTTCTGTGTACCCCCCTTTACAGGGACACAGAAATATCCAGTGTCCCAGACGTCTCTCCTCCCGAGCGGGTATTCTTGGACGAACCCCCTTTTTACAGGGGTCCGTTTTATAGTATCCGTCTCTAATGATGCTCATGTTTCGCACCCCATCTGCAACTTTGAGGACGATGGCCTCCAGGAGCTCGCCGCGATCGCCGGAGGGAGCGGTGCCTTCGCCCATTGACGCGCGGAGGAGAATCTCCTTCGGAGAAGATACTCTTTCCGCGTCTCAGAAGGGCCCTGCTACCCCGGGGACGTGCCAAGCTCCTGTTGACTCCTCAATTCCGCTCAAAAAGCCTGAGACCGGGCACCGCAGTCGCATTGCGGAGGCGAGAGCTTGCCTGAATAAGGCTAAGCTGAATTTAGGCAACTCTCGCAACCTAAAAGCCGAGATTAAAACTGCGGTACTCGAGGCAATAAACAGGCTTTTTGAGCTTGTTAAGGAGTCAGAGCGCGACAAAGCCCCTGCCGCACCGGAAGCCGTACCAGCACCCGTGCCCACTGCTGACTGTCGTCCCCAGTCCAACCCTGAGATTCTCGCTAGCCAGACTGAGCTCGTAGAGACTATGAAGGAGCACATAACCTTATTAAAGGAAAACTCTGAAGAGTTAGTCAAACTACGGGACAGTCTGGCTAGCAGGGAAAGTGTTGGGGAGACTACCTACGCGAGTGTAGCGGCCGTCAGTAAGTGCCACACTGGGGCACAAGCCCTGGAGCGAACGACGCTGCACTCCGTGGTGGTTTCCTCAACCCAGGAGATGGACACGGGGGACGAAGTCCTCGAAAGAGTGCGAAAAGCAGTGGATGCGAAGGAGGGCTGGGTGCGCGTTGAGCGGGTCAGGAAGGCAAAGGACCAAAGGATCATCATGGGGTGCGCAACACAGGAGGAGAGACGCAAACTAAAAACAAGACTGGAAGCCGCCGGAGAGAACCTCGTCGTCGAGGACGTGAAAAATCGGGACCCGCTTCTGATCCTTAAGGACGTCTTATTGATTCACAGTGATGAGGAATTGAGGAGAGCCCTTAAGAATCAGAACCGGGAGATATTTCACGGGCTCGACGATGAGGAACAAAAAATTACGATTAAATACAGGCGAAAAACACGGAACCCGCATGTGAATCACGTTGTGCTTGGTGTGTCTCCTACGGTCTGGATGAGGTCGATTGAGTTAGGAAAACTCCACATCGACCTCCAAAGAGTTCGCGTTGAGGACCAGACGCCTCTGGTGCAGTGCACCCGCTGCTTGGCTTTCGGGCACGGCAAACGCCTATGCACGGAGCCAGCCGATCTGTGTAGCCACTGCGGTGGGTTTCACCTCAGGACGGACTGCCCGGATATACAGATCGGCAAAGCAGCGGCTTGTGTGAACTGCACCAGAGCAAAACTAGGGGCCACCGAGCACAACGCATTCAGTAACGAATGCCCCGTGCGAAGGAAGTGGGACGCATTCGCAAGAGCTTCGATAGCGTATTGCTAAAGTTGGCGATGCGACCACTTCCGGGCACAGTTCGGCAAAACTGAAAACCAGGTTCGTTGAGCAGACCACTAGGGTTGGCAATATGCAAAATTGTAACTCAAGAATCGTTCATGAGAAACTGTCACGAGTTATTATGGAACAGGTGCTAGCCCTGGTGGGCGGATCATGTTCTGTCGTACTGGCCGATACGATATTCCAAAGCTTTAAGGTTAATAAACAAAACATAATTATGATATATAAATATATATTGAATATATAGCTTCGATATCATAAGAATATACAAAATAATAACAAAATAAAACAAATATTTAAAAATTGGGTAAACAAATGAAATAGGTGTAGAAAAAGTAAAAAGTGAAAGGAATACCAATATCTAGGCTAATTCACATTAGTGCATTCGTAAAAAAAAAAAACATAATATTAAATATAATAGATAGAAGTAAATGGTAATAGGAATATATAATAAAGGAATTTTTCAAAAGCGGTAATACATAAATATTAAGCATCAATAAATAGCAGATACAAACAATTATCGACAAAATATAGCGTGTGAAACAAAAGTAAAATAAATAAAGTAAATATCATCGCACTGAAAGTGGGCTCTCCGGCCTTTCGAAGCTTATGTAAATCAAAACCTAGTAACAAGGTCTCTGATAATGTCAGAGGGACACTGGCAAGGCAGGAGTGGTTTTTAGCCGGTTCGAGTCCGGCACTACCTCGACTGTCTCACAAGTCGTGAGATAGTCGAGGTGTCCGTGGGGATTTCCCTCTCCTGCCCAAACAAAAAAAAAAAAAAAAAAAAAAAATCCTAACCTAACCTAACCTAACCTAACCTAACCTAACCTAACCTAACCCGATATCTTCGCCATTAAGGGTGCGTTTTTGACGCTGTTTTCAGCATTTTTAGACTTTAGTGGGCCTCCGCCTACGTTTTGACAATATTTTACCACCCTAGAAGCGTTTTCAAAAATCTTCCCTTACGACACTTAGAAAATTTTTAATATTTCAAACAAAATCTTCCAAATTTAGTGTTCTTCCAAATTTTTCTACAAATATTACTTTAGAATATAGTTGCAATAGTACTCACCTACCATCCCTGCGTTCCGGTGCCCGTTTCGTGTCCCGGACTCAAGGTTGGGGGTTGAAAACCAAAATTTTTTGACTCAAAAACTGGTTTTTTGAGCAAAACCCAAAATTTTTGTTCGGCACTCACCCCTTTCTATTTCGTAGTTAGCTAGCCCGCGCGAAGCCGCGTCTCTGGACACCTCACTCGCGGGTCTAGCTCAAATAGAATTTGCAAAATTTTCAAAATTATTGTTTTCTTATAGATTCTGCTACTACCAAAATCCACCTAAGGGATCACGCTAAACACTAAAACGTTGATATCTTCGCCATTAAGGGTGCGTTTTTGACGCTGTTTTCAGCATTTTTAGACTTTAGTGGGCCTCCGCCTACGTTTTGACAATATTTTACCACCCTAGAAGCGTTTTCAAAAATCTTCCCTTACGACACTTAGAAATTTTTTAATATTTCAGACAAAATCTTCCAAATTTAGTGTTCTTCCAAATTTTTCTACAAATATTACTTTAGAATATAGTTGCAATAGTACTCACCTACCATCCCTGCGTTCCGGTGCCCGTTTCGTGTCCCGGACTCAAGATTGGGGGTTGAAAACCAAAATTTTTTGACTCAAAAACTGGTTTTTTGAGCAAAACCCAACATTTTTGTTCGGCACTCACCCCTTTCTATTTCGTAGTTAGCTAGCCCGCGCGAAGCCGCGTCTCTGGACACCTCACTCGCGGGTCTAGCTCAAATAAAATTTTGCCCTCCCACCCGCCCTATTGTGTATAGGAAGGCCGGAGTGGGATTTTACGCAAAATTTAAATTTTCTATTTTTGCTCTTCAAGCTGTTTTTGGAACTCTAGAAAGTGTTTGAAGGGAAATTGGCGCTTTTTAGTTTAAAAATTTTTGACTTATTGTGACAAATTAATTAAATTTGAAATTGACCATCATTGTCAGTGGTGATGTTTTAGCTTTTATTGTAATTTAATTTATTTTTGCATTTATTTTAATCTTTTATTGTAATTTGTGCTCCCCTCTTTACAGGGACACAGAAGTACCATTGATTATTTATTATTTTTTTAAATTTTAAATTATTTTGTGATTATTATACGTTCTGTGTACCCCCCTTTACAGGGACACAGAAATATCCAGTGTCCCAGACGTCTCTCCTCCCGAGCGGGTATTCTTGGACGAACCCCCTTTTTACAGGGGTCCGTTTTATAGTATCCGTCTCTAATGATGCTCATGTTTCGCACCCCATCTGCAACTTTGAGGACGATGGCCTCCAGGAGCTCGCCGCGATCGCCGGAGGGAGCGGTGCCTTCGCCCATTGACGCGCGGAGGAGAATCTCCTTCGGAGAAGATACTCTTTCCGCGTCTCAGAAGGGCCCTGCTACCCCGGGGACGTGCCAAGCTCCTGTTGACTCCTCAATTCCGCTCAAAAAGCCTGAGACCGGGCACCGCAGTCGCATTGCGGAGGCGAGAGCTTGCCTGAATAAGGCTAAGCTGAATTTAGGCAACTCTCGCAACCTAAAAGCCGAGATTAAAACTGCGGTACTCGAGGCAATAAACAGGCTTTTTGAGCTTGTTAAGGAGTCAGAGCGCGACAAAGCCCCTGCCGCACCGGAAGCCGTACCAGCACCCGTGCCCACTGCTGACTGTCGTCCCCAGTCCAACCCTGAGATTCTCGCTAGCCAGACTGAGCTCGTAGAGACTATGAAGGAGCACATAACCTTATTAAAGGAAAACTCTGAAGAGTTAGTCAAACTACGGGACAGTCTGGCTAGCAGGGAAAGTGTTGGGGAGACTACCTACGCGAGTGTAGCGGCCGTCAGTAAGTGCCACACTGGGGCACAAGCCCTGGAGCGAACGACGCTGCACTCCGTGGTGGTTTCCTCAACCCAGGAGATGGACACGGGGGACGAAGTCCTCGAAAGAGTGCGAAAAGCAGTGGATGCGAAGGAGGGCTGGGTGCGCGTTGAGCGGGTCAGGAAGGCAAAGGACCAAAGGATCATCATGGGGTGCGCAACACAGGAGGAGAGACGCAAACTAAAAACAAGACTGGAAGCCGCCGGAGAGAACCTCGTCGTCGAGGACGTGAAAAATCGGGACCCGCTTCTGATCCTTAAGGACGTCTTATTGATTCACAGTGATGAGGAATTGAGGAGAGCCCTTAAGAATCAGAACCGGGAGATATTTCACGGGCTCGACGATGAGGAACAAAAAATTACGATTAAATACAGGCGAAAAACACGGAACCCGCATGTGAATCACGTTGTGCTTGGTGTGTCTCCTACGGTCTGGATGAGGTCGATTGAGTTAGGAAAACTCCACATCGACCTCCAAAGAGTTCGCGTTGAGGACCAGACGCCTCTGGTGCAGTGCACCCGCTGCTTGGCTTTCGGGCACGGCAAACGCCTATGCACGGAGCCAGCCGATCTGTGTAGCCACTGCGGTGGGTTTCACCTCAGGACGGACTGCCCGGATATACAGATCGGCAAAGCAGCGGCTTGTGTGAACTGCACCAGAGCAAAACTAGGGGCCACCGAGCACAACGCATTCAGTAACGAATGCCCCGTGCGAAGGAAGTGGGACGCATTCGCAAGAGCTTCGATAGCGTATTGCTAAAGTTGGCGATGCGACCACTTCCGGGCACAGTTCGGCAAAACTGAAAACCAGGTTCGTTGAGCAGACCACTAGGGTTGGCAATATGCAAAATTGTAACTCAAGAATCGTTCATGAGAAACTGTCACGAGTTATTATGGAACAGGTGCTAGCCCTGGTGGGCGGATCATGTTCTGTCGTACTGGCCGATACGATATTCCAAAGCTTTAAGGTTAATAAACAAAACATAATTATGATATATAAATATATATTGAATATATAGCTTCGATATCATAAGAATATACAAAATAATAACAAAATAAAACAAATATTTAAAAATTGGGTAAACAAATGAAATAGGTGTAGAAAAAGTAAAAAGTGAAAGGAATACCAATATCTAGGCTAATTCACATTAGTGCATTCGTAAAAAAAAAAAACATAATATTAAATATAATAGATAGAAGTAAATGGTAATAGGAATATATAATAAAGGAATTTTTCAAAAGCGGTAATACATAAATATTAAGCATCAATAAATAGCAGATACAAACAATTATCGACAAAATATAGCGTGTGAAACAAAAGTAAAATAAATAAAGTAAATATCATCGCACTGAAAGTGGGCTCTCCGGCCTTTCGAAGCTTATGTAAATCAAAACCTAGTAACAAGGTCTCTGATAATGTCAGAGGGACACTGGCAAGGCAGGAGTGGTTTTTAGCCGGTTCGAGTCCGGCACTACCTCGACTGTCTCACAAGTCGTGAGATAGTCGAGGTGTCCGTGGGGATTTCCCTCTCCTGCCCAAACAAAAAAAAAAAAAAAAAAAAAAAATCCTAACCTAACCTAACCTAACCTAACCTAACCTAACCTAACCTAACCCGATATCTTCGCCATTAAGGGTGCGTTTTTGACGCTGTTTTCAGCATTTTTAGACTTTAGTGGGCCTCCGCCTACGTTTTGACAATATTTTACCACCCTAGAAGCGTTTTCAAAAATCTTCCCTTACGACACTTAGAAAATTTTTAATATTTCAAACAAAATCTTCCAAATTTAGTGTTCTTCCAAATTTTTCTACAAATATTACTTTAGAATATAGTTGCAATAGTACTCACCTACCATCCCTGCGTTCCGGTGCCCGTTTCGTGTCCCGGACTCAAGGTTGGGGGTTGAAAACCAAAATTTTTTGACTCAAAAACTGGTTTTTTGAGCAAAACCCAAAATTTTTGTTCGGCACTCACCCCTTTCTATTTCGTAGTTAGCTAGCCCGCGCGAAGCCGCGTCTCTGGACACCTCACTCGCGGGTCTAGCTCAAATAGAATTTGCAAAATTTTCAAAATTATTGTTTTCTTATAGATTCTGCTACTACCAAAATCCACCTAAGGGATCACGCTAAACACTAAAACGTTGATATCTTCGCCATTAAGGGTGCGTTTTTGACGCTGTTTTCAGCATTTTTAGACTTTAGTGGGCCTCCGCCTACGTTTTGACAATATTTTACCACCCTAGAAGCGTTTTCAAAAATCTTCCCTTACGACACTTAGAAATTTTTTAATATTTCAGACAAAATCTTCCAAATTTAGTGTTCTTCCAAATTTTTCTACAAATATTACTTTAGAATATAGTTGCAATAGTACTCACCTACCATCCCTGCGTTCCGGTGCCCGTTTCGTGTCCCGGACTCAAGGTTGGGGGTTGAAAACCAAAATTTTTTGACTCAAAAACTGGTTTTTTGAGCAAAACCCAAAATTTTTGTTCGGCACTCACCCCTTTCTATTTCGTAGTTAGCTAGCCCGCGCGAAGCCGCGTCTCTGGACACCTCACTCGCGGGTCTAGCTCAAATAAAATTTTGCCCTCCCACCCGCCCTATTGTGTATAGGAAGGCCGGAGTGGGATTTTACGCAAAATTTAAATTTTCTATTTTTGCTCTTCAAGCTGTTTTTGGAACTCTAGAAAGTGTTTGAAGGGAAATTGGCGCTTTTTAGTTTAAAAATTTTTGACTTATTGTGACAAATTAATTAAATTTGAAATTGACCATCATTGTCAGTGGTGATGTTTTAGCTTTTATTGTAATTTAATTTATTTTTGCATTTATTTTAATCTTTTATTGTAATTTGTGCTCCCCTCTTTACAGGGACACAGAAGTACCATTGATTATTTATTATTTTTTTAAATTTTAAATTATTTTGTGATTATTATACGTTCTGTGTACCCCCCTTTACAGGGACACAGAAATATCCAGTGTCCCAGACGTCTCTCCTCCCGAGCGGGTATTCTTGGACGAACCCCCTTTTTACAGGGGTCCGTTTTATAGTATCCGTCTCTAATGATGCTCATGTTTCGCACCCCATCTGCAACTTTGAGGACGATGGCCTCCAGGAGCTCGCCGCGATCGCCGGAGGGAGCGGTGCCTTCGCCCATTGACGCGCGGAGGAGAATCTCCTTCGGAGAAGATACTCTTTCCGCGTCTCAGAAGGGCCCTGCTACCCCGGGGACGTGCCAAGCTCCTGTTGACTCCTCAATTCCGCTCAAAAAGCCTGAGACCGGGCACCGCAGTCGCATTGCGGAGGCGAGAGCTTGCCTGAATAAGGCTAAGCTGAATTTAGGCAACTCTCGCAACCTAAAAGCCGAGATTAAAACTGCGGTACTCGAGGCAATAAACAGGCTTTTTGAGCTTGTTAAGGAGTCAGAGCGCGACAAAGCCCCTGCCGCACCGGAAGCCGTACCAGCACCCGTGCCCACTGCTGACTGTCGTCCCCAGTCCAACCCTGAGATTCTCGCTAGCCAGACTGAGCTCGTAGAGACTATGAAGGAGCACATAACCTTATTAAAGGAAAACTCTGAAGAGTTAGTCAAACTACGGGACAGTCTGGCTAGCAGGGAAAGTGTTGGGGAGACTACCTACGCGAGTGTAGCGGCCGTCAGTAAGTGCCACACTGGGGCACAAGCCCTGGAGCGAACGACGCTGCACTCCGTGGTGGTTTCCTCAACCCAGGAGATGGACACGGGGGACGAAGTCCTCGAAAGAGTGCGAAAAGCAGTGGATGCGAAGGAGGGCTGGGTGCGCGTTGAGCGGGTCAGGAAGGCAAAGGACCAAAGGATCATCATGGGGTGCGCAACACAGGAGGAGAGACGCAAACTAAAAACAAGACTGGAAGCCGCCGGAGAGAACCTCGTCGTCGAGGACGTGAAAAATCGGGACCCGCTTCTGATCCTTAAGGACGTCTTATTGATTCACAGTGATGAGGAATTGAGGAGAGCCCTTAAGAATCAGAACCGGGAGATATTTCACGGGCTCGACGATGAGGAACAAAAAATTACGATTAAATACAGGCGAAAAACACGGAACCCGCATGTGAATCACGTTGTGCTTGGTGTGTCTCCTACGGTCTGGATGAGGTCGATTGAGTTAGGAAAACTCCACATCGACCTCCAAAGAGTTCGCGTTGAGGACCAGACGCCTCTGGTGCAGTGCACCCGCTGCTTGGCTTTCGGGCACGGCAAACGCCTATGCACGGAGCCAGCCGATCTGTGTAGCCACTGCGGTGGGTTTCACCTCAGGACGGACTGCCCGGATATACAGATCGGCAAAGCAGCGGCTTGTGTGAACTGCACCAGAGCAAAACTAGGGGCCACCGAGCACAACGCATTCAGTAACGAATGCCCCGTGCGAAGGAAGTGGGACGCATTCGCAAGAGCTTCGATAGCGTATTGCTAAAGTTGGCGATGCGACCACTTCCGGGCACAGTTCGGCAAAACTGAAAACCAGGTTCGTTGAGCAGACCACTAGGGTTGGCAATATGCAAAATTGTAACTCAAGAATCGTTCATGAGAAACTGTCACGAGTTATTATGGAACAGGTGCTAGCCCTGGTGGGCGGATCATGTTCTGTCGTACTGGCCGATACGATATTCCAAAGCTTTAAGGTTAATAAACAAAACATAATTATGATATATAAATATATATTGAATATATAGCTTCGATATCATAAGAATATACAAAATAATAACAAAATAAAACAAATATTTAAAAATTGGGTAAACAAATGAAATAGGTGTAGAAAAAGTAAAAAGTGAAAGGAATACCAATATCTAGGCTAATTCACATTAGTGCATTCGTAAAAAAAAAAAACATAATATTAAATATAATAGATAGAAGTAAATGGTAATAGGAATATATAATAAAGGAATTTTTCAAAAGCGGTAATACATAAATATTAAGCATCAATAAATAGCAGATACAAACAATTATCGACAAAATATAGCGTGTGAAACAAAAGTAAAATAAATAAAGTAAATATCATCGCACTGAAAGTGGGCTCTCCGGCCTTTCGAAGCTTATGTAAATCAAAACCTAGTAACAAGGTCTCTGATAATGTCAGAGGGACACTGGCAAGGCAGGAGTGGTTTTTAGCCGGTTCGAGTCCGGCACTACCTCGACTGTCTCACAAGTCGTGAGATAGTCGAGGTGTCCGTGGGGATTTCCCTCTCCTGCCCAAACAAAAAAAAAAAAAAAAAAAAAAAATCCTAACCTAACCTAACCTAACCTAACCTAACCTAACCTAACCTAACCCGATATCTTCGCCATTAAGGGTGCGTTTTTGACGCTGTTTTCAGCATTTTTAGACTTTAGTGGGCCTCCGCCTACGTTTTGACAATATTTTACCACCCTAGAAGCGTTTTCAAAAATCTTCCCTTACGACACTTAGAAAATTTTTAATATTTCAAACAAAATCTTCCAAATTTAGTGTTCTTCCAAATTTTTCTACAAATATTACTTTAGAATATAGTTGCAATAGTACTCACCTACCATCCCTGCGTTCCGGTGCCCGTTTCGTGTCCCGGACTCAAGGTTGGGGGTTGAAAACCAAAATTTTTTGACTCAAAAACTGGTTTTTTGAGCAAAACCCAAAATTTTTGTTCGGCACTCACCCCTTTCTATTTCGTAGTTAGCTAGCCCGCGCGAAGCCGCGTCTCTGGACACCTCACTCGCGGGTCTAGCTCAAATAGAATTTGCAAAATTTTCAAAATTATTGTTTTCTTATAGATTCTGCTACTACCAAAATCCACCTAAGGGATCACGCTAAACACTAAAACGTTGATATCTTCGCCATTAAGGGTGCGTTTTTGACGCTGTTTTCAGCATTTTTAGACTTTAGTGGGCCTCCGCCTACGTTTTGACAATATTTTACCACCCTAGAAGCGTTTTCAAAAATCTTCCCTTACGACACTTAGAAATTTTTTAATATTTCAGACAAAATCTTCCAAATTTAGTGTTCTTCCAAATTTTTCTACAAATATTACTTTAGAATATAGTTGCAATAGTACTCACCTACCATCCCTGCGTTCCGGTGCCCGTTTCGTGTCCCGGACTCAAGATTGGGGGTTGAAAACCAAAATTTTTTGACTCAAAAACTGGTTTTTTGAGCAAAACCCAACATTTTTGTTCGGCACTCACCCCTTTCTATTTCGTAGTTAGCTAGCCCGCGCGAAGCCGCGTCTCTGGACACCTCACTCGCGGGTCTAGCTCAAATAAAATTTTGCCCTCCCACCCGCCCTATTGTGTATAGGAAGGCCGGAGTGGGATTTTACGCAAAATTTAAATTTTCTATTTTTGCTCTTCAAGCTGTTTTTGGAACTCTAGAAAGTGTTTGAAGGGAAATTGGCGCTTTTTAGTTTAAAAATTTTTGACTTATTGTGACAAATTAATTAAATTTGAAATTGACCATCATTGTCAGTGGTGATGTTTTAGCTTTTATTGTAATTTAATTTATTTTTGCATTTATTTTAATCTTTTATTGTAATTTGTGCTCCCCTCTTTACAGGGACACAGAAGTACCATTGATTATTTATTATTTTTTTAAATTTTAAATTATTTTGTGATTATTATACGTTCTGTGTACCCCCCTTTACAGGGACACAGAAATATCCAGTGTCCCAGACGTCTCTCCTCCCGAGCGGGTATTCTTGGACGAACCCCCTTTTTACAGGGGTCCGTTTTATAGTATCCGTCTCTAATGATGCTCATGTTTCGCACCCCATCTGCAACTTTGAGGACGATGGCCTCCAGGAGCTCGCCGCGATCGCCGGAGGGAGCGGTGCCTTCGCCCATTGACGCGCGGAGGAGAATCTCCTTCGGAGAAGATACTCTTTCCGCGTCTCAGAAGGGCCCTGCTACCCCGGGGACGTGCCAAGCTCCTGTTGACTCCTCAATTCCGCTCAAAAAGCCTGAGACCGGGCACCGCAGTCGCATTGCGGAGGCGAGAGCTTGCCTGAATAAGGCTAAGCTGAATTTAGGCAACTCTCGCAACCTAAAAGCCGAGATTAAAACTGCGGTACTCGAGGCAATAAACAGGCTTTTTGAGCTTGTTAAGGAGTCAGAGCGCGACAAAGCCCCTGCCGCACCGGAAGCCGTACCAGCACCCGTGCCCACTGCTGACTGTCGTCCCCAGTCCAACCCTGAGATTCTCGCTAGCCAGACTGAGCTCGTAGAGACTATGAAGGAGCACATAACCTTATTAAAGGAAAACTCTGAAGAGTTAGTCAAACTACGGGACAGTCTGGCTAGCAGGGAAAGTGTTGGGGAGACTACCTACGCGAGTGTAGCGGCCGTCAGTAAGTGCCACACTGGGGCACAAGCCCTGGAGCGAACGACGCTGCACTCCGTGGTGGTTTCCTCAACCCAGGAGATGGACACGGGGGACGAAGTCCTCGAAAGAGTGCGAAAAGCAGTGGATGCGAAGGAGGGCTGGGTGCGCGTTGAGCGGGTCAGGAAGGCAAAGGACCAAAGGATCATCATGGGGTGCGCAACACAGGAGGAGAGACGCAAACTAAAAACAAGACTGGAAGCCGCCGGAGAGAACCTCGTCGTCGAGGACGTGAAAAATCGGGACCCGCTTCTGATCCTTAAGGACGTCTTATTGATTCACAGTGATGAGGAATTGAGGAGAGCCCTTAAGAATCAGAACCGGGAGATATTTCACGGGCTCGACGATGAGGAACAAAAAATTACGATTAAATACAGGCGAAAAACACGGAACCCGCATGTGAATCACGTTGTGCTTGGTGTGTCTCCTACGGTCTGGATGAGGTCGATTGAGTTAGGAAAACTCCACATCGACCTCCAAAGAGTTCGCGTTGAGGACCAGACGCCTCTGGTGCAGTGCACCCGCTGCTTGGCTTTCGGGCACGGCAAACGCCTATGCACGGAGCCAGCCGATCTGTGTAGCCACTGCGGTGGGTTTCACCTCAGGACGGACTGCCCGGATATACAGATCGGCAAAGCAGCGGCTTGTGTGAACTGCACCAGAGCAAAACTAGGGGCCACCGAGCACAACGCATTCAGTAACGAATGCCCCGTGCGAAGGAAGTGGGACGCATTCGCAAGAGCTTCGATAGCGTATTGCTAAAGTTGGCGATGCGACCACTTCCGGGCACAGTTCGGCAAAACTGAAAACCAGGTTCGTTGAGCAGACCACTAGGGTTGGCAATATGCAAAATTGTAACTCAAGAATCGTTCATGAGAAACTGTCACGAGTTATTATGGAACAGGTGCTAGCCCTGGTGGGCGGATCATGTTCTGTCGTACTGGCCGATACGATATTCCAAAGCTTTAAGGTTAATAAACAAAACATAATTATGATATATAAATATATATTGAATATATAGCTTCGATATCATAAGAATATACAAAATAATAACAAAATAAAACAAATATTTAAAAATTGGGTAAACAAATGAAATAGGTGTAGAAAAAGTAAAAAGTGAAAGGAATACCAATATCTAGGCTAATTCACATTAGTGCATTCGTAAAAAAAAAAAACATAATATTAAATATAATAGATAGAAGTAAATGGTAATAGGAATATATAATAAAGGAATTTTTCAAAAGCGGTAATACATAAATATTAAGCATCAATAAATAGCAGATACAAACAATTATCGACAAAATATAGCGTGTGAAACAAAAGTAAAATAAATAAAGTAAATATCATCGCACTGAAAGTGGGCTCTCCGGCCTTTCGAAGCTTATGTAAATCAAAACCTAGTAACAAGGTCTCTGATAATGTCAGAGGGACACTGGCAAGGCAGGAGTGGTTTTTAGCCGGTTCGAGTCCGGCACTACCTCGACTGTCTCACAAGTCGTGAGATAGTCGAGGTGTCCGTGGGGATTTCCCTCTCCTGCCCAAACAAAAAAAAAAAAAAAAAAAAAAAATCCTAACCTAACCTAACCTTTTTTTTTTTTTTTTTTTTTTTTTTTTTTTTTTTTTTTTTTTTTTTTTTTTTTTTTTTGTCGCTGGGAAAAAATGCATTACGCATACCCGTCCATCGGGGGATGGGCGGGCTATGTGGGACTCCCCGGTCTGACCCGGTATACCCACTAAAACGACCCAGCGGCATTCCCGCTTCGTCCTAGTGGCGGGGGACTGGGAAACCGGCACAGCCTTTACTTCCAGTCCTCCGCCGACGATGACCCGCACAGCGGACCTCACGCCCTCCCCGTGGGGGGGGGGGCGGGCCCGGGAATGACAGACGAAGGTGGTGACGGGTGCAATGCGGGCGAAGGCGCCCCCGCGCCTGTCGCCCGCCCGTCGCCACCATGAAGAGGGAGAAGACCGCGTCTTCTCCGACCTCTTCTTCTTCTGCGGAGCGGCGCTGCGAGAGGGTCTTCCTCCCGCGCGCGCTCCGCCGCCTCCTTTTGCGAGACTACGTCCTCACAAAAGGAGGCGACCGCTGACCAGGCCCCCTCGCTCCCCAGCATGGCGTTGACCACACCGGGAAGCGAGAGGTCCTGTCCGATCTCCGCGATCAGACTGCGGCGCGGCTCGGACCAAGCTGGGCACACTTCGAGGGTGTGCTGCGCCGTGTCCTCCGCCGCGCCGCAGTCGTGGCACGACGGGGCTTCCTCCCTCCCGATCCGGTGCAGGTACGTTCCGAAGCAGCCATGCCCGGACAACACCTGCACCAGACGGAACGAGAGGAAACCATGAGACCGCTCGAGCCAGGCCCGGAGGACCGGACCGAGCGCGTCCAACGTCCGGCGGCCAAAGGTGGCGGTGGCGAGGTCCTCCGTCCAATGGAGGACGATGGCGTCCCTCGCCTCCCGCCGCACGGCCTCCCGCTCCTCGGCGACGGGGTGCTCCCCGAGCGCCCTGCGATGCGCCGTCCACTCATACACCCTGGCCAGCACCCAAGCCTCCAACTCCCAAGGAGGGGTGCCGGCCAGAGCGCACGCCGCCGAGAAACCCACCGACCGGTAGGCCCTCGCCACCCGCAGTGCAATGGCCCTTTGGGGCTTGCGGATGGCGGTCGCGTTCTCCCTCCTGTGGAGGGAGTCCGCCCAAATGGGGGCCCCGTACAGGGCCATGCTTCGCAAGATGCCGGCATAGAGGCGCCGGCATTTCGCCTTGGGCCCCCCCAGGTTCGGGAGGAGCCACGAGAGGGCGTCCGCGGCCTTCAACAGGCGCGTCGACAGCCCGCTGAAATGCGGGCCGAAGCGCCACCTGTCGTCCAGCACCAGGCCCAGATATTTCATCCGGGGCTGGACCTCTATACGGACGCCCTCCACGACGATGTGGGCGTCGCGTGGGCAGCGCTGCCGAGGCCCGCGAAAGAACACGGCCTCGGTCTTGTGCAGCGCCACCTTCAATCCCAGGCGGCGGATCCTTTCTGCAACCAAGGATCCGCCAGCCGAGGCCAGACAGGCCGCGTCCCCGAAACTCCTCCCCCGTGCAGTGAGCAGAGTGTCATCCGCGTAGCATATGACACTCGTGCCCGGAAGGAGGGCTCCCCGCAGCAGCCAATCGAACCCGATGTTCCACAGCGGGGGCCCAAGCACCGACCCCTGTGGAACACCGGACTCTGCGCCGTACCGCCTCACTGTGGCCGTCTTGTCTACGAGGAGGACCTCTCGGTCCTCCAAGTAGCTGGCCAGGAGGCTCCGCAGATATTGGGGCACTCCGTGATACCGGAACGCCTCCAATATCGTCGAGTGGGGCACGGAGTTGAAGGCATTGGCAATGTCGAATGACACCGCCAGCACTCCGTCCCCCGCCTCGACTGCCTCCTTCACCTGGCCCTTGAGTAGGGCCAGCGCGTCGATCGTCGAACGCCCACGACGGAAACCGAATTGGGCGTCCGACAGATCCGGCCCTACATCCCGCAAATGGCGCCCGAGCCGGGAGGCGACTATCCCCTCGAACAATTTACCGACCTCATCGAGCAACACGACGGGCCGGTATGCCGAGGGGGAGTCCACCGGGCGTCCCGCCTTTCGGAGGAGGCAAAGCTGCCCCTCCTTCCACAGTTTCGGGAACTTCCCAGCCGAAAAGCACGCGCTGAAAAGGTCCCGAAACCTGTCCTCCATCTCGGAGGCAGCTATTGCCACCACCCGTGCGGGGACGCCGTCCGGCCCGGGGGCCGTCTTCTTGGCGCGGAGGCTGAGTACCCCCGCGTAGATCTCCGCCGCCGTCACCGGGGGGATCTCCTCCTCCGGCGAAGCCGCCCCTTGCGGGGGATCCATTGTTGGTGGGGCAAAGTCGGTCCTGCGCGGAAACAGGGACCGGACCACCCCATCCAGCAGTGCTGGCTCGAGGGTCTCCGACAGTGGGGGACCATAGGGGCGGAGCTGGTTCCGCGCCGCCTTGTATGGCCTCCCATAGGGATCCCTGTCGAGACCCTCCAGCATCTCGGCCCTCGCCGAGTCTCTCGCAGCGCCCATTGCAGACTTGAGGACCGTCGTCGCCTCTCGGTAGGAGGCGTATAGGCGGTCCTCTTCTGCCCGGACTCGGTTTAGGGCGCTGCGCCGCCGGCTGCGCGCGTAGGCCCTTCTGGCCGCCACGCAGGCGGTCCGAAGCCCCTCCAGCTCCTCTGTCCACCAATAAACGGCGCGACGGGGAGGCAGACGGCGAGACCGAGGCATGCTGGAATTGCACACCTCGGTCAGGGCCCCTCTGATCCGAACCGCTGCGGCGTCCACGTCCAGGACCTCAACAGGGGGCGACAGCCAGTCCTGGAGGAAAGCCGCCTCCTTGGCTGCCTCCCGGTCCAGGCGGGTGAGTGCCCACCGCGGGAAGGGAGATTGCCCAGCGCGGGCCATCCCCCCCCCCTGGGTGGAGATGTCGAACCGCACGTATCGGTGGTCCGACAAGGTCTCCACCATCTCAACCCGCCAGTTCACGACGCGGGCGGCCAGCACGGGGGTGGCGAACGTGACGTCCACCACCGACCCACCCTGTTGCCGCACACACGTGTGGACCGTCCCCCTGTTGAGGAGGGACATACCGCTTGAGGCCGCCCAGAACTCAACGGCGCGTCCCCGGACGTTGCACCCGGCGGCCGGGTTGCC
The DNA here is from genome assembly GCA_963082945.1 of Cerastis leucographa. Lineage (NCBI taxonomy): Eukaryota > Metazoa > Arthropoda > Insecta > Lepidoptera > Noctuidae > Cerastis > Cerastis leucographa. The sequence continues at coordinate 23,204,583 of OY720381.1, read as the reverse complement.
CCAGGCCGCCGACTTGGCGTTCAGGTCGCCCAACACCACGACCTGGCGAGGCGCCGCCCTCCCTACGACTGCAGTGAGGACCTCCAGGAAATCCTCAAAGTCCGAGAGAGGGCGGTTTGGGGAGAAATAGACCCCGACCAGGGCCATGTCCCCCCACGCGGCGGCCACGTATCCCGGTCCCCTCTCTAAGAGCGAGAGGGGAGGGGAGTCCGTGGAAGACCGCGCCACCAACGCCACCAGGCCGTCCCGGTCACCCAGCCAACGGCCAGGGACCGAGTAAGGCTCGGCGACCACCGCCAAGTCCACCAACCACTCAGCCATTGTCTGCATCAGCAGATCTTGGGCTGCCCTGCAGTGGTTGGCGTTCGTCTGAAGGATGCGATGTTCGACTATATCCATCAGTCGGACATCGCACCCCCCTCCGCAGCCGCCGCAGGAACGGCGGTACCAGCAGCCGCAACAGGCCTGGTTGGCGCCTGTACTTTGCCACGCTTAGGGGGAGGATTGCAGTTCCCCCTCCTCATAACGTGGCCTGCCGGGCAGCCACTGGCGGCACACACCGCGCAGTGCGGCGTGGCGGCCTTGCAGGAGGCGGCCTTGTGGCCCTCCTTGCCGCAGCGGTAGCACGTGTCCGTCCTGTCCACCGTGGACGGACACATGGACCGGGTGTGTCCGATGCCGAAGCACCGGAAACACCGCAGAGGCCGGTCCTCGAGTGCCCGAACTGCACCCGAGCTGAACCCAACCAAAAGTCGTCCCTTGGCGAGGACAGCTTTGGCAGTGGGGACTGGGCACTCGAGGCGAATGGTGCCCATGCCGCCGCGGCCGGGCCTTATGTCCCGGCCTTGGACCGCCGCGACGTCACAGCCCCCTATCGCTGCGACCGCCGCCACCACCTCCTCCTTGGTGACGGAGTCATCGAGGTCCGTCACCTCTATGGCCGCCGACTTTACCGGTCGGGCCACCTTGGCCGAATCTGCGATGACCTCTTGCAGCTTCGCTGCGAAGAGGTCCGCATGGGCGCTCCCCTCTGCCCCCGGGAACTCGAAAATTCGAGCCCCGGCTTGAGTCCTCCGGCAGGACACACTGCCGATCCCCAGTTGGGTGGGATCGGCATTGGAACGCGCCCGCACCAAAATTGACGCGTACGTCTCCCCTCGCCCCGCAGCCTCCGCGGTGAGCGTCACCACGACGGCCGCGGTTTTTGGGGAGACTAGTTGCCGCCCTTTTCCTTTCCCTTTCCCTTTCCCCTTCCCCTTTCCCTTGCCGGTCGTCTGTGACTGGCTGGGAGCGGCGGTGGCGGGGACGGCAGGGACGGCCGTTGCCGACTTTTTCCCCTTCCCCTTTCCCTTGCCAGTCGTCTGCGGCTGGCTGGGAGCGTAGGTGGCGGGGACGGCAGGGACGGCCGTTGCCGACTTTTTTCCTTTCCCCTTACGGACCACTTCCGTCCACTCGTTAGACGGGGTGGTTGAAGGTAGAAGGGCGTCTTCCGCCTGGGAGGAGGACGGCCCCGGCTCGCACTGCCTCTTATCTGCCGCAAGCGGCGGTCGGAGGCGTCGCTCCGGCAAGAGCCGGTCCTCAATCCCTGCGAAGCAGGCTCTTGTGAAGGCCCTCTCCTCCATTACAACCTTGCGGATGATATCCTCAAGGTTGGAGGCGGGGCCCTCTGCCGCAGGGCTCGACTCGGCTTGACGCGGCCGGGCCGTGGCTTCAGCCAGCTTCTGATGAAGCTGGCTGACCTCCAACTGCAGGCGGTCTATCTTCGCCTGCAGTTGCCGCGTCTCGTCGGTGGCCTTCCGTTGGACCAGCTCCGCGACTACACCGCGCATGCTCGCGGCTCTACATTTAAGGGCCTTCTGCAGGGTCCCCTTCAGGTTGGAGGACTTAGAGGCGACCTCCACAATCTCCTCCTCGTCCTCCTCCGCCATTCTCTCCAGCTCCGCCAGAGAATGGTCCGCGTATATGACACGGGACGCACCATACCCGGTCTTGGCCCGGGCGACGTGCGCCCGTTTCTCCTTTGCGGCCACCCTCTCTTCCAGCTCTTGCTGGAGCTGCACCCGCCGAGCCAGATCCAGCTGGCGTTGGGCGTCCACGAGCCCAACGTCATGCGTAAACGTGGCTGTCGTCGACTTTTTTGCCTTCGACAGCCTCGTCGACCCCGAGGCCGAGGAGCCCTCGGACCCCCGGCCCCGCTTCCGCGACCGAGAGTCGTCCGCGTCCGACACACTAATGGGTGAGTCGTAGTCAGACGACTCGCCCGCCCCTCCAAAGAAGCTAGCCGCAGACGGCGCGCGGCTAGCCTCTGACGCCGGAGCATCAGAGTGGCCCTGAGAAGGGCCTTTGGGTTGGCCCTGAGAAGGACCTTTGGATTGGCGCTTAGAAGGGCCTTTGGGTTGGCCCTGAGAAGGGCCTTTGGTTTTGCCCTGAGAAGGGCCTTCACGTTGGCCCTGCGAAGGGCCTTTTGGTTTTAAAAACCGCCCGCAGGCGTCCCGCGTAGCCGCAGCTGTTTGTGGTGAGTCGCCGGACTTCGGCAACAAACTCACCCTCTCCAGAACCACGAGGGGTTCTGTTGGAGCAACTGCTCCCGTCTTCAATGACGCAGTGCCAGAATCTGACGCTGCGTCCGCCTTCTCTACAAGTTTTTGATTTATTGATTCCATATCAATTCCCACGAGTATGGGGGATATAAAACGTCCATCCGGGCAGTGCCCCCTGTACCCGGATAAGCCTTTAACATTTATAGCCCGCCAGGGGGTCGGCTGGTACCCTGGCGGGGGTCGCACTAGAGACTGATTGTTCCATGGGAACACCCGTCAGCCATTCATCCCCTCACGGTGCGCCGCCGCTTGAGATTCGGGGTAACTTTTTATAGAGGTTTTCTACCTCGCGGTCCGGGCGATTAAGCCAAGACCCTCGGTCCCGATCGAAGCCGCGAGACGTGATCCACGACACTCCGATGATGGGATTACGAGAACGACGGGGACAGCGAAGGACTGCGTCCCTCACTGTCTGCTCGGAGGCAGGGTGAGTGCACACCGAGCCCGCTGCCGCTTCTCCACTGTGCCCTCTGCCTTCCAGAGGATCACGCAGAACAGCGCCCCGCTGGTCCAAGTTGGACCCCTCCTTTGTCAGAATATTTGCCACGAACAGTGACATTCCCCGAAGAATACGAATCTCTTCCCATTCCTTGGGGAAGGCCACTGCCCGCGCCCAGGATGCACCGTCCATGCCAGCTGCTGTTCCCTCCAAACGTATCGAGAGGGACCGGCAGCCGTCAGGCCCACGAGGAGGTTTTCTGACCCAGCACCCCAACCTAACCTAACCTAACCTAACCTAACCTAACCTAACCCGATATCTTCGCCATTAAGGGTGCGTTTTTGACGCTGTTTTCAGCATTTTTAGACTTTAGTGGGCCTCCGCCTACGTTTTGACAATATTTTACCACCCTAGAAGCGTTTTCAAAAATCTTCCCTTACGACACTTAGAAAATTTTTAATATTTCAAACAAAATCTTCCAAATTTAGTGTTCTTCCAAATTTTTCTACAAATATTACTTTAGAATATAGTTGCAATAGTACTCACCTACCATCCCTGCGTTCCGGTGCCCGTTTCGTGTCCCGGACTCAAGGTTGGGGGTTGAAAACCAAAATTTTTTGACTCAAAAACTGGTTTTTTGAGCAAAACCCAAAATTTTTGTTCGGCACTCACCCCTTTCTATTTCGTAGTTAGCTAGCCCGCGCGAAGCCGCGTCTCTGGACACCTCACTCGCGGGTCTAGCTCAAATAGAATTTGCAAAATTTTCAAAATTATTGTTTTCTTATAGATTCTGCTACTACCAAAATCCACCTAAGGGATCACGCTAAACACTAAAACGTTGATATCTTCGCCATTAAGGGTGCGTTTTTGACGCTGTTTTCAGCATTTTTAGACTTTAGTGGGCCTCCGCCTACGTTTTGACAATATTTTACCACCCTAGAAGCGTTTTCAAAAATCTTCCCTTACGACACTTAGAAATTTTTTAATATTTCAGACAAAATCTTCCAAATTTAGTGTTCTTCCAAATTTTTCTACAAATATTACTTTAGAATATAGTTGCAATAGTACTCACCTACCATCCCTGCGTTCCGGTGCCCGTTTCGTGTCCCGGACTCAAGGTTGGGGGTTGAAAACCAAAATTTTTTGACTCAAAAACTGGTTTTTTGAGCAAAACCCAAAATTTTTGTTCGGCACTCACCCCTTTCTATTTCGTAGTTAGCTAGCCCGCGCGAAGCCGCGTCTCTGGACACCTCACTCGCGGGTCTAGCTCAAATAAAATTTTGCCCTCCCACCCGCCCTATTGTGTATAGGAAGGCCGGAGTGGGATTTTACGCAAAATTTAAATTTTCTATTTTTGCTCTTCAAGCTGTTTTTGGAACTCTAGAAAGTGTTTGAAGGGAAATTGGCGCTTTTTAGTTTAAAAATTTTTGACTTATTGTGACAAATTAATTAAATTTGAAATTGACCATCATTGTCAGTGGTGATGTTTTAGCTTTTATTGTAATTTAATTTATTTTTGCATTTATTTTAATCTTTTATTGTAATTTGTGCTCCCCTCTTTACAGGGACACAGAAGTACCATTGATTATTTATTATTTTTTTAAATTTTAAATTATTTTGTGATTATTATACGTTCTGTGTACCCCCCTTTACAGGGACACAGAAATATCCAGTGTCCCAGACGTCTCTCCTCCCGAGCGGGTATTCTTGGACGAACCCCCTTTTTACAGGGGTCCGTTTTATAGTATCCGTCTCTAATGATGCTCATGTTTCGCACCCCATCTGCAACTTTGAGGACGATGGCCTCCAGGAGCTCGCCGCGATCGCCGGAGGGAGCGGTGCCTTCGCCCATTGACGCGCGGAGGAGAATCTCCTTCGGAGAAGATACTCTTTCCGCGTCTCAGAAGGGCCCTGCTACCCCGGGGACGTGCCAAGCTCCTGTTGACTCCTCAATTCCGCTCAAAAAGCCTGAGACCGGGCACCGCAGTCGCATTGCGGAGGCGAGAGCTTGCCTGAATAAGGCTAAGCTGAATTTAGGCAACTCTCGCAACCTAAAAGCCGAGATTAAAACTGCGGTACTCGAGGCAATAAACAGGCTTTTTGAGCTTGTTAAGGAGTCAGAGCGCGACAAAGCCCCTGCCGCACCGGAAGCCGTACCAGCACCCGTGCCCACTGCTGACTGTCGTCCCCAGTCCAACCCTGAGATTCTCGCTAGCCAGACTGAGCTCGTAGAGACTATGAAGGAGCACATAACCTTATTAAAGGAAAACTCTGAAGAGTTAGTCAAACTACGGGACAGTCTGGCTAGCAGGGAAAGTGTTGGGGAGACTACCTACGCGAGTGTAGCGGCCGTCAGTAAGTGCCACACTGGGGCACAAGCCCTGGAGCGAACGACGCTGCACTCCGTGGTGGTTTCCTCAACCCAGGAGATGGACACGGGGGACGAAGTCCTCGAAAGAGTGCGAAAAGCAGTGGATGCGAAGGAGGGCTGGGTGCGCGTTGAGCGGGTCAGGAAGGCAAAGGACCAAAGGATCATCATGGGGTGCGCAACACAGGAGGAGAGACGCAAACTAAAAACAAGACTGGAAGCCGCCGGAGAGAACCTCGTCGTCGAGGACGTGAAAAATCGGGACCCGCTTCTGATCCTTAAGGACGTCTTATTGATTCACAGTGATGAGGAATTGAGGAGAGCCCTTAAGAATCAGAACCGGGAGATATTTCACGGGCTCGACGATGAGGAACAAAAAATTACGATTAAATACAGGCGAAAAACACGGAACCCGCATGTGAATCACGTTGTGCTTGGTGTGTCTCCTACGGTCTGGATGAGGTCGATTGAGTTAGGAAAACTCCACATCGACCTCCAAAGAGTTCGCGTTGAGGACCAGACGCCTCTGGTGCAGTGCACCCGCTGCTTGGCTTTCGGGCACGGCAAACGCCTATGCACGGAGCCAGCCGATCTGTGTAGCCACTGCGGTGGGTTTCACCTCAGGACGGACTGCCCGGATATACAGATCGGCAAAGCAGCGGCTTGTGTGAACTGCACCAGAGCAAAACTAGGGGCCACCGAGCACAACGCATTCAGTAACGAATGCCCCGTGCGAAGGAAGTGGGACGCATTCGCAAGAGCTTCGATAGCGTATTGCTAAAGTTGGCGATGCGACCACTTCCGGGCACAGTTCGGCAAAACTGAAAACCAGGTTCGTTGAGCAGACCACTAGGGTTGGCAATATGCAAAATTGTAACTCAAGAATCGTTCATGAGAAACTGTCACGAGTTATTATGGAACAGGTGCTAGCCCTGGTGGGCGGATCATGTTCTGTCGTACTGGCCGATACGATATTCCAAAGCTTTAAGGTTAATAAACAAAACATAATTATGATATATAAATATATATTGAATATATAGCTTCGATATCATAAGAATATACAAAATAATAACAAAATAAAACAAATATTTAAAAATTGGGTAAACAAATGAAATAGGTGTAGAAAAAGTAAAAAGTGAAAGGAATACCAATATCTAGGCTAATTCACATTAGTGCATTCGTAAAAAAAAAAAACATAATATTAAATATAATAGATAGAAGTAAATGGTAATAGGAATATATAATAAAGGAATTTTTCAAAAGCGGTAATACATAAATATTAAGCATCAATAAATAGCAGATACAAACAATTATCGACAAAATATAGCGTGTGAAACAAAAGTAAAATAAATAAAGTAAATATCATCGCACTGAAAGTGGGCTCTCCGGCCTTTCGAAGCTTATGTAAATCAAAACCTAGTAACAAGGTCTCTGATAATGTCAGAGGGACACTGGCAAGGCAGGAGTGGTTTTTAGCCGGTTCGAGTCCGGCACTACCTCGACTGTCTCACAAGTCGTGAGATAGTCGAGGTGTCCGTGGGGATTTCCCTCTCCTGCCCAAACAAAAAAAAAAAAAAAAAAAAAAAAACCTAACCTAACCTAACCTAACCTAACCTAACCTAACCTAACCTAACCCGATATCTTCGCCATTAAGGGTGCGTTTTTGACGCTGTTTTCAGCATTTTTAGACTTTAGTGGGCCTCCGCCTACGTTTTGACAATATTTTACCACCCTAGAAGCGTTTTCAAAAATCTTCCCTTACGACACTTAGAAAATTTTTAATATTTCAAACAAAATCTTCCAAATTTAGTGTTCTTCCAAATTTTTCTACAAATATTACTTTAGAATATAGTTGCAATAGTACTCACCTACCATCCCTGCGTTCCGGTGCCCGTTTCGTGTCCCGGACTCAAGGTTGGGGGTTGAAAACCAAAATTTTTTGACTCAAAAACTGGTTTTTTGAGCAAAACCCAAAATTTTTGTTCGGCACTCACCCCTTTCTATTTCGTAGTTAGCTAGCCCGCGCGAAGCCGCGTCTCTGGACACCTCACTCGCGGGTCTAGCTCAAATAGAATTTGCAAAATTTTCAAAATTATTGTTTTCTTATAGATTCTGCTACTACCAAAATCCACCTAAGGGATCACGCTAAACACTAAAACGTTGATATCTTCGCCATTAAGGGTGCGTTTTTGACGCTGTTTTCAGCATTTTTAGACTTTAGTGGGCCTCCGCCTACGTTTTGACAATATTTTACCACCCTAGAAGCGTTTTCAAAAATCTTCCCTTACGACACTTAGAAATTTTTTAATATTTCAGACAAAATCTTCCAAATTTAGTGTTCTTCCAAATTTTTCTACAAATATTACTTTAGAATATAGTTGCAATAGTACTCACCTACCATCCCTGCGTTCCGGTGCCCGTTTCGTGTCCCGGACTCAAGGTTGGGGGTTGAAAACCAAAATTTTTTGACTCAAAAACTGGTTTTTTGAGCAAAACCCAAAATTTTTGTTCGGCACTCACCCCTTTCTATTTCGTAGTTAGCTAGCCCGCGCGAAGCCGCGTCTCTGGACACCTCACTCGCGGGTCTAGCTCAAATAAAATTTTGCCCTCCCACCCGCCCTATTGTGTATAGGAAGGCCGGAGTGGGATTTTACGCAAAATTTAAATTTTCTATTTTTGCTCTTCAAGCTGTTTTTGGAACTCTAGAAAGTGTTTGAAGGGAAATTGGCGCTTTTTAGTTTAAAAATTTTTGACTTATTGTGACAAATTAATTAAATTTGAAATTGACCATCATTGTCAGTGGTGATGTTTTAGCTTTTATTGTAATTTAATTTATTTTTGCATTTATTTTAATCTTTTATTGTAATTTGTGCTCCCCTCTTTACAGGGACACAGAAGTACCATTGATTATTTATTATTTTTTTAAATTTTAAATTATTTTGTGATTATTATACGTTCTGTGTACCCCCCTTTACAGGGACACAGAAATATCCAGTGTCCCAGACGTCTCTCCTCCCGAGCGGGTATTCTTGGACGAACCCCCTTTTTACAGGGGTCCGTTTTATAGTATCCGTCTCTAATGATGCTCATGTTTCGCACCCCATCTGCAACTTTGAGGACGATGGCCTCCAGGAGCTCGCCGCGATCGCCGGAGGGAGCGGTGCCTTCGCCCATTGACGCGCGGAGGAGAATCTCCTTCGGAGAAGATACTCTTTCCGCGTCTCAGAAGGGCCCTGCTACCCCGGGGACGTGCCAAGCTCCTGTTGACTCCTCAATTCCGCTCAAAAAGCCTGAGACCGGGCACCGCAGTCGCATTGCGGAGGCGAGAGCTTGCCTGAATAAGGCTAAGCTGAATTTAGGCAACTCTCGCAACCTAAAAGCCGAGATTAAAACTGCGGTACTCGAGGCAATAAACAGGCTTTTTGAGCTTGTTAAGGAGTCAGAGCGCGACAAAGCCCCTGCCGCACCGGAAGCCGTACCAGCACCCGTGCCCACTGCTGACTGTCGTCCCCAGTCCAACCCTGAGATTCTCGCTAGCCAGACTGAGCTCGTAGAGACTATGAAGGAGCACATAACCTTATTAAAGGAAAACTCTGAAGAGTTAGTCAAACTACGGGACAGTCTGGCTAGCAGGGAAAGTGTTGGGGAGACTACCTACGCGAGTGTAGCGGCCGTCAGTAAGTGCCACACTGGGGCACAAGCCCTGGAGCGAACGACGCTGCACTCCGTGGTGGTTTCCTCAACCCAGGAGATGGACACGGGGGACGAAGTCCTCGAAAGAGTGCGAAAAGCAGTGGATGCGAAGGAGGGCTGGGTGCGCGTTGAGCGGGTCAGGAAGGCAAAGGACCAAAGGATCATCATGGGGTGCGCAACACAGGAGGAGAGACGCAAACTAAAAACAAGACTGGAAGCCGCCGGAGAGAACCTCGTCGTCGAGGACGTGAAAAATCGGGACCCGCTTCTGATCCTTAAGGACGTCTTATTGATTCACAGTGATGAGGAATTGAGGAGAGCCCTTAAGAATCAGAACCGGGAGATATTTCACGGGCTCGACGATGAGGAACAAAAAATTACGATTAAATACAGGCGAAAAACACGGAACCCGCATGTGAATCACGTTGTGCTTGGTGTGTCTCCTACGGTCTGGATGAGGTCGATTGAGTTAGGAAAACTCCACATCGACCTCCAAAGAGTTCGCGTTGAGGACCAGACGCCTCTGGTGCAGTGCACCCGCTGCTTGGCTTTCGGGCACGGCAAACGCCTATGCACGGAGCCAGCCGATCTGTGTAGCCACTGCGGTGGGTTTCACCTCAGGACGGACTGCCCGGATATACAGATCGGCAAAGCAGCGGCTTGTGTGAACTGCACCAGAGCAAAACTAGGGGCCACCGAGCACAACGCATTCAGTAACGAATGCCCCGTGCGAAGGAAGTGGGACGCATTCGCAAGAGCTTCGATAGCGTATTGCTAAAGTTGGCGATGCGACCACTTCCGGGCACAGTTCGGCAAAACTGAAAACCAGGTTCGTTGAGCAGACCACTAGGGTTGGCAATATGCAAAATTGTAACTCAAGAATCGTTCATGAGAAACTGTCACGAGTTATTATGGAACAGGTGCTAGCCCTGGTGGGCGGATCATGTTCTGTCGTACTGGCCGATACGATATTCCAAAGCTTTAAGGTTAATAAACAAAACATAATTATGATATATAAATATATATTGAATATATAGCTTCGATATCATAAGAATATACAAAATAATAACAAAATAAAACAAATATTTAAAAATTGGGTAAACAAATGAAATAGGTGTAGAAAAAGTAAAAAGTGAAAGGAATACCAATATCTAGGCTAATTCACATTAGTGCATTCGTAAAAAAAAAAAACATAATATTAAATATAATAGATAGAAGTAAATGGTAATAGGAATATATAATAAAGGAATTTTTCAAAAGCGGTAATACATAAATATTAAGCATCAATAAATAGCAGATACAAACAATTATCGACAAAATATAGCGTGTGAAACAAAAGTAAAATAAATAAAGTAAATATCATCGCACTGAAAGTGGGCTCTCCGGCCTTTCGAAGCTTATGTAAATCAAAACCTAGTAACAAGGTCTCTGATAATGTCAGAGGGACACTGGCAAGGCAGGAGTGGTTTTTAGCCGGTTCGAGTCCGGCACTACCTCGACTGTCTCACAAGTCGTGAGATAGTCGAGGTGTCCGTGGGGATTTCCCTCTCCTGCCCAAACAAAAAAAAAAAAAAAAAAAAAAAAACCTAACCTAACCTAACCTAACCTAACCTAACCTAACCTAACCTAACCCGATATCTTCGCCATTAAGGGTGCGTTTTTGACGCTGTTTTCAGCATTTTTAGACTTTAGTGGGCCTCCGCCTACGTTTTGACAATATTTTACCACCCTAGAAGCGTTTTCAAAAATCTTCCCTTACGACACTTAGAAAATTTTTAATATTTCAAACAAAATCTTCCAAATTTAGTGTTCTTCCAAATTTTTCTACAAATATTACTTTAGAATATAGTTGCAATAGTACTCACCTACCATCCCTGCGTTCCGGTGCCCGTTTCGTGTCCCGGACTCAAGGTTGGGGGTTGAAAACCAAAATTTTTTGACTCAAAAACTGGTTTTTTGAGCAAAACCCAAAATTTTTGTTCGGCACTCACCCCTTTCTATTTCGTAGTTAGCTAGCCCGCGCGAAGCCGCGTCTCTGGACACCTCACTCGCGCGTCTAGCTCAAATAAAATTTTGCCCTCCCACCCGCCCTATTGTGTATAGGAAGGCCGGAGTGGGAATTTAGCAAAAATTTATTTTTTGATTTTACATTTTTTGGACAAGATTAGGCCTGTAGGCAGGGTTTTTGAGGGTAAAAGCGCATTTTAGACCATAAGACTTAGTCTGCAAGGGCTTATTATTATATATTTGTTTGTATTGTTTTATTGGTATTATTAAAGCTAGGTGACAGTGGACGATTTTAATTCTATTTTAAATTATTTAAATACTTTTACACCACGTCCACTTAATTTTATTGTTAATTTAAATACCTTTTGTGTACCCCCTTTACAGGGACACAAAGGAACCAGTGTTTTTAGAATCTCTCCTCTCGAGTAGAAACGGTTGCTCTGACCTCCTCTTTACAGGGGTCGGCCCGATCGTTCACTCAGATCTAGAAATGTTCCGCACCCCATCAAGCACCGTAAGGACACAAGTCTCCAGTGGCTCGCCGCGTTCTGCGGAGAACGCGGGGCTATCGTCTGCTAATGCGAGGAGGAGAATCTCCTTCGGAGATGAGACTCCTTCCGCTTCACAGGCGGGCCCAGCCACTACGGGGACGCGCCGAGCCGCTGTGGACATACAAAAACCGCTCAAAAGGTCTGAGGCCCGGTACCCCAGTCGGGTTGCGGAGGCGAGAGCTTGCCTAAGTAAGGCTAAGCTCAATTTAGGCAACTCTCGCAACCTCAAGACAGATATAAAGACTGCGGTACTCGAGGCCATAAACAGGCTTTTTGAGTTGGTAAAGGAATCCGAGCGGGACAGGTTTCCTCTCGCACCTGCAGCCGTACCGGATATCGCGCCCGCCGCTGACTGCTGCCCCCAGTCCAATCTCGAAAGTCTTGCTAGCCAGACTGAGCTCGTGAGCACAATTAAGGAGCACATTTCGCTGATTAAAGCAAACTCGGAAGAATTGGTGAAACTCCGAGACAGTCTGGCTAGCAGAGACAATGTCGTGGAGAAGACTTACGCAAGTGCGGCGTCTGTGAGCCACACCGGGGCACAAGCCCTGGAGCGAAAGACGCTGCACTCCGTGGTTGTCTCCTCGACAGAAGATATGGACACGGGGGACGAAATCTTGGAAAGAGTCAGAAAAGCGGTGGATGCGAAGGAGGGCTGGGTGCGAGTTGAAAAGGTGAGAAAGGCTAAAGACCGAAAAATTATCATGGGGTGCGAAAGTAAAGAGGAGAGATCCAAACTGAAGGAACGATTGAGGGCCGCTGGAGGGAACCTTGTCGTCGAGGAAGTGGCAAACCGGGACCCACTTCTGGTTCTCAGGGACGTGTTGTCAGTACACAGTGATGACGAAGTACTCAAAGCCCTGAAGAACCAGAACCGGGAGATTTTCCACGACCTCGGCGCCAAGGAGCAAAGAATGTCGGTGAAGTTTAGGAGGAAGACAAAGAACCCGCATATGAATAGCATTGTGCTGAGTGTTTCCCCCGCGATCTGGAGGCGCGCACTCGAAGGAGGCAAACTTCGGATTGACCTCCAGCGAGTGCGCGTCGAGGACCAGACGCCTCTGGTGCAGTGCACGCGTTGCCTGGCATACGGGCACGGGAAACGCCTGTGCACGGAGCCAGCCGATCTGTGCAGTCACTGTGGCGGGCTACACTTAAGGTTGGACTGCCCAGTGAAGCAGATCGGCGAAGCAGCGACGTGCATAAACTGCACCAGAAGCAAGCTGGGGGATCACGAGCACAATGCTTTCAGCAGCGAATGCCCAGTGCGTAGGAAGTGGGACGCATTCGCCAGAGCATCAATCGCATATTGCTAAAGATATCGACGCGCCCACTTCCACGTACACTGGGACGCTCACTACGACTCAAGCCGAACAAGCCACTGGGGTAATAAAAGCACAAACAGGTAACCTGAGCCAGTTTCATGAGAAACCGACCCAGATTATGCGAGACGCAAAATTATGTCTAGGTGCATCGTTGGGCCAAGTCGAATCTGGAGGAAAAAATAGTAAAGAATTTATACAAGAAAAGAAGTATACACAATGCAGTTGTTAAAATATTTGATATATAAGTATATAATAATTATATAACATTAGGATATCAAAGAAATAACTACCAAGAAGTAAATTAGTATAATAATATGTAATAAATAGTAGAAATGTAATAGATAGTAGTATATTAGCTAAAAATCATAGAAATAATGTAAAAGATATTAATAGTAAATAGCAAAAAGCATAAAGTCAAACACAAACAGTATAGATAAATAAAAATAGGCATAAAACATTCAGGCAAAACATTTTTAAAAGTAAATAAAAGAGCGTGGTCTCCTCGGCCTCCAAGAATTCACCGATTTTCAAGGCAAAAAACTTCCGCAACAAAGGTCTCCGATCATGTTGGAGGAACACTGGCAAGGCAGGAGTGGTTTTTAGCCGGTACGAGTCCGGCACTACCTCGACTGTCTCACGAGACGTGAGATAGTCGAGGTGTCCGTGGGGATTTCCCACTCCTGCCCAAACAAAAAAAAAAAAAAAAAAAAAAACCTAACCTAACCTAACCTAACCTAACCTAACCGGTATTTACAGGATAATGGGACGGATCGGAAAGAGAGAGGAGGATTTGCCGCTTCAGATGGTTGGAAAACCACTGGACGCGAAGGGTTCCGCGAGGCTGCTGGCCGAGACGTTCTATCCCGAGGACCGAAAGGAAGATGATAACATAGACCATCGCCAAACAAGAGAACAGGCAGAGATGATAAACGCGTGGAGTCATGGTGAACGACATGACCCACCGTTTACCCTAAGCGAGCTTGATAGGTCTATGCGATCATTCAACCCAAAAAAGGCCCCGGGAGCCGACGGCTTCACTGCCGATATTTGCTCGCAGGCGGTTCACTGTGAACCCAACTATTTCCTGGCACTGCTGAACAAGTGCCTGGCGCACCACCACTTTCCGAAGATCTGGAAGGAAGCAACGGTGGTTGTGCTCAGAAAGCCGGGCAAAGACTCGTACACCGTACCCAAGTCCTACAGGCCGATTGGGCTATTGCCTGTCTTGGGGAAGGTGTACGAAAAGATGCTGGTGGCCCGTCTCAAATTCTACTTACTACCTAGGATAAGTACTCGCCAATACGGCTTTATGCCCCAAAAAAGCACCGAAGACTCCCTCTATACCCTTGTGCAGCACATCCGCACGAAGCTGGCACAAAAGAAAATTGTCACGCTTGTGTCACTGGATATTGAGGGAGCATTCGACGGTGCGTGGTGGCCTGCGATTAAAGTACGATTGGCTGAGGAAAAGTGTCCTGTCAATTTGAGACGGGTAGTCAGCAGCTATCTCAGCGACAGGGTGGTCACGGTGAGATACGCCGGTGAAGAGAGCAAAATCAAAATCAAAAATCAAAAGTCATTTATTCAAACTAGGCTGATAATCAGCACTTTTTGAACGTCAAAATTACAAGAGACAGTCCCCCAAAACGCCCGCCCTTCGCTACTTCCTAGTGTTTTAGCTGGGAAGAAGAAGTGGCGGAACAAACTCCCCAGCAACACATCTGTCTGTTAGGTTAGAAGAACCAGATTCTATACAAAAGTGTTCAAGTTTATATAAACAAGGAATCCATTATATCAAATTAATGTCACATGTCAGCTAGCACACACCAATAATAAAATAAAATATTAAAAAATATACTCAAGAATAAATAAAGCCTCCAGACATAAAGGGCGTGCCCGCTTACACGTGCATACAGACGAATAAAATAAAAATAAAGATAAATAATAATAAAGTAAAATAAAATAAAACAAATTTAATAAAATATAAAGTAAAAAAAAAAAAAAAAAAAAACTACGCGTGAAGTTATATAATACCATAAGCTAATTAGAGAAAGAAAGAACATAAACATTGTCTTGAGTTCAACCCAGCGCCCAACTATTCTTATCGTTTAAGTAGTCGTTAATGGAATAGTAGGCTTTTGAACAAAGGTTAGATTTCACTTTAGCTTTAAACACATTAAATGGCAAGTCTAAAAAGGAAGATGGTAGCTTGTTGTAAAATGTTATACCAAGCCCTACGAATGAATTATGAACCTTATGAAGCCGGTGAAAGGGAGCACGTAGTTTATGCTTATTTCGAGTGTTTATGTTGTGAATATCACTGTTTTTACAGTACAAATGGATATTTTGTCTAATATATAAAATGTTAGCTAAAATAAATTGTGAAGCCACCGTGAGAATACCAATCTCTTTAAAAAAATCTCTCAGAGATACTCGTGCACCCAGCTGGTAAATTGCACGAACCGCTCGTTTTTGTAGAACGAATATATTTTGGATATCAGCGGCTTTGCCCCACAGCAGAATACCATAGGTCATAACACTGTGAAAGTAACTAAAATAGACTAACCGTGCTGTATCAACGTCAGTGTATTGTCTAACTTTCCTGACGGCGTATGCGGCCGAACTAAGTCTCCCCGCTAGGCTTGATATGTGAGGACCCCATTGTAATTTTGAATCTATTGTTATACCCAGAAACACAGCTGAGTCAACCGTTTTAAGCTCGTCATTGCCGAGAATAATGTTGGGACCTAGATTTTTTACATTAGGTAAGGCGAATTTAATACTTTTAGTTTTCTTGGCATTAAGAACAAGGTTATTTGTTGTGAACCAATCCGTGACTTTTGATAGAGCGCTGTTTACATCTTCAAAATCGTGTCTATTCCTATCTACTTTAAAGATAAGAGAGGTATCATCTGCAAATAGTACAACGTCACAAATACCCTTCAAATAATATGGTAAGTCATTAATATAAACCAAGAATAAAAACGGTCCCAGTATTGAGCCTTGAGGTACACCTAGCTGAACAGGTAGCCCGGACGATTTCGCGCCGTTAACATCTACACATTGGAATCTATTTTATAAATACGAAACTATTACATTTAGGGCTTCATTTTGAACACCGTAATAACGTAGTTTCCGTAAAAGCGTATCGTGGTGAACGCAATCAAAAGCTTTTGAGAGATCGCAGAAAACACCAATTGCATTTTGCGCGTTTTCCCATGCGTTGAATATGTGTCTCAACAAAGCAACACCCGCATCTGTAGTTGAACGACCTTTTGTAAAGCCATATTGATCGTTATGAAGAAGGTTGTTGAGATTAAAATGTCTTAGCAACTGTTTAAGTATTAACTTTTCAAAAATTTTGCTAAACGCAGGTAAAATAGAAATTGGTCTGAAGTTGCCAATATCATTCTTACTGCCTGATTTAAATAGAGGGATGACTTTACTGCTCTTCATAAGGTCAGGGAAAGTACCTAAATCAACGCATTTATTAAAAGTAACAGCAAGATAGGGGGCTAAGATTTCGATTATATTACTCAAAAGTTTAATGGAAATGCCCCAGTAATCACCTGTGTTTTTAGACTTAAGTGAATTAAAAACATTAACTATATCACGAGGTGTTACATGTTCAAAACTAAATACGAGACCACATTTAGGCACGCTGCTATGCAAAAGGTTTTCAGCTTTAGACGGCGACGAACTTAAAGTGCGAGTCGTAGTTATCGGTATGCTGGCAAAATACTCATTGAATGCCTCAGCTACGTCGGCTGCATTATTAACTAATTTGTTATCAACCATGATTTCAAGTTGATTGTCTTTATTAACAGATTTACCCAGATTTATTTAGCAGGCGAGGGACCAGCAAGGGGTGCGTTCAGGGTTCGATAGGAGGGCCCATCTTTTGGAACCTGATTCTCGACCCACTCCTGAAGCAGCTTGAGAGCAGGGGTGATTACTGCCAGGCCTTTGCTGACGACGTGGTGATGGTCTTTGACGGGGATACAGCGCTTCAAATCGAGGGACAGGCCAATGCTGCTCTCGAACATGTTCGGACGTGGGGTGTCAGAAATCGGCTGAACTTCGCACCGCACAAAACATGCGCGATGGTACTAACGCGAAGGCTAAAATACGACACGCCGCGCCTGAGCATGGGGGGGATCGACATTGGGATGTCCCAAGAGGTAAAAATATTGGGGCTTATTATTGACGCCAAACTCACCTTCAACAAACACGTAGCTATTGCCTGTAAAAAGGCGATAGCTATGTACAAGCAACTGGCCAGAGCAGCTCGGGTCAGTTGGGGTTTGCACCCAGAGGTGATAAGGGCAATATATACCGCCGCCGTAGAGCCTACTATTCTGTACGCCGCAAGCGCATGGGCACCTGCCGCCAACAAATTAGGGGTCATAAAACAGCTTAACGTGGTCCAGAGGGGGTTTGCTCAAAAGCTGTGCAGAGCCTACCGCACGGTTTCCCTAAACTCGGCACTGGTGCTGGCTGGTATACTCCCACTCGACCTCCGTATACGGGAAGTGGCTGCATTATACGGAGCCAAGAGAGGTGTGCCCCAGCCGGTGCTAGGAGGCAGGGAGATTGAACGAATGGCTCCAGCGATAGAGGCTCCGCACCCCTCGGACCAAGTAAACCTGGAGTTCGGGAGCCTGGTAGACGAGGAACAATATAGAAACCACAGCAATTTCGCAGTGCGTATATTCACTGACGGCAGCAAGATTGAGGGCAGGGTTGGGGCGGCGCTATCCTTGTGGAATGGTGCCGCCGAAACTAAGGCCCTCAAACTTGCCTTGTCGTCTTATTGCACCGTCTACCAGGCGGAACTCTTGGCCCTACAGAAGGCAGCAGGAGAGGTGCTCAATAGCAGTGAAACCACGTTCGGCATCTACAGCGACTCCAGGGCGGCCCTCCAGTCGGTAGCAAATGTACTCTCCCCCCATCCCTTGGCTGTGGAAACCAGGGACACCATTCGACGCTGTAGGCTCCAGAACAAGAGTGTCTCCTTGTTCTGGATCAAGGCCCACGCAGGGTTGGAGGGGAATGAGAGAGCCGACCAGCTCGCAAAGGAGGCCGCACTGAGGTCGAAGAAGAAGCCGGACTACGATCTGTGCCCCGTTTCATTCGTCAAACGAAGAATCCGATCAGAGACGCTCGACGAATGGAACGAGAGGTACCGATCAGGTGAGACTGCTTCGGGCACAAAAATCTTCTTCCCTGACGCGGTGGCGGCGTACAGAGTAGTGCGCAAAATGGTCCCCACAAGCATCACCACGCAAATACTCACGGGGCATGGGGGGTTCTCTTCATACTTGAGTCGTTTCAAGTGTAAAGAGAGCCCGTCGTGCGCTTGCGAGCCCAGCAAAGAAGAGACGGTGCTCCACATACTGTTGGAGTGCCCGATCTCCGCCAAAGCTCGATTTGAGGCAGAACAGCAGCTGGGTGTCGGGCTCGTGGCGGAAAATCTCCCAAGCCTGTTAAAAGAAAATAAAACAAGAAATAAATTTTTAAAATACTGTACAGATATCGTAGCCTTAGTAATAAATAGTAATAAGTAGGATTAGTAATAGAAAATACTGAATATATCATATGTATATAGTGTAAGTATTTTATAAAACCAGGTATTTGTATTTATTGATAGGTCTATTATAGGTATAGTATTTATAGGTATCGTAAAATTGTAAATAAATGTAGTTTCAGATAATGTATCGAGAGGAAGTCTCTCAGGATTTCTTTTATTACCTGCAAGCAAAAATAAGTAAATAACCTGTGATAGCTCAAAACGGCTCTGATCACGTCAGAGGGTACTGGAAAGGCAGGAGTGGTTTTTAGCCGGTTCGAGTCCGGCACTACTTCGACTGTCTCACAAGCCGTGAGATAGTCGAAGTGTCCGTGGGGATTTCCCACTCCTGCCAAAAATTGCTGCCCCGGCCCCGCACCCCGCGGAACAAGTAAACCTGGAGTTCGGAAGCCTGGTAGACGAGGAACAATACCAGAACCACAGCAGTTTTGCTGTGCGAATATTCACGGACGGCAGCAAGATTGAGGGCAAGGTTGGGGCGGCGCTATCCTTATGGAATGGTGGCACCGAAATTAAGGCCCTCAAAATTGCCTTGCCGTCTTACTGCACCGTCTACCAGGCAGAACTCCTGGCCCTACAGAGAGCGGCAGGAGAGGTGCTCAAGCGTGGAGAATCCACATTCGGCATCTTCAGCGACTCCAGGGCGGCTCTTCAATCGGTCGTTAACGTAGGCTCCCCCCATCCCTTGGCCGTGGAAACGAGGGACACCATCCGCCGCTGTAAACTCCAGAACAAGAGTGTCTCCTTGTTTTGGATAAAAGCCCACGCGGGTTTGGAGGGAAACGAGCGAGCCGACCAACTGGCGAAGGAAGCTGCCTTGAAGTCGAGAAAGAAGCCGGATTATGATCTGTGCCCCGTTTCATTCGTCAAACGACAGATCCGAGGGGAGTCGCTCGACGAATGGAATCGAAGGTACCAGTGCGGCGAAACCGCGAATGTCACAAAAATCTTCTTCCCAGACGCGACCGACGCCTATAAAATTGTAAAAATAGTTCAACCAACTGGCATCTTAACACAAATCTTCTCGGGGCACGGTGGGTTCTCCGAATACCTGCACCGCTTCAAGTGTAAGGGAAGCCCATCGTGCATCTGTGAACCAGATGCAAAGGAATCGGTCGCCCACATTCTGACGGAATGCCCGGTCTATGGCGCAGAGAGACAAAATGCAGAACAAAAGCTAGATACTGCAATTAATGTAAGCAGTATAAGTAAAATTATCGGAGACAACACAAAACGGAAAATATTTTTAGAATTCTGTATCAAAATTTCGGAAAAAGTCATTAATAGAAACAAGGATACTATATAATGAAGGCCATGCTTTATCCTGTATAAAGATTTCATAACGAAAGGATAATAATAATAATAATAACCCCACCGCTGTATCTCTACGTTGACGTCGTGGTGGGGCTTGCGTGCTACAATGAGCCCTAAGCCCATACCAACACAGTTTACTTTGTCGATATAGGTTTAGGGTGAGGAGCCAGACTAAGAGAGATACAATCCAAGCCAACGTCGCACACGCCGAGGGCTGCATGGCTAGGGGCAAGGCTAGTCGCTAGTGTGCCAACTCTGGATAATAGGGGACCTCCAGTTTTATTCACCCTTGCCACAGTGAACGCAGGGCTCTGCTGTGGTCGACTTTTTAAGTCCCTAGCTTCTCGTGGGAATAAAATGAATACCAGATCAAAAACAAAAAAATTACTTCAGGCAAATATGCCTCACATGGATGATGAAACCTCACAATTCTCTTCGTCATCTCATTCATCACTTTTCCCATCAATTCCATCATCATCACAATCTTTTCGCGTCACTCCGACGCCTTCATCCTCGTCAATCAGCACACAGTCAGTGGATGTTGTACAGGAGACAAATTTTGTCGACGATACTGTACCCGCCGCTAGAGCTGCAACAAGTCGTAGGAAATGGAGCATTGATATGAATAAATTCATCCTACGCACATATCTTCACCTCACTCACATGGAAACCGATAAAAATGCATACCTACCATCGCTTCACACCAAGTTTTTAGAAAAATACCCAGATATGCAAGTAGGCCGACAAAGAATAGGTGATCAACGAAGAGCCATAATTCAAAAGAAATTATTACCACAAGAAATGATCGACCAGATTTATGAGGAAGATAGAACCGAATTACAAATAGTCCATACTCAAATACAGCAGCACTCCACAAAATCACAGACGTCAAGTAACACACAACCCGGCCAGCGTATGAAATGGACGAATGTATATAATGAAGCAATAATCAGAATTTATTATACTACTACACAGCTAGAAACAAATAAAACAGCTTATAGGAAACACTTACACGAGGGATTCACCGAGTGATGGCACCGAGCGTCCGGCTCCCTGCTTATGCGACACAGGTACTTCCCGAAGCAACCGTGCCCCGAGAGCACCTGCGTCGCCCGAAACGTCAGGGAGCCGTGCTTCCTCCCGAGCCAGTCGTCGAGTACTGGCCGGATCGCCTTGATTGTCTCGAGGCCGGCGGAGGGATGGTCAAGCCTCCCCCGCCATTCCGCCACCATGACCTGTCGGAGCTGAGACCGGTGCAGCGTGATCTGACGCTGCACCAGCCTTTCGCCCCGATCCTTGGCGTCCTCGCGCCACTTGTGAAGCGTCGCGAGGGCTTTCGCCTCCAGGTCCCACGGCGGGGATCCGGCCAGTACACAAGCCGCCTCGTAGGAGATCGTGCGATATCCCCGTATGACCCTGACGGCCATCGCTCTCTGCGGTTTGCGCAGTACTGCGATAGTGCGGGCCGTCAGGTCCGTCGCCCATACTGGGGCCCCGTAAAGGGCCATGGATCGCACGATCCCCACGTACAAACGTCTACAGGCGGTGCTCGGGCCCCCCAAATTGGGAAGCAGCGTTGACAGCACGCCCGCCGCGCCCATCAACTTGGGCACCAGCCGCTGAAAATGGGGGCCGAAGTCCCAACGGCTGTCGAGCACCAATCCAAGGTACTTCATGGTTGACTCGACAGCTATCCGGGCCCCCCCGACCACTATGTGTGATCCCAGCGGCGGCGCCCGTCGGGGGCCATGAAACGCAATGGCCTCCGACTTGTTGAGAGCCACCTCCAGGCCCAGGCGCCGGATGCGGCTCACCACCTGTGACACCGCAGCCGTAGCCAGCAACGCTGCTTCCCTGTACGAGCTCCCCCGGGCAATGACCAGCGTGTCGTCCGCATAACACGTCAGGTTCACTCCCGGTGGAAGCTAGCACCGCAAAACCCAGTCGTAACCGATGTTCCACAAGGGAGGGCCCAGAACCGACCCCTGTGGAACACCGCACGACATCTCGCGACGGCCATCGCCGTCGCGTCCCATGTAGGTGACACACCTTCCCGACAGATAAGCCCCCACAATGTTGCGGAAGTAGAGAGGCACCCGGTGGTAGCGCAGGGCCTCCCTAATGCAACCCCAGGGCAGGGTGTTGAAGGCGTTGGAGATGTCCAAGGACACCGCCAGCACCACCCCGCCCCGAGACACTGCTTCCTCCGCCAGGACTCTCACCCTCATTATGGCGTCAATGGTGGAGCGCCCACGACGGAACCCAAACTGGCTGTCGTCCAGGTTCGGCCCCTCTGTACACAAGTGGCTGACGAGGCGGTCTGCGATTATTCGCTCCATCATCTTGCCCGCCTCGTCCAGCAGCACTATGGGCCGATAAGCGGACGACGAGTCCGCCGGGCGCCCTGCCTTCCTGAGCAAGACCAGTCGACCAGTCTTCCACCGGGTAGGGAACTGGCCCTGCTCAAGGCATGCCGAGAAGAGTCCTCTCAGTGGGGGCTCCAGCTCCTTCAGGGCGAGGACCAGAGCGCGGCCAGGCGCTCCATCGGGCCCCGGAGCAGTGTTTTTAGCCCGGAGCCGCAATACGGCCGCACCCATCTCTGCCTGTGTCACCTCTGGGATGGTTTCGCTTCCTTCCTCTGCCGGCTCTGCAGCTGTGTGCAGTACCATCGGCGGTGGCTCATACTCGGCTCTCTCAGGGAAGAGGGCCGAGACCACTCGCTCCAGGAACTGCGGCTCGAGACTTTAACCTAACCTAACCTAACCTTTTTTTTTTTTTTTGTCGCTGGGAAAAAATGCATTACGCATACCCGTCCATCGGGGGATGGGCGGGCTATGTGGGACTCCCCGGTCTGACCCGGTATACCCACTAAAACGACCCAGCGGCATTCCCGCTTCGTCCTAGTGGCGGGGGACTGGGAAACCGGCACAGCCTTTACTTCCAGTCCTCCGCCGACGATGACCCGCACAGCGGACCTCACGCCCTCCCCGTGGGGGGGGGGGGGGCGGGCCCGGGAATGACAGACGAAGGTGGTGACGGGTGCAATGCGGGCGAAGGCGCCCCCGCGCCTGTCGCCCGCCCGTCGCCACCATGAAGAGGGAGAAGACCGCGTCTTCTCCGACCTCTTCTTCTTCTGCGGAGCGGCGCTGCGAGAGGGTCTTCCTCCCGCGCGCGCTCTGCCGCCTCCTTTTGCGAGACTACGTCCTCGCAAAAGGAGGCGACCGCTGACCAGGCCCTCTCGCTCCCCAGCATGGCGTTGACCACACCGGGAAGCGAGAGGTCCTGTCCGATCTCCGCGATCAGACTGCGGCGCGGCTCGGACCAAGCTGGGCACACTTCGAGGGTGTGCTGCGCCGTGTCCTCCGCCGCGCCGCAGTCGTGGCACGCCGGGGCTTCCTCCCTCCCGATCCGGTGCAGGTACGTTCCGAAGCAGCCATGCCCGGACAACACCTGCACCAGACGGAACGAGAGGAAACCATGGGACCGCTCGAGCCAGGCCCGGAGGACCGGACCGAGCGCGTCCAACGTCCGGCGGCCAAAGGTGGCGGTGGCGAGGTCCTCCGTCCAATGGAGGACGATGGCGTCCCTCGCCTCCCGCCGCACGGCCTCCCGCTCCTCGGCGACAGGGCGCTCCCCGAGCGCCCTGCGATGCGCCGTCCACTCATACACCCTGGCCAGCACCCAAGCCTCCAACTCCCAAGGAGGGGTGCCGGCCAGAGCGCACGCCGCCGAGAAACCCACCGACCGGTAGGCCCTCGCCACCCGCAGTGCAATGGCCCTTTGGGGCTTGCGGATGGCGGTCGCGTTCTCCCTCCTGTAGAGGGAGTCCGCCCAAATGGGGGCCCCGTACAGGGCCATGCTCCGCAAGATGCCGGCATAGAGGCGCCGGCATTTCGCCTTGGGCCCCCCAGGTTCGGGAGGAGCCACGAGAGGGCGTCCGCGGCCTTCAACAGGCGCGTCGACAGCCCGCTGAAATGCGGGCCGAAGTGCCACCTGTCGTCCAGCACCAGGCCCAGATATTTCATCCGGGGCTGGACCTCTATACGGACGCCCTCCACGACGATGTGGGCGTCGGGTGGGCAGCGCTGCCGAGGCCCGCGAAAGAACACGGCCTCGGTCTTGTGCAGCGCCACCTTCAATCCCAGGCGGCGGATCCTCTCTGCAACCAAGGATCCGCCAGCCGAGGCCAGACAGGCCGCGTCCCCGAAACTCCTCCCCCGTGCAGTGAGCAGAGTGTCATCCGCGTAGCATATGACACTCGTGCCCGGGAGGAGGGCTCCCCGCAGCAGCCAATCGAACCCGATGTTCCACAGCGGGGGCCCAAGTACTGACCCCTGTGGAACACCGGACTCTGCGCCGTACCGCCTCACTGTGGCCGTCTTGTCTACGAGGAGGACCTCTCGGTCCTCCAAGTAGCTGGCCAGGAGGCTCCGCAGATATTGGGGCACTCCGTGATACCGGAGCGCCTCCAATATCGTCGAGTGGGGCACGGAGTTTAAGTGCTTTTCGGCTGGGAAGTTCCCGAAACTGTGGAAGGAGGGGCAGCTTTGCCTCCTCCGAAAGGCGGGACGCCCGGTGGACTCCCCCTCGGCATACCGGCCCGTCGTGTTGCTCGATGAGGTCGGTAAATTGTTCGAGGGGATAGTCGCCTCCCGGCTCGGGCGCCATTTGCGGGATGTAGGGCCGGATCTGTCGGAACCTTTTTTTTTTTTTTTTTTTATTAACTGGTGAAAAATGCCTAACGCATACCGCGCCGTCCGGGGAGACGGTTTGGTTATGTGGGGCTTGCACCCACTAAAAAAACACCACCGTGAGCCTACTGTCGCCTTGGTGGATGGGCCACGAGAACTGCTACGCATGACATTCGCGACCCACCCAGCGTAGCCCGCCTCCGGGCACCAACTCCTTTGGCGATGTCCGGGCTCACCTGAGACATCGCCACCGCTCGCGAGGGCCGTACAATGCGACAGCGATAGACTCCCCGATCTATCGCCCGCTGGCACCTCCTAAGGCGGCATCAGGTCGCCATGGCGCCTCCTCCGCCGCCCTGTCCTCCTGCGACGAATCGCGTCAGCGAGAGCGTCTTCCTCCCTGACGCG
Source organism: Cerastis leucographa (assembly GCA_963082945.1). NCBI lineage: Eukaryota > Metazoa > Arthropoda > Insecta > Lepidoptera > Noctuidae > Cerastis > Cerastis leucographa. Next base: position 23,179,597 of record OY720381.1, on the reverse strand, counting down.
CTCCGCCACTTCCTTCTGCGAGATGACGTCCTCGCAGAAGGATGCCACTGCTTCCCAAGCCCCCACGCTGTCAACCATGGCCTTGGCCACAGCCGGCAAGGAGAGGTCTGCCCCGATTGCTGCCGCGAGAGCACGGCGCTGCACCACCCAAGCTGGGCAATGCTCGAGGGTGTGAAGGGCCGTGTCCTCGCTGCAGCCACACTGGTGACACACGGGAGTCGCCTCCCGTCTGGCCACTTTGTACAGGTATTTGCCAAAGCAGCCATGCCCTGACAACACCTGCACTATACGGAAGGTCAACGTCCCGTGTCGCCTCCGTACCCACTGTTCCAGGATCGGCTGGATAGCCCCCACGGTCCAGTGTCCTGCGCTGGGCGTCTCCAGCCTCACCCTCCACAGCCTCAGGGTTTGGGCTTGAGCCTCCCTGCGCCACCTCATGACCAGCTCAGGCGGCGGGCGTCTGCCGCTCTCTGCCTGCAGGTCTGCGCCTCGTCGGTAGATTTCGGCGAGCACTCGGGCCTCCAAGTCCCACGGGGGTGTGCCCGCAAGGGCGCATGCCGCTTCCGTGGACACAGTGCGGTATCCGCGTATGACCCTGACCGCCATGACTCTCTGTGGCCTCCGCAGTAGAGCCATGTTCTGGGCGGACAGGGACTCCGCCCACACCGGGGCCCCGTAGAGTGCCATCGAGCGAACCACCCCTGTATATAGCCGTCGGCAAACCAAATTCGGTCCGCCCAGGTTCGGCAACAGCCGGCTGAGGGCAGAAGCCGTGCCGATCAGCTTCGGCACAAGCTGAGCAAAGTGCTCGCCGAAATTCCACCTCCGGTCCAAAACCAGGCCCAGGTATTTCATGCTTGCCCGCACCGCTATCCTTACACCACCGATAGTTAGGTGTGAGCCAGCCGGGGGCCGGCGTCGGGGCGCATGGAATACTAGGGCCTTCGTCTTTTCGAGCGCCACTCTAAGGCCCAGTGCCTCGATTCGTTCCACGACGAGGGACGCACCTTCGACGACAGAGCGTGCCGCTTCCTCGTAGTTCTCTCCCCGGGCCGTGACGAGAGTGTCGTCAGCGTAGCAGATGATGCCCTGCCCGGGGGAGAGCACACGGATCTGTCGGAACCTAACCTAACCTTTTTTTTTTTTTTTTTTTTTTTTTTTTTTTTTTTTTTTTTTTTTTTTTTTTTTTGTTGACGCTGGGAAAAAATGCATAACGCACACCCTCCCATCGGGGGATGGAAGGGTAGTGTGGGACTCCCCGGTCTGAGACCGGTATACCCACTAAAACGACCCAGCGGCATTCCCGCTTCGTCCTAGTGGCGGGGGACTGGGAAACCGGCACAGCCTTAACGACCAGTCCTCTGCCGACGATTGCCCTTCATGTGGACCCCTCATGCCCTCCCCGTGGGGAGGGGGAAGGGCCCGGGAATGACCAACGAAGGTAGTGACGGGTGCAATGCGGGCGAAGGCACCCCCGCGCCTGTCGCCCGCCCGTCGCCACCATGAGGAGGGAGAGGACGACGCCTTCTCCGACCTCTTCTTCATCTTCACGCGGCGGCCACGTATCCCGGTCCCCTCTCCAGAGCGAGAGGGGAGGGGAGTCCATGGAAGACCGCGAAACCAAGAAACACCAAGCCGTCCCGACCGTGTAAGGCTCGGCGACCACCACCAAGTCCACCAACCACTGAGCCATAGTCTGCATCAGCAGGTCCTGGGCTGCACTGCAGTGGTTGGTGTTCGCCTCAGGGATACGATGTTCGACCCTATCCATCAGTCGGACATCGCATTCCCCTCCGCAGCTGCCGCAGGAGCGACGGTGTTATCGACAGCAGCAGGCCCGGACGGCACCTGTGCTTTGCCCCGCTTCGGGGGAGGATTGCAGTTCCTCCCCTTCATAACGTGGCCTGCCGAGCAGCCACTGGCGGCACACACCGCACAGTGTGGCGTGGTGGCCTCGCAGGAGGCGGCCTTATGGCCCTCCTTGCCGCAGCGGTAGCACGTGTCCGACCTGTCCACCGTGGACGGACACAGGGGCCGGGTGTGTCCGATGCCGAAGCACCGGAAACACCGTAGAGGCTGGTCCTCGAGTGCCCGGACTACACCCGAGCTGAACCCGACCAAAAGACGTCCCTTGGCAAGGACGGCTTTGGCAGCGGCGATTGGGCACTCGAGGCGAATAGTGCCCATGCCGCCGCGGCCGGGCCTTATGTCCCGGCCTTGGACCGCTGCGACGCCACAGCCCCCTATCGCTGCGACCGCCGCCACCACCTCCTCTTTGGTGACGGAGTCATCGAGGTCCGTCACCTCTATGGCCGCCGACTTGACCGGTCGGGCCACCTTGGCCGAATCTGCGATGACCTCTTGCAGCTTCGCCGCGAAGAGGTCCGCATGGGCGCTCCCCTCTGCCCCCGGGAACTCGAAAATTCGAGCCCCGGCTTGGGTTCTTCGGCAGGACACACTGCCGATCCCCATTTGGGTGGGATCGGCATTGGCACGCGCCCGCACCAAAATGGACATGTAAGTCTCCCCTCGCTCCGCAGCCTCCGCGGTGAGCGTCACCACGACGGCCGCGGTTTTTGGGGAGACTAGCTGCCTCCTTTTCCCTCTTCCCTTCCCCTTTCCCTTGCCGGTTGTCTGCGACTGGCTGGGAGCGGTGGTGGCGGGGACGGCTGACGCCGACTTTTTGCCCCTCCCCTTGCGGACCACTTCCGTCCACTCATTGGACGGGGTGGTCGAGGGGAGAAGGGCGTCCTCCTGGACCTGGGATGAGGAGGACGGCCCCGGCTCGGAGCGCCCCTTATCCGCCGCAAGCGGCGGTCGGAGGCACTTTACCGGCAGGAGCCGGTCCTCTATTCCTGCCAGGCAGGCTCGCGTGAAGGCCCGCTCCTCCATTACCACCTTGCGGATTATGTCCTCAAGGTTGGAGTTGGAGGAGGGGCCCCCTGCCGCAGGACTCGTCTTCTTAGACGACTTCGTCGTCTCGGCGGGGGCCTGCTGCGGCTGGGCCGTGGCTTCAGCCAGCTTGCGATGAAGCTCACTGACTTCCACCTGCAGGCGATCCACCCTCGCCTGCAGTTGCCGTGTCTCGTCAGTGGCCTTCCGCTGGACCAGCTCCGTGACCACACCGCGCAAGCTCGCGGCCCGACATTTGAGGGCCTTTTGGAAGGTCCCCTTCAAGTTTGAGGACTTTGAGGCAACTTCCAAAATTTCCTCCTCGTCCTCCTCCGCCATTCGTTCCAGCTCCAGCAGGGAGTGGTCCGCGTAGAGCACACGGGACGCACCGTACCCGGACTTTGCCCGGGTGACGTGCGCCCGCCCCTCCCTCGCGGCAACCCGCTCCTCAAGCTCCTGCTGGAGCTGCGCCCGCTGCGCAAGATCCAACTTACGTTGGGCGTCCGCGAGCCCAACGACGTGGGTGTCCGCGGCCGTCGTCGGCTTTTAAGCCTTTGACAGCGAGCTTTTTAGCTCTTGACTCGTCGACCCTGACGCCGAGGAGCCGTCGGACCCATCCCGCAGGAAGGCCCGCTTTCGCGACTGCGACTCGCCTGCAACCGAGACGCCAACCATTGAATCATCGTCGGAGTCATACAAATCCGACAAGTCAGTTCTTCCGAAGCTAGCCGCAGACGGCGCGCGGCTAGCCTCTGACGCCGAAGCGTCGGTTTGGCCCTGAGAAGGGCCTTTGGGTTGGCCCTGAGAAGGGCCTTTGGATTGGCCCTGAGAAGGGCCTTTGGGTTGGCCCTGAGAAGGGCCTTTTTGTTTTAAAAACCGCCCGCAGGCGTCCCGCGTAGGGTTTGGCATAGCCTCCGCAGGTTCGCACACTCAACAAAACAGGATAAAAAGAGCAACGAAAGCACAGTGCACTTTGGCCAACCCAGTCTGCCACTCCGTTACGGTGGTCAGAACTGGGTTGTTTCCAGGGGACGCGACGTGGACACAAGCACTGTGGGGTGGTCCCCCAACCTAACCTAACCTAACCTAACCCGAGCCAACATGCCTGAGCACCCAACTGTTAACCGGCCATGGGGGATTTTCAGAATACTTATGCCGCTTTAAGCGCAAGGAGAATCCTTCATGCATTTGTGACCCCAGCGTGAAAGAAACTGTACCCCACATAATATTGGAATGCCCAGTGTTTGGTTGTGAGAAATACGAAATTGAGCAACTACTGGATATCAAAATAACGAGAGATAGCATAAAATCTATAATGTTGGGCAAAAGTAGACAGGAGTTCATGAACTACTGCTTAAAAATAATAGAAACAGTCGTAAAAAGAAACAAGCAATAAAAAGTATGATGACCGTATATTATGTAATACTAGCTGTACCCGGCATGCGTTGCAATGCACTTTTTCCTACCTACCGACCCTATTTTACCTACCTACCCTACTTACCTATCCTACTTTACCTACCCTACCTACCCTACCTACCCTACCTACCCTACCTACCCTACCTACCCTACCTACCCTACCTACCCTACCTACCCTACCTACCCTACCTACCCTACCTACCCTACCTACCCTACCCTACCTACCCTACCTACCCTACCTACCCTACCTACCTACCCTACCTACCCTACCTACCCTACCTACCCTACCCTACCTACCCTACCTACCCTACCTACCCTACCTACCCTACCTACCTACCTACCTACCCTACCCTACCTACCCTACCTACCCTACCTACCCTACCTACCCTACCTACCCTACCTACCCTACCTACCCTACCTACCCTACCTACCCTACCTACCCTACCTACCCTACCTATCCTACTCTATTAAATCCTCAATCCCGAACACGCCGCCCCAGACGCGCTTGCCAAGAGACCTTATATCAAACTGGTTTTTTTTTTTTTTCGGATAAAAAGTATCCTATGTCCTTCTCCTGGCTCTAAACTACCTCCCTGCCAATTTTCAGCTAAATCGGTTCAGCCGTTCTTGAGTTATAAGTGAAGTAACTAACACGACTTTCTTTTATATATATAGATATAGCGTACATCATATACTAAAATTAACCAATAATAATAATAATAATAAATAAATCTCAGAATGGATGTAGGAATGGGTCCCGTGGTACTAAGGAGCTGCTCCTCATTGATATGGCCATTAGCCAACAGGTTCGCCGCTCCCGAAGGCATCTGTCTACATGTTGGATAGATTATAAGAAGGCCTATGACTCGGTTCCGCATACATGGCTCATGAGGGTGCTGGAGTTGTACAAGATCGAGAAGTCGTTGAGGGAACGTTTCTTTGGCCGCCTGAATAAGGTGCTAAGCAGTCTTCTGTCAGGCGGAAACAAGGTGCGCGCCTTCAACGGTTGGGTCATGCCGGTTTTGATGTATTCTTTTGGCATACTCAAATGGACTCAGACAGAACTTGATGCCCTTGATAGGAAGGTCCGCGTACTGCTGACCGCAAATCGGATGCATCACCCACGGTCGTCGGTGATGAGACTGTATATCCCGCGGAAGTGTGGGGGTCGTGGCTTCTTAAATGCTAAGACCCTGCACAACCGTGAGGTATGCAGTCTCAGGGAATACTTTCTAGAAACCGACGTGGGGATGCACCGAGATGTAGTCTCAGTCGACAAGGGACTTACCCCGCTCTTCTTGGCTAACGAGAACTGGCGCAAGCCTGTAGTATTAGACACTAATGACCGCAGGGAGGTATGGCAGAGCAAGGAGCTTCACGGACGATTTTACCGGGCCTTACATGGGCCCGATGTAGACTTTTTAGCGTCCGTATCCTGGCTCCGTTTTGGTGACCTCTTCGGGGAAACCGAAGGTTTTGTCTGTGCAATAATGGACGAAGTTATGATGACGAATAACTACCGGAAACACATTGTGAAGGATGGCACGGTTGACATATGTCGGGCATGCCACCGTCCGGGAGAATCGATCCGACACATTGTTTCTGGGTGTTCTCGTCTGGCTAACGGAGAGTACTTGCATAGACACAACCTTGTTGCCAGGATTATCCACCAGCAACTTGCTTTGAAATACAAACTTGTGGAATCAGAAGTGCCATACTATAGGTATGCGCCCGACCCAGTTCTCGAAAATGGTAATATCACGTTGTATTGGGATCGACCTATCATCACTGACAGGACTATTGTTGCCAATAAACCTGACATTGTGTTGATAGATCGATTGGAGCGTCGCGCAATGATTGTTGATATAACGGTCGCGCATGACGAGAACCTCGTGAAAGCAGAGAAAGATAAGCAATTCAAGTATCTAGATCTGGCTCGCGAGGTTGTCGACATGTGGGACGTGACTACAGCAGTCATTGTGCCGATAGTCGTGTCGGCCAATGGCTTAATGGCTAAAAGCTTCGACCAACATCTGCGGAGTCTTTCGCTTGGCAGTTGGATCAAGGGCTTGATTCAGAAATCAGTACTTCTGGACACGGCACGTATTGTTAGGAGGTTCCTCTCTCAAGAGCCCTGACCACCGGTAGCCCGGACCCTGTTCCCGATGCCGGTGGGCTACTATTTTTTATATTTTTAAATGTTTTTGTATTTAATTTTGTAAAAATATTTAAAAATGTAAAACGTATGTTTGTCAAATAAATAAAAAGAATAATAAATAACAAATTTTATTCAAAGTTTAAATTAGTACAATACAACATAAATCTTAGAAATAATATAGGTATAAAAAGTTCGATGCCTGTACTAGGATAAACCTGTATCACAGGCGAGTTATGCTCTATTAATAACTATTTGGCTAGCATATTTCTAAACAATAATTAACTTAAGAATTTATTATGAAAAAAGTATATCTTATTTACTTAAACTCTATTATTTATTATATTAGAACAAAAATAATGATGGTTTTACATGTAGGTAAATGCTATGTCAATTACGCAAATAACTTATTACAGTACCACGATAGTATCAGTATCAGCAGTTTTTATACACACAAACAGGATGGGTAAAGTAAACATAGCAAAAATTAATTGTCATGACATTTTTGTAGCGATCGAGAATTAGCTTAGACAGCGCCAAATCGAAGTTAAGTAGGGCAGCGCAGTGGTCTCGAACATGTATCGTTGAGTCAGCAACAACCAATACGAAAGTATGGTTGTATGACGCACTAGGCGCCCTCATAATCAACCGAGTTTATGTATCTATGCTCTGCTATTTTCCTAGCAGGACATTCAGGGTCTCCAGTTTTATGGTCACTGGGTTTTTTAAAGCGTGAACAAGTCGCGCATTTCGGAGTTTCAGATTTCTTCGCGCATTCGGACATTGTATGACCTTGTTCACCACAGTGACCACACGTAGAATTGTTTTCTCTGCAAGATTTTGCTGCATGGCCGTAATGTTGGCATATTTGTAACACCTCGTTACTAATGTGAAGTCCCTGACTGGACAGGACGACCAATTTATGAAAATTCTTGATTGAGGGATTAGGGATTTACGTATATTGGCTGACACTTCAATAACGTAATTGCAGGTCGCAGCATCTCTCTTCCCAAGATTTATGGCTTAATTTTATAGCGGTCAAGAAGGACTCCAAGGTCATCTCTGGTTGCTTGTCGGCTACATTTTGTTCGAAGATGCACTTGAATACCTCCATTTCAGCCAAGGAAGTCGGCACACCTACAACCACGATCCGGGGTTTGCGCTTGCAATAAACAAACAATATTTATTCGTTCGAGACTTAAACCTATTTTACAATAATACCCGGGAATAATTGATAGAACTGGAATGAAAGAGTAACACATATAGTTTCGGCAGTCGGTGACTTGTTTGTTTCATTTACTTTTTTGCCACCGACTTTCGAAACTAAAATTATTTGCCATTTTTAGTGTTTTATGGAAGTCGGTTATTTTTTTTTTTGTAAAAAAGTTTTTATTTTAGCCTTTTCAGTTGTGGTATCTCACTAACTAACACCATACACCTAACACCTTTTAACTAGACACCAGCACATCGTCCATACATACGACAAAGGTCAAAATGCATAATAAAGAGGATGACTCAAAAAGTACCTAAGCAAAGATAATAAAATTCATATGGCTCCACCGGGCAAGCTTTCTCTACCAAATGAATGAAAAATCGTCTAAATCGGTCCAGTAATCACGGAGAAATCGGTGTACATACGTGAAAAATTTACATATAACAAAAATTTTAATAAAATGAAAACTATATGGCCAAACTATATTAATTTTTTATGGGACCAAATGGCAAGTATTTCACATCAAACTAAAGAAGAATCACGCAAATCGGATCATAAATCTCAGCGTAATCGGTGTATACACCTGGAAAGTGCATACCGTTACAATTCCAACAAGCCCAAACACAGCTAAGATTCATTGCCTTGTTATGGAGTTCCGAAGCCTGTCTCTTGGATTCATCATCAGATCTGATGGTAGAATGGTTCTTATTGGACGCAAATGCTTCACTTGTTGTAGAAAATACCAAAATCACTGTACGTTTTCCTATAAAATTTGAAGAGTTCCCTCGATTTCGCCAAGATTCCATCATCAGATCCCGACTTGGTGACTATGGGACCATTTGGGAAGTATACCCGACCCAACAAAAAAAGAATTTTCCAAATCGGTTGGCGAGCTACGGAGTAATGCGCGAACAAACATAAAAAAAAAAAAAAAAATACAAACATCCGAATTGAGAACCTCCTCCTTTTTTAGAAGTCGGTTAAAAAATAAAAATAAAAAAAAACCTAACCTAACTATTACCGTTACTGAGAACCGATAAGCACTTACCTGGTCATCATCAGACCTTCAGAATGTATGATGTAGTAGCACCCGTGCTCAATTAGATAAATGTTGAAAACCAGGTAATCCTTACTATTACCGTTACTGAGAACCGATAAGCACTCACCTGGTCATCATCAGACCTTCAGAATGTATGATGTAGTAGCACCCATGGTCAGTTAGATAAATGTTGAAAGCTAGTTAATCCTAACTATTACCGTTACTGAGAACCGATAAGCACTTACCTGGTCATCATCAGACTCGTACAAGACTCATAAAAGAGCGAATAAAATGTTCTTGCTTAATCTTCAGTTCGTTTTTATTCTAGTATGGTCGTTTGTCTGTAGAGGGCGCAAAAGTAACAAATACTAGTACAGAGATCAAATCTTGAAGGTCATTGAGCAAGGTAATACCTTTAACGCCCAGCAGTGGGACGCTATAGGCTAGATTACATTAGATTAGGAGATGTATCCCACTACGCTGGATTTTTGCAATGAAAGTCGATTGTTTTATGTAGGTATCAATAGTAGAAGGGGGCATTACCATATCTCCAATACAGCTGAGACCAGCTGAGGGTTCTTTATAAGATACTTCAGACCTTCGATTTTTGACATCAAATGGAGGAGCCCACCAAGTTGAATATTTTTTGTAAAGGCGGTATGTCGATCTCTAACAGTTTGGTCGGTCTCTTGTGTTTTCTAATCAGGGTCACCAGGTACTCCAGATCTTCGATTATCCTAGTTTTTATAGTTTTCCCTTTATGTGGCCATTAAACCGTAACTCTGTACCAAATTTCAGCTTTCTGAGTTTAGGGGAAGTACTAGTTCTATTTTGATGATCATGAGTGAGTGAGTGAGTGTCGTAAATGCGAAACTTTGCTTTCGCTTAACTTCGGAACTAAATGACCTACAGACTTGAAATTTTGGATTTTAGGTATGTGATCATAGCTTACTAGGTGACGAAAATTTCTGCGTTCTGGTCTTATCCAGAGGTTCTCAAATAGGGGCCTGAAAATGCGGCGAAATGGTTCCAGTAAAGGATAGATAGTACGGCAGTGTTTGCTTCGCGCTCGACTTGGCGGGGGCACTGCTGCACGATCCCCACGTACAACCGTCTACAGGCGGTGCTCGGGCCCCCGTAATTGGGAAGCTTGACTTTGAATAAAAATGGATTTAGGAACCTCAATGTTATTTTTAAAGACTTATCTATAGACACCCCACACGTATAGGTTTGATAGTTTTTTAGGGTTCCGTTTTTTGCCATTTGGCTACGGAACCCTAAAAACCATCAGACTTATACGTGCGGGGTGTCTATAGATAGGTCTTTCATTTTATTTCAAAGTCAATCATCGTTTGAAAGATAGACACTTCCAAAGTGGTAAAACGTGTCCCCCCCCCCTCTAATTTCTGAAGTACGAGGAGAAAATTCTGAAAAAATATTAGGATGTAGAACGTAAAAAAAACTTTCAACGAAAATTGGTTTGAATAAGATTTGATATTTAGTTTTTGAGTTATGGGACTTTTTCACCAGACTGCAGCAGTAAGTTTGTTTTTCATTAACTTACTATGAAAAACAAATTTAGTTTTGCGGTTGAGTCGAAGTATACTAATGAATTAACGTTCAAAATATTGTTATTATATTGTTTTTTTATTATACTCTGGGTTGAGGATTGGGATAAGGGCTCGTGCACGCGGCGTCGCAGCCGCGCGTACAATGGCTGATGGTAAGTGTCAGGGTTGTACATAGGAGCTATCGATTCCTTGCTGTATAAAATGAAAACTTCACACTTTTTCAGTTAGTCTTTATTGGTCGTGTCAAAATTTACACAACGATTCAATAAATTATTTTTATTTTATAAATCTTTCTTTATAAAAAAAAGATACAGATAAGCCAGACCTGAGCGGCGCGCGCCCGCTCGTGACGTCACACGCGCGGGCGCGCGGCTCAGCGGGCGCGCGGCGCCGTCACAGACGGCGGATCATCCGCGACACTTTGTGTACATATAAAAATAGATCCCTTATTTTACACTAATCTAGGAGGAGAACGCGTCGGCTACTCACTCGACATTTAAATGCACAGTTTAAAGTATGATATGAAACTACAATTGGAGCACCATTTCATTAATATAACCCCGCGACGGGGCGCGGCGTCTCGCTCGCACAGTCTTACCGCTCGCACACCCCACGTACTCGCGATTTCCATTAAGAATACTATCTAACATGACGCAAACAACACAAAAAAAATGGAGCCATATGACACAATGTTATTATCATGTGGATCGTTGTTGTTCATAACTGAGAATCAAATAAAATGCACAGCCACATGAAGTAGGGAAGCGTTACACATACTTGTAGTATTTTATTTACGGTGTATGGTAGAAATGACTACCAGGGTAGCGAGTGACCTTCAGTGTCACAGGTGTGCGTCCTTCTTTCATAAAGAATACAGTACTTATAATGTCATTGCTCCGATGGCTATTGGAATTTCATCGTGGGAAAGGCAAGTTACACAAATAAACGTTTATCACTTTCTTTCAGGTATTTACAACATGATCTATCTAAATCGTTATTATATACTAATACTATGTACAAGTCTTATACATTATATGTTCTCTGTTCCTACCACGCGCGGAAGAAGGAACACGCACGTTCACTGATAGTTATGTACAAATTACAATCTCGCGCGATTGTTTTGTTTTCATTTATCTATTTTTCCAATAATTATTATTATAGTTCCTTTATGGACCAACTATCGAATAATACTAAATAGAGTCTTTTTTTCTTATTCGTAATACAAATTTCGCAGTCACAAGCAGCAACTGGGGACCATTATCAGTAGTTTGGTCCATAACAGTTCTATACAATGTGAAAGTCCCGAAATCACAACCAACTTTTACCTATCGCGTCAACCACTTCAGCTTTACTATGAATGTCAACATTGATATTTATTATAATAAAATCCACCATTCATATCTGTGAGACGGCGACCTTTCAACGGTAAAAGTTCCAATGATAAATCTTTCAATCAGTTAATATTTCTATCATACTATATTACAAGGTACTTCAGCCTTCTGCACACTGCAATAATGGAGCGTAAGTAGTGTTCAGCACGCACGTGCGTGCTCCGTGCGCGCGTGTTAGAGGCCGCGCGCACAGCCGCGCGACTGCGCGCGACGCCGGCGTCACACGTCCGTGTGGCGCGCACTTGGCGCCGGGTCCGGCTCCGCGTCCGACTCCTCGATCTCGCACAGGTTGGCGGACAGCTCGCTGCCCGAGCCGTCGTCGTCCCCGCCCAGCAGCGAGTTCCGCTCCTCTGTGAACACACAACGGGCGCGGTCAGAACTCACCGGAGCGCGCGGACGAGGCGCGGACGGGGCGCGTCACGAGCTCTTACCCAGCATCGTTATGAGACTGGCGGCGTCCGGCTCGCGCAGCGTGCGCGCCCGGAGCGGGTCCGAGTCGTCGGCGGCCCGAACTCCGTACTCGTCGGTGTTCAGCAGGTAAGATGAGGCTGCAACAAGGGAAAGAACAGTCCGGTCAGCGCGGCGCCGAGAGCTCGGGGCGGAGTCCCGGCTGTAGCGACACACTCACCGTCGGTGAGGCGCAGCGCGTCGGCGTCGTCGGGCGCCGAGTCGGAGTCGAGCGGCGCGGGGCGCGCGCGGCGGCGGCGCGGCGCGGGGCTGGCGGCGCGCGAGGCGGCGGACGACGAGTCGGGGCGCTCGGAGCCCGCCACCTCGCTGATGCCGGGCAGCGCGCCGCCGCCGCCGCACCAGTCCGAGCAGTCCCAGTGGTAGCCGCCCACCAGGTGCGGCTCCACCGCGCCGCCCCCGCCCCCCGCCGCCCCCACCGCGCCCACCGGACCCCCTGCTCGTCTTACGCATCCCGGCGATCTTGCACGTATTCGAGGTTTACATCCTTTTAGATCTAAAACACACAGTTTAGTAGGTTTAATTAAATCGGGACGTATTACGTGATGTTTATATTCCCTGAATATTATTACGTTTAGTTAACAGAAAAAAGTTGCCGATTGCACGAGTTTTTCATTTTTCGTGGGCGGGATGGTGTTGCTGCATCCTGGATTCAGGGCTGGATCTTTTTCGCGAAATTAAACCTAAATATTTTACATAACATTTCAACCTTTTGAACGTAACTCAACGCAACCACGAAACGTATTTCTCGTATTTCGTTTTTAATAAGACTAGTTTGACATTTGTCAGAAGTAATGTTTCTACCCCCAAATGTCAAAAAAAGAGAAAATATGGTCGTCATGCTCGACGTTGTAGACTTGTGTCGACTGAAGAAAAGAAACATTTCTTTTCTACATTCTTAATATCGCCATGCTTGGGACGATAGAAATATCTGTCAAATTGTCGATTCTTCCGTAGAAAAGCCCGTTTCCCGGCAGGTACAGAGCAGTCGCTTTCTATAGTCGATTTAGACTCGATGATTAAACAAAGAGCTAGCGCTACGAAGTGTATAAAGAAGTCGGCGGAGCAACTCACCGTTGTATATCTTGTTGTCGACGAAGGTCTGGAGATGCATCTGCTCGGACCAGGGCTTGCGGTCGACGACGTCGATGTTGAGGTTGCGGCGGTAGTCGGGCGGGATGCCCTCGAGCTCGTCGCCGGCGGAGCCGTACGAGCGCAGCGTGTCCACGTTGTTGAGCGGCGGCGGGTCGGCGCAAGACGCGGGCCGCTCGCGCCGCACGGCGTCCAGGTTGGACAGCTTAGAGGCGCGCGGCGCCAGCTTGTCGGCGTGCAGCGGCGCCGCGGGCGGCTTGCGGCGCGCGCGGCGGCGCAGCGCCAGCGGCAGCGCGGCTGCCAGCAGCAGCAGCGCCAGCGCCGCGCCCGCCGCGCACAGCGGCCAGCGCGCCGCGCACGCCCAGCGCCACGCCGCGCGCAGCGCCTGCCCCGCGCCCGCGCCCGCGCCGCCCGACACCACCGCGTCCGAGTACAGCGGGTTGCCGCAGTTCATGCCTGCCGGGACCGACACTGTTCGAATAAGGCGTACCGAGAGTTCGATCCCCGCACGGAACAAATATTTGTAAGGCCTACAGATACTTGTTTCGGGTCTGGCTGTTTGTGAATGTGAGTTTAAATGTTTGTAAACGCACCCACGAAACAGGACATTTTAAAGTATGGGGCAAAGTTATATAAAAAAAAAATATAATTAAAATATGGCAGTATGACTGGCATCGAATCTTTCTTTCTTCGAAAAACCCCTCCTTTTTCGTTAATGTTGATGTTATATGATATGATAATATGATGATGTTAAGAGGGGACTCTAGTGGGCCTTTCTCCATACAAACGTATTCCGCTATTTTCTTCGCGAATAATGCGTCTGCAATGATTTTTGTCCAAAAAATCTAGGTCTTATTAATACATGCCCCTATCATTTTCTTTTTTTCAAAACATAATCACTAAAATAATTATGACAATCCAAAAACCCGAAAAAAAGCCCGTTTTTATCGCCATGTTCAGACGACTGTCAGACAAGTTCGAGCAGTTTTTTACAAAAAAGAAAATAATAGAAGCATAGATATACTTTTCCTCAAAATTTTGATATAAAAAATATTAAGAACAGCTGTTTAGATTTGAAGAAGAAAACAGCGGAATACAAAACGTCCTTTGGTCACGATTTTTGTAGGTAAAATCAGCGTGAGTTGCAGTTGTCCCTTTTGCACTTTACGGGGACTTGGTCGGTCGCAGCGCGACGGCAATAGTTTCTTCAAATACCTATTCTTCAAATTCCTCGTACTTAGAGTCCCCTCCTAATGTTATGATAAAAAATTCAAAAGAAATGAAAAAATAACTGAAAGTTTTCTTAACTTTCCTGCGAGCCTCAGCACCCGATATAAATTATTTATTGATCACTACACTTATATGGGGATAAATCGGACCTGTCTTATCTGGCGGACATAGGCAGCGAAAAGAGCCGGGCTCGTTGACGCAGGTGGCTCCGTTGAGGCAGGGCTCGCCGGCGCACTCGTCCACGTCGTACTGGCAGCGCGGCCCGTAGTAGCCGCGGCAGCGACACGACGGGCCCCACTCGCCCTCCTCGCACGCGCCGCCGTGCGCGCACACCTCGCCCGCGCACCAGCGCCCGCGCTCGCAGCGCTCGCCCGACAGCCCGGCCGCGCACGCGCAGCGGAACCCGCGCGCGTCCGCCGCGCACGAGCCCCCGTGCAGGCACGGCGCCGACGCGCACGGGTCGCCGTCCAGCTCGCAGCGCCGCCCCGAGAAGCGCGCGTGGCACGTGCACGCATAGCCCTCTGAGGCACCGGCCGCGTCCTCCAGCAGGTCGGCCACGTCGCGGCACGTGCCGCCGTTGAGGCAAGGGTACGAAGCGCACGGCGTGGGCGGCGGCAGCGCTTCGCATGCGCTGCCCACGCGTACGCGCACGCGTCGCACGAGCTGAGCGCGCCCGTCGCTCGAGGTGCCGCCTTCCTCCAACGGTAGAACCGCACCCCCTAGTTTCACGTCCGATATGCAGCCATGAAAGCCGTATGTCACCTGCGAAATCGAAAAGGGTTATCGATATCGTAACTTTAAAACAGTTCCGTTCCGAGTCGCTCTATCGATCACAACCAGTTCATACCTGTTCGGCGGCGAAGGCATGCGCGTGTCGCTCCAGCGCGGCTCCGAGCAGCAAGCGGTCGGCGCGCACGTCCAGCACGGCGGCCGGCGCCGGCGTCTGCGCCTGCGCACTGCGCCGGTCCACCGTGAGGCGCATGCTGGCGCCGCGCCGCTCCAGCCGCGCCTCGTGCCACAGCCCGTCCGCCACGGGCACGGCCGCGCGCACCTGCGCCGGGCCCGCGCCCAGCTCCATGCGGAACTGCAGGTAGCCCTCCGCCACCTCCAGCGCGGCGTAGTCCACGCGCCCGGCCGCCTGCAGCAGCGTGCCGCGCTCGCGCCGCGTGCGGAAGCGCAGCGACAGCGTCAGCTCGTCGTCCAGCAGGCGCGCGCCCGCCACCGCGCCGCGCTCCAGCCGGTACACCAGGTAGCCGTCGCCCGCCAGCTGCGCCACGGGCGGCGCGCGGCACGAGGCGCAGTCGGGCGTCGCGCTGTCGCAGCGCTCGCCGCCGTAGCCGGGCGCGCAGGCGCAGGCGCCGCGCAGGCGGTGCGGCGGCGCCACGAGCGCGAACACCTCGCAGGCCACGGCGCGCGCGGCGCTGGCCCGCAGCTGCACGCGCTCCGCGCAGGCGCCGTGCACGCAGCCGCCGCACGCCGCGCGCACCAGCTCCTCCACCACGAGGCGCGTGCGCTCCTCCAGGCGCTCCAGGTGCGCGTGCAGGCGGCGGCGCAGCGCGTCGGCGGGCAGGAAGCCGCCGGCCGCGCGCACTGCGAAGGCCACGTCCAGGTCCTGCGCCACCTGCCGCCGCACGCGGCCGCTGACGTCCGCGTCGTCCGCATCGTTCGTCTCTCCGGACGGCTGCACGCTCACTATGATGATGTCGCCAGGTTCGCAGTCGGTCGCCTCGCCGATGGCTCGTACGAAGCCTTTGCGATGGCTCAGGATAAAGTCACGATCGGTCACTTCCCGGAAACGTACTACTATCGCTTGCATGAGCATTTCGTCAGATATGAGTGTGACGGTAACCTTGACGACCGCAAAGCCGACGAATTTCCCATCACCGACGGTGATGTTGAGGCGGTAGTCGCCTACGTCTAGGCGAGGCGCAGCTTTTAATGTTCCATCAGTCAGATCAATTTCAAACAGGTCTGTCGGAGGATAAGATGCGCCGTCGATCGGAGCAATGGCGTATGACAAGGTGTCATACGCGTCACGGTCAGAAGCAAACACTCGTCCAATGATGCCTCCAGGGAATTCATCCAAATATGAGTTGACGACGACTTCTAAAGGCGTCACTACCGGTGGATACTGAGATTCTTCTATCACTCTTATGTACACCCACGCATCGGAGTAGAGCGGCGGCGTGCCGTTGTCGAACACGCGAACTTGCAACACGTATCGGTCTTTGATGCGATGGTTGAAGCGAGTCGCCGACCGCAAGTAGCCGTCTTGTTCCAAGCGAAAAGCGCCCATTTCATTGCCAGACTGAAAATCGAATGTGTAAGGTGCAGCATTGGGAGGAGCATCAGCGTCGTCCACAACGAACTTTAGAATAGTGTGTCCGAGCGGGCGATCTTCCTGGACGACAGCGCTGTAGTTAGATTGTGCGAACAGCGGCGGGTTATCATTCGCGTCGACCACTTCGATGTTGATCAGAGCGGAGGCCTCGAGAGTGGGAAGGCCATGGTCTCGCGCGTGTACTTCCAACACGTAGGCGGGCACGGTCTCTCTGTCCAACGGCGCCGCGACTGACAGGTAGCCGGTGTCGGCGTCGATGGCGAAGCGGCCGTCGCGGTCCCCGCGGGTGATGGAGTAGGTCACGCGGCCGTTGGCACCCGCGTCGGCATCGTCCGCGACCACCTGCAGCACCCGCGCGCCCGCCGGTGCGTCTTCGCGCACGCGCGCGCCGTACGACGCCTGCGAGAACTGCGGCGCGTTGTCGTTGCCGTCCGACACGCTGATGTTGAGCGTGGCCAGGTCACTGAGCGGCGGGGTGCCGCCGTCCACGGCCTGCACCGTGAGCAGGTACTCGCGGCGGCGCTCGTAGTCCAGCGGGCGCGCCACGGTGAGCACGCCGCTGGCGCGCTCCATGGCGAAGTCGTCGCGGTCGTCGCCGCCCACGAGCGAGTAATACACGTCGGCGTTGACGCCGGCGTCGCGGCTGGTGGCGCGCACCCGCAGCACCTCCGCGCCGGGCGCGTCGAGCTCGGGCACGGTGGCGCGGTACTGGTGGAACTCGAACTCGGGCGGGTTGTCGTTGACGTCGGCCACGGTGAGGCGCAGCGTGGCCGTGGCGGAGCGCGGCGGGCGGCCGGCGTCGGTCGCGCGCAGCAGGACGCGGTGCTCGGCCTGCGTCTCGCGGTCGAGCGGCGCGCGCAGGGTGATGATGCCGCTGTCGGGCGCCAGCTCGAAGGCTCCGCTCGTCTCCTCCACGAACGAGTAGCGCACCAGGCGGTTCTCTCCGAGGTCAGCGTCCGTTGCATGTACCTGATTGTAGTTACAAAGATTTATGGTATATAAGAAGCAATTCGAATACGATAGAATAAAACTTTATTGTACACCAAAAATCAAACGTAACACGGGTTTACAAAACTGCTAATTTTACGGTTATAACGGCGGTCTTATCGCTTATAGCGATATCTTCCAGACAACCTTTGGATGGACATTATGGATTTAAAATAAAAAAAAACCGGCCAAGTGCGAGTCGGACTCGCGCACGAAGGGTTCCGTACCAATATTTATAAAAACCGCCATATATGATCTGCAATTGAGACTCGTTTTTAGTTCAACTGACGCTTAGCGCCATCTATCGACATTCTATGGAGTTGTTCGAAATTTTCGAGTGAAATACAATTGATCGACTATTACTCGTAAACTTGTAAAGCCAAAGTAGGTAAAAAACGTAATAGAGGTACATAATTATGATTTCGACTGACAGGAATTTTTAAATGAGTGTTCGTTCCGAACAGGGAACGGTGTGCTGTCGTACCTTGGCGACTAGCGTGCCGAGGTCGGCGTCCTCGGGCAGCGTGACGCTATACGTGCTGGCGGAGAAGCGCGGCGCGTTGTCGTTGACGTCGTCCAGCGCCAGCAGCAGCTCCGAGCTGCACTCCCAGTCGGCGCGCTCGCGGTCCTGCGCGTGCGCGCGCAGGCGGTAGGCGGCGCGCGCCTCGCGGTCCAGGCGCGCCGCCACGCGCACCTCGCCCGTCTCCTTGTCCATGGCGAAGTGCTGCGCCATGTCGCCCGTGAGGTAGTAGCGCAGGCGCACGTCGCCGGGCGCGTCTGCGTCGCCGGTCTCCAGCGTCATGACGCGCGTGCCGTTCGCCGCGTCTTCCGGAAGCCGCGCGTAGTACCGGTAGCGGAGACAGTACGGTGGATTGTCTGCAGACGGAATCGGACGGCGTGAGTGTCGGGCTCGAACAGTAAAAACGTACGAAGCGGACGATTACTCACCGTTGACATCGAGAACTTGAATGCGGACGCGCGTCTGCGCCGTGAACTTGCCGTCGGTGGCGGCGACTCGCAGGTCGTAGAGCGGCTCGGTCTCGCGGTCGAGCTCGCGCGCCACGTACAGCTCGCCCGAGGCGCGCAGCTGGAAGCGCGCGCGCGGGTCGCCCGCGGCCACGAAGAAGGCGAGCGGCGCGCCCGCCGCGTCCGCGTCGCGCACCTCCAGCCGCGCCACCACCGTGCCGGCCGCCGCGTCCTCGCGCACCTGCCAGTGTACGTCTTGATACTTTAACATATTATGTTATCCAGTCACTGGGTCACAGGTATTCAGCTGCATCCGGTTAGACCGGAAGCCGACCCCGACACAGTTGGGACAAGGCTAGGCAGGTGATGCGCAGTTCATTTTTAAACCAGGGAGCACAAAGGTGACCGGCTCACCTCGACGTCGTACTGCTCCTGGAGGAACTCGGGCGGACAGTCGTTGTAGTCGACGAGGCGCACGACGAGCGTGCCGCGCGCGACGCGCCGGGTGGCGCCGCCGTCGCTGGCGAGCAGCGCCACGCGGTGCTCGGCGCGCGCCTCGCGGTCGAGCGGCGCCAGCGACGTGACCCAGCCGGAGTAGGGGTCCACGGCGAACAGCGCGCCCGCGCCGGCGCTCTCGGCCGCTAGCGAGTAGCGCACCTCGCCGTTGGTGCCAGAGTCGGGGTCGTCCGCCATCACTGAAATGTTACATATCCTTTGTCGGTCAACAGTCAACGAAACTGGTGTCGAAGTTCTTACTTAAAAAAAAATCGGCCAAGTGCGAGTCCGACTTGCGCACCGAGGGTTCCGTACAAACCAAAATTACTGAAGAGAATAAATAAAAATATGTGATGTAACTAAAAATTTAAGGTTTTCAGATTTTTTCCTTTATATGTGCTATAAAACATTGCTTCATGCCAAATTTCAAGATTCTAGGTTGACTGGAAGTACCTTTTAGGTTTTGATTCCCTTGCTAGTTGCGAGTTTGAAAATATGCGGCTTAAATTGCCGTTTCTTTTGATTGCGTTGACATAGAAGTTTGATTTTTTTCCTTAAAGGTATTATAGACTTGAGTATTTGATATGAATTTCAATTTAATACCTTTACGCGTTCTTGAGGAAAGGGGTAGTAAGTTTAAAAAAAATTTTATTATATGATGTAACTAACTAAACGGTTTACGCAATTTTTCCTTTATTTGCGCCATAAACGACTGATTTACAAATCGGTATTGAAACCTGTTTGGCTATATGGCATCCAACTATGGGGTACTGCTTGTAACTCCAATAGTTCAGTTCTCGTGTGAGCACGCACTAGTACAGTACACTTACGCTTAAAAAAATAGATCGTCAACCTTTTACTCGGTTCCATAAAGTTGCACTTTATTATCTCTTAACAATATTTTTGTTCACGATGAAGACGTGTGCAATCTGCAATGAGCAGTTTAACGACGGGGTGCAATGTGGAAGCTGCAAGAAATTCCTGGATTTCTCTTGTGCCAGTGTGTCTGAAGCGGGTTGGAGAAAACTGGGACCTGATCGAAGAGCGCTATGGAAATGTCCTAATTGTAAATCGTCGCCTGCTCTGCTTTCACCGCAACCTTCTGCTTCTTTGGATACAGTACTGGGTGAGATTCGCGAAATGAAGCAACATTTGCTAAGCTTACCAACACTAGTAAGCGACATTCGATCTATTAAAAATGAGTTGACCGAGCTTAAGAAAAGCTGTGATTTTTCCAGTGGTAGACTTGATGAATTCGATACCAGACTTGCTGAACTTGAAAATAAAACCTCCGAGTTTGAGAAGCTTCGGGACACTGTCTCATCGTTGCAAACAGAATTAGCCTCAACAAAGCTTGAGCTTTCCTCGTTTGATCAGCGATCCAGGCTAAATAATGTGGAGATTAAGGGTGTCCCCCTGAAGAAGGATGAGAACTTGTTCTCGATCGTTGACGCCATCAGCTGCAAAATTAATTACAAGTGTTCGAAGACTCAAATTAACTACATTTCGAGGGTGCCTATACATAATTCGAAGGAAAAATTAGTGATAGTGAGCTTCCTCAACAGGTATATTAAGGAAGATTTTATTGCGGCTGCGCGTGCTGATAAAGATCTCTCCACCTTGGACTTAGGTTTTCAAGGAGTGTCTCAACGTGTTTATGTCAACGACCATTTAAGTGCGGAATCCAAAAAACTCCTGAACATTACTAAAATTGCTGCTAAAGAGAAACGCTATGAATTCGTTTGGGTTAAACACGGTAAAATTCATGTGCGCAAGGATGTCAATTGCAAAACCTTTATAGTGAGAAAGGAATTTGATTTAAACAAAATTGTTTAAACCGCTATTTACATACAACATTAACCTTTTGCTTTTCTACCTTTAAAAATTCTCGAAGTTTGCACATCAATTGTTACTTAGTTTATTTTTGTAAAAGGTTTAGCACCTCGGCACTGCTAATGAGCTTCTATTGTATTCCTTATCTGTTTGTCTTCAAGTTCCAATACTTAACTATATATTTGTCTCGCTTACTCATATGCGTGTGATATATTGCTGCTTGCTTGCTCGCACAGTCATGTACTGCCTGACATCGGATGATTTAAACGTTCTTGCTAAATTTACTTATTTTTACCCTCACTTTGAATTTATACCATTTTTAAGTGGAACTAATAAGTGTCTAGTTATGAATTGGCAAGTTTTATCATATTATATTGTTGTTGGTGCTTATTCAAATATTGTTCGATGTATGTGCAATGGCCAAGAACAGTGAACATTGTCTTTCTGTATATTATCAGAACGTACGGGGATTGCGAACAAAGACAGACTCATTCTACCGTCAGGTTTTACAGAATTCCTATGATGTTATTGTTTTAACGGAGACGTGGTTAATGGATGGTTTGTTGAATTCAGAGTTGTTTGATGATCGTTATTTAGTGTGGCGCCGCGACCGGGATTATGCTATGACTGCACAAACGAGAGGTGGTGGTGTGCTTATAGCGACGCGTAGGGAGTTACCTGTCACTCCGCAACCGCTCCTGCACTCCTCGGCGGAGGATCTCTGGATCAACTTACGGCTTAAAAATTCGAAGTCACGAGAATACGTGAACCTATATATTTGCGCTGTTTACTTGTGTAAACAAAATAAAGGGTTTTCGTTTTCGGAACAATTAAATAACTTCATGTCTAAATTGAGCCATACAGCTCTGAATAAAACATCAGATGTGTTCTTGGTTTTGGGTGATTTTAATATGAGTAGAATCTCGTGGGCTCAATCAAATAGCCTTTCGTTGGTCCCAGTGAACCCCGCCACTAGTGACGAATGTTTGTTCGCGGACGAGTTATGTACGCTGGACTTTGGACAATATAATAGGGTAGCTAATGGGTACGGGAAACTGTTGGACTTAGTCCTCTCAAATAAGTTAGCCTGTGTTAGTGAGTGTACTGACCCTCTGGTACCTATTGATCCCTATCATCCTGTATTGTTAATCAATTTTGACATCTTTGAAACACCTCCTCTTGACCATGCGCCGCGGTTGCGATATATCTATAACAAAGGTGATTTTAATTCTATAAATGACGAAATTTCTGGAATCAATTGGGAGCATGAGTTTTCAATCAGATCACTGGATGAGTCAGTCGAATACTTTATCGATACTATAAAACAGCTTCAAAAAAAACACATACCACAACAGCTAGTTCGTAATAAAAAATACCCAGTCTGGTACAGCTCGTCACTCGTCAAAACAATTAAAGAAAAGTTTAAATACCTAAAAAAATTCAAGATCTACGGCAATAAATCGGACGAGTTAACTTTCAAATACTTACGTGACAGAGTCAAGACTATGGAAGCTTCATGTTATAAATGTTATCTTAATCAAACTGAAAAATCCATTAAAGATAACCCTAAACACTTTTGGACCTTTGTTAAAAATCGCTACAACTCTAACACGATACCCAATACATTAAATTATAACAATGAATCATTACTCACTGGAGATTCTATTTGTGAGGCCTTCTCGTCTTACTTCATGTCGACTTTTCTCAAACCTACTTCATCTAATACTCCAAATCCAAATCCTGTTTTCCCTTTCGATACTAACAGAACTTCATCTGACATTTGTCACATAGAAGTGAATGTTGATGTTGTGACTGGTTTACTTCGCAACTTGGATCCTACTAAAGGTGCTGGCCCAGATAACATATCATCTAAATTTCTAATTAAATGCGCGCCTTCCATCGCCCTACCTATCTCAATTTTGTTTTCCAAGTCTTTGACTCAAGGTGTTGTCCCCAAAGTATGGAAATCTGCTTTTATTACACCCGTACATAAGAAGGGGTCTAAAACCGAGATTACTAATTATAGACCTATATCCAAGTTGTGCATTATAGCTAAGGTATTTGAGAGGATTGTCTATAACCAGTTATATCCCGCCCTTGCTAGCTCGTTCGGCTCCTTTCAGCATGGATTTTTAAAAGGACGGTCTACCACTTCTAATTTAATTTTATTTAATGATTTCATTACGGATGCTATGGATAATGGTAAGCAGGTCGATGTGGTTTACACAGATTATAGCAAGGCATTTGATCGTATCGACCATGATATTTTAATTAAGAAGCTAAGCTGCATGGGCATACGTGGGGACCTCTTAAGGTGGTTCGCTTCATACGTCGATAATAGGTCACAAGCAGTAGTACTCAATAATTATATGTCTAGTTGGGTAAAGGTGCCCAGCGGAGTGCCTCAGGGTTCATTGCTCGGTCCTTTATTGTTTGTGATCTGTGTGAATGACATCGATCAATGCCTCCATTCCTCCAAATTATTATGCTTTGCCGACGACATGAAAATCTTTGCCACTATCTCAACGCTCGAAGATAAACTAGCGCTTCAGGCTGACTTGTATCGGCTTGAAGAGTATTGTCGGGCCAATAAACTAGATCTCAACCCTTCTAAGTGTTCGGTGATCACTTATACTAGAAAACGTGCAGTCCTAGCCACTACCTACACTCTGGGTGGCCAGATCTTGCCAAGGTGCAATATTATTCGTGACTTGGGCGTTCATCACGATAGTAGGTTAATTTTTGACACACACATTGATGCAATTGTTAAAAAAGCTTCTAAACTTCTTGGGTTTATAATACGTCTCTCTAAATGTTTTGCAGTTGCTAAAACACTAAAAATTTTGTATTGTACCTTTGTAAGAAGTCAGCTTGAGTATGCGTCTCAGATATGGAATCCGCGTTATAGTAAATACATTGACCGCATTGAAAACATTCAAAGACGATTCATAAAATATCTCTGCTTTCATCAAAAGATTCCATATCATTCAAATGATTATCTTGGACTCTGTAAGAAGTATCACCTGCTTCCACTGGCAGATCGACGTAAAATAGCTGACTGTTTATTCTTATTAAAAATCCTCAACAACAACATTGATAACCCTGAACTACTGTCTAAGTTTTATTTTAATGTGCCAAGTAAAACGTTTCGGTTTAATCCACCCATACGAGTACCCCATACATCTTCGAATTATAGGCAGAACAGTTATATTGTGCGTGCAAGCAAACATTTCAATGATATATGCAAGGAATTTGATTTAGATCCATTCACAATTAGTGTGAATTCGGCCAGAAGGTGCTTAAGCCTCAAATTTTTCAAGTAGCGGTAGGTTGTATTGTATGCTTTTGTTTTTATTATTTTCTCAATACATATACTTATTTTTTTTTTTTTTTTTTTTATTTATATTTAATTATAGTTTCAGATCCAGTATGTATTAGTGTTTTTAACTTTACTTTAATTAAAGTGTTTTTTGTTTCTGTGCTCACACCACAAATTTGTATTTTATGTCTACACGTGAGGATTTGTCATTGGCTCTGAACGAAGGTCGACTAAGAGGGTGGTTAAATTAAACACTGGACTTTGTATTAAGCGCGTATAATATAAATATCCACAGTGCTTGCTGCTCACAAAAAAAACACAATCAGCATTTTTGACCTAGTTAAACGCCGGAGAATCTTAACACCGAGATTCAGAAATCGGCGCTCAACTAACAACGCCATCTATTGACAAAAATTAAAACTATTTCGAAATGAACGAATATTTACGTGAACATTCCGCCCACCAAGGACATTATGGCGAATGTCCTTAAAGACTGACTTCTATCACAATGTTAAATTGTGTACAGCCCTGATGATCAATATTAATTATTAACAGTTTAAACAACTTACTAAGTACTAAACTTATTGCTAACAATTTTAAACAAACTTTTAAGTACTGAACTTACGACTAACCACTGTATTTCTTAAACTAAATAAACTAAAATACATGTAAATATAAAAAAAACAATCCGTTAAACAATTATTCCGTTTTAGGCAACAAACATAATTTTGAAGTAGGCCTCTTTATTGTGGATGATGATGTCCGTAATGTTACCACCCGGGTAACACCATCAGACCCGGGATGTTTTAGGGTTATCTTGCCTAACAACCACCTGCCAGGGGGCAAATTGTCCTCCTTAATTAACACTATGTCACCGACAGATGGTTCCGGAAATTTACTTTGCCATTTATGCCGTTGCAAAAATTGGTGAAGGTAATCATGCGACCATCGTCGCCAAAATTCCTGCATCATACGCTGTTGCAGTTGCCATCGCCTTAAGCTACCAACATTTGCCCTTTCATAATTTGAATCGGGTGGCAAAACAAGAGGTTCCCCTACTAGAAAGTGACCCGGAGTCAAAATTGTTAATTTATCCTGATCCTCAACATATGATATTGAATCAATCACTCTCTTCAGGTGATGCTTTGTGGATTTTATCCCTGATTCCCAAAGACCTCCAAAATTGGGGGACTGAGGGGGAATAAAATGCCACTCCGTGCCATTGTTGCCTAACTCCTCTGCTAATTCGGAATTTATTCCTGACCTTTCTTCATTGAACAAATGAAGTAACTCTCGCGCTGCCCCTACAAAATTTGTTCCATTGTCGCTGTGTAATTGCGCACATCGACCACGCCTAGCTACAAATCGCTTGAAAGCAGCTAAAAAACCCCTTGTGCTCAATTCACTTACAGCTTCTAGATGCACCGCCCTTGTGGCCATACAAATAAACAAAGCTATGTAACCCTTGTAGGATTTATTTCCACGACCCTTTGACATTCTAATACTCATAGGACCCGCATAATCCACACCGCTACTTAAAAATGGTTTATTTGGTGTAACGCGTGCGGTTGGCAACTGACCCATTAGTTGAGATTTGGTGGTACCCGCGTAACGAATGCATCTGACGCAACTCCTTACATACCTTTTTGCAATCATCTTAATTCCGATTACCCAATATTTTGAACGCAAGTATGTCACCATAAGCTGCGGACCTCCATGCATTGTTTTACTATGCGCATCAGCTACCAAAAGGCTTGTCAAGAATGACTCCTTTGGAATTAGAATGGGATGCACACGATCGTAACTAAGCTGCGACATCTCCAATCTGCCTCCAACTCTTATTATTCCATTGGAATCGAGGAATACATTTAATGATTGTAAGTCTTTTTTCTTGTTCTCTAAAGGCTTATCTTTTCTTAAATTCATCAACTCTTCAGAAAATCCTTCTTCTTGACATCTCCTTATACAAGTTTTGAGAGCTTCCTCGATTTCCTGCTTAACTAAATATTTTGTTTTACACCTAGCTGACCGTTCCTTTAGAAGTGTTAAAAATCGACGACAGTAAGCAACTACTCGTACTAGCTTAAACAATGTTGAATACCTATTCCAAAACCCAACTTCAATGATAGATGGGTGCACCCTTACTTCTTCCAAATGAGTATTATTATTTTTTGGCTTCTTGTATTCAACTACTCGCTGTCTTAAAAGTTCTGGACCATCCCACCATATAGATGTGCCAACCATATCTGTAGGAGAAACACCACGAGATGCACAATCTGCGGGATTCTGCTTTGATGGTACATGACACCAGTGTTGGGCTTCTGTGATGGTCAAAATATGGGAAACTCTGTTGGCAATGAAGGTTTTCCAACGGCTTGGATGACTGTTAAGCCACGCCAAAACCACTTCACTGTCCGTCCACATGTGCCAGTCACTTTTTGGTATATCCATAACCTTGCCAACTTCGACCATCAAACTACTTAAGAGCACTGCACCACAAAGCTCCAAACGTGGAATGCACACCTGCTTTATGGGGGCAACCTTCGTTTTTGCCGTTACTAACGATACATGGATATTACCGGCGTTATCTACGACTCTCACATAGATGACTGCTGCATATGCCACTCTCGAGGCATCTGAAAATCCGTGCAGCTCAGTCTTCACATTATTGGAATGCATGACCAGCCATCGTGGGATTTTCAGGTTTGTTATAGAAGCCAAATTATTACGGTAAGTATACCATTCCTTTAATAAGTTTTTTGGAACTTCTTCATCCCATTGCAACCCTGCTAACCACAGCTTTTGAATCAACACCTTTGCTATGATTATGCTTGGTGCTAGCCACCCCAAAGGATCGTATAATCGTGCAATATCGGATATAATTTTTCTTTTTGTTACAGGCCCTGCTACCGGTTTAAGTACTACAGAGTATTGGAAACAATCGTCGCGCGAATTCCAGGTAAGTCCTAATATTTTTGATATATCGTCTATTTTTATCTGTAACGCTTCATCATTCCCATCCCTAATGCTATTTAATAATTCTTGGCTATTGCTCCTCCATTTTTGTAATGGAAACCCTCCTCTGGCTAACACCTTAGACAACTCTGTGTATATATTGAAACAGGTTTCTTCGTTTTCAGCTCCGGTCATTAGGTCATCCATGTAAAAATCGTTTAAAATGACACTTGCGATTTCTGGTTGATCCTGGCACTCATCCTGTGCTACCTGTTGAAGCGATCTTACAGCTAGATATGGTGCCGCTGCCGTGCCGAAAGTAACTGTTTCCAACTCATATTCTTCTATTTCTTTTTCAGGACTGTTTCTCCAGAGGATCCTTTGTAACATTACATCCTTCCTATTTACCAAAACTTGCCGGTACATCTTGATTATGTCAGCTACGAGACATATCTGATGTGTTCTCCAACGCATAATAGTGTGCCGGAGTTCCGGTTGCAAACTAGGACCAATTAACATATTGTCATTAAGTGACATCCCATTAGTTCCTTTGCAGGAAGCGTCAAATACGACACGCACCTTCGATGTCTCTTTATCCTCCCGGATAACAGCATGGTGCGGTAAGTAGATCGCCTTTTGAGTTTTGTTTTCATCTGCAACCTTTTTCATGTGTTTCAGCTCCAAATATTCTTCAAGAACTCTCGTATAATCTTCCTTAAATTTGTTGTTTTTCCTGAATTTACCTTCTAACGATCTTAATCTTTTTTCAGCTATTCCCTTCGAATCACCAACCATGCTGACCGGGTCTACATCACGCAACGGTAGCCTTACTATATAACGACCACTCTCCTCACGTTCAGTAGTAGCTTTGTAGAAAGCTTCGCATTTATTTTCTTCCTCCGTTAGAATCTTTTCACTAGATGGTTCTGCTTCTAGTTCCCAAAATCTTCTAAGCAGATTATCTGTCTCCAGGCTTAAATGCATCACAGTAATGTGTGAAGGATTACTAGTTTGATCTACTTCAAAGGTTCCTGACAATATCCAACCCAACGTGGTGTCTTGTGCTAAAAGAGTTCCACCAACATTCCTTTTAATTCCCTCCTTAATAACTTGACTGTATACTTCAGCACCTAATAAAACATCTATTTTATTAGGCCTGTCGTACTCTGGATCAGCCAAATCATCATCGACCAAATCTACCCATTCTACCCGAGTTACTTTCGTAGCTGGGAGAAGAGCAGTGACTGATTTCAAGACGAACGCATTTACATTTATTTGAACAGTCGGATTTATTCTAGACCTCAATTTAAGTACAACGGTTGACCTTGCCGTCGCACTTTTTTCCCCGCCTACGCCTATCACAGTTTGCCTGGATGGCGTTTTGTGTAATCCTAAAAATTGGACCGTGGATTCTGTTACGAACGTCCCTTGTGATCCTTGATCAAGTAAAGCCCTAACTACACGATAGCTCCCATCTCTCGACTTCGCTTTTACCAACGCAGTAGTTAATAAAACAGTTTTGCGACCAGTTTCCGACGAGAAACACGCGACTAGTGGTTTACTTGACCCCTCCCCTTGCGCGGCTATTTCCTTATTATTAATTTTACTATCTTCCTTCATCACCGTTACAACGGCTGATGAGGGCTCCTCGTGAGCCCCCCTATTACCCTCACCAATTACCGACCCAGAAACACCTGTTTGGTGTAATAAAGAATGGTGGCGGCGTTTACACACCTGGCATCTGAGAGTGTTTTTACAGTGTCTGGCAGAGTGGTTGTTGTGTAGGCAAACAAAACATAAATTATGTTCAATTGCAAAAGTACGCCTGACTTCAGTTGTCTCTTTACAAAATTTTGGACAAGATGTAATCCTATGGTCGGCTGAGCAAAATTCACATGATCCTGACTGTTTATTTTTTGAAACATGAAATGAGTGAGTTCCCTTCTGATGTGTAGGTTTTTCCCGGTTTTCTGACTTATCTAAATTTTCTAAACCTCTAAAGCGACTATTTAAAAATTCTGAAAATTGTATAAATGTAGGTAACTCATTACTTGAATCAGAAGCCACTTTGAATTCCCAACATTTCCTGGTCTCTTTATCTAATTTTCCGCTAATTATATGTATAATAATCAGATCCCAGGAAGAAACGTTCACTCCTAAATTACTTAATGACTCCAAACATTCTGAGGTAGTGGTAATAAGCCTTTTTATCTCGTTTGCCGATTCATAGGACAACGTCCTTTGACCAAGTAATCTTTTCATAATACCGTTTGCGAGAAACTTCTTATTATTGTACATCTTATCTAATTTCGACCATGCAAATTTATAGTTATCTGATGTTACCGTTATATTTCTTAATAATTGCTCAGCCTCCCCACTTAAATGAGCCTTCAAATAAAAAAATCTCTGTGCGTCATCAAGAGAAGAATTCTCATGCACCAATCCCACAAACAAATCTCTAAATGTTTGCCACTCTGAATATTTTCCCGAGAATGAGGGAATTTTAATTTCTGGCAACTTGACTCTACTCTTTTGGTCCTGACAATTAGACTTAGAATCCATGTATAGCGTAGTTGAACTTCCCTGAGCCAATAAATCTTTTAACTCACTTTTGAAATCTACATAAAATTCCTCAACTTCATCGTAAAGGCAATCTTTCATATAAGTCGAGTTAGACAATTCCATCTTTTTAACCTTACTTATAATATCAATATGAGTGGTCGTGAACGTATTCCATAATTGTTCCAAATTTTCAAGACGTGTCTCTATATATGCTGGGGTTAACCTTTCCCTTGGAGATTTCTTAAAATTGGACTTAGCCTTATTCATTTTAGAACGTATATCTTCCTGTATGGCAAGGAAGGACTCCATTTTGGAACAATTATTTTACTACAAATTTTAAAACAAATAAAAACTTCAACTCGCAGGTTTAGAATATTACAAGTGATTGCTACTTTGAGCTAAAATCGGGCATAGGTCAGAACCAATTACAAGTTATTACAAACAATAAGTCTGGTCCAAAATCGGGCATGGATTCCCCGTCAGAACCACTTTACACATAAAATTTTACAAGATCTAAAATCTACTAAAAGTTTTTTCAAAAGAGTTCAAACTTGCACTTTGTTTCTTGAGATTTAATTTATTCTTCCTGATTAATACGTAAAATGTACTCACGATTTTATTTTCTTTCACCAATAACTTCACTCACTGACACACTGCTGCACCACGGTATCGGCGCGCTGTACCGCACCACCAGTGGCGCCCTCTGCCGCACGTCACCTCCTTCGCGCCGCTCGTCCGGCTGTAGCCTGCCAGTAGCGCTGCACCACGCTCCACTGACTGCTCCCTGCTCCAGGCTGCTCCCTGCTCCAGCCGGTTCCACCTCCAGCTCCAGGAACACCTCTCACCTGGTGTACCCCGGTTGAAGGGGGTTTGCTCTGGACAGCGATCCACTGCCCAGTAATGACGCGAAGGGTGGTAGGATTCTACCACCACTGGAACCACCACAAACACTCCCGAACCAATCCGGCTCGAAGGACCATGAACGAAGGTCGACTCAGAGGGTGGTTAAATTAAACACTGGACTTTGTATTAAGCGCGTATAATATAAATATCCACAGTGCTTGCTGCTCACAAAAAAAACACAATCAGCATTTTTGACCTAGTTAAACGCCGGAGAATCTTAACACCGAGATTCAGAAATCGGCGCTCAACTAACAACGCCATCTATTGACAAAAATTAAAACTATTTCGAAATGAACGAATATTTACGTGAACAGGCTCTCTGGTGACTATTGTTCCCTTTCTTGTTTGTTTTTATTAGCTGTAAGTCCTCCATGTTCTAAATAAATAAATAAATAAATAAATAAATAAATAAATAAATATAGCAATGCTCCAACGCATGCAAAATATAATACTCCGCACAATAGCCAATGTTCCATGGTATATCACCAATAAAGAAATACACGACCAACTAGAGATGATTAGTGTGAAGGAGGAGATCTCAAAGACAAGAGAGCAATATCAGAATAGACTCAAAAACCATCCTAACGTTCTGGCAACAAAGCTACTGACACCCAGCTACAACAAGCGCCTCAAGAGAAAGGATGTTATCTCTTGATTTAAATAAGGAGTTGATGTCTTCGCTGGAAGACACACTTTAAAAAGCGAGAACCTACACCACATCCGCTAAAAGCATGAAGCTGATCGCAGATACTAAATGGAAAAAAAAAAAAAAAAAAACGGCTGTATCTTTTGATTGCTTTGGCTTAGAAGTTTTATTTTTTCACAGCTCCAAGGGACAGTAGACTTAAGTATTTGATATAAATTGTTAGTTCTAAAGTACAGGATCTCGATGTACGCCAGTTCGAAAGTTCACTGGAGCGAAGTATGCAAGGCCGACGTATCGTTGACAAGACAAGACAACAAGACAGAATGCTTGGTCGGCGGGTTCGTGCAGGTTCTGTTTACACCTTGTAGTATGTCTTGAAGGATTCAAAAGTTAGTAAAGACTACATTGTCAATTTGTAGGTTTAGTAATGTAGGCTCGGGTGAAGTGCTATACACTCACACTGCACGAGGCTGGAGTGAGGCGGCGTGTTCTCGGCGACGTGCACGACGTAGGGCTGCGAGTGGAAGGCGGGCGCGTGCTCGTTCACGTCCAGCACGTGCACGCGCGTCGTCAGCAGCACCGCCGGCGCCGGGCTGCCGCCGCCCTCCGCTATGATACCTGACACATTACACACTTTCTATTACCCAACTGTTCTGATCATGGTAGTTTTATCGACGTTTGAGTAAGTCGATTTAGTACGGCTATGACCGCAAGTCACTTGAAATGTCTCAGTCACCTATGAGATGTTCCGCCGAGGTCTCGCGGTCGAGCTGGCCGGAGAGTACGAGGCGGCCGGCGTCATCCACGGCGAACAGGTCGCGCGGCCACAGCGCGGGCGCCAGGCGGTAGCGCGGCGCGGGCCCGTCGGCGCGCAGCTGCGCCACCAGCGTGCCGGGCGGCGCGTCTTCGCGCAGGAACAGGTCGGCGGGCGGCGCCTGCACGCGCGGCGCCTCGTCGTGCACGCCCAGCACGAACACGGCCACGGGCGCCTCGCCCGCCAGCCCGCCGCCGTCACGCGCGCGCACCCACACCTGCACGCTCCGCGACGCTGCGCAGACACACGGGTGAGCTCCCCGCGCCTGCCGAGCGCGGCAGCGCATCGGTCGGCGCGGGGAGCAATGTATTACCGAATTCCGTGGCGTCCCTTGCGAACGAGAGCGCGCCAGTGTGCGGGTCGACGGCGAAGAGTCCCGTGGCGTCGGAGTGCACGTCGCCCTCGTACACGGAGTAGATCAGGCGCGCGTTCTCGCCGGCGTCGGGGTCGTGCGCGGTCAGCGTGAGGAAGGGCAAGCGAGGCGCGCGGTCAGCGCGCACTGCAGCGCGGTACTCGCGCAGCGGGAAGGCAGGCGCGTTGTCGTTGAGGTCGGCCACGCGCACGCGCACCACGGTGTGGCGCAGCAGGCCGCCGCCGTCGCTGGCCGCCACCGGCACCTCCCACTCGGCGCGCCGCTCGCGGTCGAGCGGCACGCGGCTCGTCAGTGCGCCGCTCGTCGCATCTATCGCGAACGTCTCCCGTAGACGAGCAGACGGAATCGAATATGACACCGTTCCGTACTCGCCGGCGTCTTCGTCGTATGCCTTCACCTATGAAAGTATACAATATTGAAATTGTTTCAATGCGCTTTTTTAATAGAACGTAAATTAAATCAAAAGTAAAATGTCGGTACCGTAGTAAGAAGCAGTGGTGGCGGTTGATTTTCGAGAGCTCTCGCTTCGTGTACGAGATGTGGGAAGTGTGGAGGCGCGCGGTTGGCCGGCGCCAGCGACAGTTTGACGCGGGCGAAGGCGGCGTGCGCGCCGTCCGACACCGACACGTTGAGCGAGCGCAGTGCCGCGCCGGGCGCCGGCCACGCGCTCGGGTTGGCGAGCGTGAGCAGGCCGGTGCGCGCGTGCACGGCGAAAGCGCGCTGCGCCGCGCCCTCCAGCGCGTACCGCAGGCGCTGTGCGTCGCGCTCGTCCGGGTCCCACGCCGCAACGCGCGCCAATGCCGTGCCGCGCGCCGCCTCCGCCGACACCAGCGCCGGCACCACGCCCCGCTCCATACGCGGCGGGCTGTCGTTTACGTCGTCCACTGCGAGCGAATAAAACTCGAGCTTAGTAACCGAGTGTGAATGTGTGCGTGTGGGGCCTGCACAACACGACGATCAAGGTCCTCACCGGTGATGAACAGGTGGGCGGTGGTGAGCAGTGCCGGCCGGCCGGCGTCCGTGGCCGTCACCAGCAGATGGTAGTGCGCTCGAGTCTCTCGGTCGAGCGGGGTGGCGACGCGCACTGCGCCCGTCGTGGGCTCTACGGTGAAAGCCCCCTCGGCCGCAGATTCTATTTCGGCAAGTGAGTATGTCAATTCACCGTTTTCGCCTGTAAGGAAGAAGTAATCCGTGAAAAACACGCGAGGCGCGAGTGGATCGGGGCGTCCGCCCCGCCACGCTGGGGGCACGCGTTTTACCGGTGTCGTTGTCGGAAGCGTGCACGGTGACGACGAGTTCCCCGACGGCGGCGGCCTCGGACACGGTGGCGCGGTACACGTCGTGCGGGAACTCGGGCGCGCAGTCGTTGACGTCGAGCACGCGTAGCGTGACGGCGGCGTCGGCGTAGGCGCCGGTGACGCCGTCCGTGGCGCGCAGCACGAGCTCGTGCGCGCGCGCCGTCTCGTAGTCCAGCGCCGCGCGCGCCACCAGCACGCCTGCACGACACAAACGTTAGCACACTCGGCTCTGCTCGCGCTCAAATTTCATTCATGTGCACCCATTAAGCATGCGACTCAAAAAGTCTAAACTGCCTTTTTCTATTCATGCTTTAACATATTTCCCAAGTTTCACACTCGAGTGTCTGGATGACCGGTAGCTATACAATAGTGATGCGTTGATGACTAGCCAGTAGCCTACATGCCCATGATGAGATGGTGATGAGATGCATTGAGGAGGATTTGACAAATGACACCGTTTGACGGCTCAAACTAAGTAAATAACCTTAATAAAAACAATAATGTGATCGTGACTACTACTTGTTTGCGTGTTCATGCGAATAAAGAATTGGTACAAAATTAATTCATTTTTTTGTGTAGCGTGAAACATGTTACTGGCAACATCTCAGTGTCAACAACACCAAATGAAATCTCTCTGCAAAAATGTAGCTGTTTGCATAAAAACAATCATGAAGAAAAACATAAGTAAGTAGGTAGGTAGGTAGGTAGGTACTCCAATTATATCTGCGTAAGTAGTAATTGTTAGAATGTTGTATTTTGAACTAATTATTTTATTTTTAATTGTCTTTTTTTATTTTACTATGGACATTTTTAACGTGCACGTCTTGCTACATCGTTCTGACATAATGTACCATCTCAACATGAATGATGTAACCATGGTTTTTGTAACAAGATTCTGATTTAAAAGAGTGTCCATGGAGTTTCTTGCCCATTCTTCTCCATAGAGATCTACGCTTTGGAATGGGCAACTACAGTACTTTCACAGTTATTATGTCTTGTGACTGGGACTGTACCTTCATTTTTATTGTTGTTTGATTATTCAAAAGTGCCTGTAATTGGCTTACTCGAAATAAATGATTTTGATTTGATTTGAATGTGGTGAACAATTTTAACAAGAGCAGAGGGCGAACAGCGACAGCGCGCATGAGAGGGGTCAAGCAAGCCGTGCGTGGGAGAGGGGGCAGGGGGAGGTGGGGGGTCGCAGCAAGCGTGGGCACGTGACACGCTCTGGGGGGGGGGAGCCGGGGGGGCGCTGATATACTCACATGGACTATTGCCTCTGTCGGGTGCTGCGGATAAAACCAACATGTTAGTAAGTGCGTCAGTACGCCCGCCACCCGCGCGTCACACCGTGCGCTGTGAGGCGCGCTCTACGCGTCCGCTTTCAGGGATTATTTTAGAAAATAAAGTAATGAATTTATTTTTATTATAATAATTTTATTAATAAGTACTAGCTCATAGTTTCTTTTGGCTGCTACTAAAGATCGTGGTGATGTGAATGTTTCACTCATCGACATGTTACTCCCGGGGAGAACTTCTCTTCGTTTTATTTCGAAAATTAGTCTGTGTTGGGTTTCATTTGATATTTTGTTATTGAGACTGTGAAATTTAAGG
Organism: Cerastis leucographa; assembly: GCA_963082945.1. NCBI lineage: Eukaryota > Metazoa > Arthropoda > Insecta > Lepidoptera > Noctuidae > Cerastis > Cerastis leucographa. Next base: position 23,144,027 of record OY720381.1, on the reverse strand, counting down.
AATATTGAATTCTCATGGAACTTTCCTGTATGTATATAGGTGGTATTGTTACGTCAAATACACGAAAAACGTTGCCATTTATTAGAAGGATGATTATCTAGTTGTTCCCCAAGTCCCGTATTCAATAAATACTAAATAATCAATTTTTTTTATAATTTAGATATCTATCAAATCAAACCAAGTACGTTAATTTGTGCAAACGTATCACATCGCGTCAGCGAAGTTTGCTAGATAATAAATCTTGACTTGTATTAGACTCAGTCATTCAATTTGGTAAACTCAAAATGTCAGCGTCGCGTCGCCTAGAACTCGAAGAGATCATAAAAATATCGGGTCATTTTAATATGGTACGGTCATGAAAAGGTCACCTATAAAATATTTCCCTTCATGCAAATACATGTACAAACTCAACAGTTAGTATTCGTGCGCTACCACTCGCGAGCTCATCGTTCCCTCCCAACCAACGTGCAGGACGACGAGCGTGTGTGTGTGAGCCTCACCCGTGTCGAAGTGGACCTCGAAGAGGCCGGCCGCGTCCTCCTGCAGCGTGTAGATGAGCTGGCGGCCCAGCGGCGACGCGGCCTGCAGCGGCGGCGCCAGCGCGTCGCCCGGCGCCGCGTCCTCGCGCGCCGCCAGCGCGTAGTGCGCGCGCGCCCACGCCGGCGCCGCGCCGCCGCCCCACACGCGCACCGTCACCTCCGCCTCCGCGCCGCACGCCGGCACGCCGCCGTCGAACGCCGCGATCACCAGCGAGTACAGTTGGTTATGCGCGTCCACGGTCTGCTTGAGCGAGATCTGTCCGCTGCGCCGGTCCACGCGGAACAGCTCGCCGTGGCCGCGCTTCATCTCGTAGCGCACCTCGCCGTTGTCGTTGGCGTCGGCGTCGAGCGCGCGCACTCGCAGCACGGGCGCGCCCGGCTCGGCGCCCGCCATGACGGCCGCGGCGTAGGGCCGCTCCACGAACACGGGGCAGTTGTCGTTGACGTCGGTGACGGAGACGTGCAGCCGCGCGCGCGCCACGCGCGGCTCGTGCGCGGCCGCACTGCGCGCCTCCAGCAGCAGCACGTACGCGTCGCGCGCCTCGCGGTCCAGCGCGCGCCCCGTGCTGCGCACCGCGCCCGACGTCGCGCCCACCTGCCGCACATACAGTTAACACTCCGCCACTCTGACTTGTATGGGATAACATAACGTTAGCTCCCTACATACTACACTGATAATATTATAAAGACTTTTCTCGAATATTTTAAATAGGAGGAGAAAATAACATTATATTTATAAAGGAAACCGCAGTGTTTTCGCGATGAGTTCACTTTCGTACGTATTGTGTACTCACCTCAAACCCTTCGACGGGGTTTAATATCCTGAATTCGATATGTTCATTGAGCGCCGCACCGAGTACGTTGAGTACGGCGATCGTCGTGGGTTTCGTGGAATTTTCAACAACTGAGCCGTAGTAGTCGGATTTCTGGAAGGCGAGGCCCGAGTTGTCGGCCTCGCGCACGCGCACCTCTACCCGCGCCGTGCTGGAGTACAGTCCGTCAGACGCGCGCACGCGCAGGCGGTACGCGCTCGCCAGCCCATCCGCGCGCGCCACGCTCAGCACGCCGCCCGGCGACAGCGCGAAGGCGCCGTCCGCGTCGCCCTCAATGATGTCGTACTTGACGTCGGCGCCAGCCGGGAGGTCGGGGTCGCTGGCCGTCAGCGTGCTCACGGTCACGCCGGCCGACGTCGGCAACAACACTGTTGCTTCGTAGACGGACTGCGCGAACGTCGGTGGACAGTCGTTGACATCGATCACGTCTACGATCACTTTAGCGACACTGCCCGACGGTAGTCTCGGCGTACCCATGTCGATGACCTGCGATGACAAGTGTCGTGAAGGCAAGCGATCGACAGCAGACTCACAGAGTGTGGTCGTGCGGCGCACTCACCCGGACGCTGAACTCGTGGCGGGCGGCGCGCTCGTAGTCGAGCGGCGCCGACAGGTGCAGCGCGCCGGTGGTGGCGTCGACGCGGAACAGCGCGGCGGCGGCGGGCTGCAGGATCTCGTAGGCGCGCTGGCGATGCGCGGGCCCGTCCGCGTCGTCCGTGAGCAGCACGAGCGGCGCGCCCGGCTCCGCGCCCGCGTCCGCCACCAGCGCGCCGCGCGGCGCCGCCTCGGACACTCGGCCGCGGTACTCACGCCGCCGCAGCGCCGGCGCCCACTCGTTGCGGTCCAGCACGTGCACCGACACGCGCGCCACGGCCGAGCCGCCACCCTAATGGATGATTACACAGACTCACTCTTTTAATTGAAACGGTAGAAAGAAATTAAAAATACACGGAATCTTCGCCAGCGTTTCCTGTGAGGATCATTTTCATTGAATCAGCAGTTGTGTTATTTTCATTTTATTGCTTGTAGCGACCACAAAAAACAACATACTACAAAAAGTATTACAGCGCCATCTATGATGCGACGGAGGAACTAACATCAATTTCCTACAAGTCGCAAGCAAAGTTTAAATCGACTTCAGTATATATAGAGAAACCCGATAACAACTAATGATATTTACCATGTTGATAGCGGTGACGGTTAAATTGTAGAAGTTCTGAGTCTCGTAGTCGAGCGGCGCGGCAGTCGCGAGCAGGCCGGCGGCAGGGTTGAGGCGGAACAGACCCTCGCCGCCCTCCAGCGAGAACCACGGCGCGCTCGCGCTGCGCACGTCCAGCGCGGCCAGCGGCGTGCCGGCCGGCTCGTTCTCCAGCACCTCGCACGACAGCTCGGCGGCGGCGAAGCGCGGCGGCGCGTCGTCTGGCTCCACCACCTGCACGTGCAGCGGCAGCGAGGCCGCGCGCGCGCCGGGCGGCGGGTTGGCGGCGCGCACGGTCAGCGTGTAGTCGCGCGGGCCGGCGGCCGGCAGCTGGCGCGCTAGGCGCACGTCGCCCAGCGCCGCGTCCACGGCGAACACGCCGCCCGCGTCGCCGCCCGCCAGCGAGTACACGATGCGCGCTGCGTCGCCCGCGTCGGGGTCGGCGGCGCGCAGCGCGGCCACGAGCGCGCCGGCAGGCGCGCCGCGCGACAGGCGCGCCTCGGCCAAACGCCGTCCCCACGCCGGCGCGTGCTCGTCTGCGTCGTGCACGCGCACCGTCACGCGCGCGTACGCACGCGACGCTTTCGGAGCTTGATCGCGCGCCCACACGGTGAGCTCGTGAACCGCGGCGCTTTCTCTGTGATTAGATAAAAGAAAATGAGTTTAAATCGCGGTCTCTGATTATTGTCATAGTGGTAGGTTTGTTTATCACTGACCTGTCGAGCGGGTGCGCAAGCTCGAGCACTCCGCTGAACTCGTGCAGGCGGAAGAGCCGCGCGGAGGCGGGGGCGCGCGCGGCGTGCACGCCGTACAGCAGACGCCCCGCGCCCGCACCCCCCGTGCCCCCCGTGCCCCCCGCGCTCGCCCGCAGCGCTACAAGCGCCTCGCCCACTCGCGTCGCCTCTGAAGTCTCCACGACATATTCCTCTTGTGTGAATGACACTCCACCTTCGTTTGCGTCATTGATGACGGTTATATTCACCTGTAAATACGATCGGACGAGTGGGTCACATGACAGTTTAATGAACACTGGGATAGAAAACTCGTCGCGCGGTTTCTTACCAGAGCGTACACCACATGCAAGCCGTCGGTGACAGAGATATTGAGTGAGTATTGTGACTGTCGCTCCCAGAGGAGACGACGAGCCAGAACTAGGCTTCCGTCTTCTCTTCCGATGTAAAACTCTTGCCGAGGGTCGCCATCTACCGGTTCGGATTGGTTTAAATTAATAATTATGTTTTGCGTTGCTGTCGTGTTTTAGAACTATTTATATTCGATTCACTCGTAAGTGTGTGTATCTAACAGATCGTATACCCGATATGGTGTAGTAAAGAGCATCGCCATCGGGGTCAGTGGCTTGCAGCACGGCCAGCAGGAAGCCGGGCGCGTCGAGCTCGGCCACCTGCAGGGGCGGCGGCGCGGCCAGCGCGGGCGCCGCGCCGCCGCCGCGCGCCACGCCGCGCACGCTGGCGCGCGACACGCTGCAGCGCGGCCGCGGCCCGCCGTCGCACGCGCGCACCTGCGGCATGAGCATGTTAGCCAACCCGGTCTTAAGCTGTCGGTAGACGCAGGAGCTGAGCCGAGCGAGCCTACCGTGACGTCGTAGGAGTCGCCGGGCGCGAGCGCCAGGCGCGGCGCCATGTACAGGCGGCCGCTGGCGGCGTGCACGCGCAGCAGGCCGCGCGCGGGGCCGCGAGCGCGCGCCCAGTAGCGCACGGTGCCGTTGGCGCCCTCGTCCGAGTCGAACGCCACCACCTGCCGGAGGAACACACCGTGAAGCGCCACTCGCACTGCGGTCGCGGTCACTGGAGCGTGCACACACATGCGAGTGAGCCTCACCGTGGCGACGTAGAGGCCGAGGGGCGCGGGGTCGTCGTACAGGTCCCAGGACGCGCGCGCGCCTGAGCCCTCGTCGTCGTCGTCGGCCTCCCACTCGGTGCTGCTCTCGTCGGCGGGCGCGGCGACGTCGCCGGCCGCGTCGCCCTGAGGAGAACACCACGCTGATGCACACTAGCACTCCACACACACTGTTGTTAGAACTCGCCCGGTTATGACACTTCTCGAACACTTCTCAAGGCTCTCGCTACGGTACAGGAATACCAACCTATGAAGTTAATAAAACTTACCACTCCACGCGTTACTCATCAATGTTATAGCATGCATAAATAAGTTTGACGTATAAACTTTGCAGTTATAATAAGTCAAGTGGACGAGCGTACCTGTGGCAGGGCGTGAACGCTGGGCTGGTGGGGTGTGAGGGGCGTGAGGGGCGTGGGGGGCGCGGGCACGCGGATGTCGTAGAAACGCTGCGCGAACACGGGCGCGTGGTCGTTGACGTCGAGCAGGCGCACGGCCACGCGCGCCGTGCACGCCAGCTCACCGTCGGACGCCTGCACCTCGAGCGCGTGGCTGGCGGCTGCCTCACGGTCCAGCGCGCGACCCGTCGTCACTATCTCACCTAAGCAGAGAAAACAATATTATTAACACTTGCATTATATGGGTGCGATCTTCTGCGGTCATGTTACAAATACAATAGAGCACTTTTATTTAGGCATTAATTAGGTCGTCGAGATGTGGTGCTGGAGGCAAAGGCTCAGAGTCTCATAGACTGAATTTCGCACTAATGTCTTTCTAAGAACTCGGTACATCTGTCCCTACAGGAGTCTCTACGTGATTAAGAATGTCTCTTAGGTAAGAATGTCAATAAGAAGTATTATTGAAAAGTAAAGCAACAGTATCACAGTCTAGTATTCAGATTACACAAAAGGCGGTAGGGAATAATTTAGGTATCATGATTGTGTTACTCTTGGCGGTGCAGTACCGGTGTGTTCGTCGATAGAGAAGAGGCCGTCGGGGTTGCCGGCCACGATGGAGTAGGAGACGTTGGAGGGCGCGGCGTCGGCGTCCGCGGCGCGCACGGTGGCCACGTGCGTGCCGGCCGCGCAGTGCTCGGGCACGGCGGCCGCGTACGCCGCGCGCGCGGGCCACGGCGCCATGTCGTTCACGTCCTCCACCTCGATGTACACCTGCGCACAAGCCCAGCGGTCACTAATTACCAACCTCTGCTTATATGACTTCGCTGGCTCTCTTATTACCTAAAGGCTTTCGGTTTTTTAGGGTTCCATTGCCAAATGGTAACAAAGGAACCTTTGGATTCCGTCTTTCTGTCTGTCCGTCCGTATGTCACAGTGTTTTCATTCCGAGACTATTGGCGCCACACGGTCGAAATTTGGAGAGTAGGCGAATTCTATGACCCGCCACACAGATAGGATGTGAAATAAAAATAGGGTCCTGCATACATGTAACTGAGAGATGAAAAAATATTTAGTATGTAACTGTGTGAGGTGTCTATCGATAGCTAGTAGTTTTCAAAGTCATGAAAATTTCCAAAAATAGTGCGCCACCAATTTTTAAAGAATTGGAGGAAAATTGTGAAAAAAAATAGGTTCGTAGAACGAAAAAAAACTTTCAACGAAAATTGGTTTGAATAAGATTTCATGTTTCGTTTTTGATATATGGGACTTTTTCATCAAACTGCAGTAGTAACTTTATTTTTCATCAACATAGTATGAAAAACAAATTTAGTTTGGCTGTTGAGTGTGAAGGGGTTCCGATATTTTTTGTATGGGACCTGGCACAGCAAACATCCCTGTGCCCCACCATCCGCCATACTCTTTGACGTTTGTCATTCGCATTTCCTCACACTTTTAATGTTATACCACGTCACAAAAAAATTAAAAAAACCGGCCAAGTACGTGTCGTACTCACACGCACACAGGGTTCCCACCAAACATTTTTTTTTTTTTTTTTAATATTATTAAATTATTTTTATATGTAACAGCAAAACTAAATTTGTTTTTCATAGTATGTTAATGAAAAACAAAGTTACTGCTGCAGTTTGATGAAAAAGTCCTATGTCTCAAAAACTAAACATTATATCTTATTCAAACCAATTTTCGTTGAAAGTTTTTTAACCGACTTTTAAAAAAGGAGGAGGTTCTCAATTCGGATGTTTGTATTTTTTTTTTTTATGTTTGTTCGCGCATATTACTCAGTCGCTTGCCAACCGATTTGGGAAAATTCTTTTTTTGTTGGAAAGGGTATACTTTCCGAATGGTCCCATAGTCACCAAGTCGGGATCTGGTGATGGAATCTTGGCGAAATCGAGGGAACTCTTCAAATTTTATAGGAAAACGTACAGTGATTTTGGTATTTTCTACAACAAGTAAAGCATTTGCGTCCAATAAGATCCATTCTACCATCAGATCTGACGATGAATCCAAGAGACAGGCTTAGGAACTCCATAACAAGGCAATGAATCTTAGCTGTGTTTAGGCTTGTTGGAATTGTAACGGTATGCACTTTACAGGTGTATACACCGATTACGCTGAGGTTTATGATCCGATTTGCGTGATTCTTCTTTAGTTTGATGTGGAATACCTGCCATTTGGTCCCATAAATTAAAATTTTTGTTATATGTAAATTTTTCACGTATGTACACCGATTTCTCCGTGATTACTGGACCGATTTAGATGATTTTTCATTCATTTGGTAGAGAAGCTTGCCCGGTGGAGCCATATGAATTTTATTATCTTTGCTTAGGTGCTTTTTGAGTCATCATCTTTATTATGCATTTTGTCCTTTGTCGTATGTATGGACGATGTGCTGGTGTCTAGTTACAATGTAAAAATTATACTTGACTAGGATTAAAGTGAGATACCACAACTGAAAAGGCTAAAATAAAAACTTTTTTACAAAAAAAAATAACCGACTTCCATAAAACACTAAAAAGTCGCAAATAATTTTAGTTTCGGAAGTCGAGTCGGTGGCAAAAAAGTAAATGAAACAAACAAGTCACCGACTAGACTGCCGAAACTAAAATTATTTGCGACTTTTTAGTGTTTTATGGAAGTCGGTTATTTTTTTTTTACGTTCTATAATCCTAAATATTATCAGAATTTTCATCCTCTTACTTTAGAAACTAGAGGGGGGGGACACACTTCACTTTAGAAAAAAATGATGTTAGAAAACTCAATATCATTTTTGAAGACCTATCCATAAATAAGTACCCCACACGTATGGGTATGATAATTTTTTTTTTTTGAGTTTCAGTTCTAAGTATGGGGAACCCTCAAAATTTATTGTTTTTTTTTCAATTTTTGTGTGAAAATCTTAATGCGGTTCACAGAATACATTTACTTACCATGCATGAACTATGCAGATACAGTATACGGTCCGCGCCTGTTAGCCCGCACAGATCGGCTCATCCAAAGGGTACAAAACGCTTGTGCCCGGTTTTGTTATAAAATTCCCCCCAGAAGCCATGTAACCCCGGTCTTAAATAAGCACTACACACTTAAAATGAAATCGAGACGCAAGTTGCACTTGGCGTGCCTTCTGTTCGGTATCATAAAAAGTCAAAAACCGGACTATCTGTACAATAAGTTGAGTTGGATAGCTAGTACCTACACGAGAATGCGATAGAAGGCAATGTTCGCAACAACTTGCGTCTCGTTCTCATCGTACGGCGGCTTTCAGAGGCAGTTTTCGATATGCGGCATCAAAGATTTGGAATAATCTGCCACCACCAATTCGATCATCAAACTCGACTGATATTTTCAGAAAACGCTTACGGCAGTACTTGATTGATGCACAACGGAAATTGGACATGGTCAATATGAATGTCTCGCTTATATAATTGTCAATTTCAGTGGAATGTAGTGTATGGGTTAGTGTAGTGCGAACAAGTGTAGAACAATATAATTAGATCAGCCTGACACAACAAACAAAATACTCGCTTTATTCGATATTTTCTTAAACACTTACCTTGTTTTGTGTTATCTTGCTTTTTTATTATCATTAGTTCACTACTATTTTAAATCTCTCTGAGCGGTCTAAATTAACTTATGTAACATGTTCGTTTCTAGCTCACAAAAATATCTTTCATCATTTTCATATATTTATTAGTATACCCGCAGCTACAAAAAAATTACTACAATAAAAATGTGCAATTTATGCCAACGCCATCGGTGGTTCGTGCATCACACTCGACCGCGTGCGGCGCAGTGTGTTGCGACGGACTAAAATGGTATGTTATGAAATACCTGTTCCCAGTTTTAAAATAGTTTTATTTTTACCATTATTTTAGTTTATTTTCATAAAACACTACATAATATTATTATATCACAATATTTATTTATTTACTGTATTTACTGACATCCGTACACTCACCATTTAGGTTCAGTTGAAAACCAGCGTCGGGCACTAGTTGTCCGGCTATTTGCTGAACTGGGCCTATTTGGCGCTGCCGTGAGTCACACAGTATTTCTTGTTTAGTTTCTTATTTTTATATTGTTTTTCTTTTTTTATATTGTGTGTACTTGTGGCAATTGCGCCAATAAACGTTTTTTCTTTCTTCTTTCTTCTTTTCTTACCAAGTTTCAACAGTATAGTTCTTATAGTTTCGGAATAAAGTGGCTGTGACATACGGACGGACAGACAGACAGACAGACATGACGAACCTATAAGGGTTCCGTTTTTTGCCGTTCGGCTACGCAACCCTAAAAAAATGCTTCATTTTTTCACATTTTTGAAATCAAATACAATCTCGGAAACCGTATCACTTACGAGACTCATCACTAAATCATTTTCGTTTGTAATCAGTTACTCTGTCAATTGACATATGTTTTTTGACTGCCCGAAATGGCGGTGTGCCAACGAAGTCGGATGTTAAAGGTGGATGTTTTGTTGATATGAATGACAGTTGAAAATATTTTTGTATAGTGTTTGGTGCTACGGAACCCTGTGTGTGCGATTACGACTCGCACTTGGCAAACACTTTGCATTTAAAATTGCCAATTAGCAAGTACAGACCAGAGCACGTAGTACAAATATTCATATTCAGTTGTGAAACATAATGAAACGATAGGTACCTGCACGCAGGCGTGGCGCGGCACGAGGCCGTGGTCCTGCGCGCACAGCGTGAGCCAGTAGTGCGCCGTGGACTCGCGGTCCAGCGGCGTCAGCGTGCGGATCACACCTGCGGTCAGACATCAATGTGTTACCGCTACAGACAGTGTGTGTGACGCTGGACATTTCCCTATAGGTTTTTTCTTATTTCTCCTATATTTATACTATATATATTAGGTTTTCAAAAAAACTCCATCAAAATGCAGAGGGAGTTTTAACTTAGACAGTAAGTTCAGAAGGAGAGACTGAGGTAGGTTCGACAATAAGTCCAGGTTAAATAAAATAATATGACACGTTATAAAACTTTGTTCATTGACCATGTTTTATTTATATCTGTTCCGTTCTTCTTTACTTAAATTAGTGTCCAGATTACGTTACATATAAGTAGATAATAATTGATATGCACTGGGATAAAAAGAAAAGAAAGATGTTATGATGATGATATTTATTTGTTTGGTTGAACACGCTAATCTCAGGAACTGCTGGTTCGAATTCTTTTAGTGTTGGATGGTGGCCCAATTATCGAGGAAGCCTATAGGTATAGGCTATAATATAACATCACGCTACGACCAACAGGTGCGGAGCATCAATGAAAAATGTTGCAAAAACGGGGAAAATGAGACGCAGACGAAGTTGCGCGGGTCATCTGGTGTGATAATAATTTCCCAACAGTTTATACACATAGTCAATTTGCTTATGAATTTAGTTGGGTGAGTGTTGACTCTTGTACATGTACGCATGTGTACCTGCGTCGTCAACCGAGAAGTGCGCCATGCCGGAGCCGGCCACGAGGTAGTAGGCGAGGCGCGAGTCGCGGCCGGCGGGGTCGGCGTCCGCCGCCGCCGCCGTCAGCGCCTCCGCGCCGCGCGCCGCGTCCTCGCGCACGCCGCCCAGCAGCACGGCGTGGTCGGCGAACACCGGCGCGTGCATGTTCTCGTCCACGTCCACCACCTGCCCATGTTCAACATTACGTATCACTTTGGTAAAACAACAATGACGACTTGAAAGTCTATTGTAACGTGGGTACCTCTACGATGACCGTCGCTTCCGACCACAGCGCTGGCTGACCGCCGTCCGTTGCACGCACTGTCACACCGTATACCTACAATAAATTTAATTTTTAAATACGTGTGAAATTTTGAGTCAAAGTTCTGTTTGCATCTCTAATTTAGTCCGTTATTGATGTTTATAGCTTACTTGTCTCTCCTCAAAATCCAAAAGCTTAGCCGTGCGCAAGGTGCCAGACGTGGCATCGACGGTGAAGACCACGTCGTCGGGCGCCTGGTCGGGCAGCGAGTAGGTGACGACGCCGCCCGCACCCAAGTCCGGGTCGAAAGCCTCGACGACGGCCACCAGCGTGCCCGCGGGCACATCCTCGCGCACGCGCGCGCCGTACGTGCCGAGCACGAACTTGGGCGCGTTGTCGTTGACGTCGTCCACGGCCACGCGCACCAGCGCCTCGGCGTGCAGGCCGCCGCCGTCCGTGGCGCGCACTGTGAGCTCGTAGAGCGCGCGCCGCTCGCGGTCCAGCGCCGCGCACACGCTCAGCACGCCGCTGTCGCGCTCCACGCAGAAGTCGCCGTCGCCGGCGCCGCTCACGCTGTACGTGATGCGGGCGAAGTCGCCCGCGTCGCGGTCCGTTGCGTTGGCGCGGAAAATAGACGTACCATTCAGCGCGTTTTCGGTTACACGAAAGCTCGCAAGGGTCTTTTCAAAGCGTGGTCTATTATCGTTGACGTCGAGCACGGTGACGGGCAAGAGGCGAGAAACAGAGTGTTGGGGCGTACCCAGATCATACACTGTGATATTAAGATAATATTCACTCTCTCGTTCGCGATCTAAGTAGCCGATCACCTGAAGCTCGCCCGTGTCCGGATCGATGCGGAACGCGGAGTCAGCGTCTCCTCCGGAGATGCCATACACGAGTAATCCGTTGTAGCCGAGATCGCGATCACGTGCTCGTAGCTTCACTAGAGATGTACCGAGCGCGACCGACTCGTTCACTTTCACCTCTACGGGAAAATCAAGGAATTCGGGAGCATGTAGGTTCTCACCATAGCGAGAAGGAGCCAAAGAAAATTCATCAGAGAGATCTAGGGGTGCGTTGCTGCGCTCGGCAGCCGCCAGCAGCTCGGTGAGGCGGCGCGCGACGCCCGTGTCGCGGCACTCCAGCGCGCCCGCGTCCGTCCCCACGCCCGCTCCACCGCTGCTCACCAGGTGCAGCGTCAGCGACGTGGCATCGGCGAAGTGCGTGCCGTCTGTTGCCGTCACGTTCAGCAATCTTGAGTCAGCGCGGACGTCGCTCAGGTCGCAGGAGAGACTCATGACGCCGGTGCCTGCGTCTAGCGCGAAACAGTTGTCTTCATTTCCGCCGATGATTCGGTATGACACTACGTCACCAGCATCGAAGTCGATCGCTGAGAGAGTGACGATCTCCGAGCCGATGGCGAGCCGTCGCGGCAGGTAGCCCACGCAGTCGACGCGCTCGAACTGAGGCCGGTTGTCGTTGACGTCTTCGAGCCGCACTACGAGCCGCATCTCGGCCTGCCTGCGATACGGCACTCCCCAGTCACTAGCTCGTATCCGCAGCATGTACTCGCGTCGCATGCTCTCATAGTCCAGCAGGCGTGTTGTGCGTACAGCGCCTGAAAAGTGATCCACGTCGAATGGGACCGGCTGTAAGTTGGCAATACTGTAGGAGATGTACGCGTTATCTCCGGAATCTGCATCCCGAGCTATAACGCGTGCGACCACGGCGCCGCTAGGTCCGTTCTCCTGCACCATCACCTCTGTCACTTCCCGTTCAAAAATGGGGTCGTTGTCGTTCGAGTCGAGTATGGTAATTTTTACTTTTGCAGACGATTGTTTTCGTGTACCGGCATTACCCTGATCTATAGCCGACACAGTCAGTATGTAAAGTGCTTTGTCTTCGGCGTCTAGCGGAACTGCAGTATATAATACGCCCGTATCCGGATTTACATAGAATTCTTCTCCTTCGTTGCCACCGACTACTTCGATATAAACACGAGCGTTTCGTCCTTCGTCACGATCGCTCACTTTGAGTCTGATGACGGGCGTATTCGGCGGCACAGTCTCTGGGATGCTCGCCTCGTACACCTCGCGACTGAACACGGGCGCATTGTCGTTGGCGTCGACGAGCGCGACGGGCAGCGTGAGGTAGGACGCGCGGGGCGGGCGGCCAGCGTCCACGGCGCGCAGCGTGAGGTTGTAGCCGGCGGGCGCGCGCTCGCGGTCCAGCAGCGCGTGCACCAGCACGTCGTACTCGCCCGCCTGCGCCGACGCGCGCACACGGAAGTGCCCGTCGGGGTCACCGTCCACGATTTCGAGGCTAGCGATGCGCCCGTGTTCTCCGGCATCTTCGTCGCTTACCTCCACTATGGCATAAATCTCAGCAGTGGAGTTTTCCACTAGCTCAGGCATCCTTCGTACGTGGAGCTCCGGAGCGTGTAGATTAACCCGTTTGACTCGCACGGCGACAGAGGCGCGCGCAGCCGGCGCGTTCTCACCTCGCGCGAGCAAGGAAGCACGGTCGCGAGCCAGTACGGTGATCTTGTGATGCGTAGTCTCGGCCGCCGACAGCGGGCGGGTGATGGTGATGACGCCCGTCGTCGGATGAATGGCGAAACGGTCAGTGGGCTCCGCCAGGCTATAATAGATCTCGCCGTTGAGGCCGAGGTCGGCATCCTCGGCGGTGACGCGTGCAACGCTGGAGTGCAGTGGTGCGTCCTCCGGCACGACGGCTTCATAGTCGGTGGGGTAGAACAGAGGGCTGAGGTCGTTCTCGTCAGCGACGGACACAGCCAGCACGGCGTCGGCTTCGAGCTGGCGGCCGCCGGGGAGCTGCGCGGTGGCACGCACGTCGAGCCGGTACGTGTCGCGCCGCTCGCGGTTTAGCACATCGGCGTGGCCGGCACGGGTGCGGATGGACAGGAAGCAGAAGTCACCGACGGTGCGCTCCTCCGCCTTAAAAAACTTGTCTTTGTCTCCGTGGCGGATACGGAAGCGCACGCGCGCGTCCGGCGCGGGCAGGCGCACGCCGAGCGGGTCGGCGGCGGGCGGCTGCTGCGCGTACGTGCGCGGCGGACTGTTCTCTGGGATGCTCAGGTTGAAGAGCGCGGCTGTGAAGCGCAGCTCGGGGGGCGCGGGGGGAGGGCCGGGCCCGCCGCTCACCCGCCACACCAGCCCCAGCACCGCCGCCAGCGCCAGCCAGGCGCGCACGCCACGCATCGCTCTACACACTGCGCCGACAAACTGAAAATAGCAATCATCAATACTGAATAATCCTGTCGACAGTGATAAAGTTGAGAGATTTCCAGTTATTCAGGGATTGTTTCAAATAACTGATAATATAATAAGAGCTACCTCATAAAGTGTGTGTGTGAGCGTGAGGAGGTGCGCGGCGCGCGCGCAGCACTGGTCACGCAGTCAGTCGTAGCGGCGCGCGCATGCCCGAGATCCTGCAATCAAACACGGGCATGAAACATCATGTTGAATTCAATTTACATTGTATCATCACAAACAAAAAATAGGTACCTATAAGAACAAAGAAAGCACAGAAAATAAACGTTATGATATGGTGATTATATTGATACCTACGTAGGTACTACGTACGTACCTAGGTACCTACGTACCTGGGGGTTCCGAACCATACTTTATAATAACGTATCCTACTTTTTTCTTAATAACCCCCAACCAAACAAAAGGGGCGTAATAAGTGTGTAACGTATCAACCGATTTTGATTAGGTTTTTTTCGTTAAGGTGACAGTCTTCGACATGTTTTCCATAGAAACTTCGGGGGGGTTTTACTCCACTGTTTGACACTGAAGATCCAAAGTAAATGATATGGTATTGTCTCATTATTAATTTTGTCTGTACGGAAACAGAATAGGAAAATAAAAAGCCATTAAAAAGTTACGAGCTATCAAAGATTCGTTTTTCAACTTTGGTCGTAAATTAGTAATAAAAGAAGTGTCAAAGGGGTTCGAACATTTTTGTATGGGGCCTGGCATATCTAGCCGCCGCCATCTGACTCATATGGCGATCTTTACTTCTAAAATCTCGGAAACGTGACACTTTAGGATACCATGTTACTTAACATTTTTTGTTTGTATAATTGTCCCCTATCCAAATATACCACTTTTATCGTGCTCGGAAATTTTGAAAAAAAAAATCAAGATGGCGGCGGCTAGATATGCCACAAAGGTTCGTACCCCTTTCCAAAACATAGTCAGTACCGACACAGCACCATTATCAAATAATTCAATACATTTTATTTGTAATTGATACACGCAGTGGTTTTTTCATAAAACACTATCTTCCAAAGGCCTTTTCGTATTTTTTTGCGCGCTTTACGTTTCGGAACGCCGTGTGTGTGCGTACAAACTAGATGTGCGTGAAGACTAACGTCTAACTGCTCATCACTGATACTATCTGATACCATCTCTGTCGGGAACGATGGCAAGTGAGACAGTGTGCTTTTCGGCCACGGCCACCAGTGAGTTCGAGCCCGCGACTAGTGAAACCTTAAGGTGGCTCAATCGAGAGTGTTCTTAGCTATCGTCGACAACTCTGGTTCTCTGTCGGATCACCTCGACCCGGATGCGATCCCTCAGAGAGACGCATAGCCCGTCAATAGCTCGCTAAACGACCTTACATTTATGGAACCGAAAAAAAAAACAACTTACATTACACGTTATATATTTTAATGTTTTTAAGGGAAAGGATAGGATAAATTTTCATTGACAGAAATGACGCACTTTCAGACTCATTCGTTAATCCCTACATTATCATCATAATTTCAGCCCATAATCACCTCGACACCCACTGCCGGTTATACGGCCTTTCTTTCTTCTTTCACACTGCTGGGTTCTACTTGGCCTCAAAGGCTGAATTAAAAAAAAACCGTCCTCTCTTGTCTTGTATTTCACGATTTTACATCCCACGCTTTCACGATGGGTACGTATTTGAATATCGAAGATTAAAATACCTACTGTTAAAATATCGATGTTCAAAACATCGAAAATGGAAATATCGAACAACCCTAAAATCGAAAATTAAAATAACGAAAGTTCATATTATCGAATGGTTAAATAACCTACGTCCAATAATCTAAAATCTAAATATCTACAAAAGTTACATCGAAAGATCCAAATATCGAAATACAATCTATCGAACGTCATAAATATCGATGGATACATATATTATTTGAACATCGAAAATTAATATACCTACGTGTAAAAATTGGTTAATTTTCAACAATTAATACATTCATTAAAAAAAAGTATAAAATAAAAATACGTACAAGTTAAAATATCGAACTGATTTTGGATTCGATTTCCGGCTGAGACAAAGTGTTATTGGGATTTCTTCTTACAATAAGTAGTATGAGTGGAAAAAGGTTGCTTGTGCAACGTCTCCGGCGCTACGGGAAGTGCAACCCCTTCGCGCCTCCGGATTTTTATATATACTCTAGGGGTAACAGCCAAAAGACTACGTAAATTCGGGGTGCCCCAATTCAGTTTTGGAACAATTCATCATCATCATCATCAGCCTATATTGTTCCCACTGCTGGGACGCAGGCCTCCTCTCTATGAGAGGGAATGGGCTGTAATCCACCACGCGGGCCCAGTGCGGGTTGGTAGATGTCACATGTCTTCGAATTTTTAGTTCTAGGACATGCCGGTTTCCTCACGATGTTTTCCTTCACCGTTTTGAGAGCAGCGACGATGAAATAAATTACACAAAGTAATGCGCCTGCCTGGGTTCGAACCTACGACTTACTGCTCGTAAATCGGGGCTGCTACCACTGGGCCACCGCTGCTCGTTGGAACAATTACGACCTATTTTATCCATGAAAATCAGTGTACAGTGTACAAGCATTTAGAGCAGGTCTTTAAATTAAAATATTTTCTTGATAGTCAATAATAATAATTATGTTGTGCTACTAAAGTTAGTGACAGAACCGTATCGTCTCGCTCGTCTTGTCTGCCCTACCCCTAGAGTGTAATTTAGAATCGCGTAGGCGCGGAAGGGCGAGGCAGCCCGCGAGCTGAGGAGCATGTGGTTTTAACACCCGCCGCCGCAGCTGAGGTTGGCCGGCGAAGCCGGCCAACAAGCCGAAGCTGCGATGGTGAGCGTTTAGACCATCTGCGACGTTAAGCTCGCGTGGGACTGCCGGAGCCCTGCAGCGCCGGAGCCGTGACAGAAACCATGCTTGCTTGCATGTTGCATGATTGCTGCATGCTTGTTTGCTAAAAAAAAAAACAAGGAAAACCTCATGTAATGTATTTTAATTATTTTTACATAATAAAAACCCAAAATAAAACACATTTGTACGCAAATGTACGATATAATCAGTGACAATAATATAAAAAATACAAAATATTAAACAAAAAATCCTTCTTCCTTTATTGAAAAATCGAAAACATAACTAGTAGGTATTTTTAACTTAGAACTTAGACTTATTAAATGTTTGAAATTAGGCATAATGTCATTCGATATTTTGAATCATTCCAAATTTTAATAACTCGGCAATACTCGGCATTTCAATCTTTGACGTTTTAAGCGTAGGTATAACAATTTTCGACATTTTGATACAATCGATATTTCAATTTTCGATGTTTTGAACGTTGGTATTTTAAGCGTAGGTATTTTAATTTTCGATATTCAAATATGTACCCTTTCACGATGTCTGTCAGTGGATATTAGATTTTTAAAAGTGGATTTTGTAAAAGTTATTTATTCATTTTATTAACAAAGTACTGACAAATCAAATTATAAAATTCTTCTCACAAAAATTCAAACATTCTGACAGTATCACCTTCCATTCATTTGCAATCACATCAAAATCTGTGTTCCGAGTTCAGGAGAGCGTTAATAGCGGCTAATGTCCGAGGAATAGGTGACTTGGAGCGTGCAACCGTACGGCAAGGTGGAACAGCCAGTAAGCGGTGTTTCCTGTCACGACAATAATTGTCTGGGACAAATAGTTTGCAGATCTCTTTATGCAGATCAGGAACATCAATAATCCCCCTTAGAATTTTAAATATCACAGTCATCTGATCGCGTGACCGTCGTACTTCTAAAGAGTTGAAACCTAGGTAACCCAACAGGAATTTAGTGGGATACAAGAAAGGATAAAGCCCGTTCAAGTGCTTGCAAAGGTATCTAAGGAAAGCTTTTTGAACTTTTTCTAAAGCTAACGCATACTGCTTCTCAAAAGGATTCCATACGCACGCACTAGACTCCAGCTTGCTACGGACCAGTGCCCCATAAACAAGCTTGATAACGTGAGGGTTGTGGAAGTCACGACAGTTCCTTAAAACAAAGCCAAGGACTCCTTAGCAGTGGATGTGATGTGGTCGTGAAAAGTGAGCTTACGGTCGAATATGACTCCCAGGTCTTTCATGGAATCAGTTCTTGTAATTGTATCTCCGTTCAGTTTGTATGGAAAGTTGACTGGGTGCCGCATTCGACCGATAGACATCACGTAACATTTTGATTTATTGAACTCCATTTTGTTTTCTAAACTCCACTTATATACTGAATCAATGTCTGATTGCAGAGCTTGGCAATCGCGCTCAGATGTTATTTCATAATATAGCTTTAAGTCATCAGCATATAAGAGGCATCTAGCATTCGCAACTACATCAGGGAGGTCATTAATTACCAAAATTAAAAGGAGAGGGCCGACTACCGAACCTTGACTCACACCCGAGCGAGTGTGGTATGGGAGTGACTCGTACAAACCCAATCTGACAAATTGTTGTTGGTCCCGCAAATAATCTGCAAGAAGCCTTAGAAGCCCTGGAGCAACACCTATCGCGCTGAGCTTTGACAGCAAGACGTCATTGTTGAATCTGTCGAACGCCTTTTGAAAATCAAAGTAAAGTACGTCTACCTGCCTGCGATCAAGACTAGTAGAGATATAATTAACTTGTGTAAGTAAGTTAGTAAGTAGTAGTGTGTAAGTCGGTTCTTCTCCATAGGAAACGACCAACCCGAAACGAGCACCTTTTTGTCGACGTTTTACAAGTGCCCATGTAGGCCTATGTGAAATAAAAATATTTTGATTTTGATTGAGTATTGACGGATCTTTTTTCGCGAAAGCCATGCTGCTCATTGCACAGGTACTGTTTGACTTGCTTGTAAATTCCTTGATGTTAGACATTCTCGAAAACTTTTGCGGGAGAAGATAGTATCGCTATTGGACGATACTCTGGTATGGGAGTCACATGTGATATCTTCCATTGTGGTGGATGGATAGACTTACCGACCGGATTTTAGTGCCAAATTGAAAATGTGGTTTAGGGGCCGAATGAGAAATTCCTTTCCTTCTGTTAAGAACCACGGAGGAATATTATCAGGACCAATAGAACTGTTGAGTTTTATTTTATATATCTATTCCGGTGCTTATATCACTTTCGGCGAAGCTTAGTATATTAATGTAATTACTAACATTGCAGCTGCTTGGATTTGCTATATTCTCGAGGTCTGATGACTGTACCATCAAGGTGGACTTGAGGGTAAGGTGTTTAGGAAACTGCTTTAGTAAAAGTAGGTTAAGTTGAGTGACGCCTTTGGATCGATACAATTAATAAATATAAGTCCATTTTTATATCAATTTTATCATTTTTTATTATTAGTAACGCTGCACAAACATTGGATTTAATCTTGATGATAAAATATAAAGCGGGCGGCGGCGGCGCGGCGTGTGGTGCGGGCTGCGGCGCCTAGCCAAGATAAAGTAACGGTTTCGCTGTTTGTGTATTTTGATGACCAAAATAATATGTAGATATTGCATTCATGTCGTTACATTGTTGGTAAAAATGAATCCAGCACCTATTCTGAACCCTGACCCTGATCCTTTGATTCATGACAAGAAATGGTCTGGCCCTGTTTAATAAACGTTAGAATCCGACAATTTTGTAAATAAGTGACATATTTGTAAAATTGTATGACAAGTGCTGTTTAATATACTTTACAAGTATGTAAGAATTTTACAAGTAAAAACATTACAAATATTACCATTACAAAATGCTATTTAATAAACATTTACAAGTGCAGAAACGCCTGTAGATTTCGATGACAATATTGTATCTACTGTACCTAATTGTAAGCTAAAAATTACATAAAATGTAAATGTTTGTTCAAGATTTCTAAATCGAGGGTAGATTTAAAAAATCTTAAAATTTGGTTTTAGCATTTGGTTTCCAGACATTTCTTAATTACTTTTCTATTAATTTGATTCATAACGAAAGTCATGGAGCACAATAACAAAATCACGATTCTGTCTCTATATAGTTACTAGCTGTCCCGCGCAACTTCGTCTGCGTCACATTTTCCCCGTTTTCGCAACAAATTTCATTGCTGCACCGCTCCTATTGGTCGTAGCGTGATGATATAAAGCCTATGTCCTTCCCCAGGTTGAAATCTATCTTCTTGCTAAATTTCATTAAGATCCGATCAGCCGTTTAGTCGTGAAAAGGTAACAAACAAACAGAGTGACTTTCGCATTTATAATATTAGTAAGGATTAGTTTGGATGAGAATAAAGAAGTTTTATTCGGTCGATTTAGTGAAAACTAACTCACGATATGAAAATAAAAAAACTTTTTTACAAAAAAAAATAACCGACTTCCATAAACACTAAAAAGTGGCAAATAATTTTAGTTTCAGCAGTCGCAGTCGGTGACTTGTTTGTTTCATTTACTTTTTTGCCACAGTTTTTATTTTAGCCTTTTCAGTTGTGGTATCTCACTTTAATCCTAGTCAAGTATAATTTTTACATTGTAACTAGACACCAGCACATCGTCCATACATACGACAAAGGACAAAATGCATAATAAAGAAGATGACTCAAAAAGTACCTAAGCAAATATAATAAAATTCATATGGCTCCACCGGGCAAGCTTCTCTACCAAATGAATGAAAAATCATCTAAATCGGTTCAGTAATCACGGAGAAATCGGTGTACATACGTGAAAAATGTATATATAACAAAAAAAAATATAAAATGAAAACTATATGGCCAAACTATATTATTTTTTTATGGGACCAAATGGCAGGTATTCCACATCAAACTAAAGAAGAATCACGCAAATCGGATCATAAATCTCAGCGTAATCGGTGTATACACCTGGAAAGTGCATACCGTTACAATTCCAAAAAGCCCAAACACAGCTAAGGTTCATTGCCTTGTTATGGAGTTCCGAAGCCTGTCTCTTGGATTCATCATCAGATAATCTGATGGTAGAATGGTTCTTATTGGACGCAAATGCTTCACTTGTTGTAGAAAATACCAAAATCACTGTACGTTTTCCTATAAAATTTGAAGAGTTCCCTCGATTTCGCCAAGATTCCATCATCAGATCCCGACTTGGTGACTATGGGACCATTTGGGAAGTATACCCTTTCCAACAAAAAAAGAATTTTCCAAATCGGTTGGCAAGCGACGGAGTAATGCGCGAATAAACATAAAAAAAAAAAAAAATACAAACATCCGAATTGAGAACCTCCTCCTTTTTTAGAAGTCGGTTAAAAAGTGGAAAGATGCGGAACAGTTGAAATCTTTGAGCATCTTTAACAAAAACTGGAAATACCTGCGCGCAGTTGCCGTTCACCCAAATATACATCATCACTACTGTCTCTACTTCCACTACTAGTTGTTAGCACCATTTATAATGTATAACAATTCAATTTCTTCACTTATTGACGTACAAAATTGTAAAGTTCTGACACAAGGCGAGTCCACCTGTCGGAATTGTTCTACAATTAACAAAATAATTATGTAAATTTATAGTTACAATTGTGCGTTCAATAAAACAGTTTTCCTTACAAATATGTAAATTATCACCTTTATAGAGAAAATGTTTATTAAACAGAAATATGTCAGTTTTCCACCACGGTAAAGTTGTAAGTTGTATTCTTTATTATACAGAAACTTGTAGACTTGTTACTTGTAAAATACAATTACAATTTGTAACGTTTATTAAACAAGGCCCTGGATGATTTGAAAAACTAAGAAATTTATTTCTGCTACACATTTGCGTCATAGAATCGGCCATTATTGCTTTGGCTTTCTCAATTTGATCCAAAGATTGTTACCATAATTAAAAGTAATTTATATATCAGGCTGATACATCAGCACATCACCTCATTCAGATGGGCAGACGATCCATGTAATATATACTGGTATTCTGTTGCAACCGGTTAGATTGAAAGCCGACCCTAATATAATTGGGAATGGCTAGACTAGACGTAGATATGTATACATTGTGAGACACAAAACAACAGAACGGGATCAGGAGTTAGAGCAGAGCTGTACGTGCCTCCAGGTCCTACTCGTGAGTAGGGCGCTTGCTTATAACATTACGTATGGTATGGTGGCCTACTTGCTATCCGTGAACTGATAACAGTCCACGCATGTTTGTATAATCCTATTAAGTATTATCTGGTTGCGCGATAAGCATTGGCTTCGGTCTCGTCTCGCGTCCGTGTGCGTCGCAGCTTTGTTTTTGTTGAGTAACAAAGCACGACTATATCCCCAGAACATTGAACTGTTTGTGGATGAGTGCAGCTCAACATGGTGTATAATATGATTGTATCATGTAGCAACTGTGCTATAGAGTGTAATACTATAATTTAAAGGTATAATGATGCTGATAGAGACTTACATATACTCGTATATTTATATACGTTTAGGGTAAAACCATTTCACCATTCAAACCTTTGAAGATTTCTAAGTGTCTCGTGTGGTTTTCAAAACCTTTTAAATACACACATCAAAAGTGTCTAGGGATCAACATATATTTTTGCAATAACTTTTCTCCTGATTGATATTAATTAAAATTTTCTTTAAGGATTCATCAAATAAAGTGTTTTCGTTTGTCACAGTAACGATAAACCAAGTCACCTTTGCATCAATAAAGAAATTTGCCATTTTCTAATAAAGGGATTTTTGACATTTGAACCACTAACATTAAAGTTCGAAAAAAAGACTGAAATAACAGTTTTCTTTAAAATTTTATTGGGTAACTTAAACAATTAATAATCCGTGTTTCTACCGCGAACACTAACAACACAAGAACATCGGTTTGGCATACTCAAAATGAGTTCATCCAAATCACGCTGTGGAATGGCCGCCCATGTTCGTTGCAACAACAAAAAAAGGTCTTCTTGCGACTGGATACCCTCCATATTCGGCAGAGCTCTTCTCTGTAGCATATCCCATGCATGCTCAATCGGGTTCAAGTCTGGCGACTGAGCAGGCCAGGGCAGGACATTGATGTTAGCTGCGGCGAGAGTCTGTCTTACAACTCTTGCGGTGTGCGGTCGTGCATTATCATGCATTAACTGAAATAAGGGACCGATTTGCACTTGTAGAGGAACGATGACGTCTGATACAATCGTCTCAGCATAAATTTGAGCGTTGAGGTTGCCTCTGATCCAAATCAACTCAGTTCTTCCGCCGATCCAAATACCCGCCCATACCATGATGGTTCCACCACTATAAGGATGGACTTCCTGGCAGGATTTTAATCGCTGTTGGCGTCCAGGGGTTCTCCAGTGTCGTATACGTCTTGTATCCGGTCTCATACCAAAACGAGACTCATCAGAAAAGCACACGAAACGCCATTGTTCTTCTGCCTATAATAACGTTGGTTTTAATCAGTAGTAGGGAAACAGTAGCACTAATAATGTCTTCAATGCGTTGTATGTTTTTATAGGGAAAATATTGACAGCTGATTTTCATCTTTTACTCGAATTTGATTCACAGTTCCTGATTCAAATTATGAAATGCACCAAAAAGGATCCATATAAATTTATAAAATCATAAATTTATTACAAAGCCACATCTCAATCTCAAGAAATCCGCATAAAAATGCTTGATCCCTAGACACTTTTGATGTGTGTACTTACACATAATCTTTTTTTTTTACGTATTTTATTTGTTTTTTTAATGTCTGCAAATTATTTATCTGAGAATGCAAATTAGTTATTGTATTAGTACGTAGATTTAATTCGAGGTGAGAGACTGGGGATCCGTCACACAGGGCATCCTAGTATGGACGCTAGTCTCTCAGAAAGGATCATATTTTATAAATTTTATTAAGTGTTACATTTATATTTATTGTAACTATGTGAACCTTTGTGTTTGTTTGAACAAAAAATAAAGATATTGTATAGTACCTACAGCTACATTTCCCAGGTAATAGGGGGCGAGCTTATTGCCATCAACCCGGCTCAAACACACACTCCGTGACTGCCACTGACAAACTCCTGATAAAGTAAGTAACTAAGTCAAAAATAACCGTTATAACGATGCAAATTATCTTATAACGATTAATAGCAGCTCACCCTGGCTTTACATGGCTCGGGAAATATTAAATTTATATTAAAATTAATTAATTCTCATTACGATTGAAAACCGCTATGTTTTAAAGAATTCAAAGTGATAAACTTTGAATCGTACAATCTTAGTTTTTCTTTATTTGTTGTAAGTACACCAATGACACCAAGTGATTGAACCCGTGCGGCCGTGCGGGCGTGCGGGCCGTGCGGCCGTGCGGGCGTGCGGGGCTTTGTATAGAAAGTGAGTTTGAAAACTGTAGGTACTTAGGTATTGATGATGTAAATGTTTTCAAAGTTTCTGCTTGATCTTAAATTATTTGGACTGTCGGAAATTTGTATGATTGCTCTTTTTTTGTGCCTCAAGCAAAAGTCAGGCTATACATATAGGCTATATGATATGATCGGAATATTGTTAATCAAACATGAGAAGCACACACAAGAGAATTTTCATAATTTATTAAGTCCGCAGTGAGTGTGTGATGATGAGCGCTCAGTAAAGTAAGTCAGTAGTGGATGGTGGTTGTGTAGTGTGTAAGTGGGCCGTCACGGTCGGGCGAGGATCCGTGACGTCACCGGTGAGTCAGGCTGCGCTCGCACGCGTGTGATAAGCCGCTTTGTGATCGTGAGATTCAGACGCGCCGCCGCGCCGCGCGCCGCTCGTGGTACACCGTAGCGCCGCACCGCGCCGACGACAGCAACTCGGCTTCCTTTGTTTACATTATAATTTATTTATTTGGATTTTACACAGTTTGGTGTCTAATCGTTATCTTGTACCTAATAAGTTCGAGACTTAATCAAGCCGCAAAATGTTAGGAGGAAGCTGCGATGACGTGAGCACGGTGCGCGCGGTCGTCGCCCTAACCTCGATACTTGTCTTGTCTGCCGTAACTGCCAATAACGTTACTCTTTCAATTGTTTATAAAAAAACAAGGCTAACTCAAGCTAAAACATTAAGGCCATCACTGCATTTATATTAGGTACTTATACAAGATTAAACCCAATAATCATGAATGAATCCGTAAAACCGTTTAGGTAGGCATAAATAATGTAAGTAGTTTTAAGTACCTAAATATATGTATTGCGAACGATAGTTTCAATATTATTTATACCTACATATTGTAACTTTAAACAAATGGCTACCATGGTCCATGACCTCGTATAATAATAATATGTTAATCTTTACATTGTCCATTTTACTGACTGCACTTTACTCAACATCATAAAGGTACACGAAAAATTGCTAAAAAACGTGTTGAGAAGGTCGAATTTGGTTTGAAGTTAACTCAGGTATGCGCGATAACATCCCGTGGGCCGACGGCTTCGGCAAATCGTCGTCTTGGAGGGCAATGGAGCTAAGCCACAATTTTGGCGAAATGGAGTTAAGTGCATCAACGTGTTGTGAAAGAGCCAAAGTTTATATAGGTCAATAAATGTAACTGATATCATGACTGTAAGCAAGTTTTTTTTTTATTTGCCAATAAAATTTATTGCAGTTTTAATAAAAGTCAAAAATTCTATGCCGCTTAAATGTATTCTGATTACAAGTATAAGAAGTAAAGTACTCAGTGGTCAATAGTTGTAAGAGCTCATAGAACTCTTGACTACCAAAATTATTACATCATTATATTGTGTTACAGGTTATTGTGATTCGTAAATATTTAATCCAATCCCGATATTATTTGGGAATATTTCATTGGCAGAAAAAATCGTGTTTATTCCTGTTCACCAATCCGCGTTCTGCATTTCGACGAGTTTGTGCGTGCATAGTTTATTTTGGTTTGATAGTGAGTTACGAGTAACATTCACGATTTGTGTAAAACGACAATAACTGTTCATTATTAATATTAAATACATAACTTGTGAGTTTTAAGCAATTGATGTTTATTGGTTTGTAATTATTCAGAGAGTGGTATTATATTAACATGAATTTATCACGCGGACGAAAGATGGTTGCGGCGATTTCTGATTTAGACAATCAAAACAATCAAGGTAAATGTACTTATGTTATTATTAATTACCTAAATATTTTTAAATATTACTAAATGATACACACCAATAACTCAAGTTTCATAATCCGTTTAAGATCAATCAATTTAAAAGTCCTTCAATAAAACAAATACCTACATCATGTTTGGGTGGCGAGAGATTCATGCGGGGTGGGGTGTCCCCCCGCAGTTTCGATGCGCGCGGCTCTTGCGTTTCTTACCTATACTTTTTGTTTATTAAAATTTTGTGGGTTCCCCTTGTACTTTATATTAATACTATTTTATTTTATTGTTTAGTTTTTGAAGACGCTGATGAAAACTCGTATCATTTACTTCAAACTGTGCCTCCGACAGTTGAGACAACCAATGGTTCTAGTGTGGCACTTACCGAACAGGACACTTCAGGTAATCTAACTATAAATTTTTGTTTTAATGTAAAATTCCATCATCTGTATTTATTTGTTGCAGATTTTACAAGGTTAGTAGAAATTTCTGGATCTTTACCTACCTATATTAAATTTTTATTTTTTTTTATGTTCCAGTTTTTGAAGAAATTTTCGAAAACTCGTATCATTTACTTCAAAGTGTGCCTCCGACAGTTGAGACAACAGATGGTTCTAGTGTGGCACTTACAGAACAAACAGGTTAATAAATACTTAAAACTTGTGTTATTTTATTTAGGTAATCTAGCCATAAATTTTATCTAAATCTAGAATTTTATCAACTGTATTTATTTATCGCAGACTTTACAAAGTCAGTTAATTGGAATTTCTGGATCATGGTGTTGGTAGCCAGACTTATTTTAAGGTAAAAATTAAAATTCAGGTCATAGTTACAATTTTCGTTTCTTTATACTTTCAGACTCTATCATTGAAAATGATCCCTACATTACCTCTGATTCTGATAATGATCCTATGTACCAGCCTGTAATGAGAGTTTCGGAGACATCTACCTCTGAAATATCTAACAGTTCTGAAGAAGATAATGAAGTGTGGACTAAATATATTCGAAACCCCGTAACCTCTACGAGTAAAAAAACAGACTCTGACACTTTGACAAGAAAACGTCAAAGAAATCCACTTAAGTGGAAACGTAATGCTCAAAATACTTTAAGGCTAGCTGGAAAAGAATATACAACAAGATCAGGAAACAAAAAAGGCATTAAAAAAGTTAAAGATATATCGTGTAAGTGCCATTATAATTGTAACTTGAAATTTTCTTTACAAGAAAGAGAAAATCTACTACAAGAATATTTATCTTTGAAATCTGAACATTCAAGATGGTGTTACATAGGTAAGTGTGTGAAACGTGTACCTGTTAAACGAACCTACAAAGGAGAACAGAGTAGACGTAAAAACACATTGGTATATAGCCTGTTTAGAGATAGCCAGAGTTCCCAAGTATGCAAGGCATTTTTTTTGACTACTTTTAACATATCTGCGAAGAAAGTTGAGACAGCTTTAAGTAAGTTGACACCATCTGGAGTTACTGAACCAGATAAGAGAGGTAAGAAAGACCCACCCAACAAGAAATCCGAAGTGGTTAAGGAAATAATTAGAGACCACATTAAGTCTTTACCTACTGTGTCATCACATTACTGTCGCAGTACGACGAAGAGGAAATATTTGCCCTCAGGTTTAAGCGAAAACCGTTTATACTTAGACTATGTAGAGTATTGTAAAGAACGTCAAGTTGTTCCTGAGAAGGCCAGATTTTACAAATACATTTGCACAAACGAATTTAATTATGGTTTTCATCGCCCTAAGAAGGATCAATGTGACCATTGTATTCAATTTAAGAATAGACCAGAGCAAGAACAACAACTTCATAAAGAAGAGTATGAATTACACATTATTCGTAAAAACGAAGCGAGAGAGCATAAAGTTTGTGACAAAAATCGTACCAAAGTAGACCCTGGCTTTGTTTCCTTTGCTATGGACCTGGAAAAAATACTATTAGCTCCAAGTTTACAGGCTGGTCAGGTGTATTATAAGCGAAAGTTAAAGATATACAACTTTACAGTTTATAATTTGGGAGACTCTGAAGCTACAAATTATATGTGGCATGAAGGAGTGGGTACTAAAGGTGCATCGGAGATTGCCACTTGCATTTGGATGCATTTATCGTCATTGGCTCCTGAGATAAAAGAAATAACTTTCTTTTCTGATACTGCTTCTGGCCAGAATCGGAATACTATTATTGCTGCAATGTTTTTACATGCAGTAACAGTTTTGCCAATCGAAACCATCAACCAAAAGTTTATGGAGTCAGGACATTCAGAGATGGAATGCGATAGTGTTCACTCTGCAGTAGAAAACAGGGGGAGACATGTGGACATCTACACACCGGAGGGCTGGTACACTGTCGCACGTACGGCTAAAACAACAAAGCCCTATTATAAGATTAAAGAGTTGATATACTCAGATTTTATTGACTTTAAGTCGTACAGTAACACAGTTATCACAAATAAAAATAAAACGGATACTGGTGATAATATGAACTGGCTGTTATTAAAATGGATTCAATATCGAAAAGGAAGTCCTAAAACGATGTTTTTCAAAAATCAACTATCTGAAGAAAATTTTAAATCTTTACCAATACAGCGCAGAGCTCTACGTAAATCTACTATGACGCCATGTTGCGATTTACAGAAGCTCTATAACAAAAAGCTTAAAATCCCTGCCAATAAACTTAAGGATCTAAAGGATCTCTGCGCAAGAGGTACCATACCTCCGGTATATCATGATTTTTATAACGATCTGGAAGAAGGACCAATTAGTGACAACTCAGAAAGTGAATAATTTTTATCTTATCATTAATTTTTCAACATTACATTTTTTTTGCGTTAATTTGGTTTTATTTCCCTCTAAAAATAAACGAAAAATATTATTATTTTGTATTTATTTTCAAAGACTCCACTAGGCCATTATAAATAATTAGAATAATTTCATCAGAGGGCCAATTTTACTACTATTTTAAACAACGTTCGCATTTGCATCTCATTCGCTATCTCGCAAAAAGACCTTTTGACAGATTATTACTGACATGCGAATGCGAACGTTGCTTAAAGTTAGTAAAATTGGCTCTCTAGTTAAAAAGTCAACAAGACAAGAGAGTTAAGTGACTTACACCCCGTAATAAGAGTATTACATTTTATTTATGCTAGTAGTCAACAGGTGTAATCAACATAACTTAAGAACCATGATAATTTGGAAATTTTTAATTGTGGCAGTCAACGGTAACACGTTTTAATAATCTAGTGTGAAAATTTGAACTCTCTACTAAAATATGGCGCTGAGTTATGTTAAAATAACTGTTCTTATGCGCATCATTTATTTTTTAAACGTCCATAACTCAAAAGTCAAGTTCTGTGGAATAGCTCTATTACCCTCCAAGACGACGAAATATAATAGGACCGGTGTGCGGCGGGACGAGGGAGGAGGGGGGCGAGGGAGGAGGGGCGCGGGGTAGCGGGCGCCTCCATCGGCAGCTGCGCGCGCGCACACCGCCGCGCCGCGCCGTGTTTACAAACCGGCGGGCGCGCACGTGTGTGTGCGGGCCCCACCGCCTGCGCCACTGGAGTCGCTTAAAAGTTAAAACCTTAAGAATAATAACTGACTATCTTTCTTCCCGCTGTCTTTTGGCACGAAAGAGGATGTGGGAATGAGATAAATTAAGTAATTTATTTTTGCTCTAGTATTTGTAGGTTGTCACCAGATGATTTGTCATTTGGTTCTATTTGGTTCTAATTACCCGGGCAAACTTGAAAGTACGTTGTTTGCATGTCTGACAGTTTATTTATTGAACTATTTGACATGTTCGCGTATGAATTCAATGGCGTGCCTATGGGCCACCAATACGGCAAGCCCATAAGCAAGCAGTTGGTTATTATTATTAACATCGTGAAAAGTAGTACCTAAGTAAGTAATAAAGCCAAACCGAGCATTTAGGCTCTAATGAATGAAAGTACCACCTATAATGTAATAATTGTCTAAAATCCAAAGAGATAACAGAAAGTATTTTGAAGTGCTGCTAAAAGCATTCGCATAAGCGAATGTCTTCCCCAATGCTGGCAATATCGTTGTGGGCACCATTTTGTCTTGCCCCGCCCCGCAGCCTGCGACTGTCACTTAGCGACAGTGCGCATGAGTTTTTTTCATTTTTCCGTACGCACACATTTTCCGCGTAAAATTGATTTTTTTAATCTTACCCCACTTGCTGTATCTCCTTACACAGATAAGTAACAAATATTTTGTTTTGATATTCGTAATTAGATTTGAAATGTAATATGCTCTATAATGTGGTGATTAGTATATTTCACGAATTTTAAGATTTTTGGTGCCTTTCAAACTTACCCCTGCAAAATTTAACGGCGTAAGATGATAATATAAAACTTTCCATCTTACCACGTTTACGAAACTCCTACAAAAGGTCAGGGGTACTCAATCTGAAATACACTACGGTGGTATCCCTTCCACAATATCGTATCAAAAACTTTTTTGACGGAATCAGTTCTTAATTCTAGACCCTGTAGTGTTAAAAAGGTTGTCTGTTTCAAAAAAAGTCAGTTGTTCTATAGATAAGTGCAATACCTACACGATCAAAATGTATAATACCGCAGATTTTTTAAGCAGATGAAAAAAATCAACGTTAGTGTGTCTAGTAATTGTGCCTACTGAATTCATGGTTAAAGTTTTCATTATGATGCCTTCTAATTATCCTAAAACCACTGTGGTCACTGATTTAATCAAATTTGGTATAGCTACTGTTATGGTCTCATTAATTTTCTCTAATAATTTCCTTTGGTAGGGAAATTACCTGTCGCTAAACTGGAATAAAAAGCAGTACACTAGGGCGTCCACCAATTTTGCCTCTTGAAATAGAAATCCAATTGGCAAACGGACTTGAAGTATTAAAAAAAATGCGGATTGGGGGGCACGGCAGTGCCCCCGCCAAGTCGAGCGCGAAGCAAACACTGCCGTACCATCCTTTACTGGAACCTTTTCGCCGCATTTTCAGGCCACTATTTGAGGCCCTCTGGATAAGACCAGAACGCAGAAATTTTCGTCATCCAGTAAGCTATAATCACATACTTAAAATCCAGAATTTCAAGTCTGTAGGTCA
Organism: Cerastis leucographa; assembly: GCA_963082945.1. Taxonomy (NCBI): domain Eukaryota; kingdom Metazoa; phylum Arthropoda; class Insecta; order Lepidoptera; family Noctuidae; genus Cerastis; species Cerastis leucographa. The sequence goes on along the minus strand of OY720381.1, from coordinate 23,113,006 downwards.
TTTAGTTCCGAAGTTAAGCGAAAAAAAAGTTTCGCATTTACGACACTCACTCACTCACTCATGATCATTAAAATAGAACTAGTACTTCCCATAAACTCAGAGAGCTGAAATTTGGTACAGAGTTAGGGTTTAATAGCCACATAAAGGGAAAACTATAAAAACTAGGATAATCGAAGATCTGGAGTACCTGGTGACCCTGATTAGAAAACACAAGAGCCCGACGAAACTGTTAGAGATCGACATACCGCCTTTACAAAAAATATCAACTTGGTGTGTCGCTCCATTTGATGCAAAAATCCAGCGTAGTGGAACAAATCTTCTAATCTAATTTTATCTAGCCTATAGCGTCCCACTGCTGGGCGTTAAGTAATACTGTTTCACGTTACACGTTGTTTGCACGTTTCTACAAAAAGAAGTGAAATCCCACCAAAAACATTCTGTAGAAAAAAACTAGCCAAGTCTCGATGGAGCTGCTTGTTTATCTCTAAAAAGTAATGAAATCCAGACAAAGTCGTGCCAAGTCTAAGGTTCCTTACTGCGATTTCTTTATTCTTATAGTTAATGTTGACTTGATAAATTATTTTTTCTTGCATTTAGAATGGGATTTTTCAATGTGTCTGATTTTCAAGCTATTTAGGTTATTGGAGCAGAAGGTTTATTGATCACCACACATGCATAATGACCATGAATACAAATTTAGTCACTATTTCAATCTTACCCCTTCGGCATTTCATCTTTCCCCTACATATTTTCTTTCTCAAGACCAATTTTATTATCGTTTTATTCATAAAATATTGTTTCAAAAAGATTTCTGTCAACATTATAGAAACAAGTTGACTATACTTTTTTACTCAAAGCACCTTTTTTTGCATTTGTCTAGAATCCCTTTATTTCACAACAATTTCAAATCAACACTGTTTATCTGATCAAACATCCATTTCGACTTACCCCCACTCACCTTAAGTAGTTATAATTTTTGGCATGTCATTGTAAATTCTATCGACGTTGAAATTTAGTAGGTCACACAACTAGTATGAATAAAAGTGATGACAACCTACGAATTTTCGAAATGTCTTCGGTATACTTGTCCTTCTCTAACATCGTAGCGGCTCCAGAAGTCAAAATGAAGCAAGTAAATGAGTTCAGTTGCTGCTTGCTATTTGAGCGCTCGTTCTATGCTTTAGTTATTATTCTTTGCTTAAAACCTTCAGAATAATGTCTTCGCTCAAATTCTTGGTTGTTTTTTAGGGTACAATATGATATGAGACTACTTATTTAGGGTTACGACAAAAATCTGCTGACATTACAACCACACCGAGAAGTAGGTACTTAAGTACTTACATACAAAGAAGTACTTAGTACATACAAGTAGCTTTTTCTTGTTCTCTCTCGTATTGGCCAATATAACCCTTGTTTTAAAGCACCATAAATAACCAGTTATGAGACGTGCTAATATTTGAGTAAGTACCACTTGTTACGATTTTGGGCGAATTGGGCAAGTTGGTAGTGTACCTAGGATCGTGATCATGAAACATACCCGGATACCTAATGTAGTATGGCTATGGAGTCATGTACCTATGTTGTAAGCAGGGCGGCAGGCTAGAGGGGTCGGGGCCGGGGGCGGAGGAGTTCGGCCGCTGTCCGCGTTCGTTTATTAACCGGCGGCCGATGAACTTAGCATAAATCAACGTGTCTCCTCCACACGCACACACAGAGCGGTGCGATAAGTAAACTGCATCTTACGCAACTCTCGCAAGTACGCGGTACGTCAAGTCGGTCACTTTAATTATGTCGCGACAGACAAAACTGACACAGGCATAGGTTTACAGTAGGTAACGCAGCGGCATTGCATGTCAGAGAAGTCACTCTTATCAAACAAGTCAATGTTTTGTCAAGAAAATGTTTTGAAATCTGGTCGCTTAAATATTAACGTTCAATATGGTGGAGATCCTGACGTCGTTGAACACTGCGTAGTCTGCGTAGCACGTAGCGTGAGCACTATCACACAGTGAATGCGTTTCTGATAAGTTCTGGTTGTTTTGCTGGCACGTATATAATGTGATCAGATACAGACGTGTTATATGGATAATCAACAAAAAAAACTTTTTACATAAAAATAACCAACTTCCAAAAAAAAAAAAACTAAAAGTTGCAAAATAACTTTGCTTTCGGAAGTCGGTGACTATTGTTTGACTTGTTTGTTTGTTTTAGTTGTGGTATCTCACATAATAAAATCTCAAATACTTAAGTGTGTACATAATGTAAATAAATAAAAAACTTTTTTACAAAAAAGAATAACCGACTTCCAAAAAAAACACTAAAAAGTGGCAAATAATTTTAGTTTCGGAAGTCGGTGACTTGTTTGTTTCATTTACTTTTTTGCCACCGACTTCCGAAACTAAAATTATTTGCCACTTTTTAGTGTTTTTTTTGGAAGTCGGTTATTCTTTTTTGTAAAAAAGTTTTTATTTTAGCCTTTTCAGTTGTGGTATCTCACTTTAATCCTAGTCAAGTATCATTTTTACATTGTAACTAGACACCAGCACATCGTCCATATATACGACAAAGGACAAAATGCATAAAAAAGAGGATGACTCAAAAAGTACCTAAGCAAAGATAATAAAATTCATATGGGTCCACCGGGCAAGCTTTCTCTACCAAATGAATGAAAAAATCATCTAAATCGGTCCAGTAATCACGGAGAAATAGGTACTACTACTACTACTAAAGAAGATTCACGCAAATCGGATCATAAATCTCAGCGTAATCGGTGTACATAGGTACATAAAAAAAAATACTAATCGAATTGACAAACTCCTCCTTATGGACGTCGGTTAAAAAAGAAAAATGAAACATTTTTTTAACTTATTTGTGGTACACCTGGAAAGTGCATACCGTTACAATTCCAACAAGCCCAAACAAGGCTAAGATACATTGCCTTGTTATGGAGTTCCGAAGCCTGTCTCTTGGATTCATCATCAGATCTGATGGTAGAATGGTTCTTATTGAACGCAAATGCTTCACTTGTTGTAGAAAATACAAAAAACGCTGTACGTTTTCCTATAAAATTTGAAGAGTTCCCTCGATTTCGCCAAGATTCCATCATCAGATCCCGACTTGGTGACTATGGGACCATTTGGGAAGTATACCCTTTCCAACAAAAGAAGAATTTTCCAAATCGGTTGGCAAGCGACGGAGTTATGCCCGAACAAACATAAAAAAAAAAAAAAAATACAAACATCCGAATTGAGAACCTCCTCCTTTTTTAGAAGTCGGTTAAAAATAAATAAATCCGAGTCAAATACCTATCAATTTAACGATGGAGTTATGCGCGAACAAACAAAAAAAATACAAACATCTCGAATTGAGAATCTCCTCTTTTTTTAGAAGTCGGTTAAAAAATACCCTGACTGTGAAGATCACTCCATAGCAGTAGGGGTAGCAGGAATACGTTCATCATTTTATAAAAACTACATTTTTGAACTAGCTTTTCCTAGTAGATATTATGGGTTCGGGTGGTGGAACGGGTTATAAAGCATCATGATTATGTTACTGACAGACAGATGTACTTTCGAATTTACAATATAGTATGAATTCCACCAGCTCACCACCGTGCCTCGGAAAGCACATTACGCTATTACAGCCGTTGCTCCCGGCTGTCAATTGTATCTTTTACAGATGATGAACAGATTAAGTTAGACTGGAAACTGAATCCAAAATAGTTGAGAAAACACTACGCTCACGATGATGCTTTAGAAGAGTTTGTTTTAATCAGAGTACACTGTATTCAGATTCAGTCATTTTGTAATGAGAGTACACAGTATTCAGATTCAGTCATTTTGTAATGAGAGTACACAGTATTCAGATTCAGTCATTTTGTAATGAGAGTACGCTGTATTCAGATTCAGTCATTTTGTAATGAGAGTACACTGTATTCAGATTCAGTCATTTTGTAATCAGAGTACACAGTATTCAGATTCAGTCATTTTGTAATGAGAGTACACAGTATTCAGATTCAGTCATTTTGTAATGAGAGCACGCTGTATTCAGATTCAGTCATTTTGTAATGAGAGTACACTGTATTCAGATTCAGTCATTTTGTAATCAGAGTACACAGTATTCAGATTCAGTCATTTTGTAATGAGAGTACACAGTATTCAGATTCAGTCATTTTGTAATGAGAGTACACAGTATTCAGATTCAGTCATTTTGTAATGAGAGCACGCTGTATTCAGATTCAGTCATTTTGTAATGAGAGTACACTGTATTCAGATTCAGTCATTTTGTAATCAGAGTACACAGTATTCAGATTCAGTCATTTTGTAATGAGAGTACACAGTATTCAGATTCAGTTATTTTGTAATGAGAGTACACAGTATTCCGAATTAAGCCATTTTGTAATGAGAGTACACAGTATTCAGATTAAGCCATTTTGAAAAGACCATGAAATTTTGCACAAGAGATTCTTGTAGTTATAACGAAGCTTTTAAACGTAAGTTATTATTATTGTTTTATTATCCTCTCAGATTCCTAAGACCGAGCTGACAGGAGATCTCATTGGGCATACGTCTTGTTTTGGAATACAATCCTTCTTCTACTTCAACCTTTGGCCACCCAATGCTGAGTGAAGGTCTTTCCCAAATCACTCCACCTTTGGCGGTTGTGTCATGGCTATCCAGTTTCTTCTGGTCACTTTATTCGGATCGTCTGTCCAATACAACCCTTTTTTTTTTGCGGATGGGAAATCATCAAATGACTTCTCCCGCTCTGGGCGGAGCGGGAGGGAGTGTCAGACTTGACTGACTAAAACCCACCCATGTTCCTTCTTAGCCCTTTGTGTTCCAGGGCCGCGGTATCTCTTTCGAACAACCCGCAGCCCTAGCAGGCATCGGCCCTTTCGGACCCCTTCCGGTGTCCAATACAACCCTTACGATAGATTTAATCCATGTAAGTATTTCCTCTGTTATAAACTGTATTTTCCGATTTTACTGTTTTGAACTAAACAACAAAACAAACGGCTGTAGTTTGTATGGAGCCCCTTTGCGTCAGCTGGGTACCGTGTTACCATGTCTCGCGAGCGAGGCACGGATTGCACCAGTGAACTCACATTTCCAGACCCATAACGAGAACACCATCTGTCATCAAATGAGAGTAAAGAGAGATAGATTAGATAAAACCCGAGTCGTGTCAGGGCAATACTACGTAATATAAGTATTCCCTAAGACATGCATTGCTATTTTACTCTCATATAAATAACATTCGCATGAGACCGAATATATGTATCTATACCGAAAATGTAACATGGCACGTAATAAAATTTGCTCAACCGTGTAGCGTTAAATATGCGTAGTTGTGTGAAAGAGCGCGTTCAGTAGAGACAGACGACATTCCGTGGAATTAGGTGAAAGGTCAAGTGGCAGTGCGCCGACAGCGGGCGGACGCCGCGCCGTGCCACGCCAGCTCCGCCGCCTTTCAGGGACACATCAATCCAACGATTCATAATCGTCCGCCACTCTGTAGTACCAACGTAGCTATACGCTGCGTTTGAGTTGAGCACTTTGCGAGTCCCAGCTCATTACGTTGAGCACTTCGCGAATCCCAGCTCATTAAGTTGAGCACTTCGCGAGTCCCAGCTCATTACGTTGAGCACTTCGCGAGTCCCAGCAGTCTTTTCCCTCCTATGTTGGGATCAGATCGCCTTTAGTCTATCCGGATGCAGCTGAACTCTACTAATAAAGAATCATCATATCAGCCCGGGATCATCCACTGCTGGGCACTGCAGGTGGCACCCAACGAGCTTTAGGACGGCCCTGGTTTCTTTGTCCTAACCTTGGCCACTACTCGGTCAAAGCCGTGCTCCATCGGCCATCTCTGCGCCTAGCCAGGTTTCCTGCCCAGGTCCACTTGAGGCGCACCGCTCGGTGCCTGACATCGTAGACTTTCGTCAAAAGTCGGATTTCAGTGTTACGCACTCGATCTAAGAGGGTTTTGCCGAGCATGGCTCGCTCCATGGCCCTTGAACCACTCGTACTAAATGGACAGTCTCCTTTGTGAGCGTCCATGTCTCGGCACCGTAGGTTATTGTTGGCAGGACATAATGGTTGAAAAGGCGGGTTTTTAGGCACTGAAGGATCTTTTAGGACTGAAAAATATGTTCCAGTTTGGCAAATGCCGCCGAGAGATCTCCTTGTTGGAAAGCTTCTTGTCAAAAGATAAAAACATGTCCCTAAAGAGATAAAGATATATTTATTGCTTAACTGTGTACATTAAGTTGTTATTAATAAACATAACATTTTTTGTTCCAACAGTCTACCCAAGTCGGATATGCAATATATCCTTGATAAACATAATGACCAACCATCTCAAGACGCTTGTTTCCAACCGTAACAGCTGAGGCAGTTGTCCGGAACGCCTGACACCTTCGTCTTGGACATGTTCATTCTTAGACCAACTTGTAGAGAAGCATCAAAAAGCTGTTTCAGCTTGCAAGAATGTCACAAGTTAAACTTTTTTACAAACCGTGTGATTAGTAGCAGCGGTTCTTTACCAGGTGATTTTTCTTTGGTTTGAATGAAAAATAGTCAAATTCTTTCAAATCAATTTTTTTCGTAGTCGTTTCTGTTAATTTGGTGCACATGCGAATATCGATAAATAGTTATAAGCTTCACAGCTTGGCTCATTGCCTGTTGCCTGCTTGTCAGTCTTCTATAGGCTGTACTTCGGTGAGTGTGCCCAAGAACTCCACGACCTCATCTCACCGGCCCCCTTCTACAATCGGACATCTAGACGCACTGCAAGTTACCATCCCTACCTTATTGTTAGTCCATAATGCGCACAGCAAAGGAGTGGAACTGTCTGCCTGCGCCTGTGTTTCCAAACGCTTACAACCCCCTTCAAAGTTAGAGAGAACAGGCTTTTTCACCAGTATTTACTTTATGAGGACAAGGCGAGCAATAGCAATAGCAAAGCAACATGTTCACAGTTCAAGGCTAGAGGACGTTGTCCTGTCCTGACACACCGTGACACTGCGCGAGTGAGGCTGGTGACTTAGTTCGCGAGCCCGGTACAAGATGGCGCGCATAGGCTCCTTCGTGAATAAAGTCAATGTTATTTGCAGTTAGGATTTAGGTCACTATTATAAATGTTACATTATTAGCTGACATGGTTTATAATTATCAGTGTTGAGTCAATTACACATATATGCATGATGTGTCATTTTATTCGAGAAACACTACATGCTATCTTGTTGACGGGCGATTCTATGATAAGAGGTAACTTGCGGTGCGGCAATCGGTTTAAAATAGATTTTTATATTCCATAAGTCGTTGTTTTTTGCAATCAATCATAGCATCTTAATGTTCTTTATAAATAACATCACGATTAAAGGCCCAATTAAAGCACATTTTTATAAAATTCTAAGCTGAAGCTTAAAAAGTGTCTACCCTGGCCTGTCCTCTTGCCGGTTTTAGTTTACAGTATCTGAATTCTATCAACGTTAGTTAATAACTTAATTAATTCTGGTTAATGAAAATTATTGTGATAAAAATAAATAAAACAGTTTCTCAGTTCATTTTTATATTTAAATATTGTTTAATATTAGTTTTATCCGCGACCTAACGCGTACGAAGCGTTAGGTTCGCGATTTGCTTAGAATTAGTTTTTTCATCTGCAATCTGAATCATCAGCCTAGTCTTTTTCCAACTATCGGTGCATTCAGTCTAACCGGATGCAGCCGAATACCTGGATTTTATATGGAGCGACTGCCTGTCTGACCTCCACAGCCCAGTTAGTACGTGTCCAGCTGTCCAGTCCCTTGGTAAACTGGTTGTCAGACTTTCGGGCCATTGACTAATTGTAATGACTGTCAAAGATGTACAAATGACAGCTGGGACCACCGGTACAATGGAAACTCGGTAAGTACGTAATGGGTGTCACCCATCCATGCACCAACCTAGGCAAACGTAATTTAACCTGAAGATTGACCCTAGCGACCTAAATTGATTTTATATGATTATTTTTCATTTGACAGAACCTTCTAGTGTTCGTTTTTGAGTAAAACTTTGAAGACCGAGTAAACTCCTAAACTTTTACAAACTAACCAACAACCCCCCCTTTTTTTCGGATGGGAAATCATCAAATGACCCTTCCCAATCCCTTTCACTGCGGGCCGGACGCGAGAGGTCGCCGCCGCCAATCGCTGCTACGAGGACACGGCGGTGCTCAGACCAAGCGGAGCAGACCTCCACGGTGTGCTCCACCGTGTCCTCCGGGCGTTCCTCGCATGGCATAACACCTGGGCATTTCCCTCCCCATTCGGGGCAGTAATGAAAAACCGTGCAATAATGATATTTTTCTGCATTGGTTCTAAGCAAAAAAGACATCCTTTGTGGTCGGTTTTGTAGTGATTAATGATAACATTACTATGTAGTTGAAAGGAAAAATCATATTATTAGTGTTTAATGAAGAAAATCCCATTTTTCTCCTTGGTCGTATCTTATAAGGACTTGAAACCTCTTATCGTAGAATCACCCTAATAAGCTCAATACAGTCATTTCATTAGAGATAGGTATTTGTGAGAGCTGTAAAGCTAGCCCTATCTACATATTCAGGTGCATAAAATGGCAATGAATTAATATTGTATGTTGATTCTTCCTTTTCTTCTGCGAAAACATGAAATCTGAGCCTGTAGTAGGAAATACTCTATCTTTGAATTCCAGCTAAGTGCGAGTCGAAAAACTACCAAAAAAAGCACGTTCTTGTTTAGTTTCTTTAATTATTAACCTATATTATCCACAATACAAACTCTCTTTGTAAGATTCGTGTTCATAAACGCACAGGTTTAATAGATTCCACGTTTTTAGGGATCCGTACCCAAAAAATGCCAACGAAACCCTTTTAATAAGGTAGAACTGTAAGGATAAGCGCAGACATGAGTCGCAACAGACTTTTATTGGGTACGGATCCCTAAAAACGTGGAACCTATTTATCCTGTGAGTTTATGAACACGAATCTTACAAAGAGAGAAACTGCCGGGACTGGCTTTATTTAACATTGGGTTTCCACAAGTTTATCTTACACTAGCATTTGCTTACTACTTCTTCCACATCAAAGAAACATTATATTATGATAAGATAAGATACACATGACACTATTAGGATATGACACTTGGTATAAGTGTAGCTTGCCATCAGAAAACGTTTTTTTTTAGGATGAGTAGTTTCGGGATTCAAACTTACAAACGTATTTTCTTAAACTAGCATAAACTGTTTGACCTAAATGTTTGGAATGCACTTTATTATTTTGTAGATTCATGCAAGGTGCTACACAGGCTACTTGAAGATGCCGTTAACCAAGCAATCTGTACATCAAGATACGCAAAAGTTATGACTGGGAAACGAAACGGAAACTTTTTATTACGGGTGAAAATTTAGGGTTTACGGTAACGCACTCAACACATTGTGCTGATGGATGCATCGAACAGTATAGGAATCATGGAAGTATATAAAGTAAAGTTTTATGAATAAAAACTTAAATGTGTAAACGGCTTTGACCTCCAATATCACTACTAGGCAGCCCAGGGTACCTGATGGTCCAGAACAAAAAGTCGAAGTGTCGGAAAGAACACGTGCCTTTCTGCTTCGTGGTCTTTTAAACCCGTTACAAAGTGCAGTTACCGTCAATTAACAAAGGAGCAGCCCGTACTTTCGTGATGGCTATGTGCACCCAATACTGATGAATTAATTTTACACAATTTTATGTATCACACTTCACCACGCATCGTTCCCAAAACTAGTAAAATTTCACTCGTTACTTATTTGTGCAAATACCTGCATAATTATACTCATTGTGTAACTTCGTATTTGGAGAGTATGTCGATCAAATTTATACTGTTCATTATTCATTATGAATTAACAGAACTATCAAGCCAGACGATATTAGGGTTTTTATTAAGAAGATCTTTATGAAGAGAACTTCAATAAAGAGGATATTTAAAATTTCAAAGTATTGTGTCTACATTGTATCTGTAACCTAAATAATGTCTGGAAATGTCGTGTCCTGGGTTGTACAATGAACATTAGTCTACTTCTAATATGGTGCAATATTTACTACAATGTTCTACTGTTTGTTTTCCCTAAATAACTAAATATTGAGTGGGATAAAATTGATAAACAGAAGTATTCGGTGTATCGTCCACCGTCTGCAGTAGATGATGAAACAGTAGGGTCTTACGCACACGCAGTTCATACTCAATTACTTGCCGGACTCAATATAATAACAAACATCGCGAACAGCTGCACACAGACACTGTTGTGAAACTATCGCGCTGACACCTTACTGCTGAACATGACTTTTGTTTCGACAAGTAAGTGTATTATTGTAGAAACATTTACTACGTACAGTCATCATTACTGTATGTTTCGTGACACTTGCAATCCGCATAAATTAAAGAATTTGTCGATCTTCGACGCTTTCATATGAATTTCGAATTCGTGAGAGCGTTTCGGGAACTTTTATCTGCCAGTATTGACGGTGCTTGTTATTCGATGGAATCTTTGTTGTGTTTAGCTTTTTCACCTCAACAAGTTCGGCTCAGTTTTGGTAATTTTAATTTAATATCCTCGTGGTAGTTCGTCAATTTAGGATTGAACTACTCCTGTCTTTAATTTCAACAATTAGATCCAATAAAAATCGGAACAAATCTCTACCTTCAGTCTCTGGTCCACAATATAAGTGTTTGACGTTTTGACGTTCTCATTGCTGAGCTTCGCCTTGCCTGAACCTGAAGGTCGCGACTGCTCGCTCTATATACATATATGTTCTCGTACATATCTCGAGTATGTTCTCGTACATATCCGGCAGTCCGGCAGCCACTCGTAGTTGAACCTGGGCAATGTACCCACTTGACATTGTGTAGAGTTCGCTTATCTTCAGACTCAAATGACTTCTATCGGATCCGCGTTGTGACGGTTATTACATCTGAATGATACAATATCTATTTAGGGGCAATTCATAGAAAGTAATGCATCATTGGGTTGCGTCCTGCTCAAATTAAAGTAACTTGTCTACCTTGTTACGAGTCCGAAGTTGGCCTCATCACATGCAACTGTTACTAACGTTCCTTAGACTAATGTTGAAATTAACGTTAAGTTCGACTTCCGCGTTAAAGTTTGTTTTACTTTATTGTTTACGTTATAAAGCTACGGCGTTAGGTTTGCGCTGTGCTCAGTCATTGCAGAGCTAACGTTCTTATGTTCTTAGCCTAACCTAACCTAATTGATTATATCCTAATTGATTTGACGCCAACTTATTTGGTTGCACGTATCATCATCATTGTGTTGAGCGTTTTTACTGTAGCCTTACACAACTTCATTATTGTACTTTTCTGTTTGTACTTCTCAGAAAACTTAACATTCAGTATTCTATAGTAACTAATGAAGTGTAGTTGCAAGTCACGAGTGTGAGTGTACGTTGACAGAACCCGTCAACGTATTCATCATCGATTGAGTACTAAGTAACGAGAAGTTTCTTTAGCTTAACGCTATACATTATAATAGGTTTATGTAATCCGGGAAGGATTTATGCGGACTCTGTACAAGTCTCGCGCTCACTTCTCACCTTTATAAGAGTTTTGTATGAAATCCCAATGTATGTCGGACAGTATGCACACCGTGCTGTGTCGGGACTCGTTTAGAAAGCACTCAGCCACACAGACACTGTCAGCGCTCCGACCGCGCCGGCCTCGCACACGAGGTGAACCGGCTGCACTACTATACACTAGTTGCACTCAGATCGCTCACAAGCTCCCTAAAAAAACACTCGGTCACTGATTTGTTTCAAGTTTCACAAGTATAGCTCCGGGTGAGTCGCGGCGCGTGTCGCGCGACTGTACGTAGAGGTGTGCGGGGGGAAGGCGCGGAGCTGGCGGCACGTGAGACGTGCAAAGTGTGGCGCCGTCGTCGGCTGACTGGCCGGACTGCATCGCCGAGCTGTTGGAAAGACCGGTTGGCGGCCGGAGCGTAGGGCGCGGGGGGCGCGGCACAGACCCGGCGCGCGGCAGAGCGGGGTGTCGGGGGGGGGGGGGACACAGGCGCTCTCTCCGCACGCAGCTTGCCCTATAAACTTGCCTTGCCTTCTGCCTGCTCTCATATCGTGAGTAGGCTGGCTGACTGGCTCCTCGTGCAGTTTTGTGAAAGGCAAATGATTCACATTGCAGAGGTTGCACTTCGATAACTATATGTGTAGGTACCACTGCGAGGCGACTGTACGAACTGTATCCCGTCGAGATGCTTGCGGAAGAGGCCCTGTTCACTTAAACTCAGCTAGGTAGGTAGGTTCCCTATACTACGTATACCTACATAGGTTCTCGGTTTAGTCGCAAGTTTTAAGTCTGGCTGTTGCTCAAGTTAGGAAACGTAAAGAGCTGTGCTCGGCTAGCTGGCACTGCTAGCAGTGGGCGTAGTGTTGCTCCGAGCAGTAGACAGACTGTGAATGGCGTCACCCGCCGGCTGCAGTGTGGGCAACACTCGAAAGCTCAACGCTTCCTAAACGCGACACTATATTTTACCTACATACATACTGCATCAATTTGGAGAAGGCGAGTGATGTCATGCACATATTTCCACTGTATGTATTGATTGACTTCAAGGAGTCGCATAGATATCTACTTCACTATCTTCTTAGGCCTTGGCATAGCTTACACACGAATGAACGCCCGGTTTACAGTAGGTACTAGTTTTGCTTTTGAGTGTAAATTAACAGATGAGTGAGCAAAAATATTTTTATTATGATAAATATATTCTTTGATACTACGGAACCCTTTGAATGCGAGTCCGGCTCGCACTTGGCCGATTTTTTTTTGTTTGTACTGGTTTATTCGTATTCAAAACTTGGTTCCCCTACATTAAGCGACTATGAAAGAGCTAGTTTCTTATCATGCGATGTGAGAAGTAAGCTCTTATTATGATACTACATAATAATATACTTGTTATCTTTTGACGGAGAAACTCAGCTGCCCTTGCGACAGGGTCACGAGTTCACGACTCACGAGCCACCACGAACGTCTGTTAGACGGCGTTAGGTTACTAGCGAACCAACAGTGTAACGTTGCTGATGATGCGACCGCGTTGGAATGTGTATACTGATCGGTGTAACGACACGAACATATTCATAAAGTATAATAGGTTTAAAAAATACCCTTAACGAAGCCGAAAGGCATTTGGTCTCCTCGGCGTCATCGACATTGGGTTAGGTATTTTTTTTTTTAATGGCGTCTCGCAGGTCAGCCTCTGAGGTTGGCTTCTGCTTAACCGGACTATTCTGTGGATGCCTTGAGTATAAGGCCTCCAGCGACCCCCCGCGGGATATGGGCCTTGGCTTAGGGCGTCGCTGGGGGAAGGCAGCAAAGGGACAGGCTGAATCTGAGAAATTCCATTATTTAGGGACTGATTTATAACTACAGGCTCAGCTTCGCGGGCTGGCCCGAGCAAGGGTCTTGAACATAGACGTAGTCGTAGACGGACCTCGCCGTCGAGGCCGGGAAGACGGCGGTCTGTATCTGTGCTTACGCTTTAAGGTAATGGTTTCCCTACTGCTTTCCTGGGTGAGAGTAATTTTAGTGACAATTTAGTATCGTTTGGCAGGAGGAGTGGGAGTAGGTGTAGAGGGAAGAAGGGGGTGCTCGCTGTTCCCTGGCATCACTCCCATGACAAAGTAACGCATATTGTAACTTAACCTCAAAACACTTTAAAGTTGCATAAAAGGCACATGGTTTTAAAATAAATAAAGTTTCGGCCATGGATTAAAAAAAAAAATAGAGTGCCCCTAGTCCGGAGGTCGCTTCGCTCGCTCTTGCATCCTAAGTTCTTTTGGTAGCACAATAAGCAGTAAATCGAAGTCCGGGATATAACGCGAAAAATTCAGTCGATTATGCTTATTATCTATAATTGTCCAATGACCAACGTAGGTAAATCGTGCAGGCAAACAATTCTTGTCCAGAGGATAAGTCATAGGACTCATCGAAAAAAGCCACGAAACACAGAGTAAACATTCACTCAATTCGAATGAAATGAATGAATGACAGTGACACATTTGACGCAAATGGAGTATTAGAACTGTTTTTTTTTTCACGTTCCGTTTTGCCGATTTTGTACGACATTTTGCCCCACGGATAATATACTGGCGCATATTTGGTTGTCAATCGCCCTTCTTAATGTTCTGTTTTTGCTTTTATCTGATTTGAGGTTGGAAACATTTTTATTACCTTCTCGAAAAATTTAAGAGAGGTAGCGTTATAATTGAGGACCCAACCTCTGCCAACGGATACTAGATTCAACCCATTTTTTTTTTTAAATACAAGTTTGTAAAGTTAATTATTTACTTTAAACTCCACGACCCCTGGCATCAATCAGCACAATGTTTTGAGTTCGTTACATTGAGTCCTATAATAAAACGTGATTACTGACCCAAAAAAAAAGTCGTTTGATGTACAGAATGCTTGGTTGACGGCTTCGCGAAGGATTTGTTGAATTATTACGTATGTGAAAATTAAAATGGGTCAAAATTGCGCTAAAAGGAGTCGGTTACAAGCAAACATACTTACAGGTGAAGCTAATAAAAAGACTGTAAAAAAAAAAAAAACTGTCTTTCAGAACATTGTATCTAGCTAGTTGCGCCAAGGCACACGCCAAATTATACATAATATTTCAGCACTCTTGTAAGCACCATGATCTCGGATTTTAAACTGAAATGATTGCGGGTGCAGGGTGTTTATGATGAGACAAGTCGATCTACCCTGTTCTCTGTACCACTCCCACTGTCATTCACAACTCTATTCTGTTAATTGTGATTCGCGAACTTTTTCGGCACTTTTTCGGTTCTTACACAGTTGAACCTCTGGATTCCACGGTCTTGATAGTTGAAACCCATCCCCTCGGTTGAAGTTTTATTATTTGATAATCTGAATATGGCTTCTGTGACCAGTCTAGGTTTAAATTTTTGGCAGAATTATGTAATAAACATGTGGTAACCAGCGGAAAGTTGTTCTTCGGCGAACGCAGCATCTGAGACATTTTCTTGAAAGGAGTGACATTTGCGGCGTATTTCCGAAGAATGTTTGTACCTAATATTATCTGTCACTCCCCGCTATCACGTACGGCAAAAATGATTAAATATCGAGTAGTGTGAGTGGCAGTGGTAGCGGTACCTCGCGCGTGAAACGTACAGCTACACGCAACAGGGTACATCGATCTGTCTGCTTATAAACACCCACCCGCAATAACTTCAGTTTATCCGAGATCATGGTGCTTGCAACAGTACCGAAACATCAGGAACTCAGAATAAATTGTAAACATAGATATCCCGTTTTTAGTGATATCAAAAGTGTTATTACCATGCTAGTTTAAAAACTTTAGTTTTAGTTATCGTAAGAAAACTACATCAAATAATCCACCAAAGTAAGTCCCACCTCGAGAGCAGCTATACATATCTATGTGCATTTGATAAAGAACACTTTTATTCTGAAAGTTAAACTTCACAATGTGGTAATAATAATGTCGGAGGAGTCACGGGCGTCGCGGCCTGGCGCGGCCTGTGGGCACGTGTGGGCACGTGTGGGCACGTGTGGGCGCGTGTCGCCTTGATTACTATTACATCACAAGTGTCAACTGTATCAATTACACAGACAGATGCATCACATCACTACTATTCACTACTATTTTACTTGGTATGTTAATTCGATTGGCCCTGGCTGTGTTATCTTTAAAGTTAAAGTATAATAAATAAATAAATCGCGAATTTATTGCGTGGACCTTCTCATTTATAGGTACCGATAATTATGGTCGTTATTTTATTATTTATTTTAGCCTTTGTTTACCCAGCAGGCCGCAACTTTGTTTCATTATTAGTGGAACAGAACGGTAGGTACTCGGTTGAAACAAATATAATTAATCATCATCTGCCTAGCATTTTTCCAAACTATCTTGGGGTCTGCTTTCAGTCTAACTGGATGCAGCTGAGTACCAGTATTTTACATGAAGCGACAGCCTATATATCTGTCCTCCACAATCCAGGAACTGGGTAATACGATTCCCCGACGAAGCCAAAAGTCTGACATCCAGTCTTAACGACTGTCAAAGATCTACAAATGACAGCCGGGACCAACGGCTTAACGTGCTTTCCGAGGCACAGAGAAAACTCGGTATGCGATCACTGTCCTCGGACCAACCTCGGCAAGCAAGGCTTAACCTTTAAGATCGACTCGTGCGGCTGTTAATATTTTTAGCCACGAGCTCCTGAAACATATATAATTAATAATATAATTATGCTATAAGAATCTCTACAAAATGGAACTTTTGGTCAGTGATTCGTGTAAGGGTTTGTAAAGCTGTGTACCTACATTGTATACTATAATGGGGTTGGGTCAGTGGTGAGGTGCGAAGCGGTTGCATGTACCCGCTGAGCGCACGCCGGAGTGCGGGGGCGCGACAATCGCGACAGCACGCCGCGACTGGCTGCGACCTGCGACACGTCGCATGGCATTCGGCAACACTTGCGGTGATTCATTAGCCTCGGTTTTCATTACCTAGAAGTAGAGCTTCATTAAGTAAACAATACAACGCGTCAACGTCGGGATTTTTTTAA
The DNA here is from genome assembly GCA_963082945.1 of Cerastis leucographa. Taxonomy (NCBI): domain Eukaryota; kingdom Metazoa; phylum Arthropoda; class Insecta; order Lepidoptera; family Noctuidae; genus Cerastis; species Cerastis leucographa. Next base: position 23,096,368 of record OY720381.1, on the reverse strand, counting down.
GAAACCAGAATTTTAAGATAGGTACTATATGTCATAAGAGTCATAACATTATCTTCATTTCCAAGCTAATGTCCAACGGGTGGTGTGCTTATTTTATACTATAGGTATTCCAGTAAGACAGGAGTGTATGGTGTGTTTGGAAGTGCCACCGCACTGGCACCGTTCCACGCTTCGGTCGAGCAACACTGGACAGTGGACACACTGGAAGGTTCGCTTTTGTCGATGGCACAACTGTGTGAATTCTTATTAACTTTGAACGCATCGTAATAAGTAGCGAGTTTTAAAAAGTAATTTAAATACACACGTTTTGAACATATATTCAACAAGTGGAATCAAGAAACGTTACGGTTACGTTAGTTCAGAAAAAGTCTGACGGGAAAGGAATGAATCCCTCTCTATTTGTGAACGACGGACGTTTGTAAATTGTACCACAGCGCGGCGCGGAGAAGTATCCCAACTTGAAGGCTTGTATTTATACTTATTACGGATAATGAATATTTCCACGATAATTGGATGATGATTGGAAGAGGATAATATTCATTATCCAGTCCGTTTAATATAATGAAAACACTGAAAATATGTATTGTACTTACGTCCTACCTGCACGGAAAGTACTCTAAATACTGGCGATAGCAAATTTTACTCAAAGGAAACAAACATTTATTAAAAAAAAAAAACATATCTGTGCATTCAAAGATTTTCGGGAATCGAACTAGCTAAAATCCGAAAAACTAACATCCTGTACTTTTATGTTATAGATAGATAGAGTCAATCATAAATAAGGATCAAATCTCTCAAACAAACATGATAAAGTAAAAGAAAAAACATCATGATTGAATATCCTGAACTTGTTTCTAAGCCGTCCCTGAATGTTCCGCCTTTACATTTTCACTTCTTACCGTAGCAATTCTTATTTATGATTTAATCAAAGCATTAAACGAAGTTGTAATGAACGAACACCCATATACCGATTTGTTTGCAAGCTGCTGACATTTTTTTCTGTCTTGTCTTAAAACTGTATTGATTCTGATGAATTCTAACAGCAGTTAGTTACTCCTGCATTCCTGCCTGTGCAGGTACCTAATTTAATACAGGTGCTTGAACCAGCTATCAGCGTGTCGGACTAGGTGCGGGTCATCCAGCGTAACCATATGTTAGATGAGACTGTACTTATCGACTACGCCTCGACTCACGGAGCAACCCAGTTACGCCTGCTTCGCCAATCAGGTCGATCGCGGGCTGGCGGCGCAGCTGCAAAATGTATCCAGTGCTTCGCCGCGATCAGATCGCGATGGTGAAGAGGATGTTGACGAAGTTATAACCGTGAGTACCCAGTGCAACGCACAATTGAGGAGCGCTTTGGAACTGAATCTGAACTTAGACCACGTTCACCTCGTTTGCCTATGCTCAAGAAAAAGAAGGCACTGGTCAAAGTCAAAGTCAAAGTCAAAGTCAAAGCATTTATTTCAATTAGACCATTACAGGCACTTTTGAAAGTCAACAAAACAAAATAAAACGCGAAGCTACAGTCCCAGTCACAAGGCATAATAACTTGTGAAAGTACTGTAGTTGCCCATTCCGTAGCGTAGATCTCTATGGAGAAGAACGGGCAAGAAACTCCATGGACACTCTTTAAATCAAAATATGTTACAAAATCTTGGTTACATCATTCATGTTAAGAATTACAAATATGTGAGAACAATGTAGAAATACGGGCAAGTTAAGAGCGTCCAGAGTAAAAGATTAAATCAGTAATTAAAAAATAAAGTAATTAAAATAAACCGTGGCAGCTAAGAGATGACCAGTCACAACTGACAGCGCCCGTTCACGAACATGACTCATGTATCAGCCATCATTCAACTCAACCATTTTGAAGGGAACTAAACGACCCGACACACCCGCCACCATCAGCGTGACATTTAAGTGAGCATGACATTCACTCAACCACCAGGGTAATTTCGCGTCAATGAAAGATTTAGGTACTCATTTAATGGTGGTACATGGTACTCACACATGTGCTATGCAATTATATAATACTAAGAGATTGAATCTATACAATGGTATGGTATGTTCACTAGATTCGCTGCTGTCAAACTGCTTTGACAACAGCGAAGACCTTGCTGATACCCACTCAATATTGTACTGCGCAGCTGTAACGGCATGCCGTGTAGCTCACGTCAAATTTCCTAACAGCGACCGAGCTATATGACTAAAATTAGCTGTTCCAGCTTGGCAGTGCAGGATTGAGCGGCGTACTCATCGGCAAGTTAATCTGCTTCAGGGAGGGCAATACTTGCCCTAGAGTAATGCGCTTTGTGAGGCGGGCGTTCTCGGCAACTGACATTAGTTCTCGTGATTATTGTGCCTGCGTCACAGAGCGCATCGACTTCCTGAAGCAGAAAATCTGTGCATGGGCAAGCCGTATTCGTAGGTGCGGCGCGGCGAGTAGAGCGATACACTCAGAATCGAACATTCCAAATCGATGAAAGTTTTACTTGTGTAAATAAACTAGTACCTATTTAATTGAGTAACTTAATCTGTTAAGTTTTTTTTTTTTAATTTCTGTTTAATTTTATACTTATAGGTACTTATGCAAACCTCGCGACAAGCTTTGATGATCATATAAATTGTGTATAATGAGGTTAAAATTTTAAAGAAAACTTTATTTTTAACCCCCGACCAAAAAAGAGGGGTGTTATAAGTTTGACGTGTGTATCTGTGTGTCTGTCTGGGTATCGTAGCTCCTAAACGGATGAACCGATTTTGATAAAATTGGTTTCGTTTGAAAGGTGTTTTAATCGAGAGTGTTCTTAGCTATGTTTCGATAAAATCTGATCAGCCGTTTTTAGGCCACCACCTCTTTTCCAGTTGAAGGGAAATTAGCAATTTCCACAGGTCTGGTGAAATATTGTCACTTGTCACACCATGGGCATTGCCAGGAGGGGTGGGTGCAAACCCCCCCCCCTCACCCAGAAAGATTTTTTTTAATTTTTGCTGTTTTCGTTAATTGGCGAGATGACACGCAACACCGAGAAAAGTGGAAGCAATGGGGGAGGCCTATGCCCAGTATTGGGACAGTCAAGGCTAAGATAAAACAATATAAGTTTAAAAAACATGAAATAAAAATTAAATTAAAAATTTAAAAAACCCCCGGCACAAAAAACCTCTAAAAAACCAAAAATAAAATAATCCAAGCGTCTTAGCGTCGGGGGACCGCTAAGTAGACCGCTTAGTACAAGCACATAACAAAGCTTTAGGATTATTTTATTTTTGGTTTTTTAGAGGTTTTTTGTGCCGGGGGTTTTTCTTCTTTTTAGAGCATTTAAATAAAAGCTTTTTTAAAAAGGTTTTTTAGCTTAATTTTATTTTTACATTTTTTGGTTTTGCCGTAATCTTTGCTGACCACACATCATTATCACAATCTCAACACTTTTTTCATTCCATGCTATTTATTTACCGTTGAGGAGTTCCCTCGTGAGAAGACGATCCTGGCTGCTGCCTGGCGCTTTATGATACAAATCGTGATTATCCATCAAATATGAACTCGTACGCAAAGTTTCGTGTCTGTGCTATTAAACGTTGAGGAGTTCCCTCGTGAGAAGACGATCCTGGCTGCAGGATACGTTCATGATACAAATCGTGATGATCCATCAAATATAAACTCGTACGCAAAGTTTCTTGTCTGTGCTATTAAACTTTGAGGAGTTCTCTCGTGAGGAGACGATCCTGGCTGCAGGATTAAGTTATGTCTGTCATAAAAATGTATTGTCACCAGAACCAAAGGCGTGTGCAAAATTTCAGCTCAATCGGACATCGGAAAGTGGTTCTAATTTAGCTTCCAAGAATCCACCGTAACAAACATACATACATAGACATACATACATACATTGCAAGTTAAATAAAAGCTTTTAAAAAACCCCCGACAGAAAAAACCTCGAAAAACCAAAAATTAAATAAATCCAAGCCTCGTAGCGTCGGGGCACCGCTAAGTAGACCGCTTAGTACAAACATTAAACAAAGCGGAATTTTATTTTTGGGTTTTTAGAGGTTTTTTCAGTCGGGGGTTTTTTAAATTTTATTTTTAAAGACATTTCTGACTTCCCGCAACTTTAGCGTGGAAATTTTGATGTTTTTCAGACATAAATTAGGGCCTTTTCATTGTCATGCGTGTTTGCGCCCGCGTGCATGCCAGGCGGCCATGCTTCTTGCGGGCCGCCCGCAGTGCAGATTATTTTCGCCACGCCGCCGGCGCGCGTGTGGCGCGCATGACCATAAAACCATGTATGATACGATAGGTGGCGGGCAGCACGCAGGCGTGCCTGGCCTGCACGCGGGCGCAAACACGCATGACAATTGAAAGGCCCCTAGACAAATAAACCTTCCTCTTGAATCATTCTGTATATTGATGAAAACCGCATCAAAATTTGCTGCGTAGTTTAAAAAAGATCTAAGCGTAGGTACACACTGCTGCGTCGCCGCTTCCGTCTAACCTTGGTTTTGCCACGCTGCCGCGTGTCTAGATAAGAGCACCGAAAGGCCTCAGGTAGCGCCAACATCGCACACCCACGATGACCAAAAGACGAGGTATTGGTACCTCGTCTTTTGGTCAAAATAGGTTGAAATAGGTAGGCCTATTTGAATGTTTTAAATATTGAAACAATCATGAATCAACTGCCTCGAATCTTCTAGAGCGTGAATTAGTGCCACGCGTACGAGTGTGTGCTTGTAAGGCTTCGGTGCAAGATTCAGACAATGTCGGGTGACTCGAACGACTGCACTACATGGGAATACATTGATGCGCGCATATGTACACGAGGTGCAGCTGTTGACTCCAACACGTCGATGCATACCTCTTGCGCGCTGGGGTCGCGGTCGGTGATAACGCCAGCTTCACAACGACAGCACAGTTTATGACGGTACGCGACGGCGGCGGCACTTTAATGTTCGACCGTAATTATTTCATAAAACTTCCACTTATCGTATCAACTTCATAGTTTTGTAGCTGTTTCTAAATAAAATGATTAGTTCATATCTGTCTCCCACTGGAGTGGCACACTCGTCACTGGAGTAAGTAGTCCCGTTCATGTCAAGCTTTAGTCTTATTTTTACCCTTACTGAACTACATACATAATTATATAGCTCACTGCTCTACCGAGTACCCTTGCAGAGTACGGTTTGTACTTGTAGAAACTGGAACCAAAGTTTTTTTCTTCTGTTCTTCGACCTGCCTCTACCAAATGCGTTTAGATTATTTCCTACCATTACAGAAATCTGGAGAACAGCCTTCTTACTGAACTGACTGACATTAGTTAAAGAGCAGCCTACAGAAATAAATATGATGAGCTCGTGACAGCCTCTCGCCGAAGAGACGGCAGAAGGTAGGCAGAGACAACATGAAAGACGGAAAATGTATAAAAATTTCGAAAATATGAAATCACTCTACTTACATTTCGAAAAATGAAAAGAGGTAATTTCCTGAAACTAAATTGTTGAACATAATGGTGCTTCGATGATGATAAAAGTTATCAAAACACTCCTATTTTGAATGAGGCCACGCAATAAACATTCGACGAACTCTAATGTGTACTGTTACTTGAAGTCGTTGGTGTGTTTATTAGGGGGCAATCGTTTCGTTATCGCTGTCGGCGGCACACGCGGTACATGTGGTGCTCGCCACTCGCCATTAATCGGAACCTTATCACCGATCGTTCTTCCTCTTATCAGAGTGCGTCGCTCCCGAGTTCCGTTCCGCTGCTAATCTTGACTTGGTTTCCGAATCTAGTCTTTCCTTGCCTTCACTCTTTTTTCATTCTTTTGCCAGACGCAACCTTTTGACCTTTCATCTGACTTTATCATATTAATATTTTTATACTTTCAAAAGCCGTGACTTCCGGTTCTGCGCCACGTTTTTTCCTATTCCATTGACTAGCCACTCCACACCATATTCATATCTTTATTTGCATCTACACTAGTAGTGTGTGTGATTTTGTGTGGGTGAATTTCCGCCCATAAAGTCATTCTTAACTAAATTGGGCGATGGCTAATGTTTGATTTAAATTGTTTCATTTACAAACCTTAAGATAGTGTTTTCAGGTAGAGACGATATTTTATTTTATTGTGTTTAGGTGGCTAACAACTAACAATCCATAAGTTGTAGTGAGGTAATCAACAACAAGCCACTTACAAAGCTCCACAGTTAGCAGTATTGTTGCAAAAACTGTTAACTAAGCATAATAATTTAAAAATAATTATTCATTTTCATAACGAATTATTTACATGTTTAAATATTTATACAAAATGTAATTTTTAAAAAAAATATACAGGTTGTAACGGAAAGGGTATATACATCCTTAAGGGTGTGCTACTGACCATCAAACTGAACATGTTTCTCAACATAAAAAAAAATTGTAACAAAAAAATATAAAAATAATAGCCCACCGGCGGCATCGGGAACAGGGTCCGAGCTACCGGTCAGCCGTGTGTTATATTACACGAACCATTTGGAGCCATAACTGAAAATCTATGCAACATAAACACATGATCAAAAACCTAACCCACTTCCAGATGACCTAGAAAGTTGAAATTTGGCGTCCAGCTAAGTAATTATGTGTACAAAGAGAAAAATCAGAAAACAGTGATTATTTGCAAAAAAAAAAAAAAATTGTTAGTATAATTTCGACAGGTGCTAAATAGCGCAGGAGAATAGATTCCATCACGAAAGGTCGCTTTATCATATTGTATACTAGATTATTTATGGGACATTTAAAGCGACAGCCAGACAGATAATTGCAAACGCTATTGTAAGAATTGTGTTTACGAGTGAAATACATTCTTCCACAATCTTGCTACATAATTATGTAAAGCAAACAAATAGTAAAAGTATGTAATTTATAGGAGTCCAGATTCGATTCCAGTTCTCTATCTATAAACCGTTAACAGCACTTTAAAAATGCAGGTACATAACCACTACAAAGAAATGCGTGTGCGTGTGCTTAATTTTCTCATAACGCTTTCAATATCGCCTACATTGTAAGATGAATGCTGAATTTGTCAAGTATTGACACTCCGGTTGGTGTTCAAAGCATTCCTAGAGAAATCGTTAATCTTCTTTTTCAAAACTCAAAACAGAGCTTTTATCCACGGCTATGATGACAGCACCGATGCAAAAAGGCGTTTACTATTTGTTAAGTGAAATCAGGCTAATTGAATATCTGACTTTATTACATTAGGTTTCTGATTATGTTGGTTGGTGTACAAACGCATATTGTGTATCCTTGTACTGGGATTAAAAAAGCTAGTGATCTTGTTTATGGCACAGGGTTCGCCTTCTACTACATGTTAGTGTTCCAGTACGAAACAACATAGGTAAAAAACTCAATAAGTCAAATACAAGAAGTTAGAGAGACTAATTGTTTGTTTAATCATTATCAGTATAATTGTTCCGTTACTCAGGGTTATGGCACGCAACAAGCCAAAAGTACCAATGCTGTCGAGTGTCAAAGCTTTTAGGAAATATGTCATTTCTTATATTATAGGGTGACTGGTAATTAGTGACCCATAGCTAAACACGTCATTGTACTCATGATAAGAAACAACTTTCCCAAAGAAACACTTTTTTTACACCCCTTCCCATTGTTTACAATAACACAGCAGCCGTAATGAGACAGAACGGCGACACGCAGCTACAACTGATGGGTCACTGTCGTGCGCGCGCGATTTTGTTGTGTTATTGACTTATTGTGATTAAAGTAGGTATAAAAAAATGTTTCTTTGGGAAAGTTGTTTCTTATCATGAGTACAATCACGTGTATAGGTAAGTATCGGTCACGGTTTACCATGAGTTTTAACAATCTATACTCGCTAGCGTCTGTAGTTAAAAAAAAATATGAAATCTTTTACAGCGCCTCTAGCGGATAGTTGGGTACTAAAATGCGCAGTATGAGTCACTATACTTATCTATCCTACGTCACCGTGTAGTAAACTAAACTACAGCGACTGCAAGTTTGGGCTTCATTTGCTTAGAATTTGGTAGTAAGCACCAACACAGCTCATGGTACCATTGAAAAAGCTAACTATAGTATTTGCTTATTGACGGAACTATTGCAGTTACGTCAAGCGATCTAACTATGACAACTCATTGTAGACGTACAGGTAGTTTTCTTGCGACTCAACGTTTTAGTGCAACTGCAGTTTGGGGTTCATAAGATGTTTTACTGGAAAATCTCATCTATATCATCAAATAGATGCAATTGCAATCTTGTTACGTCTATAGACGTAACAAGATTGCAATTCAACTACTCCTCATCTATTTTATCACTAAACTACACATAACTATGTGACGCTTGATCGTTTTGTTTTCGATAATAGTGACTGATTCGTCTTTGAACTTATCGATACTTTCGAATAATTTAGTTTATTATCAATTTCTCTAAAGTAAACACACAAATAGACCCAGTTTATAATAAATTATGTTTTAATAGCATTAATAAATATTATATCATTCATATTTTTAAGCAATGTAATATTTTCTTACATATTCACCCTGTGTTAAATGGCGAAACTCGCGTTTAATCTGTGGTCATATTTGTATTTGACACAACATCTTCGTTTGTGTTCGTGATTTGATTGTTTGTAGTGATCGCCTGCGTGTTATTTTATTAAGTTTTTCATCAAACTTTTGCATTCGTTAATCGTTACGGTATAATAAAATGGCGGTATAAAAAAAGGAAGGGTAGTCAAAATTTCTTATATTGAATAAAACAAAATGTATTATGCAAATAAAATTCGGACAGCATTTATTAAAGGTACTACACAAGTGTTTTACACACTTTCTTATATCGTCGACTAAACAAAAAAAAATAGGTACCATGCGCATATAGGTTTAATTTATTTTATGGGTTACATATAAAAACTTGTGATTAGTAGGTAAGTACTCACCTATTATCAGGAAATTCTAAGGCGTGTTCAATCTTTTCCAATAAATACATTGAAGATTTACATAACCTATATCTCCGAAAAAAGTCAGTTTCCACAAAGATTTCGAAGTAATTTGGTCGTTTTCGAAATATTTTTGGTCTACTAACTGTTTCTACGACATTCGACGTTAAAAACAGTTAAGGTCGAATGTCGTAGAAACAGTTTCTAAATTGTCTAAAAAAACATATAAATCACTATCCATCTTCGTTGCTTATAAGATCACTTACGTAAGTGCGTTTGTGGGCCAAAATTTCGACCACCTACATTTAGGGGACCTTTTATCGTTTAGTTGACCCCTAACAGTTCGTGAAACAGAAACCATCACATAACGGCCCCCTAAGCATGTTTAGAGGATCTCGTAAACTTAGGAGATGTTGGTGAAAACGGGCATCAGTCCGCCACCGCGCAGCGCAGTACGGAGTGTAGCGCGGGTGCGCCCGCGTCACCGCGCCCCGCCACCGCAACCCGCCGCGCCGCTCGCCGGCGCCGCCGTATAGCTCGATCATTGCGTTTGACGTGAAATTGGGGCAGTTTCAATTAGTCGTTATCGACCACACCCTTCCGTGTAGCCGGACAAACATGTAGCTCGACAACTGACGACAACCAGTCTACAAACTGTTCAATGCTGCAATCCACGAGCCCACCTTCATTGTAACCACTTTTTAGATTACTCCAGTAACTACCTATAGCTTTCATTTCACTTTTCATGTTTACCAGCGAGATATTAAGGGCAGGTTGCAGTACTTTTTAAGAATTTTGAACGTCTGAAAATCTAAGTAAATATGAGGTTTTCTTTTATAAAAAAATCATTATTAAAAAATTGAACAAGTAAATTGTAAAGATAGAAAAGCGATTTAGAATGATTGGCTCGATAAAAAAAAACATGAGAGTCAATGACACTAAATCACAATTTTAAACGTTACGTACTGCTAAGAGATTCCGTTATGAATTTATATGAAAGTTATATCAATTTTTATTCTGAAGTTAATGTTGAAAACATATTAATTCATGATTTCGTTATTGTTTTTCTCCAAGTGGAAAAACAATCAAAAAGGCATTATATCGCTCGGCCAGTGAGCGTGGTCCGTTCATAACTACACACTGTACTGCAAAGTTTAGTAAGTTTTCTTACGCGACTGCTTTTCCCATCGATCCTTGATAATTAACACAAGCTTTAGTTCACTGCAGATTACCAACAGTATTATCTTAATTAATAAAAACTCACATTCATATTATAAGAGCTTTCCCAAATCCATGTTTGAAGTAATTCAACCTTTTGTTGCTATGACATCAGTTGAAAGCACCCACCAAATCGTATTCCTAGAATTTCTTGGTCGCTATTGGCGGATCTTTGAGCTACCTATCTTTGTCATACCCATAGATGCATTCTGCTTCAATCAATGCTAAATATGTCACATGTCACTTTAACCAATCTTAAAGATGTATACAATAATTCGTTTTCCGGTACTTCAAATTTGATATAATATGAAAAGTAGGCGTTTATATGTCAAATTATAAACAAACAGGGCGCAATGTAGGCGTGGTTAAGTCCGACTCGGACTAAAGTTCAGTTCATGACTAAGAATACGAGTGTAGGTACACCTATTTTATAAAATTGCTTAAAGTTGTCCTCGTAACAATAGTTGTACACCGAACATTAGCAATAATTTAAATAATGTTTTAGAGTGGCACTCCACTGACGTGAAGGCAACGGAACATGACGGCATCGAGCTTTACTTTAATTGGAAACTGTGTGAAAATCGGATGCAGCACAGAGCGCGGTAATACGCGGTGACATGCGGCGCCATGCGGTGATGCTAACCTCACTATTAATGTACCACCCTCAAAACGGTAGTGCCCAGTGAGTACTGGAATGTGTCACTGTTTTCTCATAAAGAGCAAATTAATAATACAGTAAGTGATCCCTCCAGCGCTGTTCGCAGGACAAGCGGCTCTAAATTAAACGCGGATTAGATGCGCCGCGCCGGCGACGTTTTAGACTTGTTTTCTAATGGCGGCCGTCATACTCGTATAGCGTGTCGTGTGTCATGTTCGCTTACTCAACCTAGTACTAATCCATTGACTCACCGCTGTGACGTAACGTGACATATGAGATCTGTCTGCAAACTCTGGATGCGACCATAGAAAACAAGTACAACGGTCGTGCTACTAATATCTAAGTACATTCTGTTCAGCTGCAACCCCCATGGTGAGCCTGACAACGCGCCACTCGGGAGTTGTGACTCAAGTGCTGGTAGGAACAAGTGGATAGCACAAAATAACGACACTGCATACTATAATGTAAATCATAAACCCCATAACCATTATTAAACAGTCTTGTCAGCCTTGTGGTGTGACTGTCGGACTGCCAAGCATAGGTCTCGAGTTCCGAGGCCGGTGAAGGAAAACATCGTGAAGAAACCAGCATGCCTGAGATTTATTTCTCGCCGGCATGTTAAGCAAAGTAAGAGGCCCATGGGCGGCATTAAAACTCTGACACCAGGTTAGGCACTGACCACACGATAAAGAAAGAAGAAGATTAGTGTTGGTCAGAAAAGTTTTGTGGCTGTCATACATAACTAACATTACAAGTAAGGGAACGTCTGAGTCATTATGTCCTTCTAACATAGCGGCCCGTGTTCCAGCAGTGCCGTCATTACTGACTACTGACAGACTAATGTTCGACATTTGTCACAAACCACACTTTATATAACTAGCTGCGCCTGTCAGGCCAGATCACGTCGTAGTGTCATATATGATGACGTCATTTGCAATAGGTACTGCGCCGCATTCAGTCGCTCACCGTGCGGCTTCCTGGAACCAATCAATTGATCAGCGCGGCAGCGCCCCTACACTCCTATAGCACGCTACTACTCGATGCAGTTTGGTCTCACGTTTTGAACATAGCTCACCGTCATTTATAGAGTGATAATTATTTAATATTAGCATTTGCCTGGCAAGCATTTCAATGCGTTTTTTTTTGCGGTCTGAAGGTCTAATCCAATAGGTGGCTACTTCGCTGGACTCATCGATGGAACGAATTAAAAAGACTCGATTGTGTGTCGAATTCATGGCTATGTTGCTATTGTATTCATACCTGTTTGACGGTGGGGACAATTCGTACTACAACACCGTCCTTGAATTCTTCACTTAACGCCACCCTTCACCTATCAAGGAATTTGGAATTTCAATAGCAACCAAAGATGCTGATTGCATCTTGTTAGTGCCTCTTCCGCATTTAAGTGCTTTAGTAAGGTGACACCGCTGCACCGGCGTCACTGAGTAGTACAACGTCTTTTGGTGAAACCATTCATATAATTGTTGATCGTGTAGGATGTCAATCCGATTAAGATGATTGATCATTTGATTTAGCATTACTATTTCAAACACCTTGCTGAAAACCGGCAATACAGAAACGGGTCTATAATTATTTGTTTTTGCTGTCTTCAGATTTAAAAATTGGTATGAATCTACTTATTGCCTACCTATTCAAACAAAGATCGGGGTACCTGTGACATTGTGCCTATGCATTATGCCTTCAATACCGTTAGTCACGACATCCTTTTAGCCATTTTATCCCATAATATGTTACTGTAGATCTTTGACAGTCGTTACGAGTAGTCAGAAGCCAAAAGCCTGACATCCAGTTTTACCAAGGGGTATTGTATTACCTAGTTACTGAGTTGTGAAGATCAGATAGGCAGTTGCTTCATGTAAAATACTGGTATTCAGCTGCATTCGGTAAGACTAGAAGCCGGCCCCAAGTTTGTTTGGGAAAAGGTTAGCAGGCAGATGATTATCATATATTCTGTTATGGCCTCTCCAGGAGCACTGGAATGGTTCTACTCTTCCCTTCAGGAACGTCAGCAGTGGGTTTATGTTAGAAATTCCTCATCATGTTGGTGTTATCTGAAAACTGGTGTTTCTCAAGGCAGTATTCTTTCTCCACTTCTGTTTTCTATTTTTTTTAATCTCCTAATTTATGAGCATCAGTGTGCGTATCATCTGTATGCCGATGACTTGCAGTTGTCAGGGGAGAGTTGACGAAATACCAGATCTGATCGACAATTTAAATAGGGGTCTCTATTTAAAAAACAGAAAAAACTAATAAATGGCAGGCGGTCATCATTGGGAAATCTCGCAGTCTAATTACGTTAGATGGTACAACCTTGCCACTTTTAACTTTTCGACGGTCGTTTCTTTTAGCACGGATGTAAAGGATCTAGGCTTCCATATTGATAAGTTATCAATATATATTATATTATTATTATATATATATATTTTATTAATATTATATATATTCTTGTGAATACACAAGTCGCTCGTGTCAGCCAGAAGGTTAACGGTACGGTGCGGTTTCTGTACCGTTTGAGAAACTTTTTCCCGTCAAATACGAAAACAATGCTTCTACAGTCCTTAATTTTCGCTATCATCGATTATGGTTCTGTGTGCTACTTTGACCTGAATGCCAATCTTCTCGACAAACTTGACCGACTTCTAAACAAACATTTAAAAAACTTTTGATTGCATTGCATTTGATTCGTATTCAATCTGCGTAAATACGATCATGTCTCTGAGCACCGATCTCTTCTTAAGTGGTTGCCCATTCATCAGCGTAGGGAGCAAAGAGCCAACTAACCAACTTTTTTTTTTCTTGTTTCTTCCACTTCCCCTATTATTCAATTTCTCTGTGGAACGCGCTTCCCCAGGAAATCAGGATGGCAACTAACCGTCTATCTTTTAAAATTAAAGTATCACCACAACGTTAATATTTTCCCCTGCTTGTTTTTTTTATTAGTAATTTCTTTGACATACAGGATGTTTGGTGCATCGTTTACCAAATCGAATAGGCCGAAAGTACAGGTCATTTGCTATCTCTTCACACCCTTTAAATCATTTCTTGCCACACCGGTTTTTTTATAACAACTTTTTAATTAAAATTTTGAAAAATTCCAAAATTCAACCTTTTAGGTCAAAATAAAAATTTAAAAAATTGTTTTAACTTAAAATTTCAATTTAAATTTGATGTGTACTGTTGTTTGATTCTATTAAATTCAAAATTACATGCTAGGATGAATTACTTTCTTTTATAATAGCTCGTAAAGTTTTTGTAAAAGAATAATAAACTTAAAACTCAACTATAAATGGCTATAAAAAAAAACTAAAAGCGATCGGGATCTTCGAATACTTTTAAAAAGTTCCCTAGTCTGTCCCCTTTCCAGCGGTATGCAATATGCCCAAAAAAACGTTTAATACCTTTTCATTTTTAACTAAATGTGTAATCGAGACACTAGGCTGATATTCGAAATTACAGTAAGAACAATAGTTTTAGCATAAATAACATGCCTCAAGTAAGTAGATAGATACTGTTATGTCACAAGTGCGTAGTGTCCTATCTCTTTCATAAACAGGAACCAACTTTTTAAGAATTTGAAAAAAAAAAAAAAACATTCAATTTAGAAATCACAAATCTTGTTCGAGTTGTCCGCCACTGTTGCGAATGCACGCGCGGCATCTTCGTCTTATTTAGACTGTAGTTGTGCGTAAACGTATTTCTGCTTTGATAGTCACGAAAGCCACATCAATGTGTTGGACTACATCCTCCCTAGTCTCGATTTCCAAGGCGTAGAAAATTTATTTGGCTCGGCTAGCTGTCCCTAGACGTAAAAATGTAACGGTAACTCCGTTAGATTTTTACTTCTATAGATCAGACGTCCATAGAATAGGGTCATCCCTCCCAATCCATGATTCTGGAAACTGACGTATCATTGAGGTACTCCCTGACAATTAACCTCCAGTGAGCGGGACGACCGTCTTGTTGGAATACAAAAGACATGTCTTCACGGAAAATTAGCAGGTCAGCAATAAGGGGAAGTCTGTTTCGGTGTTTTGGGATAGCTATTTCATGACCTCCACGTTCCCCAGACTTAACACTGTGAGATCTTTACATCTAAGAACGAGCCAAAGAAATAACGCCACGGAAGTTGAGACTAAGGATGATTAAGTCCAACGCATTGATGCGGCTTTCGTGACCATCAAAGCAGAAATATGTTTACGTACAACACTAAAGTCGAGATAAGACGAAGATGCCGCGCGTGCATTCGCAACAGTGGCAGACAACTCGAACAAGATTTGAGATTTCTGAATTAATGTTTTTTTTTTAGTTTCAAGTTCTTACAAAGTCGGTACCCTGTTTAAGAAAGAGATAGGACACTACGCACTAGTGACATAACAGTATCTGTCTACTTACTTGAGGCATGTTATTTATGCTAAAACTATTGTTCTTACTGTAATGTCGAATATCAGCCTAGTGTCTCGATTACACATTTAGTTATAAATGAAAAGTTATTAAACGTTGTTTTGGGCATATTGCATACCGTTAGAAAGGGGACAGACTAGAAAACTTTTTAAAAGTATTCAAAGATCCCGATCGCTTCTAGTTTTTTTTTTCTAGCCATTTAAAGTTGAGTTTTAAGGTTATTTTTCTTTTACAAAAGCTTTACGAGCTATTAAAAAAGAAAGTTATTGTTACTAGCAAGTAATTTTGAATTTGATATAATCATACAACAGTACACATTAAAATTAAATCGTTATTTTAAGTCTAAACATTTTTTTTATTTTTTTATTTGAACTAAAATGAAAATAAAATTTAAATTAAAAAGTTTTTTTAAAAAAACCGGTGTGGCAAGGAGTGATATATAGGGCGTGAAGAGATAGCAAATGACCTCTCCTTTCGGCCTATTCGATTTGGCAAACGATGCACCAAACACCCTGTATATTTATAGTATTTTATATATCGTTGTAGTATGTCTTATTATTAAATTAATATTATTTCTAAATATACACCGACCACTGTTTGTCTCTGCACCACCCAACGGTTGCCTGGCAGGAAATGCCTATGGCGTAAAGTCTGCCTCTGTACATTGAACTTGAAGTGTTAAATAAATAAATAAATTGTGAGAGTCTATGCGCTGGGACAGGGCTATGTTCAAATGGCTATAACTCTTAAAATAATTGGTGTAGAGTCAATATTTTGATATTGTTTTGTAGGTTGACTCAAATACTGCTGATTAAACATAAAAACATATGCATCATTCACGGGTTCATTTGGCACTAGTGTCGGCGCCTCACATACGCGATGACCGCGGGGAGGGCGCGGGGCCGAACCCGGGCTGCTCTAACGCCGCTGCGCGCCTTGTCATCACTCAGCTCACAGACACGGGCACACGGCCCACTCCGGGCACTACTTTGTACGGTCTTCACATGTTCAGTTGTACTTGCTAGTTATGGTATTACACCTATTTTAATACAGTCCACTTCTTCTATTATAAAGTCCAACCGAGTCTATTCAACTAGAGTAGAAAATGTAATTAATGTTGTGTAAAATTTCGTATAATTTCTTAGGCACAGGTAGCGGGCAGGTCTACAAGTAGAATACGTTTACCTTCTGCAATAATGTCATTTGCACGTCTCTAAGTCTCTTAAATTCAAAGATTTTGCATTTCTTTGAACATACCCTAGATCAGCCGAATAAAAAATCAAGATGGCTGCCATTCGCGGGGTGTTGGTTAGAATTAATTTTATACATGTATTTGTCGATAAAAATGAGTATTTATAATTATACCTTAAAGTATCGTTAACTATTAATCAAACACACTATAAATATCGCCAATAATATAGTAATGCTATTCTACCTAGGATATTTTTTTTTAATCTGTAGTGTGTCCCGGTGTGTTACCTATCATGAGTGAGCCTTCTGTGCCGTCGTACTGTACTTACGTTGTTATGCTCGCGTATAAACGAGAACGTCGTCGTCGCGTGCGCCGTGAAACTGCAGCAGGAGACGAAAGGGACGAGGCCGGGGGGGGGGGCAGGGGTTATATTTAGGAAGTGCAATCTGTTGATTAAAAATAAAACGACGCGCCTCGCTCGCACCCGCCTTACTACGATACGCTACACGTACACACACAATACCCAGTAGCGGTTGTATGAAGGACTAATGATTACAACGCTTGAGCCAAGCTTAGTGATAGTAAGTTGATAATGCTTCCAGTGTAAGAGCACTTAGCCATGAGAGTCCAGTTGCCATCCCATGTACCAGTACGAAACTGAAAATTATGTTCTACTAATTAAATATGAGGGTTCCAGCACGTGTGCACGTCAGTTAATTGGTTCGTCACTTCGCTAGTAATACGTGAACTAAAGCAATCGACTCGTTCGGTGATTAACTCAATGTTGGAAACGAGGTCAACAGTTAATCAACAGTAGTTTAGCATTTTAGCATCTAATATGAGAGCCGTCAACAAAAACGAACACGGCACATTAATCATTAGGGAATTCAATTTGAGCCGTGAGACCGCGAACTTTTAGCCGATGCTGGTTTATTTATTAGTAAATAGATGGAATGATTGGTGGAGCCGTAGAAGCAGGTTTGGGAGTTGCGTCCTGAGGACGAGTTAAAACACGAAGTACTTACCTAATCCCAGAACAAAGTGCTTCAAACTCGACCACCTAGCGCCGGCTACATAACAACGTATTCTATTTGTGTCAACGACAGAGAACAACAAACAATCAAACTCAGTCACCGCCGCCCGCCGCGCCGCGCCGTACCGCTGTGTCCGTGGACGCGCGGTCGCGGTGCACGCGCCACAGCCACGAGGGCTCATACAGACTGCTGTGTATAGAACAGACGTCCAAGGAGAATGGCTTACTGCTGGTTTCGTTCTTTTCAGCTGACTATGATGCACATGAGGTCGCTTTAGTTCTACAGTTGGCCAAAATGGCTCACTGTACAATTTTGAAACCATTTTACTCATTATAAATTATCCAAATTATTGATTTGCTAGAACTTCCACAATAATGAGAACGTATGTGCATAATTTTTTGAACGCCTGATTATACCTATACCTACTTCTAATTTAGGTAGTACCTTAGCTTTAGAATCATGGAACGTTAAAACAATGTGATTTAAGACAAAGCTCTGGGTAACTGGTAATGCGCCACACTTGTGACACGCTTCTTACAATCAAAAAGTTGTAAGTGAGACGTCCACCAACGCGACAAGAGCTTCCAGGTGGCGATTCCTTACACTTTGCACACGTTACTGACGCTACACTTCAAGTCTCAACTTCTTCAAGTCAAACTTGAGTCAGCAATCTACACGACTACGATTGTGTCTTCTTGTTGTGTGTATGAAGACTGCTGTGAGCTTTCAATCAGTAATATTCTTGGTGGCTGTCAATGACTGGATTAAGTCGACTTGTAGAAGTCTGTAGTGTAGGTTGGTAAGTAAGTTAGGCATTCCTAAATTATTTCTTGGACTTCATACAGTCTTTTTCTTGCTAAACTTATCGCCAACATTAAATATTCAAGCTTTCCAAGCGATATGTCGCAACGATCAGGTTGGCACATTAGGAGTGGGATTAACAACCGCAGCGCCACGCGACTCACTATGGTCACGGAGCGCAGTCATGATACACAAGTAAAAATACCTTGTGTTTGGGGAATGCCGCCATTCATCAGCCGCACGAGATGTACCGGTGAAAACTTGTGTCACGTGAATTGGACAACAGCATCATTCAACTATATTCTCACGCAAGCTTGAGGTCAATGGTCCCGGATTTTCATTAATGAGTGGTTTCTGTAGCCCGTGTAGTGCCTAATATACTCTAAATGCACTTGGGGAAAACTATACATATTTTTAGGCATAGAACGTTTTTTTTTCCTATTTTTTTGTCCATCAGACTCATTTATGATCTCTATGACATTTTGCGTTTATGGACTAGGTATTGACAAAATTAAACTGTGTTCCTTTGTTTATTTCAAGTCTAAACAACGTGGAAGTTATCGAGTGGTGCGGAGCCATTCCTTCAAATACAGTCAATTACATGGTTTAGCACGAGACACGTAACAAGTGATGTTACGTTACTTCCCGGGTACCGAACACTTGGGCGCGGTACCAACAACGGTATGCACACTGCGTGACCGTACGTCCGGATGGTGGAGCCAACAACACAGCTACACAGAAGGTCAGACACTCCTAAGGCGTAAAGTTTCCGTCTGTTCTTAGCTTCGTAGACTAGACTATACCTACAGAGTGGCGATTTAGTTATCCGTATCCTTCAGGGAAGTGAAGCAAACTAATATCGGATTCGTGAAAAAACTAGCTTTCCATACTGTATGCATCGAAATTGTCTGTCTACTGTTTGCCGGTTTTTCTTCAAGTAGGTATCGGAAATGTGAAAGTTATTGTGACGGGTAGACTCCTTTAATGATACCCTGTATATACTATATGTATAGAACGATAAGTGACCGTTGACCGTGATCGTTGGCAGAGCAGGTGATCTTCAATGTCTAGGGTAGGGTATGGTGATAGTTGGGTTGGTACAATAACGAACCTTCGCCTGCTTTTAGGGTGTACGGTAGTTCATTACCTTTATGGACTACATCCTATATGGTATCTTTACCGTTTGGACACCTAAACAAAATACCATCATAAAAGTGCCGCTTGGTAACTATTTTGTTCTTCATCGTCGGTTCGTAACCTTTTGTATATGCGAGTATTCATTCCCTTCAACTTTTCTTTTTGGTAATTATGAGGACATCTTAAAAGCATCAACTACAATGATAATTAATTAATAGTGATCAGATCAGATTCTTCGGTTCGGGTCCATCTCACCTTTTGTTAGAATTGGTCCTTCTGTAACAGCCTGCTTGGTGAGTTGTTTCGGAATCGGAAGCGCGTTAGATGTGCTGGCGCACGGTCATTCACTCCGCGTATTCCGAGCGCGTGCGTGTGTGCGTGCACTACATCCATGTGTCGTGTCCTCGTGAGATGCGCCGCGCGCTGCAGCGTGCTGCTACCAGACAGATACTGCTGACCGAATCTGGGGCATGGTGGCCAATCTCAACGAGACCAACATCATATAAGTACCTACGTATAAAGTACCGACGCAGGAGATATTGTGTGCACAAACACCTAGTACAATGTCTTTTCGCTCTCTAAACGCCAGTTCCTACTGGAACCCGCTCGAACAAGAAGTTAAATGATCACTAACTTCTTCACTTCTAACTTACCGACCACACATACAACAACATGCAAGATGTTGTTTTGCATTCTCGTCAAATTCAAGGAGATAACTATGCTAATGACTCTCGACCCAAATCGATAATAAAATGGGTAGGGTTTTTTTCCCTTATTTACGGAAATCGGTAAGTGTGAACTGTGAACCACCCGTGTTTTAAACGCGCCCGTCTGATTCTCGCCCTATGAACGCGCTTTTACACATACAAACAATCTCAAACGTTTATTCGATAATTTCTTATTCCCTTAACCACGTTAAGGGGGTTCAACAAACAAAAAAATCTGCGTTTATTAATAATTAACTAGGTACCGTAATTTAAATTGATTATTTATGTCTATTGTGACAACCTCCTGAATTTTGACGAGGATGCGAAACAACACCTTGTAGACGCTGAGCCCGTTCCGATGTGAGCCGCGCTCACCTACACTCCGCCACTTATTCACCAATTTCACGTGAAGAAATATGCGCATGTTGTTAGTGCTCCCTTCGACATCACCCATGCTATACAACGTGTAAACAGACCCATCACCAAGCATTCTGTACATCAAACTAAGTAACCCTACGCAAAAATTATTGCTGGGAAATGACTTTTTTTTAGGGGGGAAATTCACGTTTTACGTTAATAAAACTCAATGTTACGCACTCAAAACATTGTGCTGATGGATGCATTGAATAGTAAATGGATCATGGAGATATTTAAAGTACAGTTATAAAATTGAAAACTAATTTTAAAAAAACTTGTCAAGAAGTTGGAACTTTGACGTCCACTATTTCAGTACCTAGAAGGTGGAAGGTATGGTCCAGAACAAAAAAATGATCGCCATGACGGGGAGAACAACTGCGTTTCGGCTTCGCTAAGGGTCGTACGCAAACTATTGATCAAGCCGCTCCCGATTGCTACACGATCGTAAGAAGATTTTCTGAAACAAGTGAGACCGCTCGAACAAAGTAACGAACGATACTGACTGCTAAAAAACTCATATAATATTAGATTCAAGCAAATATTGTATCGCCAATTTGCATTAAGAGACCAAAATCCCTTGCTGTTTAAACTTACTGAGTTTATATTGAGTACAACTCAATATAAACTCAGAAAATTGTGAAATGCGTGCTTACCTGCACACTACTGTGTTAAGCAGGTAAGCACGCATTTCACAATCTGCGCGACGGCCATCGGCGCGTAGGCGTCAGTGCGCGCCCTTGCCTCGTGCAGTTGTGTCTACACTACATGCCACACGTTACGCAACTGGTCTGGTCACTGCGCGGCCGTTCCGACAAGTTTTTGACACATGAATGATTCACCTGAATATTACAGCAGGACTCATGACTGAACGGTCCGGCCGGAAACAGCCGGCGGCTGAATATCAAACAATACGTCAAAATTCGTTAGTTTATTTACATGGAACTCGTTATATTTACACACAAATGAATGTTACATCGTGCATGCATGTCGATTCCGGGATGTCACAATGGCGCGGCGGCGTACACAGAGCGCGTCACGGCACTGATAACGATCGGCCGCATGTGGCGGCTTGCAGTGATTACAATCAGGTTCAGTGTAATGACGAGGATCGACACTCGGCCCTCGCTCGAGTTTCACCTACCAATGTCTCAGCTTTCCCAAAACGTGTCGAAATCATGTCACAAGGCGTCACAATGGGCTCTTCGCTCTGGCCTTATTTACCCGCAACGAGACGACTCGGCTCGGCGTTCGGGAGGACTGTTATTACGGACGGAAACCGTGTAACAACAACCCTCAGACGAGACGAGGGTTGAACGCGAGCGGAACAAAGACCATGACAGTAAACACTGCAAATAATTTACAAAAGGCAAAATACTTTCCAAACACGAGCCCGGCCTTGTATTGTGAGACGTAAGCGGTATCTCTAGCAGTAATTAGGAGCATTGTTGTAGCTCGCAGGAGACTAGGAGCCCGTTAGCGTAGCCCCAGTTTTTCTGCTAACTTTCCACAATATAGCGAAGCCGTCGGATAAGTACCACGTGCTATTATCCATAATTATGCACCCGAAGAGCTTTGAAGTTGACGCGAGGTCTAAGAAGTCGAGGTCTAAGACAGTGAATATAGAGGTCAGTATTAAAAGCATACGTACACCTACAGCTGAAACTGTTATAATTATTTAAGTGTATGTGTTTACTTAAGTAACGGCTGCTCGTTTGGGCAGGCGCCTAAATGTCAGAGATAAGTCGCTGCGGCCCAGCGAGTTCTCAAGAAATATTCAGTGAAATGCAACTATTGAAGTCAGGCGTAGGAATTTAAGTCAGAAGCCTGAATCTAAGTCAGAAGCTCATAAAAGTAATCAACGGTTCGCTGTTACTGAGTGTATAAGGGCTTTAAGTGCTGAGTGGCGTGTATAGCCGCACTTGTGACTGTGCAGTGTGGATCGCTGGCGGCAGTCGTCCACTGAGTCACGTCACGTTAAGTCACGTAACCGCTACTGATCGCTGCGGTTTCTGCACCTCACAGTCACCCAACAGTGCACGATAGTTTGGGATTACTATGGGTCCTGTAATCAGTGCTACTTTTAACTTTGTCTACCTAATTATATAATTATGTAGGTAAAGATATTACAGACAAAGCTCATACGAGCTAAACGAAGAACACTGCGTCGCATCGACACTCAAGTTTCCAGCGGCTTTTCCGCTGATGGTGTTTTAATGGCCAAACTGTATGTTGTGTATATCATCATCATCATCATCATCAGCCTATAATGTTCCCACTGCTGGGACACAGGCCTCCTCTCTATGAGAGGGAGTGGGCTGTAATCCACCACGCGGGCCCAGTGCGGGTTGGTAGATGTCACAACACAATGACTTCGAATTTAGTTCTAGGACATGCCGGTTTCCTCACGATGTTTTCCTTCACCGTTATTGAGGGCAGCGGTGATGAAATAAATTACACAAAGTAATGCGTCTGCCTGGTTTCGAACCCACGGCTTACTGCTCTTAAGTCGGGACTGCCACCACCTGGGCCACCACTGCTCACAGCTAAACCGCTTAGTACAAGCACAAAACAAAGCGGACCCCCGGTTTTTTTGTGTTTTTTAAATTATTTTTTACGGTTGAGAATTCTTTAAATAGGTATATCACCAACCGGCCTTTCTTCCTAAATCGTCATCGTTTCTGCGCAGCGCAGCGGAGCAGACATGCGTGTCCATCGCTAAATGTAAGTCCAGTGACTCAGTAGTAATTACAATTTTAATTGGCATAATTGTACGATTGTACACCAGCGTGGACAGATCGCCCAAACCCCTTAAACAGGAATAACCACAATATTCTGTGCAACTTCTGTCACATAATTAAATATGTCGTCACTCGTCTCCTCAGAAAATTGCAATAAAACACATTTTATACCATAAACAGGATTAATATTCGACCCATCTGCAAGCTATGTATCTTATGTCATTGGAATGATTGAGAACAAACAAAGTTTATGTATTTATTTCACTTGAAGTTGGGAAAAACATACCCATGGATGTATTTGTAGCGGCACTACAAAAGTACTACAGCAACATAAAGGACTTCAGCGCCATCTATGACCCACATGAAGAACTAACATCAAATTCCTACATCGCGTAGTTAGTTATCCGTGACTTAAGTGTATATCGGTGAACCCGACAACTGCTGTCGGCCAGTAGCACACCAGACACAACACCCATCCTATCGGAAGATCATCCCTTTTCTATGGAGTATTGAGGAACTTTACACCCTGTTCTTCGTACTCCTAAATATTCAAAGTAACGGAAGAAATTTACATCTCGATAGCCTTATGAATTGTAATGTTGTTAACTTTTTAACCGACTTTTTAAAAAGGAGGTAGTTATGTATTCGACCAGCATCTATTTTTTTCATGTTTGCACAGCTATTTCTCCATGATTACTGGTCCGATTTAGGTGTTTCTTTTTTCATTTGATAGAGGAAGATTGCGCGGTGGTCCCATATGAATTTTATTAACTTATTAACTGATTTGGTACTTTTTTAGCTATCCTCGGTTTTTTTGCATTTTTACAAGCTTTTTATTAGCTTCACCTGCCCCCCTAGCATGACCGTTCTATCTCTATTCTACCAAGAAACGACAAGAAATCTTTTCTTTACAACTTGTTATTTCTTCTGCCCGAGCATGGCGCGCACCGTCGACTCGCGTTTCTACGAAGACATAGACAGAAATTCTTTCTCTTTCTCTTTAAAAGGTTACGTTTATTTAACAAAAAAAAGTTGCCAATTGCACGAGTTTTTCATTTCGTGGGCGGGATGGTGTTGCTGCATCCTGGATCCAGGCCTGGATCTTTTTCGCGAAATTAAACCATAATATTTTACATAACATTTCAACCTTTTGAACGTAACTCAACGCAACTACGAAACGTATTTCTCGTATTTAGTATTTATTAAGACTAGTTTGACATTTGTCAGAAGTAATGTTTCTACCCCCAAATGTCAAAAGAAGAGAAAATATGGTCGTCATGCTCGACGTTGTAGACTTGTGTCGACTGAAGAAAAGAAACATTTCTTTTCTACATTCTTAATATCGCCATGCTTGGGACGATAGAAATATCTGTCAAATTGTCGATTCTTCCGTAGACATAACCCGTTTCTACGGCGGTCATGCTAGGCCGGCTGTATGTTTGTTTGTAACCGACACCATTGGGCGTGATTTTGACCTACTTTAAACAGCCAGATTTCGTTCAAACTTTGTTGATTTATTGAGGACCGATGACAATACATTAATTTGATAAAATTATTCCTTTTACCAATTTGCAAAATAACTTTTTTGTTAATTTATATAATTTTCATCTACAGTCCATAAGGCAGGAATTGATGTTGATTTTAAACAACCATTATCTTTAACTGATTTATCTAATTTTAGGAAATTTAAGAATACCAAAGAGAATTTTGAATTCAGCAGAGCAAATAATAGTTTTAAAAATTAAAAAAAAACACGCTTTCAAACAGAGATTTTACTATAAATACAGCTGTACACATGAATAATTTGTGAAATAATTACAGTTACTTATAGTAATCACGGAATTAATAGGTAGTAGATTAGAACAATTAATAGTTTAAAAAAAAAACAAGCTATAAATAAACCAAACTAAAAAGTAGAAAATAAATAATAGTTCAAAAAACACGCTTTTTATAGAAGACCGAACTAAAGAAGCGTGGGGTGCATTTTTTACTTTACTGCCCTAGGTGTGTAATGTAGTATATTATTATAGCTTTTTGACAACATGCACCCCACGCTTTTTTCTTAATTTAAATTTATTCAAATTTATTTTCAATTTTTTAGTTCGGTTTTCTATAAAAAGCGTGTTTTTTTGTTTTTTTAAACTATTATTTTTTCTTTTTCGTAGTTATGGACGATGTGCTAGTGTCTAGTTATAAACTTTGAAAAAGTTCTTTTTCAAAGGTGTACGTAAGCTTCTAGTCATTGATGGCCTTATTATTTTCAGGTATTCACTGCAAACAGACGTGAAGTTGTTCCGTGTATTTGTGAAGTTCTTCCGGTGTGTCCCACGGTCGGCCGCTGCGTCCTACCGCCGGGATATAAATAGGCCGTCGGAGAGCGTTGACTTGCACCTCAATCCTTTTGATGTCAACCCGATATCGCAGCTTCCGCCTAACGGATCACTGTCGGGACTTCCACGTATCGCTGAGAATTATTCATGTAGTTTTATATTCGTTAATTTTAAGTCATTTTCCTAAAAGAGGCTTAAGATAAAGGCGTAAGAGGGCTCGCACAATTTTTATGCACGAAAGCCTCTGTTTCAAAGTTGTTTTATGGAATATGCATCGAAGGGGCCGTGCGTATGGATCCAGCTGCATACGCATGTCGTGCGACAGGTGCGCGCCGCCGCACCGGAGACGCTCGTCACGCCGTGTCCGTGACGCCGCGCCGCCGTCGCCCACATCGCGCGCCCCTCAGCTCTCACGCTCATCGGCCGCTTGCTCATCTGTAAACATGTATGAATCACGTTTGCTCTCAGAGTCAACAAGGTAACATGTATCAGTGAGGCCCAAAAGTTTCAACTATAACATTAAAGATTAAGATCCAAACAAAAATGGACTGAAATAAATAGAGAATTTTAGTGATCAAAAATATTACTTTTTGACTGTGGGCAACTAGAGAAAACTTCAGTAATTTAGTGACATGATAGTTGTGTATCTCTAATTAATCTAATGTAACACACATTAGATTTGACACATTAGGCCGGAAGCATTTGGACTTTCCCATATAGGTTTAGCAGTTTACAGCATGATACCTTTACGTTTTTGTACAAAGATAAAGCTTGGAAGTATAATGGTACCACTATAATACCACTAGGAGACTGGAATGTTACCTCAACCTGACTATGTCGAGCTACCTAGTGACGTCTGTAGCAAAGGTCGTTTTGGGATTGCAAAGCAAAATACCACATGTAAATTACAATAACAAATCAATGCCAGTCACGATGCTTGGCTGCTCGTTCTCGCTCATCATAACATAAAGTTCACGAAGCCAAAAGATGCACAGGTGTGCCGTCTCGCCAGTCGAAGTCCTTAAAGTGTCTCCGGTGTTGCGTGTTGCGTGTCGTGTTCGTGTTGCGCTGTCGTGAGTCGTGACTCGCCACGCGCACTGATCAACACGTGCGCGTCGTATGAGCGCGCTTAACCTTCGGCTTCGCGTATCTGCTTACAAGCGCTGCATAGCTAATTCTAAGTATAATTTACTAATAAAGTGCCGCCTGTGTTCCCTGAAGGGCTGGGCACAAGTGAAACAAAATACCTATAAGTAGTACACTCACACTTTGTCAGTCTTGTTTTTAGTATAAAAAAATTACCTTTTATTTTATACCTAAAGGGTAATTTTTTAACCTAAAATACATATTTTAAACCCTTAAGGATTCGGTCTGTCTGTCTGTCTGTCCGTCCGTCCGTATGTCACAGAATTTTTACTCCGAGGCTTTTGTCACCACACCGTTGAGGAGAGTAGGTACATATCTTCTATGAACCGCTTTACAAATATGATGTGAAATATTGGTAAACATGAAAATATGGGTGACCATCCATACACATATACATATACACGTAACTGAGGGTTGAAAATAAAATCTAAGTATTAAACGTGTGGGATGTCTATCGACAGGCTTTCGACGATAGCTTATAACTATCGAAGTTCCTTAGATACTTTTTAGGGTTCCGTAGCCGAATGGCAAAAAACGGAACCCTTATACATGTCTGTCTGTCCGTCCGTATGATTTTTAGTTTTTGAGATATAGGACTTTTTCATCAAACTGCAGCATTAACTTTGTTTTTCATTAACTTATTATGAAAAACAAATTTAATTTTAATGTTACATATAAAAATAATTTAATAATATTTTTTTTTTTTTTTTTTATTGTTTGGTGGTACGGAACCCTGTGTGCGTGTGAGTACGACATGCACTTGGCCGGTTTTTTATTAAGTCAATGGTTGATGAGAGAATTGCTTCCAAAGTCTTAATTGACAAAAATTGTGTCTAATTTTTAAAGAAAAAGGAGGAAAATTCTGAAATAATTTAGGTTTGTAGGACCTTCAAACAAAATTGGTTTAAATTTTGAATAAGATTTGATATTTAGTTTTACTTGCATGCATTTACTTGTTTTTTCATCAACATTATTATGAAAAACAAATTTAGTTTTGCTGTTGAGTGTAAATTTACATATGAATGAGCGTTCAAAATATTGTTATTGTATTATTTGATGCCCTGTGTGTGCGAGTACGACTCGCACTTGGTCGGATTTAGTTGTGGTATTTCACACAATCCTTGTTAATCATATTCATATTCATTTAATTGCGTTCCACAATGTTTTAAAGGTGTTATAAAAGGCTTAAAGCTAAGACCAATGTTATGGACCCTGTTAGGGCACAGCAATATAAGTATAATTAATATAATTATAGTAATGAGTTACATTATTACTTATTACAAATCATGAACAATAAAATTATAGTACTACAATATTAACACTATTAACCAACACAACAAAATAATAAAACAACATTAAAATATTAATTATTAAGAACAATAGTATTATATTATAGTAGGTATTTTTTTATAATTAATGAGATCAATCTAAGTTGCTTAGGTATATGATTATCTTAAATTATTTCCTTGATTCAGAACATATTTTCTCTAGGCAGGTTATTAATTATTAAAAGTGGATAACAAGAAGTTCTTAGAAGGATTTTCATTACTAGGTAAGTATTTTATTATTTATGTATTCATATTTTCATATTTATATTTGGTTTCCTATATCCATATCCATATTATATTATATGTATATATTTCATAATGTCTGATGTTTAAAAGAGAAAATAATTTTATTTTGTAATCGATTTGTCATCTAAAAACTCCTTTACTGAGTAGTATGCCTTGGATTTCAGAAATTGTATCAATTTATTAATAAATATATGCGATTTTTTTACTTCTCTAATGTCATTTGGCAATTTATTGTACATTTGTGTGGACATTACTAGAGGGCTGGATGAGTGCATTTTGATTCGGGATTGAGGTATGTTTATTTTGTTTTTGTTGTGTCTGAAAGTATATCTTGTTTGTGTTTCTTCGCAAGTGGTGTAAAAGTCTGGGTGTTTTTTGACAAATTTACATAATTCTAAGATATATAAACAGGGAAGTGTGAGTATTTTGTGTTTTTGGAAGTGTGGTTTGCAGCTATCTGTTGCTCTATATTGGTTATTATTCGAATTAACTTCTTTTGTAAAATAAATAACGTTTGTGAGTCTGTACTGTTTCCCCAAAGCATGACCCCATAGCTGAGCCATGCATAGTATATGCATAGTAAGTAACAAGT
Organism: Cerastis leucographa; assembly: GCA_963082945.1. Lineage (NCBI taxonomy): Eukaryota > Metazoa > Arthropoda > Insecta > Lepidoptera > Noctuidae > Cerastis > Cerastis leucographa. Next base: position 23,067,465 of record OY720381.1, on the reverse strand, counting down.
GCAGTTTGCAGATTGGTAGTTCTTTTTATTTCGCGTAGGGCATATGAAAATTTTGATAGTTTTGTCCTTGTCGAGTATCAATTTTTAGTAATAAAAGTTATTAGCCCTTGATGCTAGTGGGAATACATAACTAAATCCTTTTTTATTTAGAAGTCAGAACAAAAATCGAATTTGATTTTGCGCGATCTGGGTTTTGAACTGAGACTAGACTGCTGAATTATAAAAGGTGTTGTTTTGCATCCTCGTCAAATTTCAGGAGGTGGTCCCAAAAGACATAAATAATCAATTAAAATTACGATACCTGGTTAATTATTAATAAAAATTGATATTTTTGGTTGTTTAAGTTTGTCAATATTTCAGAATAAACCCCTTAACGTGGTTTAGGGAATAAGAAATTATCAATTAAATGTCTGTGATTGTTTGTATGTCTGTAAGTGAGGTTATAGGGCAAGAACCAGACGGGCCGCGTTTAAAACACGGTTGGTTCAAACTTACGGATTTTCGTAAAAAAGAAAATAAATAAAAAATACCTAGGTACCCATTTTATTATTGATTTGGGACGAGAATCATTAGCATAGTTACCTCCTTGAATTTGATGAGGATACAAAACAACACCTTGTTTAAGTACCTACTTTGTTTTAATAACAAATCATTAATGATCGATGAAGTAGGTATGGACATTGGACATGGACACTCAAATCTTCTACAGTTACACAGACTCGCTTTGTTTTAGCTGCACTGTAGATAGATATAATGGTTAATACGTGCTTTAACTAGCACAGTGGATTAGAACTCTAGATACCTATAGATGCGTGAATCATATAGCGCGTCCATTGTGTGAAGAAGTCACCACTAGCAACGATCTTGCTGAACTTTGTTCAACACATTCAGGTCTGCTTGTGTAGGAGTATAAAAAATCCTGAAAGATAACAACAACGGTATCAGGATGGAATGAATCCCTGGCAGCAGGAACTGGGTCACCGCAACACCGCGCCACCGCGCCGGCATCGCTCTCCGGTGCAGTGTGAACCTGATTGCGTCGGCGGTGGAGCGGTGAGGTGCGGAGCGGAGCGGCGCGGCACGCTGGCTAGATGGATGGCCGCAAATGGCTTTTTAATCTGCGAGAGATCACACCGCGTCGCAACGCGGATGAGCGACGTGCGACGTGCTGCTCGCCGATCACCCCCTTCCCTCGCAGCCCCCCACAGGCCCCCACTCTGAGGGTCTCAGCGCTACGCTCTGTTAGGAAGGATTTGTTTACATGTCTCGCTGATGGCCGACCGTCATTTGTATATTATACAAATAAAAAAATGAAAAAAATACGTAAATCTGTTATGTCACGGCTCGATGTTATTGTAACTCTAAATGTGGCCAGCTCCAACGCTCAGATGGAATAGTTTCACGTCGAGCATGTGAGTCAACGATCCTCGGTAATACATCGTAGACGCATTTTATGAGACACGTAATGGCACGTTTCATTGCGGATGTTATTCTATATGGAGAAATACATTCGGATAGTATCTGCCGAATTAAAATCACTAATTAAAATGTCATGCTGTCGTCAAACTTGAAAGTAATACATTTTAATGTCAACTGAATGATCTCTGACCGGCCGCGGCCGCTTATTATTCGATACTCGTATATTTGACACGTCACGTGAGGACACAGTCATAAGCTGTGCACTTTGTTTACATCATGCTATACGGTGAACGCACTCTTCGTCAGTCTGCATCGGCTCGAGTCGTAGCTCAGGATAGTATTGGTGACGTAGACTCTCGTCGACAGAAACTATTTTGACCGTTTGTGATAAAAAAAAAAAAATTGTTACAAAAAATATAACCGACTTAAATTCTACACGGTCGTAAGAGACGCGATGGACAGAAACCGATGGAAGCAGATCATCCGCTCCCGATGCAACCCTCAGGCTGACCACGATCCTCAGATATGAGGGACCGACCCAAGAGAGAGATTTATATTATTTTCCACTTTTTAGTGTTTTTTGGAAGTCTGTTATATTTTTTTGTAAAAAAGTTTAAAGTATTATACCCTTTTCAGTTGTGGTATCTCACATAAATCCTAGTCAAGTATCATTTTCACATTGTAACTAGACACCGCCCTATATCGCCCATACATACGACAAAGGACAAAATGCATAACAAAGAGGATGACTCAAAAGGTACCTAAGCAAACATAATAAAATTCATATGGGCTCACCGGGCAAGCTTACACTACCAAATGAATGAAGAATCATCTAAATCGGTCCATACTCACGGAGAAAAAGGTGTACATACGTGAAAAATGAGCATTAAAAAAAATGGTTCATAAAATGAAAACTACTGAGCTAAACTACTTATATTAAATTTTATGGGACCAAATGACAACTATTTCGCATCAAACTAGAGAAGAATCACGCAAATCGGATCTACATCTCAACGTAATCGGTGTAGATGAAAAAAAAATACCATTCGAATTGAGAACCTCCTTCTTTTAGAAGTCGGTTAAAAAGCGGTGAACATAGTGATGAAGTGATACGAAACACTCAATCATTCAAGGTAAGGGACTAAAACTAATCACAATTGGCTCGCTTTTGTTTCGACACTTTTACTGTGTTATTTGTTTTATGTGTTCTGTTATTCGTTTATTACCAATCAAGTGTTCAGATCTAATTATTAAGGTTTCTGAAAGTCCACCTTCTCCCCTCTACCCCTGACATATTGGCAAACTAACTTTAGCCATCTTAAGGCTTCAAGCTCGTAAAATGGGTACCTTCGTAAAAACAATTTTGATTAAATTCAGCGACCGCCTTGTTCGAGCCTCATCTTCAATCGTTAAGTAAGTCCTGATTATCTCTGAAAACTTCCATTTGCGACGAGAAAATCACCGCTCAACATAAAAACAAACCGCTTTAATTGTTTTGTTTTTATGTTGAAGTGTCATTTCCATAACCAGAATCGACTGGCACGGGGAACCCTCTTAAGGCAAGTTAGTGTTAGACGTAAAGTGAAGGGTTGGTGTGCTGCCATATTGTACCTACCTACCATGTGCGTACCAACTGTGAACTGATGTTTCAAATTGAAGGAATTCTGATCTCTTTACTTTAAAGACAGTTATCTAAAGACCAGCCTTAAAGTAATGGATTGTTTGGAATCGGTTTTATGGCATAAAACATATTGAAGATAAACAGACTGTACTTTACTGCACTTTTAATCAGAATTCAACTATACAACTAGGCAGCCGCAGCCGGAAGTGAATCACTCATCGATTACGATGGTGATCAGTAGGTTGCAGTTCGGCGACAGTGGAGAGGCACTTTCTAACGACATTGGATTGCTGCTTATTTGTACATAATTATTAGTCATCATTAAAGTAGTCATCAACTCGTCTTAGACAGTACAATGTTAGTGTGGATGAATTTCTTTTGGCTTGTAGGTACTTCATCACACAACTTATTTTCTGCCAGTCTAGGAACTTTAAGGGCCTCAACATCACTCACCTAAATCAGTATAAGGTACCTGTACCTTGTCAAAGTGTTCAAAGTTGTTCTGTATCAGTGCGATATCGTCCTGCGTCGTTACAGCACAGCTACACGTCAGCCGGCGCACGGCGCGGATGCGGCACATTGTCGGCGCGGTGATTTCCTCGGGGGCCAACCCCGCCGAGCCCCGCACCGCGCGCCCCCTCCCGCCTCGTCGTTGTTTTCCGTCACCATGCTCGCTAGCTGGCGGCAATAATAAAACTGTGTGTTGTAGATAATTTACCAGTTAATAAAACGACATCAATTAATGTTGAAAAAATTATTTGTTTTATGTGACAAAATTACATAGAAAAACGAAATATAATAATTTTGAATGACGTTTTACAATAGTCATTCAATGGAGTTAAATGAACTTACAGGTGATGTTGATGGTTACAATTTATTGTGTAACTACCTAAGTGATACGTTCCTGAATCATATTTTGTTTACCATACAGCCTGACAGTTGCAAAAAAAAACAAGTAAAAAGATAATTTTAATTTAATTTGCTTTGTCTTTTTTTTCCTCTGCTGGCGCTTTAACAGCATTATCATACTGTTGATAAGGTAATAGCTATTGATAAAAAAATAAATACTATTAGTTTATGCGAAAGTTTGGATGGATGTTTGTTACTTAATAACTCAAGAACGGCTGAACGGACAGAGAGATAGATTATAGTCTGGAATAGCACGTTCGTATTGACAACATGACAACTGTCATAAAATGCACCAGAGTAAAACGACTATTTTATACTATTTGTCACCGAAGTAAGTAGCTTGACGGTTCAGCAACCGCCCAGTAAACCACGGTTCGCAAGTTCGAATCGAAGCTAGTATCCAGTTTTTGAGTTTTTTTTAATGCTTTCAGATTTCCAAAAATATTACGCGAGTTCGATCCCCAACCGGTTTTCACTTTTTGCAAAAATAGGAATTTAATTTTAATGCTTTATGATTTTAAAATCATTACAATATAGTTTAATTAAAATACTTTTTTTTTTGTTTTAACCATTCAATAGACACTCAGATAAAAGAAGATTTGACAAAACCAGAGCGGTGAGAAGAAAACCTTAGAAGACGATGTTTCAGAAGGAAGATAGGTGGAACGATGATTATTGCTTTGCGCAGAACATCAACATTGACAATTTTATGTCAGATAAAAAGGAGAAATGGGTTTGTGAAGAATAGAAAACAGAGTTGTCAAAGCCCTCAACGCTCAGCGCAGCCGGATGGCACACCTTTTCGGGTTTCTCTTTGGTTCAGGTATGTATTTTCTCTTTGGAATTGCTGCCGTATACTGTGATCTTACAAACACCTTCACCTCTGAGTGTTTCATGTTCCAATACAGTCTGTGTACTTCTTCTCTGTTGCTCTTGGTGTGTTTCACAAATCTTTTGGAAAATTTCGGACATCATAGAATAATCTCTTGCGTTCGACTGATAACAAAAGAGCGGGAGTCATTTATATTTGCCAATTTTGTACGTATCATAATCTGTGGATGATGAGTAATGTTCAGGGTGTAACTTTAACTTTGTATACCTGTACGGCAAGTCTTGTGCGCGTTTGTATTTTGATCATTTGAATGTTGTTTAAGGTTTTTAAAATTCGCTATACTCATAATATAATATGTAATGAGTACATGTCTAGAATTATGAGAAGATAGGCTATGATTTAGGAGCAAAAGCGAAAAACACAAAATGTGTCGGTACTTACCTACCTAAATCCTGGCGCGGTTTAGTAAGTTTGTGAGGCGCAGCAGCCGATAAATGTACGTTGTAAGCTAATAACGCAGTGGTTGAGAGCGCTGAAGCGGTTTACAGCGCGGTGATAGCGTTCAGCCCCGACGAGACGCCGCCGCACCTATCTCTCCAGCGCCGCACACAAGCATGCAGAAGGCGCACTACAAACAGCGGATGAAACGGTTCAAGGCTCGCATACTGCATCTGTACCTATGGCTTGAGAGGAGACCCCAATGATTCGCCACTCACAGGTGAACCTTCTATGCGCTCTTATGTTGTGTCCCGAACTCGATCGGTCCGCCATATTACACTTCAAATGTTTGCCATTTAACACATTTTCTTACTGAAACAGTCTTGCTAACCTAAACCAATATTTCGGAGCTTCTAGGGATTTTATGCGATAGTTCTTTTTCTAAGTTCATGCTTCGATTTTAGTAGCCGGTCCTTTAGATGCTACTCGTACGTAGATTGATTATTGATGCTCTCTGAAAGAATTCTTTTAGGTAATGGACATCTGATCTTAAATATATTTTTTTTACTGTCTTTCTGAAAATATTAGTCCCGTTTCGTCATCGTTCGTTCTCAAAAATGTACGTTAACAATAAAAAACCAAGTAATTTTGGTGTCGTTTTGTGTAGTACATAGTGTGCAGTTTCGTAGGACGAGTGTTACAACGGGGTGAGTTCCTCGGAGCACGGCGTGATTTACGCACTAAAGCAGTAAACCTCTCGTCGGCGCCACTTACTGCTGCTCGCTCGTACAGTTGATAGCCACACGGTGCCGGAGACAGTTGTCCCCGAGACGTCTAAATTATCAGGGAAGTTTCCCTGATAATTTAGACGTCGCAAAAAGCTACTCCACTCGTGGTAGTCATATTTGAAACTGAGATGTTCATCTGGATGACGCTGTCTTTACACCGGTTGGATGAGATCCGGTTCTATGAAAGATACAAGGCATCCTCGTTAGTTAATAAAGTCCATAAATATGATCGCCGTTTGTTTAAAGCATATTATAACTTGAAAGAGTGCGTCACAAAGTTTTTCATCACTTCTATAGGTCGGCTGTCGGTTTTAGATAACCCAAGATGTGACCACTATTATTTTGAGCCAAAGTAAAACATTTTATAATAGTTAAGTGATGTCAGCTGGGCACTTGTTGCGTCGGTGGCGGGGTGTGGTGAGCGGGGTGAGGGGTGCGAAGCGCGGGGCGGGCGCGGCGGGTGCTGCTAATTATATTATAACACTAGCGGTGACCTCCGTTGCTTTTGTGTGCCACTGCAAACTGCTGCATTAAATGCTTTGATATTACGTAAAAACGGAACCCTTATATATTCGTCCTGTCCGTCTATCTGTCGGTTTGTCAAAGCCATTTTGCTTACTGGGGCCTCCGTAAAGGACAATGGACCGCACGACTCCCGAGTAGAGCCTAAGCAGGAGGCTTCTGGATGCCCCAGGTTGGGCAAGACCCGCTTGAACGCAGCCCCAGCCAGTTCCAGTTTGGGGGCCAAACGTCGGAAATGCTCCACGAAGTTCCACCGGCTGTCGAGAATGAGCCCTAGCTACTTCAACGTCGACTCGACGCCAAAGAAACTCCTCCTACCATTAGTAGGAATCCTGAGGGTGGCGCATTCCGAGGCCCAAGAAAGCACATGTCCTCGGACAAGTCCGATGCAATGCCACCTCGAGACCTAGTTGCCGGATTCTTTCCACGACTATCGCAACCCCGCGTGTCATGAGTTCGGCCGCCGCCACGTGCGACCTCCCTTGTGCCAGCACTAGCATGCCGTCAGCGAGTGGTGTCAGCGTAGCAAACTACGCTGACACCGCTAGGGAGGTCGGCGTGACCCAGTCGTAACCGATGTTCCACAAGGGTGGCCCCAGAACCGATCCCTGTGGAACACCGCACGACATCTCTCGCCCGTTCCATTCTCCGCTGCGACCGGGGAAGATGACGGCCCTATCCGTCCCCGACCACACGACGAAGGTAGGTCGGCACCCGGTGATACCGGAGTGCCTCCCTTCTGCAGCTCCAGGGCATGGTGTTGAAGGCGTTGGAGATGTCAAGAGACACCGCCAAGACCACCCCACCCCGGGACACCGCATCCCCCGTCGTGATAGCCCTCACGCGCATGATGGCGTCCACCGTCGAGCGCTCTCTTTGCGGAAACCAAACTGGTGGTAAGATCATCCAAGTCCAGCGCCCTCAGTTGATGAATTTACAGAACCAACTTTACAGTCATTTGAGTGTAATTTCACTCGTCTAGAACGCTGAGAATCTGAAGGCACCAGTTAATGTGGCAGAGTGACACTTTAGAGAGAGACCGAAATAGTGCGGTGTTGCACGTATGTTGCAACTCGCGTTTAGACTGACATGCAATCCTAGTGTATACTCGTATTGTATGGGATCAAAAAAATAAAAAAAATACATTTCCTATGTCAATACCAAATGTACTACTAGTCTATCTGGCTAATTTAAGCAATTCCTTACGTGATATATTCAGGTTTTCATTATAATATTAACACATGGCTCACAAAGTTTGCAGTATTAGGAAGTTTCAAAGTCAATAGAGTAGTTGATGGTATCTGGGAGATCCTGGATGTCCCTCCGCTCCTTGTGTAATAATGAAACACCGACGATTACGCCGAGTAGTCGTGTCGTGTGCGTGACGATTTCGTCCCGATCAGATATGATCAGATGTGGGCTAGTGACCAATCAAGCGAATACAAGCAATTAGAAGCGACAGAGGACGTCTGATATTGGCCGAGTACATCACGGGCATGCATATAAATATACGTGTTACGTTATTCAAATATGGCGTAAGATATTATAATAAATAACATAATTATGTTTATTTGCAGTATTAGACGGAGTTTATTATTAAAACTTTATGCACAAGTATAAAACACTGTATAAAGGCGGACTTAATGCCATAGCCATTTTCTACCAGTCTACCTTAGGGTGATACAGAGAGAAAACATAGTTGGTGCAGCATAACAGATGGTTAGAAAACATTAAAAAAAAAAATATAACGATACATACATATATATATAGAGAGAGAAGTAAAGAGAGAGACAAAATAACAACAATCCACATCTTGCCAGTTATGTTTAAGTCCCGTGTTAAAGGTTACGCACCTATAGCCATTAACTGGCCATTAATCTTGATTCCCGACTGCTACTGACAAATAACCATGCATGCATTTATTTTGCTCAAACTTAAACTAGCCATCAACCAATTGGTTGTAGACGAAATAATCAGATCAGAGTTTCTCTCTTTTGTTTAGTCTATCTTTTAAGAATCCTCCTTCCAGAATCCCGCACAGAATCTCAATTCTCTAGAATAGAGTCTTTGTTGAATTAAACGATGTAGCTCAGGTTTTAATAACTATTTATTATAAAACTAGCAATTATAGAGTACAGTAATACACGGTCGCTTAATGTCACGGAATAGAGAGAGACAGCGATAACATGAGCGTGTAAGCAACATAAATAGGCGCGAAATTCAAAATTAGAATATTACATTCAACACTCCTCCTGAATTTGAGCCTCATTATGACAATAATGGTTACATAACAACTAATTAAATTGGACAAAAAAAACTGAGTTATACATTACAGAATCAATTAGAGAGTAAGTTATATGATAACATTCCAAGCTTTGATCTTAAATATTGAAATTTATCTTTAGATAAAGCTTTTGTAAGTATATCTGCAAACTGATAATTACTACTAACAAACTTTAATACAATTAATTTTTGATGATACTTTTCTTTAATAAAGTGGTATTTAATTTCAATATGTTTACATCTCTTATGGAAATTAATATTTTTAATGACACTAATAGCGCTTTGATTATCTAAATTAAGACATATAGAGTCCTGTTTATATTCATCAATATCACTTAAAAACTGTTTGATCCACATTGCCTCTTTGGTAGCAGCACAGGCTGCCATAAATTCGGCCTCTGTCGTGGACAAAGCCACTGTTTGTTGTCTTTGGCTGGACCAAGTCACAGCCGCCCCGTTCTTGATGAATACATAGCCAGTGACTGAACGGCCTGTATCCATATCATTTGCATAGTCTGCGTCACTGTAGCCTATGACTTCTGATGTTTGTGGAGATTGTGTATAGCACAACCCATACTCTCTTGTATCTTTCAAGTATTTGAAAATCCGTTTTACTGCATTCCAATGGATCTGATTATAACAATTAAGAAAACGGCTTACCAGACTGACTGCAAACATGATATCGGGTCGACTCACAATAGCTAGATGCATCAGAGAGCCTACTGCTTCTCTGTATGGTACATCTTTCTCATCCTCTTCATTTCCTCTTTGCAATTTTATGTGGGGGTCGACTGGAACACTGATGGAATTGGCATTAGTCATGTTGAATTTGGCCAATATTTGTTCTATATATTTAGTCTGATGGATGAATATGCATTTACTAAATTGTTCAATTTGCATTCCCACAAAGTTACCCGGTTTGATGAATATTTTAATATCAAATATGGCTCGCAATTCTTTAGTTATTTCCTGTAGAGCCCATTCATCTGAGGAAAATAACAACCCATCATCGACATATAAGCATAGATAGCATTTCTTATTATTGATTTCACCAACATATACACATTGGTCTGCTTTGCTGTTGACAAAGCCAAACTTCTTAAGCACAGAGTCGAATTTACTATTCCAACACCGTGAAGCCTGCTTTAGACCATATAATGATTTATTAAGTTTGCATACCATTTTGTCTTCATGGTGCAGGCCCTCTGGTGGTTTCATGAATATGGTCTCGTCAAGCTCTCCATAAAGAAATGCTGTTTTGACATCCAGTTGAATAATTTTTAAATTATTTTGTGCTGCAATTGAAAGAAGTAAACGTATCGAATCATACCTGACCGTCGGAGCATAAGTTTCATGGTAATCAATACCCTTGGTCTGTGAATACCCTTTTGCACACAGTCTTGATTTGTACCTTAGACCCGTTGGTTCATCCTTAATACGGAATACCCATTTACATGGTATAACTTTTGCATTCAGAGGTTTTTCAACCAATGTCCAGGTGTCGTTTTTCTGATGAGCTTCCAGTTCCTCACCAATTGACTTGATTCATTTATCTTTATTAACTGAGTTCACAGCTTCCTTATATGTTACTGGAACATATATGTCTTCACTTTGACACAGGTATGTATTTTCTTCAGAATCATCTAGTTTTACTTCATTTTGCTTCTTTCTAGATCTCAATTTTATGTTACTAGCTGTAGGAGAATCTAAACTGATGTCGGGTGAGTACTCACTGTCTGAAGATGTTTTATTTTCACGTACAGTATCATGTGAACTTGTTGAAGATTCTTCATCTATTTCAGTGGTATTATTTTCTTCACTTATATCAATTTTCGTTACAGGATCCTTTTCTGACAGTTGTATAGGTACATAATCTCTTTTGACAGTAGATTCAAAAAATATAGCATCCCTGCTTTTTATCACTTTTCTAGTGTTTGGTATTATGAATCTATAGCCTTTACTGTGATCACAATAGCCAATGAATATCATTTTCTGTGCCTTTGGGTCCCACTTTTTACGCTTCTCTTGTGGTAGATGTACCATGGCTTCACAACCAAATATGCGCATGTGTTTTATACTTGGTTTCCGTCCAGACCACAGTTCTTCTGGAGTCTTGAATGACAGGGACTTGGTCGGAGAACGATTAATTATATAGGCAGCTGTGTGTACTGCATCAGCCCAATATTGTTTTGGTAGTTTTGCATTAAGTAACATACATTTCGCTCTTTCAATGAGGGTTCTGTTCATTCTTTCTGCAGTCCCATTTTGTTCAGGAGTGTATGGTGTGGTAGTCTGGTGTATGATACCAGCACCTTTTAAGTATTCAGAGAATTCCTTATTGACATACTCTAGGCCATTATCTGTTCTAAGAATCTTTATGTGTCTATTCAATTGATTTTCTACTTCATTTTTAAACTCTTTGAATTTTCCCAGTGTGTCACTCTTTTTGCTTAGAAAATACACATAAATCTTCTTTGTGTAATCATCTGTGAAGGTCAGAAAATATTTGGCACCACCTATTGTTTGGGTTTTCATGGGTCCACATATATCCGAGTGTATCAGTTGAAGAGGAACCAATGATCTACTTCTTTCATTTTTAAAAGATAGCCGTGTTTCATCATCATCATCATCATCAGCCTACCGCAGTCCACTGCTGGACATAGGCCTCTTTAATCGCTCGCCACTTAACCCGATTCTCGGCAACTCTCATCCAGTTGCTACCAGCTACCCTGCGAAGATCATCGCTCCACCGAGCCTGAGGGCGTCCCACCTTACGCTTGCCGATTCGCGGTCTCCACTCAAGAACACGTCGACCCCAACGGTCATCGGTTCTACGGCTAATATGGCCGGCCCATTGCCACTTCAGCTTACTTATTCTGTGGGCTATGTCGACTACTCTGGTTCTCTGTCGGATCACCTCGTTCCGGATGCGATCCCTCAAAGAGACTCCAAGCATAGCCCGCTCCATAGCTCGCTGAGTGACCTTGAGTTTATGGACTAACCGTACCGTGAGTGTCCACGTTTCGGCCCCGTAAGTCATTACTGGCAGGACGCACTGATTGAAGACCTTAGTCTTTAGGCTCTGTGGAATACGCGACGAGAAGACCCGACGAAGCTTCCCAAACGCTGCCCAGCCCAGCTGAATTCTTCTGTTAGCCTCTCTCTCAAAGTTGTTCTTACCAAACTGCAGAGTAGCCGTGTTTGCTTACCTTCTTTACAGGTGACACATGACAGACTTCCTGTATTTGCTGAGAAAGTTACATGGTCAGCATTTTTAGGCATTTTCTTTAAACTGTCGAAATTAAGGTGTCCCATTCTTTGGTGCCACAGGAAGATATCTTGTTCTTCAACATCAGACATGCATGCATAACCTCCTCCAGGAGTGTTCAGCCGGTACATGTTGTTGATTATACTAGCTGTTGCTACTATCTCATTTTTACTGTTCATAATAACACAGCCTGTTTTATCAAATCTTACTTGGCCACCACTTCGAATAATCTGACTTACAGATAGCAGGTTAGTTGCCAGTTCGGGAACATATAAAACATTGTTAAACAGGACCTTTTTCTCATGGCCTTTGTTATTATAAGTGTCCAAGCTAACTTGCCTTGAGGATTGTACAGATAATTCCTTGTTGTCTGCAACTCTTATTTTCTTTATAGAAGAAGTTGACTCATTCTGAAGCAAATCCTTGTGTTTGGTCGTGTCCGAGGTTGCACCGGAGTCCACATACCAGGCATCATTTTGTGAGGATGATGCTACAAATACAGCAGCATATGACGAACTACTTGGTTTTTGTGTGCTTTTAGCTTTAGATTCGCATTCTGGACTTTTATGGCCATATTTATTACAAGTATAGCATCTAGGTCCTTTTGATGGCTTCTTATGATTTTTCTGAAACTTCTTGTTTGCTGCAAATGCCTTGGAGTCACTTTCAGACAGTCTTACATCTTGTAGTAACTTTGCCTTAACAGAATCTGAGGTAATTTTCATTCCGGAGCTCTCTATGGCTATTATCATAGGTTGATATGTATCAGGAAGGCCAGAGAGTAGTAGTGTTCCCAGCCATTCGTCATCTACCTTAAAGCCTATGTTTCTGAGCTTATGAGCGGTACCCATTATTTTGCTTACATACTCCTCTACATTTTGACATTCACTTAGCGATGTATTACATAGATCACGCAGTAGACCAACTCGCCGGGTCAGCCCCGAGTCGTCGAACGCTAACGACAATTTCTCCCATACTTCTTTGGCAGTGCGAGCCTCTTGAATGTGCACATAATTTGTTGGATCGACTGAGAGTATTATTTTTGTCTTCGCTTTAGTGTCCCGTTTCATATCTATACTTTTTGAGTTGTCTTCTATGCAATCCCAGAGTTCCTCGTGTTGCAAGTATGTTTGCATTGCAAAACGCCAGGTTGCGTAATTTTCACGGCCGGACAGCTTTTCGATGAACGCAGGAGTAATATTTGATGCCATTTTCAATAAGATTACCGAGTTCAAGTGCGTAAATACTTCGCAAAAGTCCAACAAAAATACGTTCACACGAAACACGTTTCGGTTTGAGGTTAGGTTCACTTCAATGTCTTTGATCACTGATTTTACGATTAAATTTTGCACTGTGTTTATTTCTGAGCTTTCCTGGGCCCATAACCTGTTGAATTAAACGATGTAGCTCAGGTTTTAATAACTATTTATTATAAAACTAGCAATTATAGAGTACAGTAATACACGGTCGCTTAATGTCACGGAATAGAGAGAGACAGCGATAACATGAGCGTGTAAGCAACATAAATAGGCGCGAAATTCAAAATTAGAATATTACATTCAACAGTCTTGATATCAATAACTTCGTTTGGTGGACTGGTATAAATTCAAAGTATGGATTACAATCTCAATACAAAAATCAAACATAATTTTCCGCCTGAAATTACCCACTGCTTCTGTCTTAATGTGGTTTCTTTTCGTGAACCCCATAATATGCGTCAGTCTCCTGCTCTTCCTGCTCCTGTTTGTCCGGCAGCTGGTAAATCATTTGTTAGTTTATAATATAAAACCGTGTGCGATGAGTCATGCACATTTTTGCGTGCCGCGTCAACAATATCAAGCTAAACAATTTTCAATTGATTGTTGTTGCAGCGGCCGCCTTTATCGCGACGGCACAAGGTTCAAGATGAAGCGCCGCCCGTCGAGCGCGCCGAGCACCGAGCTCCGTGCGACACAATCTCGGGGAGTTGTGGATGATAGAAGGTTCACTTGACACGATATGGCGAACATGCACGACAACGGACGACGGACGGACAGGGACGTACAATGCACGTGTGTATGTTAGCTTGCGTCATCCCACTGCTGGGAGAAGGCCTCTCCAGGCTAATGTCTGGTCGTTGGATCTCATATCTATTGCAAATAAATTAAGTTTCCGCTGATTGAAAAGGCAATTTTACTCAGTAGGTATCCGGAGCGCGAGCTTGGTTCGTTAGCTCTTATATCGCAGTCTTTTTGCTATGATACCCCGGCTAGTTTCACCACGGGCGCGCCAAGTACATCACGATACAACAAGCTACAAGACAACGCGACCATACATATGGGCATATAGAAAGTTGTATGACAGGATCTGTGTCGTGGTCAATATTGTGTACCAGTTCCTCGTCAACACTGGGACTGCTGCGCTCTTGCATTTGCTTGCACACCGAGCTCGTGCACGTAAGGGCTTCCCGCGGCAATTTGGCAGCATTGACGGTGCGAGTAGTTACAGTTCCACCGATAACTTCTTTTTAACTTCCCGTAACGTAAACTTGAACAATGTTGTAAGCTCGACGAGGCGCCATTCACTCGTTTTCGACTCGTCGAGATGTTGTGAACTGGAGTGATACATTTTACGTCGCGGCACGATCGTAAACTTTGTAGGAAATAATCGCTACTGTAGAAATAATGCCTCTTGCATCATTTTCAAGGTAAACGAGCCGTGAACGTTCTGACTTTTAAATGGCTTACCTACAACTTAATGAAATATAGCTCGGTTAGTATCTTTACGCCTGTAAGTTCACTTCGTCACATAATTTACTATTGATAATACGTTAAACCGCACTGCATTGACTACTATTATTAGTACCAAACTATTCTATCGGGACTCATCTAATATTCGCGCTAATTTAGATAAAGTGCTTATGATGCTGTGTTATGAACTGCAGTTAGCGTGTGTATGCTTGTTGTGTGAGAGTCGCTGGGGGGGGGCTGTGTGGTGTATTGAAGTTAATGCCGGTTCATTTGGCAGGCGCCGCGTGGCGTTGCGACCGCGGGCACATCGGCCGACACATCCGCAGAAGGACACCTTGGGACGTAATGGACACAAACAATATACGTACACCTGGCGTCAACACGAACAACAATCTCTATAAAGTTAGCGTGTGTAGTAGCACAAGAATATTTTATGGGCATTTCATTTTTCACAATCATGGTAATAATTCCTGTTTCAGTGTGTGTCGTGCTGAGTTGTCCTTCTCCCTGATCTAGGCAGTGTCTGGAAGTATTGCCCGCTAGCTGCCAAACTGCGACATCTTAACAAAATATTCTGATATTGTTATTCGCGTTACAGATGGCCAGTGGCCACTCCCGTGCTGTATGTGGCGCGTTCCCTGTTGAATTTGTTGACCTTTGGAAAAATATGCATATTTGTGGCTTCAACCGCATGGAATTGAATATTTTTGTCAATATGAATTTTGAGTATCTAATTTATACTGTAACAGTCGCGCCTTACACAATTGTATTATTGTAACTTGTTTCTAATATAAAATAGGTACCTCGTTTGCATTCAATATTTCCGTGCGTATAGTAAACGTACCTATGCTGAGGAGCTCGTGGCTAAATAATAACAGCCGCCCGGGTCGATCTTTAAGGTTAAGCCGTGCTTGCCGAGGTTGGTCCGTGGATGGGTGACCATAATTACATACCGAGTTTCCTCCGTGCCTCGGAAAGCACGTTAAGCCGTTGGTCCCGGCTGTCATTTGTAGATCTTTGACAGTTTTTACGAGTAGTCAGAAGCCAAAAAGTCTGACATCCAGATCCAGTATTACCAAGGGGTATCGTATTACCTAGTTACTGGGTTGTGGAGGTCAGATAAGCAGTCGCTTCATGTAAAATACTGGTACACGGCTGCATCCGGTTAGACTGGAAGCCGACCCCAAGTTAGTTTGGGAAAAGGCTAGGCAGATGATGAGTAAACGTACCTATGCATTGCAGTGTGAGGCCCATGTACTGGCGGTTCAATCCATGGTCCGGAGCGAGAGGGAATGGGAAGCCGTCGCCGTCGCCTCCTTCTGCGAAGCAGTCATGCTAGCGAAGGAGGTGGCGGAATGTGAGAGGGAGAGAACCTCACGTCCCAGCCGCCGCGGGAGACGTCACGGGCGTCAGGGGGCAACCAGTGGCCCCCGGCCACCTCAGGCGCGAGCCTGTGGACGGTGAGTAATGGGCTAGCTCACCGTCCGTCCGTCTCATGACGACAGGCCGTGTCGACGGCGCGTACGTGTTCCACGCGCGCCTCAAGGAGATGTCAGCAAACCGGAAGGGGTCCGAGAGGGCCGATGCCTGCCAGGGCTGCGGGTTGATCGAAAGAGATACCGCGGCCCTGGAACACAAAGGGCGAAGAAGGAACATGGATGGGTCTTAGTCAGTACAAGTCTGACACCCCCTCCCGCTCCGCCCAGAGCGGGAGAAGTCATTTGATGGTTTCCGATCCGGAAAAAAAAAGGCCCATGTACACTTGTGTGGACAACAGCGCGGAATGTTCCGTGATTGTTTTGTTTTGCCGTTCATTACATTCGTTAGAGCTCGTCGACGCTCCGGCGCCGGCGCCGCGCTTGTGTCTCGGAAGTAGAGAGTCAATACATTATCCTATTTCGCATGGGTACATATTAGTTGCTCTGATTACTTTTTTATACGCACATTCCATGATCATGTGGGAGTCTCCCGAATCAATCCGAATAGTCTTGACTAGTTCATCGTGACTAGTCCGAAGTTATTCGTAGCAAGTCTAAAACCAGACTTGACTAGTCCGAAACTAGTCGTAAAATGTCTAATACAAATCACTGGTTGGACGATGTAAACATGTAAGTAAAAATGTACTTTTTTGTGTGATTGTCATGGCAATCGCAATAGATGTGAGCACTCGAATCTCATCTAAACGAGATATAACGGCCATCTCATATTCTCCAATTACCGTCATACCTATAAATCGATGAACATAGTTGTTCAATTATTTATACCATCTATTTATCACACTTTCTGTAAAAGGCAACAAACTCAAACTCAATGCATTTATTTCAATTAGACGATTACAGGCACTTTTGATAGTCAAAAAAAAAAAACGCGAAGCTACAGTGCCAGTCACAAGGCATAATAACATGTGAAAGTAATGTAGTTGCCCATTCCAAACCATGTAGATCTGTATGGAGAAGAATGTGCAAGAAACTCCATGGGGAGGACACTCTTTTAAATCAAAATATTGTTACAAAATCTTACATCAATTATGAAACCACATAATTATGTGATAACGATGAGAAATACGTGCAAGTTAAGAACGTCCAGAGTAATATTGATTGAACTATTATTCTTGCTGCTCCTAAGCGAATGAAAAACAAGCAACTGTACTCGATTAATTTTATTACATAGTACCGCTACGGTCAACTTATAAATTGAATATACATATTATTAATGATTATATATTTGAGAGCATAGTGACCGCAGGGAATTTGGAACATTGATGAGCTTAGAACGTGCTTATACACATTGCTTTCAATTAGCTGTCAATGATGATGGGATTGAATTACATATCATTACACATCCTTTTTCAGCGTTCATTTAAATTAATACTACATTGCGCTATAACAGAGTACATACACGTAACTTAATGTACTTAACAACAATAAACCTGCGACTGTGGGCGGATGTGCAATAAAGTCACCACCGCGCTGTGCGCGACAGACCTGTAATACATTATACATGCACGTCTTCGAATTGTAATTTACCAGCTGTCGTTGAGCTGGTAAAGTTCATTCAGTAGTGCCAGCGTTAAATAAGGCTCATTATTCATTAGTAATTACTAATGACTATGAGCCTTATCAACGCTGGCACTTTAACGTAACTTCACAACATACATTCACTCATACTACTCGTAACACCTTGTTGACAGCTCGTTTACAGCTAATGACTCGAATATAATTATTATCGAGTAGGTAGGTATAGGTACTTTTGTTTGCGAGTATTGGAACACAACAGCAAGTAGCGGCTTACGAGTCCAGACACAAGGAGATGGCGATGGCGGCGTGAAGAGCTTTCAAATTTGAATATTATTGAAATAAATACAACTAATAACTTTTACAACAACCAGCACTGATTGACAATCACACTGCAGATAATCGCAAGTCGTCAAGTCTTGTCAGTTGAGAAGGAAGTTTACCAGCTCAACGATAGCTGGTAAATTACAAAGAATTCGAAGACGTTCATGTATAATGTGGGTTTGAATGTCAGTCGTGTGTGTCTTTGAGCATTAGCAAGTGTGAGGTCGTACCACCAGCCCGGTGACTCGTGTACTTCGGAAATGGAAACACTGATCACCGCCACATCTTACTCTTAGTGCGAAACTTCGTTTCCTAACTAATGCTATGCTACTAATTAGTTAGGAAACAACAATTAGTTAGACTTCTGCTTAACCTTTTTGGTCAAAGGCGTGTCTCACTGAAACCTCTCTCACTAGCACTCTGATAATTCCATTTTCTCTAACGATACGATGTTATCTTATAATTATCGCGGCGGAACTTATCTCAGAGCGAGATGTAACAAAAATGATCATAACATCAGCTTAACATTTGGGCTTGCGCCTAATAGTTGGGCGTGACGAGCGAGTTGGTGGGGATATTGTGAAGCAGAACACCCATTCCACAAGTCCAAACGCGAACAACTTTATTTTTCAAGATTACGGACTATAGTCTTCGTCTTACAAGATGACAAGTAGCAAATTACATACATAGCATCATCATGACTAGCAGTCAGCACTGTACATCGAGAGAATGATCTGAAAGCAAGGCACTCACAATCCTCGTGCTGTAATCACACAGTAGCAGTATCAGCCTTAGGTTCAAGTTTTAGGCCAGAGCTGCACATGACAGTGGAGTACGAAGTCACGTGCAGGTTGTAGTTCTATGTACGCCACTCTACTCAGTAAGCACATCACCGTCGATCAATTACCCAAGATAGTTCAGTTCTCCTTCACACTTCACGTTAGTTCGACGAACGGCGGGTTCCGGTAATAACTTTGTGCTGATGTTTGTAAATAAGAATTCTGAAGCGTCCGCTATACAGTCTGGTTCCTTTGAGCGCTCGATGGGACTCGCTTGACAAATAGAGCATTGAGTGCAGTTTTATGAGGTGCATCAAACTGAACGGTATCGAGCGGTGACGTAAGACGCGACGCGGAGACAAGCGGGGCTTGTTTCTATTGTGGAATATTTTCCATGACTTAAGGTCGAATATGATATAAAAGGTCTTATCGTTATATCCGTACTTTTGCAACAATGAAGTCCGAAAGTTAAGCCTCGTATCCACTAGGCAACATTTGACGCGCGACATGTTGCTCAACATGTTTCGCAACTTGTTGAATGTTGACGCGGAACATTTGTTTAACAACGTTGTCTGTCCACACATTCTCAGTCGTCGACAACATGTCGCCAGAGGAACTTGTGTTGATTTCAGCGGCAGTGGTTATAATTTTGTCGAAATCAAAAAGAAGAAAACCACGTTGGTGGGTTAGAAAATACCTACAAAATAAAGAAAATGTATTCAGTGATCTCAGTGTGGTTGATGGATCTTTTACGAATTTTACCCGAATGAAAAAAACAGACTTCGAGATACTGTTACAAAATGTTGTTGTTGTTTCACCTTTTATCAAAAACAGCAAAGGTTCATATGCAAACCATTTACTGCTAAAAAGATCTTCACTGCCACTTCCTGTTTTGAGCAGTATCCCATAAACATTCATAGTTTTGGTACAGTTCGATTAATTTGAGCACTCGTTCGTTACACCACACTACGGACATTGTTGTGCGTCACGTCTCCACTCGACAACAATTGATGCTCAACTAACGATGCACTTTAAACAAACAACAAGCCGCGCGTCATGTTGCGCGGCAGCTGGCAACGTCGCGCGCTGTTGTGCAGCGTTGCCGTACATGTTGAGATTCACGAGTCGCGCGCCAAATGTTGCCTAGTGGATACGAGGCTTTATAGTTATAAATATTATATGTTTTATATTTGGTGAAAAGCAGTTTCAGCGAAGGTATATTATTACCCAGTAACTGGGCTGTGTAGGTAAGACAGGCGGTCGCTTCATATAAAATAGTGGTATTCAGCCGCATCTGGCTAGAAGCATGGAAGCCGAACCCAGTTTTCAACATAGTTGGGAGTAGGCTAGACAGAGTGATTGATTAGTTCTAGCCTCATTTAGAAACGTCACATTGACCAGAATGTTATTAGATAATTCTAGCTAAAAATAAGGTGTCGTTACCCAAAACATATTAGCTGCCCTTTGACGGTCAGTGACCACTGGCGTTAATTAGCAGTGACCTTCGTGGACGGCGATGAGGTCGCGCCTGTCGCGACACCTTCAGCGGTACTCCTCTAATGACACACATGCTATAATCACATTGTTGTACTGGGGCTTAGGCATGTTTTACTATACCTACCTTGCATATCCATACTTCTATACTGATATCACAAACGTGACAGACTGCCTGTAAAACATAACGCACCGGATCAACTCAGGATGGACGAGATGGCGACAGGTCACTGGATCAACTTGCGACCCCCTCATCTTAAAGGCGAAATATACAATTCCGTGATTAGACCTGTCGTACTGTATGGGTGGGCTCTGAAGCAGATGGATGTTAAAAGGTTGCATGGTAGCGGAGATGAGAACGCTGAGGTGTATGTGTGGTATGGCAAAAATTAACCTTGCTCCCTACAGCGTGTTTAATACACGCTGTAGGAAGCAAGGTTAATTTTTATATATAGGACATTAAGTAATAAATAGTTCACAGACTTGACATTATTACTATTTCTCGTTTACAACAGCGAGATTGTCTTGTTTTGTACGTCCTGACTAGGGTTCATGATTTCTCGAGCTTTTCAATTTCTCGGGTCTCGAGAATTCTCGAGGCTAATTTCTCGGGTCTTCTCGGGTTGCCGAGAAATTTAAACTTCGTACGTTTTCTCATATTATTTGGTTCCAATAACGATAACAAATTCAGTGGTTTTCCTCTCAAAGAAAAGTATCAAATTATAATTATAATAATCTTATAAATAAGTTAATTAACTTTTTTTTTTTAATACATAAATAACATTATTCAGTAGTTCGGTGGTCACAGTACTAGGCTATCACTGCTGCTTTGTCCTCGCTGAAGCACATCAATAGTGCAGTGTCCTCTGACTTCACTAGGTGCTTGCGTATTAGACAAAAAAAAGTAACATTCAGAAATAGCGTTAGGAACAGATGAAAGTAGATGAATTTTGTAGTAAAAAGTTTTGTAGAAAGGGTTCAGAAAAAGAGGCCAAGTGTAAGCAGCATAAGATTCCCACTCCCCACGATTTCCCACGGTTTTCACTTGAAAAGCCTAAAGAGACGCTTCTTGTCTTGTCTAAGCCGTTTGAGCCAGAGTTTTCCCATTTTAATTTCAATAAAAGTGAAATGTCGCACGAACATTTTTTTTTTTAATCGGCTGACGTAGTTCAGAATTCGCGCTAAACAAAACAACCACAACACACATTCACATTCGAGCATGCAAACCGGATACCCGATTAAACCCCGAAAAAACCGGTTAGCCTACTGAAATGAAACCCGATTTTTCTAGGATAGTAAAACCGAGTTTTTAGGTTTTGTTTATACATATTTATAATAAATAAATATTAGGGAAAACAAAAATTACACTATAAATATTGAACAACAAGTTATGTTTCTCCTATTTTATTGATTTAATAACTTCAATTTTCACAAACGAAATAATGTATTGAATTGAAAATTTATTTCAGACTTAGTAACTTAGTAACATTAATTGATACAAGTCCATAATAAGTTAGTAAGCATATACTTTCAGCTGTGTTAGTAAAATTTAAAATAATTATTATTTTGGACATGCATGAGCGATCTATGCTTCAGGATTTGGCTGTTCACTCTGTCCGACACCACGCTCAGAAGCGTCTTGGTGCTACGTTTTACCCGAAGCCGCAAGGACGCCGTTCTTTTACGAAGCACCTGGAAGCCGTCCGTGCAGTGGCCGGCGAACATGCCGAAGGCACTGCTCTGCCATAAGAGCCCCAACAACCCCTAAAGACGTTGTTATACTGGACGCGCATAGTATTGCAGGCGTTTTTAGTGTCATTGCACCACAGGTTGCACGTGTATAACGATTGGCAATAGCTTTTAAATAGTGTGACTATATACATGATTTCTCGAGTTCTCGACTTTTCTCGAGTTTGATTTCCCGGGAATGAACCCTAGTCCTGACTGAAAAGCTCAGTTTCACCTTTTGAGTACCTAATCTTTTAATTTAGGAAATAAGGTTGCAGCCTTAAAATGCCAAAGTATTACTTGAAACACTTTAATATTCGTGTTTTTGCTGCCACAGCTGGATTTTGTGGAGAAAGTCTGAAACTTTATGAACATCGACTGAGTTGGGGATACTTCCAGACTTTGTTCATTCATGTTTTAAAGATCTCTTATTGCTTTTGGTTGAGAACGTTACAGAATAGCAATTTGTGACCTTTGATGGCTTACGTTTTTTTTTATAATCTCACTGAAAAATGTGTTTTAGAAATTGATCAAAACAATGATAGGTCAAAGGTAAGACAAAAAAGTTAAAGCATCTTATTTAACCAGATATTAGTTACCACGAGACGTCTAAACCAAAAAGGATGCCTTGTCTGCAATCAGCAGGTCGCCCTACTTCTTATTCACAGAACATGCGTAATAGCGTTCGAGCAGGAATGTCTTCACTTATTATGGGAGGAGGTCGATGGCGTCGCTGCAGCAAACACACAAGTTGGATCAAGCTGGCGTTTAGCGCAACGGCATCTCGTCTGCTTCATTCAGTGCTCTTAGGAACAACTGAACCACTAGAAAGACAAAACTTCATGAACGTGTTTATGTTTGTATTTAAACAATCGTAGTTAGTTACTAGTTTGAATTTGATAGATTAAAAAACACTTTTAAAATATTCGTAGCTTTTCTTTGTGGCAAGCTACGCGTGTCGTAGGCTCGTAGCACTCTGATCTACGCAAGTGGTAGTGCCTGGCTAGCTTGTTTATGTCACATGTTGTACTTGTAAGGAAGGCCATATTTTTTGTTAAGGTTGTATTAGGGTATTTTGTTTCTGAAATAAAATTTGTTCATTCATTCATTAGGTAACGTTCTTGATTCAATAAGATTTTTTTAACTAAAACATGTCTTACCGATACTCGCTTTAACTACGGCAAGTATCGGTAAGGTAAGTATTCGCAAACCAATATAGCAAAGAGGGTATCTACCTTCTGTGCTGTATTTGTTCGCGTGTGGTATGTACGAAATGAATGGTGCCTATTTGTTTCACGCATGGTTGTCTATGTGTGTGAGTTAACTGTTCTCGCGTCCTGAACCAGGAGAAATTGTGCGCTTTTAATTAAAATATTTTCCACCATTAATGTCCTCACTTCGTGCCTCGGTTCCTCCGAACTCCATAATACCCAGTGGAGTGGTCGGTCTCCTTGACAACAATCACCATTAAGCAAAATGATCGATGCGGACGTCACTGCCATCGGTTCAACTCCAAATTCCTTCGTATTTCATATCTTTCCTTGGAGTCACGTAATTGAATCAAGGTTAACAGACTTGTTGATACGTATTTTATTCGCAAAATGTTACAGATACACAAAGATTTAGAGTTACTTTTCTGATAATTTATCCAATGTACCATTACAAAATGTAATAATATTATTATCTCGTTTATTCAATTTATCTCATATTATTTAGATTTTTAAATATTTTTACAATATGAAAAATTATTGAAGTCCGTTATTGATCTTTCTTACAGTTTCGTTTATCGTTGCTAAAATTTCTCTTTCACACAGATAAGAATAAACGTAGAGCGTATTCAGATGATTCGTGTTATGAAAGTTTTTGGAGCCACACGGGTTACGGTTATTTAATTCGCTGACAGGTAAACTAAAATAGCCGATATAATACAAACACTGCCATGAACTCATTACTGTGACGTCAAACAAATGTAACATATTGACATTGTGCATATTGCTCACCCCCCCTAGCGTTAGCGTGATACTAAAGCCTATGGTCCATACACTGGCTGGCAGTGATAGGAGGCGTGGAAAAGTTTAGTAGATCCCTTGTAGGAATTCCATTTACCATAGTCACTGATTGTGAAGCTTTCCAGAAGATTTTAACAAAAAAGATATATCAGCTAAAGTAACCTGATGGTGGCTGCAAGATTTTAACTATACGTACTCAGACCTGGTGAGAAGATGCAACATGTCAACTATTTAAGTCGAAATAAAGGGTGTAAATAGACCCATAACGAACCCGAAAGGCACTTGTTCTCCCCGACATTGCGATATTTTTTTTGTTCTGGACCATACCTGGGAACCTTCTAGTTCCATCTTTACACAAGTTTTAAATATGTGTTGTGCAATAATTTTTGCGTAGGGTTACTTAGTTTGATGTACAGATTGCTTGGTTGACGGCATAGTG
This sequence comes from Cerastis leucographa, assembly GCA_963082945.1. Lineage (NCBI taxonomy): Eukaryota > Metazoa > Arthropoda > Insecta > Lepidoptera > Noctuidae > Cerastis > Cerastis leucographa. The sequence goes on along the minus strand of OY720381.1, from coordinate 23,042,869 downwards.
AAGGATCTGTTTACACCGTGTTTAAGCGTTATTCATATTCGCATATATTTCTAGCTGGTGCCCGCGGCTTCACCCGCGTGTAGTTTGATAATTGTCCCATAGGATCGTACTACCGGGATTAAAAGTATTCTATGTGTTAATTCAGGTTATAACCTACCTGTGTGCCAAATTTCATCCAAATCCGATCAGTAGTTTTTGCGTGAAAGAGTAACAAACATCCATCCATCCACCCATCCTCACAAACTTTCATTAGCATTTACCGAAAGCCTATAAAGCAGTATCTTCAAACATCTCAGTTTGTGTTGATTCTCCACCCAACTACTTTATCAACCAATTTGTGCCCCCGGCTGAAAATTTCCTTCCTGGACACGAGTTGAAATGGGTCACCTGGAAGTGTTTGAATAGACTCCGGACACAGGTTGGCCTCTGCTCTGAAGTGCGAATGTGGTGTTGGCCCACAAACGATGAGACTTGATATCGTGACCTGCCTGTCCTATTGCTTGCATATCACAGGAGCTGATGGACGCTACTGAAAATGCCAAACTCCTCGCCAAATTTTAGGCTGACTCAATTTAAATTGGCATCAACACGCTAAAAAGAAGGCTTTATCTGCCAGCAATAAGTATACCAATGTATACCAACCGTGCGCGGAAGAATTGCTAAGATTTAGATTTCTGTAACTTTAAAGTAGAAGTCAAAATTCGAATAATATTTTCGTTGATTGTCACCCAGAACGAATAAATAAAAAAATGTCTAAAAAGTTGAGTCGATTTCATTTCGTAGTGTCAGTGACGAGTATAATTTTATAAAACCGTTAAAGTAACTTTGTAATCGCACATCATTTGTATAGGATTACAAAGTTTCTTATGCAGCTTTCATTTCTAGAAAACTGACTGACTGTCATTGCAGTACGTTGCAATGTTTCCTCGCTTTTTAGGCTATACACTAATTATGTTCAAAACTTGAAGCTTGTATGGCTGCTACAAGTATCTAAGAATTATGATGATCGGTGAGTGAAGCTGTGACAAAATTAAGGAACTTTGACTTGCAATAGTTCCTAAACTACAAGTTTAAATTGAATGAGATTCAGGAATATACTTAATTATAAACGCTCTGCCTTCTAGCTTTATCAACAACGAAGTTACGGAGGGGTCGCAAATGTCCTGAATTGCTTTGAGAAAAAGATCCTTTTTTGCTAGACTTGGCCGGGGCACTGCCTTGCCTCCAGATAAAAACTTTTTTGCAAAAAATTTAAACGACTTCCCAAAAAAAAAACACTATTTCTGTTTCTGACTTCCTGTATTCCATTAAGTGTTATGTGGGTACCTACTTATTCATCATAAACGAATCATCATAGACTAAGGAACTTAGTTTTAAGTTAACGAGTGCTGCGGCAGTCCAATATAGTTATGAGCTTTATTTAAATCATCACCTACCTTCGTTCATACCACCAAGCACAATCACTATCGTCTCAGTAAAGTTAGGATAGCAGAGACGCCGCGCGCCGACCAGAATGTTATTTAGAAGTCTCCTGCTACAAATATTACTGCATAGTCATGGTAAAATTAAATCACATCAAACTAATTCAATATACGTGCAAAATGAAAAGATGTTGCGGTACATAGTGATGGTCCTTCTACATTATATCTGCGGTATGAAGATCTTCATATTCGGTGTCTTTGAGCATTATAGCTTGCGCCCTCGGCGTTCTCTATGAAAAGCCAATATTCGCTGTTTATAGCACCGCTACCGCTTCAAGACGTAATGCCGCACTTACTTATGCGCGCAAGTTATTACTTTACATTTATGTTCCACTCAGGACGCAGCCGAATAGCCACTTAATGTGAGTAGCTACCGTATACCAGTTATGTTTATAGCACTCCGTCCGCACGCACTTATGCATAGGTGTTTGTTGACTATAGTAAAAGTGCACACAATGTTTCGCGTGGTGGATTATAGCGCAGTCCCTCTCATAGAGAGGAGGTCTGAGTCCCAGCAGTGGGAACGTTATAGGCTGATGATGATGAGGTTACATCAAGCATTTCGTGCCCCAATCACAATGTCTGGCGGCGTAACATGTAGGTAATGAATTCTCTCCAAACCTTAATAAGACATTCTATCGCAAATAGCAAGATGAATAATAAATTAAGATTTAATTTGCTTAACCTTCGCAGGTTAAAGGAGAAGTAAAGGTATGAAGCCGCAAATCAGTCTAATTTTAAAATAAAACAAAAAACATATTTTTTCAATTTTGCACACCAACTAATGTTCATTTGTTGAGAAGCAAAAAAGTGTATTATTAATAATTTTTATATTTATATTATATATTTATAAAATTTTATTTATAAAATATTTAAATATCCAACAAATACAATGTATTGAAAAAATTACATTGTGTTTATTCGTTTTAATACTTGTCATCCTTTCATCAAAAGTGTGGTTCACCCTAATAGAATCCTTTCGACTGCGCGGGGTGAACAGAATAGGTAGCTGTATTTATATCGGCCATTATTTATTTTTTACCAACAATATTTGGCTCAGCCGTAACAGAACAGAGAGGGGGGGGGGGGCAAAAAATTCGCACACGTCCAACTTCCAACGTGTTCCGCTCGGAACTAAAGAACACGGTGCGAGCGCATGAAAAGCAGAAAACACTTGATTTTGGAATTAGTGGTATAGATATTTTGATATTACACATTATGGTGGTGGTACTTAAGTACTAACGCTGTAACATTCAAATATTGTAAAACCAAATGATTTTTAAAAGAGTGAGGATGGAGTTTCTTGTCGGTTCTTCCCAATAGGAAACGACCATCCATGTAGGCCTATGTAAAATAAAATAGTTTGATTTTGATTTTCGTGGCCATTTTTATCACATTTTTTACGGCTTTTATTATGGTATAAATTTTATTGTTTATGGCCTAATATAATTCAAATGAAATGGCCACTAATCAGAATTTAGACTTCAAGTACAAGTAATTGTGTATCGGATGACCGAAATATGGAGAGCGAACCGTGAAATTTTTAACATGTTTTTTTTTCCAGAATCTTAGTCCGTGCCATCTGCGAATAAAACATAAAACAAAACGACGTAAATCCGGGTTGGCCCGCCTTAAGAACAACGAGTACGAGCGACCACAGACAGCGTACATAGTACGTGAATGTTTACACAGCGCAGTTCGAGTGAAGCCTCAGCAGTGTGCCCTATTAACCCTTGCTCGCCCGGGGCGCCTGAGAAGCCCTGCAGTCTTACGACGGATATGATATATTATATTAAAGCATGCTAATTCACTGTTTACGTTGTACTTTATATCGCGCTGGTGTCTGCAAGTCCACGTCAAAGCGCGTATTTTGCATACGGGTGGTGAATTCAATAGTCGAAGGCCACCAACGCCTTGGTGCGACTTATCATCTCGCAGAGAGTTCCAGTTACTCTCCACGAGATCGTTTACCTTATGGAATTCCATAGTAAGTGTGGATTTGTTACTGCTGTAAGCTTTCATGTTATTATCCAAAAACATAATCGATATTGTCATCAGATTTGAAAGACTCCGATAGAAATATTACTTATGAGAATACATTAGGATGTTGAATTTTGTCCTTGACACTCTTGTTCAATAGACAATGACATGACACACGAAATTATGGATATTTAGCATATTCCATTAAACGAGTATAAATCAACGCCGTCTTGTGCTAATTGCTTTGATAACATCTTCATGAATTTAAATGAATTCCCGAACGTTCTGGAACGCCTCGCTCGGCGTCACTTCGCAGCTCCATACATATTTAATTGATCCGTTGCCGACATAGACGTAAAGTACCTTCATCGGTTTGTAAACATTCCTCTGTTTATGATGGAAGTGTTTATATCGTTGTTGCGAGGCAGTATTATGGAGCGACTTCACTTGGAAACTGTGCCACAGACAGAAACACGAAACAAGAAATAACAGAATAGCCAGTCACTACAATATAAAGGAGCTCATTGTATGCGGTAAGCCTTCTGAACTCTCGACGATTACCTCGAGCCTGCCTGTCCCACTGCGGCATTTGTATTGCCTTCGTAACTCGGAACTCGGCTGTTGCCCCAAAAAGTCCACTCCAAACTGTTATAGAAAGTTGAAAAATAAACTTGACAGTAATTTCCAAAGACGGCAACAACCGGCCTGTTTAAATATGCACGACAATTTGGAAGTTGTAATTTGGAGTGTTTTAGTTTGGGGTTCCTTGTTCGTGTTCAGGGAATTTGACAGGAGGCAGTCGCTCTCCCCTCGAGCGATGCGGCCAAGGTCAGGGGAACAATCGCGCGCCGTTCGAAGCACAGATGGGTGTATAAGTTGGAATATATTTGCGATAATCTTATTGATCCGAGGGGGATAAATTATCAGCCTTTGCAAACGTTGCTGTATGTCGTCAATTTAGCCAAACAAATACTCCTTTAGTTGGAACTGACTCGGTATACTACATGAGTGATCGGGCGGTTGTTATCAAATGATCCGCGTGTTATTCGCACACCGCCCGCCTGTTCAATACGCGCTGTCGCACAAACATGAATCTTTTATGTGAGGGACCGGGCCGCGGCCGCCGCCGCCGGGGCCGTCTTCTTGCCTCTTTTGTGCATTTCGGAATTGATGAATGCCTGGGCTCAAAGGAAATTTAATAAACAACTTATTGTGTGTATGGCACAATATTTTTTCTATTCGTATATTTCAGAAATAATCAAAATGATTTCAATTACATAAATGATTCGTTTCACCCTGTTTATTTTATTATTATTAGTTATTAATTTATACCTAATGAAGTAATTACAATATTCCATACAACGCTTGTGATCCATGTTCGTTGGTTAATTCTGTGTAATGAACTGGTGAACGTGCGCTATGATCGGACGACGACGGTCGCGGGTCGGAGTGATCTTACAACCGGGATGCTAAGCGGATCGCACCGGGGCTGGAGACTCGCATTGTTGCGTATCTACTCATTAGGCCGATTACAATTTGTTTTGTACCAAACCATTTGAGTTTTAGAATTTAGCCACTCGCTAACCAAACCTTAAAAGTAGGGTAATTGACAGTTCAAAAACATTAATTAATGCGTTAATGAAGCAGTCAAATTTCCTAAACCGTGAAACAAGTTTATTCAAAATCCTTCAGATGATTGTGTGTTGCGCATTTGGGGTGCAAGTTAGGCTTTATCTTTATGCAGCCCTAAACGTACACTATTAAGTTAATAGAAAATTAAATCAATTTTGTGCCACTACTAAAACATATGCGTGATGTACTAACTTGCTTTGGACAATAATAGGATGTTATGAAATAGTACTTCGTTGAGCTACGTTATTGTTACCACAATGTTTAGCTGGCATCATACATTCAGTCAGTTCTATAACTAGATGACGCTATTTTTGCTCGCTTTTGCAATAAAATATAAGCGAGATTTGCAAACGAGATCGTCCGAAAATAGGGGCGTGTGGCCTTGACCCCGGAGTGGGCGCGCCGCTCAGCTGGCCGGGTGGTTGGGACTTGGGACACGGCACGGCCGGCGCCCGCCGGGTGTCGGCCGGGCCGGTAGCAAAGCGGAAATTAGTTCGCAGAAGTTCACCTTTGGATTTGGGGAAAAGGGCCCGCTGTAAAAAGAGGGTGATATAGCAAGCGCAATATATTTGTAGCTGCAAATGTCTAGTATGGACTTCGACTTCAAACATAGTTGCGTATCTCACATTATGGATTCGGTCTAGCCCTTGCGTGGCTACCTATACTTTTGCAGTTATCATAATAATGTTAGTGTCCGGTGGTTTTTCTGCTCATATGTATGCCGTGTGAGCACCAACTAGGTCCGCACTAAGCAATCACTTCAAGGCCGTCCTCATTCGCTCGCAATAGCTGTGTCATTTACATTATTGATTCAATAGAAGGAATTGATTCAATTCGAGCGAATTATTGTCAATTTTTTAGTTGTTTTGATTAAAAGGTCACGTGACTGACCTAAATACCTAATTTTGTTTAAACTTTACTGTTAACAAAAGTAAATAACTGTAGGTACCTAGGGGAGATAGGGGAGGATTGGGCAGTCGGGAGACATGGGCACCGTGGGTTGTTATTCCAATTTAAATATAGAACTTTTTATTTTCCTATTTTGGTAGTTTAGTTCACCGACTGGCAACACTGTTCATCCACAGTCTATCTGTCATTTCGTTCAGTTGTCAAACACACTACACAGACGCATTTTTAGGTTAGTCACCGGTCAATATAAATATTTTGTTGTGACTTCAAAGAGAATAAACGAAGAACCAGCCAAAGATATGTGGTTTTTTAATGTTTTTGTATATCTGCTAACGTATAAATTAGGTTGTAAGTTACGCTAAAATATCTACCTAAAAATTTTTACGGAAATTTTAAGTTGAATTAATGTGAAAACAAAATACAAGTATGCCAGAGAGCGATGGAAAGGAGTATACTGAACATACAAAAAAAAACACAGAAGAAGAAACACAGAAATAAGAAAAACAACAAAAATAATAGATACTTTGGAACATTCACAAAAACTAAAATGGAAATGGGCGGGTCACATTGCTCGTATGGACAAGGAAAAATGGACACAGAGTAACCACATGGCAGGGACCAACAAACAAAAGAAAAAGAGGTAGACCAAAAAAAAAATGGGTTGATGAATTAATAGAGAAGCTGGTGAAAATTGGGTCACAAAAGCAAAAGACAGACAGACGTGGAGCAAAATGGAGGAGGCCTTCACCCGTACCGCACCCGCCTGTACCCGGCATGCGTTGCAATCGACTTTTTCCTACCTTCCAACCCTACCCAACCTACCTACCTACCCAACTACCGTACCAACCCTTTCCTACCTACCCTACTCTACATTTCTCAACTTTTAAACCTTCCCTGTTCAGGGTTTTAGACAGACAGACGTGGAGCAAAATGGAGGAGGCCTTCACCCGTACCGCACCCGCCTGTACCCGGCATGCGTTGCAATCGACTTTTTCCTACCTTCCAACCCTACCCAACCTACCTACCTACCCAACTACCGTACCAACCCTTTCCTACCTACCCTACTCTACATTTCTCAACTTTTAAACCTTCCCTGTTCTACGGCAAACATTTTAAAACCAAAATCAGCAAAATCGGCCCAGCCGTTCTCGAGTTTTAGCGAGACTAACGAACAGCAATGGATTTTTATATATAGATACTCGTAGATTAATTAATAAGAGGGAGCAATAGCCACTTGTTTTGAGGGAGGTTTGGGCAAATATTTCCCTAGCTCACAGTCAGTTCTGAAGGTTCATTTATTGAAGAAACGTCAGAAGAGTTTGATGGGGACCATGTGATGTGATGTTACAGACATAAAGTTTCGAGTCAATGATTATGTGCTCGTGAAATTCGATACGAAAAAGAGTGTTGAGGCTACAGTTAAGTTTATGTTAAACATATTTTTTTTTTACTTTCTGTTGATTACTTTTATAATTTAGATGTTATTTGAGACTATATAACTTTTTTTTATGTTTGGTTAATTTTATCAATATTGAGTGTTTTATATGTCATGCCTAAACCTCCCACTGGGGTGCTTGAGCCTCTCTACCATAGGTAGCTTTGGGCAAAATTGACATGTTTCTGAAATCTTGTTATATAAGTTAAGAGACTGTTTATATTTTGTAAGCCGTTATTAGTAAACATCTCGCCAATTGTATGGTGCAACTTACCATGGCAATAAATGTTGATTATATTGATAATTTCATCATCATCATCATCAGCCTATATTGTTCCCACTGCTGGGACGCAGGCCTCCTCTCTATGAGAGGGAATGGGCTGTAATCCACCACGCGGGCCCAGTGCGGGTTGGTAGATGTCACATGTCTTCGAGTTTTTTAGTTCTAGGACATGCCGGTTTCCTCACGATGTTTTCCTTCACCGTTTTGAGAGCAGCAGTGATGAAATAAATTACACAAAGTAAAGCGCCTGCCTGGGTTCGGACCTACGACTTACTGCTCGTAAGTTGGGGCTGCTACCACTGGGCCACCGCTGCTCTTTTGATAATTTGATTTGTATTAATTAATTATGTGAAAAAGTGCCCATCCCTCCACTATCTCCCCGAATTCTCATGGGTCAAGGGCGTAATACTTATAAAATACCTATGTATAATGGGTTACCAATCAGTTATTTTTAATTTTAATCCGTAAAAATAAATATCAGGTGGTATAGAACTTTACTTTCGGAAATCGGTAACTTTTGTTTGTTTCATTTACTTTTTTTACGCCGACTTCCGAAAGTAAAGTTATTTTCAACATCTAGAGTTTTTTTTGGAAGTCGTTTTTTTTTTTTTTTGCAAATAGTTTTTATTTTATTCTTTATAGTTTATGTATCTCACATTACTTCTTGTCTAGTATCAATTTTACACGGTAACTTAGAAGTTAGTAGCACATCAATCCACGTCGACGAAGAAGAAATACAATTTTTAAGAATGTTCTCGATTTCTCCAGGATTTAATCATCAGATCCTGACAAATATGACCATGGGAATATTTAGGAAGTTCACTTTAAAAAAAAATGGTCTCTATAGGTCCAGGCAACTTCGAGTAATTGGTGAAAATACATAAAAAATAATTGATTCCGACAAATTTTAATGAACACAAAAAAATAATCTTTCTCTTAATCGTGTTATTTAAATATGAGACCAAGCAGAGTGGAAGTAGTATAATAAATCTGATTACTGAAAGTACCATCAAAACTTGGATGTGTTGTAAGAGACCGCGGAAGGCTAAACATAAACAAGTGAGTTACTACGAAGTCGGAGCAAGCCCATTCACCCGCCGAGGTGTATCACTACAAACTACTCCAACTGCTATCAAGACGCCATTGTGCTCAACAGTTGAGCTCAGACGGGAAACATTAGGGATGCTCAGCATCCTATTATTTCCTTAATCACTTTTTGTTAAGTTGGTGACTTACAGGTCGGAGCACCTGAAAGAAAGTGACTGTAATACCACCGCCTATGCTCATGAGCAACAATAGAGATAATACTAAAATGCTTCAAGAGATTTTAATAACACCTCCAATAGTCACTCACATACCCCTCAAGCCTGGACAGCTTCAACAACGCTCCTAGGCAGCAAAAATGGTGACTTAATGGTACAAAGAGTTCTAAGTATCTACTAATATTATTTAAGTCCAGGAAGATACTTATGTCGAGTCCTATGAACTGTTCGTTCAGTAGAGAGGCTGTAGGTAGATGTAACAGCAGGTCGGTCAGAGAGTATCGGGCGGTGCATTCATTAGGAACAAAGGGGCGCGCGAGTAAACAGCGTTTGTCGGTAACGGCCGGCTTGCGGCGAGCGCGCGGGACCCTAATTATGTTCGACACACTCCCCGACCCCCCCTCACACACACCCCTGCTGAAGCCGTACGCTTTTCATACAGAGCTAATGTTTAGCTTGCCATCTAATGCACTGTGCTTCCACTCCTGAAGTGATGTTAGATATTTTCGAGCTTTGTTCTGGTTTGTGATTGATTGAGAAGATTTTTGAGATTTCATATATTAAATGATTTTTTGCAAAATCATTCACCGACTTGAACTTAAGAAATGAATTTGTTGGTGTGTACGTGACGGGGCACAGGAAAAAAGACAAAATTTTTGCCTAAAAAGTGTTATTTTCGCAAATCGTTTATTTTCTCGATATTGTCGTATATAACACCCAAATATAAGGCTAAATTTAAAGAATCGTGGTGTTTTTTGTCTCCGACCAACTGTTTGTGATAGAAACGATGTAGTAGAAAACCTTTTATGAAGGCTTCAGTCCCGTCATCGGGGCTCCGTCGACTACGACAACGTCGTTTAATTGTTGTTGCCATTCAGAAATAGTAGGCCACGCGACCTTGACCTAAGGTCACTTCACCTTGACCTCAAGGTCACTTACCATGAGGTCAAGCTCAGTCTAGCCAGCCTCCACGGATCTTGGCTTTTGGAATTTTGATCTTCTCCTTCAGATCAAGGTCGAAAGGGCCTTAGAAGAATCGTTGACTTTCGGTGTCAATGACCCCAAGGTCAAGGTCAATGCCCTTGAGGTATCCCATGGTGTTCGTCCGCCCTACTACTCCCAGATCCCATCGGTCCCGAAGGCTTGATTAGGCGACGGATTAAGGTGAAATTTTTTGTGCCTCGTTTCATATGCACTGACCAACGAATTCCGAAGATTGACAGATTGATCGACAAACCTACATTTATTTAAATTTCATTAATGTTGGCAACACCGAGTAAAGCTACTGAGAGTGGCGGTGAGGGAAGAGGGGCCGAGGTGACGCCGCCGCCGGTGGACACGGCGGGAGGATCTCGACGTGAACGCTCGTGCTGTGCTTACCATTGCTTAATAAACGTCGACAGTCGACTAGATTTTTATCTGATAACGGCCTGAATAGCAGTATTAATGAATAAATGCCCTTATCGTTTTGCCAGCTTCAACTGCAGGAGCGTAAAGCGTTCTGTGGACGGTATTAGGGATCTATGTCGCAACTGTGATTTAGTGGCCCTGCAGGAAACATGGCTACTTCCGGAGGAAATACCATACCTTAGCACGATCGACTGTGGCTTTGGCTACACTGGAACCTCAGCGGTAGACACGTCCGCCGGCATACTACGCGGTAGACCTTATGGTGGGGTCGCTCTTTTGTGGAGAAACAGTGTGTTTCAGCAAGTTTCAGTTGTGGAGTGTGATAATCCTCGTATATGTGCCATTAAAATAATGAGTAATCGTCCAGTGATAGTGATGAGTATATACATGCCTACGAATTCTGTGGAAAACCTGCCTGAATTTACGGATTGTTTAAGTACGGTGAGTGCTATTGTAGACGAATACGGGATTGAATCTGTGTTTATGTTGGGTGATTATAATGCCGATATTTATGAATTGTTTTATAACGAGCTTGTAAGTTTTTGTAATGAACAGTGTTGGTCATGCATAGATGTTGACCTTCTGGGCTCAGACTCGGGTACTTATACTTTTATAAGTGACGTGCACGGGTCTTGTAGCTGGTTAGATCACTGCATAGTGAGTCAAGCGGCAAAACAAGCTGTTGTCAATATTTGTGTGAAACATGACACGGTGTGGTCTGACCATTTTCCCCTTATCGTTGAATGTAACTTAGATCTTTTAACACCAAAGTTGCCTCAAAAGCCAAACTGTAACAATAAGGATGTAGTATGGGGTGTAAGAAAACAGGAACAAATAGATACATATACCAGCGAGTGTCATAAACGATTGGGGAGAATTGATTTTCCTACAGAGTGTACAAACTGTGCTGACTTCTATTGTAATAACCGTGCCCACACGCGTACCCTTGACGGACTGTATTCTGACATTGTGGCCGCTTTGCGCGGCGCGTCTGTGGCGGGTCGACGGTGCGCGGGGGCTGGTGGGAGTGGGTCGCGTTTGGTAGGTTGGAATGAACACGTCAGAGGGGCTCACCGGGCGGCCAGGAAGAAGTTTATCGAGTGGGTATCCTGTGGTAGACCTAGGTTCGGATTCATGTTTAGTGAAATGTGTGAGAGCCGGAGAATGTTTAAGTCTAGACTGAAAAGTTGCCAAGACCATCAAAGCCAATTGAAAATGGACGCTCTGGCTCGATTGCATTCGAAGGGTGATTTCCGCGGATTCTGGAAGGGTACTAGTAAAGTAAGCGTGAGACCTGGTCTTCCGGTGAGCGTCGACGGGGTGAGTGACAGTGGGGACATTGCAAATACCTTCAGAAAACATTTCTCTGTACGATCGCCACTGGGTCCGGCGTGTGGGGCTCTCTGTGCTGAGATACCAAATAAGTCAATGGGAGTCCGTTTCACTGCAAACGAGGTGTCAAAAATTGTTAAAGATATGACCAAAGGAAAATCTCCAGGCCATGATGGTCTCAGCATCGAGCACCTTCAGCACGCTGGGCCCCATATATTTAGGATACTAGCAATGTTTTACTCATTGTGCGTGAGCCACTCTTACCTGCCACCCGATTTAATGAGGACTGTGGTAGTGCCTATAGTGAAAGATAAAACAGGCGACCCTGCTGATAAAAGTAACTATAGGCCTATTTCACTAGCCACGATTGTAGCTAAAGTGTTTGACGGTCTGCTTAATACACAGTTAAATAAGTTCGTAGCGCTGCACGATAATCAGTTTGGATTTAGACCCCAACTGTCTACTGAGAGTGCAATACTGTGTCTTAAGCATACCGTCAGATACTACATGGATCGTAAAACGCCCGTGTACGCATGTTTCCTCGATCTGTCCAAGGCATTTGACCTGGTCGCGTACGATATTCTATGGAAAAAACTGGAGAACATTAACTTACCTCATGAACTTGTGGGAATCTTCAAGTATTGGTATACGCACCAGGTCAACAGCGTAAGATGGGCGGGGGCTATGTCAGAGCCATATAAGTTGGAATGCGGCGTAAGGCAAGGCGGATTGACTTCCCCGACCCTGTTCAACCTCTATATCGACGCACTGATCGTCGCGCTCAGCAGTGCCCGTGTCGGCTGCCATGTTGATGATGTTTGCCTCAATAACCTTAGTTATGCTGACGACATGGTGCTGCTGAGCGCTTCGGTCTGTGGCTTGAGGAAGCTAATGCAAGTCTGTGAGGATTACGCGAGTGGACACGGCCTTAAATATAATGTGACCAAAAGTCAATGCATGGTCTTTGAGTCGAGTAGTGCAAAATGCCCCCAAAGTATACCACCAGTCCATCTCAATGGTGTTCCCCTAGACTGGGTGAAACAATTTAAGTATTTGGGGCATTTGGTCACGGCTGACCTCAGGGATCATGCAGACATCGAACGGGAGCGGAGGGCATTGTCAAGAAGAGCAAATATGTTGGCACGTAGGTTTGCACGCTGTTCTGATCAAGTTAAGATCACACTTTTTAAAGCATACTGCACATCTTTGTACACGTGCAGCCTGTGGGCTAGCTATACTCAGGCGAGTTACGGTGCCCTCCGCGTCCAGTACAACAACGCGTTCAGAGCAATGTTGGGGCTGCCCCGCTTCTGCAGTGCCTCGGGCATGTTTGCGGAAGCGCGCACCGACTGTTTCCACGCCACCATGCGCAAGCGGTGCGCGTCCTTGGTGCGCAGGGTGCGGGCCAGCTCCAATGCTGTTCTAGTGATGATCGCTGGACGATTGGACTGCCCTTATATAAGGAAATGTAGCAGTAGGCATGTAGCCAGGGCATGTAAATGACCCATTAAACATAGTTGCTGATTTTTTATTTTTATTAATTTATTTACTTTATCTTAATTGTATATTTATATAGAATAAATTTATGTAATTTGTAATTCTGTAATCAATGTAATTTTCAATAATTTTTATGTGACATTTAACTTTTGATTTTATTGACATTATTTTATGATTTGTTAACTGTATTTATTATTATCTTAGAAATTTTTATCTTTATTTTAGAATTTAATCGTGATTTTATTTATTGCATATGGTGTAACGTGTATTTTTCTATGGGGAAACCTGAAATAAATGGTTTTTTTTTTTTTTTTTTTTTTTTTTTTTTAATTTTCCTACTGATTTATTATAAAGTGAATGATTAGGTTGATTGTCTTGTTTTTAATATATAAAAGTTAAATACACCGTTTGTTTTGCTTTAAGAGCCTTAAATAGTAGAAAACCTGCACTTAGTTAACATTAAGTATGATAAAATCACAAAATTGAATAAGGTGGTGTGTTTATCGATTTATGACGGTTGTCGTGACTGGCTTACGTAATAGCAGGCTCAGTCGCCGCGAGCCCCACGCAACCTTTACACCACCCACTACTTGCACCACACTGCCGCGCCCGCCGGTAACGAGGGTCATCCGAACACTCATAGTTGCCATTTAGAAGATTTCGCGCCCCAAGTGTTCTGGACTTGGGGCGAGGGCGAAGATTAATTACTGACAGCTACTTATGTCGGCACACATATGAGGGGTCACAGTGCTTACGAGCAAATGGAACTTTCTTTTATTGTTCCACAACTATTTTTTTTTGTGAAAAATCACTTCTTATGGTAGAACTCAATGAAACCAATTCAAAACGATGCAGTTGTCCTGATGGATGCATTGTATAGTACGGTGGTCGAGAAGGTATTTAAAGTAAAATTATAACATTTAAAAGTTCTGTTTAAAAAAAAAAACTTGTGAACAATTTGGAACTTTGACCTCCAATATCTCTCAGGTATGGTCCAGAACCTAAAACTGATCGCAATGACGGGGAGAGCATGCGCCTTTCGGCATCGTGAATGGTCTATTTACACCCTTTAGAAAGTATTGATAACCTCATTGTGGAATTTATTTTTTCTGATAACCTGATTGAAAACTTTTGACGATCGAATTCGAAGGTATAGCCTACAGAAAAAATAAATACATTATTCTTATTGTTTTTTTGTTGCAGGCTGAAGTGACGACACAAAATAAATTTTCGTTACACGATTTAAACATTTGAACGAAGGTGAGCTACATATTACCTTAATCAAGTTCTTATCTACAAGACGTCCTGCAAATCAAATCACGCAACAAGTGGTTATGACGAACCCACAAATAACTTATTAATGGCGGCGGTGAATGGTCCTCGACACTTCATGACACTCTCCGTGAAACTTCGCGCGACATTGAGACGCAATAACACTCATTCAAATGTTAACGACACCTACGAAACATGTTAACGAACTTCTGATTACAAAATTGTTCGATTGTTTATCAAACATGCAACTTTCATCAGGAAACATTGCGTACTTGAATAAAAAATGAAAAGTAATGAGAGCAATGAGAGTCTTTGGAACAAAACAGCTATTACGTAGTTTCTGCGAGTATAATCCGACGTCAGAACAGGCTATGAGCGGAGCTTTATCTTTAAATCTGACACGTTTTGCTGTCCCAAGCACAGAGAGGTGCGCTAGTGTCCGACTGTCCGACGCTCTGCCGCGTCAGGGATAACACTGAACGATACATTCTATTGAAAACGAATATAATTTTGCAGAAACGCACAAGATGTGAGCGTGAGGCGTAACGAAGTGAAAACGTGATGGCGATACGGGTCAGTGTGCCGCCGCCGCCATGCCGGGCCGTGCCGCTATCGGTACGATCATGGTATCGGCGAGACTTGAGATAGCGTTGCTCCTTTTCAAAAACCACTCGAGCCAAATTCGTCTCAAGACGTACCTACTTAGCGCATGTACTCACGTTAAACTTTGGGTCCGGTGCACGCCCCTCGTCCAAATTACCGGAGCAACTCTTCGACAAAGAAAAAAGTGAATTCTACAGCTTCCGTCTGCTGCATTACAATGATCGTTTGCATAACTTTGTGCAAAGTTGTCTTTCGGCGTTAGGAGCGTCACACGACTGCTCGTTCTTTGTAACTGTTTGCAGAGTCGCGCGAGTACTCAGAGGTCCTCGCTCACTCCGACACATCTTGTTCTGTAACAAGTTTGTGTTTGTATGTCTTTAGACTGTTTGATTTGGACGTTCCCAGAAGAGCCAGAGGGTAGATCTATGGCTGGAGTATACTTTACTAGCTTCTGCCCGCGGCTTCCCCCGCGTGGAGTTCGGCAATTACTCACGTATGCGTTACCCCAGCAAAATAATGACGAAAATGGTCATTTAAATGTTTTTCAAAGTAAAAAGCCAGAGAATTCGTTCTGGTTAGAATAAGTTAGAAAAGCGTTTATTGTTTATTTTATATTGTTTTTAACCCAAATAGGTTGTACCAGAATTTATTTTATACACATGTCTTCCGAGCTCCGATGCCGTTGCTAAAATGCCACGGTCATCCATCCACGCCTTACGATGTAGTTTTAATGGTTTCAATTTCAATGAGCAAACTTTTTTTTTTTAAATCAAACATACTCAGTTTAAACAGTACTATTATACTTACGGAAAACTATATTAATAATGATTTATCCTAGCACCTCATTGTGAATGACGTTTTTTTTTTAATATTGGGGCTAAAATTACTAAGTTACACGCAGAGCTCACTCCGGAACATTCAACATTAAACTGCCCCTGTGAGCAACAGTTCTCACTTAAATCAATGCCAGCTATAGCCTAGGCGAGGATATTGAGACATTATGTATTTTAAATTTGATTTCGGAGTCGCTGACAATGAAAATGAGGTCATAATGAAAATCCAGTATGGCGCCCAAGTAAATTCTCATTTTGTTACGATGTCGACCCGGAAAACCATGAAAACGACACCCACGAAGAAAAAACAAAAAACTTTCCTCGGCGCCATCCTGGATTTTCATTTTGACCTTATTTTCATTGTCAGCGACCCCGAAAGCCAAGAAAACGACACCCATGAAAGAAAAACAGAAAAAAATCCATTAAATTTCCAAACGACGGAGTACGTATGCATTTATTTCTGCTCAGAAGTTTTAATATCCATTCTTCTTATTTAAAAAATGACGGACTTCCAAAATAAACTTTCAACTCATATAACATAGGGGTAGATTCAACTTTTGATTTGATACGAAAACGCAGATATACGTATTTATTTATTTCTAACCAGAAGCTTGTATATGAAATTTCAGGTTTCTAACTTAAAAAACGACGGGTTTCCATACAATCGTTCATCCCTTAATTTACCCCTTTAGTGGTGGAATTTTGAGAAAACCCTTTCTTATTGGATACCTACTCTTCATAAAGAACACACCTTCCAAATTTTAGGTCTCTTAGTCAGTCAGGACTTTTACAACAACATTGACTGATGGAACTGTTTCTATAATTCTGATTTGAAGTAAGACTACATAAGCGTGGGTGTTGATGTTACACCGCAGTTTCTTCGATAATGCTATCAAGTACCGTAATTCACTGATCGCAGCGGCCGCCCGTTATGAACCCTCGCGCATTAGTTCAGTACGCTGTCCGAGGCATACCCTCGTCACTCTCGATGATGCTATCACCCTCCTCCAGGAGAATAGCAAAGAGACTAGTACTCTTAAAAAATTCAGATGCATACCGCCTTCATTCCGACCTCGCCGTCGAGGTCCGTCGCGACGTCCCGGTCCATGGCCTCCCCGACCCTCGCTAGAGCCAACCCGCGATGTTGTGTCAGTAGTTTTAAATCAGCCCTTAAATAATGATATCATTCAGATCAAGCCTGTCCCCTTGCTGTCCTCCCCCAGCGACGCCCTAAGCCGAGGATCGTACCCCACAGGGAGTGCCGTTAGCGTGTTGTCGCTTAGTTTGTAAGTTATTATGCACTGGCTGGAGGCCTTACTCTCAAGGCACCCACAGGATAGTTGGGTTAAGCAGACGACAACCTCTTTCGTTGAACTGCGAGATGCCATTCCCAAAAATAAAAAGTAACACTGCAGTGGGCGCGCTGCCCTCATTCGGAGACGTTCGACTGGTTGATACGCGACTTTGGCTGCACGCTCGAGTATTGCTGAACTGAATACGTTTGCGATTTTTCACTTTACGTCTAAATAAACGCAGTACGTGTGTTAAAGCCAGCGAATATTTTCAAATAATACATCGCTCGTGAA
Source organism: Cerastis leucographa (assembly GCA_963082945.1). Lineage (NCBI taxonomy): Eukaryota > Metazoa > Arthropoda > Insecta > Lepidoptera > Noctuidae > Cerastis > Cerastis leucographa. The sequence continues at coordinate 23,025,354 of OY720381.1, read as the reverse complement.
ATACAAGCACCGAGTGAATTGAATATCGAAACACTGAAGTGGTAGCTCGAATGTGTTTGCGCGGTCATTTCATGAAAAATCCACACGAGTGGGTAGTACGGCGGGCAACGGAGTACGGGAGGCAGGTGGTGATCACCCACCACTTCACTGGAGAGAGACAATTATACGAATACGTAGTAGCGAGTAGCATGACAAAACAATATAGCGCACTCTATCGACTTTTAACAGAACGCATTACTAAGTAACATGTTAACAATACCTGACGCCGAGTAAGCACGCATTCGTTACATGTATTGGATTGACGCGCGTGAATAAATAAACGCTCAACGCGGCGTGGCGGTGGCGATGGCGTGGGGGAATTAATGAAACAAAAGTATTAACGAAGTAGGCGCGACTGTACACAACGATCAAATAAAATGAATATTTTATTTCCGTATTATCATCACGAACTGATTCATAATTTGTATTGGGAGTTATTTCAAGTAAATTTTTAGCAAGGAGGTCGCTTACGTTGATTTTATTATAGCTATCTGGCGCAGCGCTTATCCTTAGTCGCCATCTCCCAGCCTGTCGAGACGTGCGCGGAACGAGCGCAGATGTTTGCACAATTTCACAGCAGTAAAATGGTCCTGACTTATATTACGAAATAATTGTAAAAATAACATCACAACAAAACATCCCCTTAAATACAATCTTATTCCTCATGCCGTAATCTGAAATATCTTTCATTCTTTTCACGTTGAATGGCGTATAAAAAAGAAATTCATTTTGTGTGGGCGGGGAATTAATAATTCTAAGCCGAACAACAATACTGGAAAGAAATGAGAGCGCGAGAACGCGTGGTGCGCGCAGGTGAGACGCGGGGTGAGGTGGTGGGGGGGGGGGGAGCATGGTACACGAACCGACAGTGGAGCAGGGGGGTATGGCTTGCTCCTATCGCGCTCAACTCAAAAGTCGTTGAATTAACTGTTAATCTATACAACTAAATAAAATTGAAATGTCTGTTTGTAATATTAAAACAACCGCTTTTTACTATATCTATATAAACAATAAAAAGAGAAGTCCTGACTGACTGACTGATTGACTGACTCATCAACGCCCAGCCCAAACACTTGGACCTAGAAAGCTGAAATTTTGCACAGAGGTCCCCTTTATAATGTAGACAAGGAATAAGGAAGTATTTTTCGAAATTCAACCCCTAAAGAACTTAAATAGGGGATGATAGTTTGTATGGAAAATCGTCATTTTTAAAGTTAGAAGGCTGAAATTACATATACAAGCTTCTGGTTAGAAATATATGTGGTAATGTATGTAGTAATGGCTATAATAAATACGCATTTTAGCGTTTTTGAGAATTTACCCCCTAAGAGGGTGAGATAGGGTTTCAAAGTTTTTATGCTGAATCTGTCATTTTTGAAGTAAGAATACAGTAAATATTGACGTTTCTGAGGAAAAATAAATGAACACATATTAAGTCGTTTTTAGAAATTCAACCCCGAAAGGGAGGAAAGGGGTTGAAACATTAGTAAAACAAAAATGGTCTGCACAGCTTGAAATTAACTATTTTAGTCTCTCGATTGAATTGATAAAAACGTATAACACAGTGTTTTTGGAAATTCCAGCCCTCAGACGATAACAGGGGTGGCAATTTTTTTATTTTGGTTTTGTAGTGTATGACTGTACGCTAAAAAATCTTCGTATAAGTACACACTTCTAGGGAATCTGGGCCATTTTATGCGAAGGACACTTGCGGGAACCCATTTACACGATAATATATTAGCGCGCATGGACACTTGTGTGACAGACACTCGCGCGATTGGACACTTGCGCGACTCAATCGCTTCATGGGTGTCGTTTTCGTGGTTTTAGCGGGTCGCTGGCAATGAAAATGAAAATCCAAGATGACGCCGAGGAAAATTTCCTGTTTTTCGGTCATGGGTGTCGTTTTCGTGGTTTTTGGGATCGCTGACCAAACTGACGCCGAGGAAAACTCTCGGTTTTTCATTCACGGGTGTGGTTTTTTTGGACTTCAGGGTCGCCGATAATGAAAATGAGGTCAAAACGAAAATCCAAGATGGGCCGAGGAAACTTTTCTGTTATTCCGTCATGGGTGTCATTTTCGCGGTATTCCGGGTCGGTAATAACAAAATGATGAACTCATTTTCTACGGGCAAATAATAAAATTTTAAATACGCAATGTCTCAATATCCTCCCCTAAGATATGGCTGGCATTAATTTAAGTGAGAACTGTTTCTCACATATGTGCAGTTTTATGTTGCGTGCTCCGGAGTGAGCTCTGCGACTGCGAGTAACTTAGCAATTTTAGCCCCAAAAGGAAACACCGCAAACGTCATTTACAAAGAGGTGGTAGGATAATTCATCCTGCTAATATTATAAATACGAAAGTTTGTGAGTATGGATCAATGTTTGTTACTCTTTCACGCAAAAACTGCTGCTTTAAATGAAATTTGGAACACAGATATTTTATAACCTGGATTAACACATAAGATACTTTTTATCCCGATAGTATGTTCCCGTGGGACAATTATCGAACTCCACGCGGGCGACGCCGCGGGCATAAGCTAGTACATAATAATATGAATGTAAATTCGGTACAAACAGGTACCAAATTATATTTTTTTACAATTTTTGTCTGTTTGTTTGTCCCGGCTAATCTCTGAAACGGCTGACTTTCACTGGCAGATAGCTGATGTAATAAGGAGTTCTTAAATTTCCCGCGGACGAAGTTGCGGGCACAGCTATTCTTTAATAAAAACTTGTGAAACTGTGCTAGTTAGTGTGAAATTGAATTTAAATTTAAGTTTAAAGAAAGCGGCCGGGGGCTCGCGCCAGGTGTGGGGACTTCCTTTGAATTAATTAGTCTTTGGCGTATGTAAGAGATTACTGCTAATTTTGGAAGTAAGTTGGAAAGGGTTCACAGCGAGGTTAATAATTTAAAGTTTGCAAACAAGATTTGATGCGGTGCGGTGTGCCGTCAATGATGGAAACCAAATAAATGTAGATTTGTATTACCCACAGAGTCGGGAGGACACCTTCACGGACACCCGGCGTCGTCAGGTTCAGGACAACTTTTGAGAAAATCTTAAAAAAAAAACCTAACAGCACTTTACTATTGCATCGAACGGTTTTTACTAATGAGATAATTCATAAATGAAAATTTATAATGACGTGTTAATGATAAAACCGTGATTAATGATATAATAACTCGAACTAATACAATGTGAAAGCTTTAGAACCAGAACAAAATTGTAATACTAGGAATTCGCCAAGTGCCTTAATAAAAATCCAGTGAATGCAAGCCGATCAGATTGATACTGCAAGTTGTACTGTTGATGCAATTTGGATAATGTCCATGGTAAGGCTTCCGGCACTGTCGGACAGTTGTTAGATGTATCGATAGGACAATTATAAGGTACAGACATTATTGATAGTCAGCTGCAATTACAAACAACTCCACGAATCGAATATCTATGAAATTACTTTATGACCCGGAATTGTAGTATTGTTACTTGCAACATTGGCATTAATACGTTTTAAGCGAAATAGGGGTACATTTTGGTTCAACATAGCGTGTGTTAAAAATATTTATTAATTTAGAACTCATTTTTTAGGGTTCTGTTGACAATTGGCAAGAACCGTTACAGATTCGTCCTGTCCATCTGTCCGTCCGTATGTCACAGGCATTTTACCTGGAGACTGTTGGCACCACACAGTCAACTCAAAAATTTGGAGAACGGATGTCTTCCCTATGTCGCTACACAAAAGTGATGTTGTTGAATTTGAAAAAGTAGGAGTACCTAACTCTCCTATTTTTTTATAGACACCATAACTCTTAAAAAAGGTAAAATCACAACATCTTATCTTACCATTGCCATCTGCCTAGCCTTTTCCTAACTTTATTGAGTTCTACTACCAGTCTTACCGGATACAGCTGAATCCCAATATTTTACATGGAGCGACTAGCCATCTGTGCTCCACCATCCTCATCAGCACTCGGTAACACCGTACCCCTTGGTAAGACTGGTTGTGCAGCTATCTGTAACGACGCTTAGCGTGCTCTCCGAGGCGTGGAGGAAACTCGGTACATACTGGTTGGTCACCCATCCACAGATTGACCTTATCAAGCGTGGCTTAACCTTAAAGAACGACCCAAGCGGCTGTTATTATTAAGCCACAGACTCCTCTCTTAAAGTCTCATCTTATCCAATCTTCCTATACAAACAACTGGGTAACAGAATCTTGTTTGACAAATATTTGTGTACCGAAAAGTAACAAAGCTTTCAAAGAATATTTTGATGTTTCAGGTGTTATTGTATCGCTGTGTTCAAAGTTCAAAGCGAGAGATGTTGAAGGTCAGGGCTAATGGTAAACGAGGCGGATCATGCCAAAGTTAGGGAGATAGCTAGAGAAGATCTACTCCATACAAGTTTTAAAAAATGCTTTCATCATGCTTTCTATTTATACGCTTATCCATAAGTTTTTTCTCTAAAAGAAAACATAAGTACTTTCTCCAAAATTGGTGTCAGGTAATCTGCTATTGTATTGTTTTTTCAGAAACTCATGCTCATTCGGCTTCCCTGGTAGCTCATAAACGACACAAATGTGTGGATGTCTCTAACTATTCTCAATACTAGTTTTTCCATTCTTTTTATTCATTTTTTTTTACAATAGTTTTTCAATCATTGCACGTTTCGTTAATTGTTCAGAATAGTTACAGCACTGATGATAACATCTGTGTCTATTGTTTAAGTTAGTGTTCTGTTATTGTTTTATTTTTACTTTTTTATAGAATCTTTTTATTTACCTATTTTTTGTGAATGTGTGGACATTGTAGGCTTTGTATTTTTTTTTTCTATTAATACCTTCTGTATTAAGCAATCGACTTATTGTCGGGCCTACGCTGTCCTCCCATACTTAAGTACTAACGCTGTAACTTCAAATATTGTAAAACCAAATAACTTTAAAAGAGTAACCATGGAGTTTCTTGCCGGTTCTTCTCCATAGGAAACGACCAACCCGAACCGTGCACCTCTTGTTGACGTTTTATAAGTGCCCATGTAGGCCTATGTAAAATAAAATATTTTGATTTTGATTTTAGAAGGAACTGATTTGTTTCAGCATTACATCACTGAGGCGTATGGTTAGAAAAGCGTATGGCTGAGGCTATGCACTGTTCTTATCACTGGTTCTGTCATCTACACTGTCGAACTACATGTGTAAGCCAACACTTTAGTGATTACGTACTATGCAATGTTTACTAACTTTGTGTTAGGTAAGCCTTCTGCCCGTTCTATATTTTGTGATCGTGATAGTCGAGAGGGCTGGCCAGAGAGCCCTCCGTCGAAGGCCGAATGGCGAGCCTGTACGCCCGGCACGAAGAACACCGTATGTTATCTCTCGTGGGAATACGAGTCTATTACCAATATACCAGTATTTGTCTTTATTTTGAGGAAATTGGAAGCTACAATCTCTGTTTAGCTTTTAACCTACCTAGGGGTCCAATTATCTATGAAAAAGTAACAGTTTTAAACAATTTACCAGTTACTAATTTCAAAAGAAATCTTACTCTTAAAATTCCTTCGTTTAGAAATACCTAATGGAAGAAAATAGGAAATTTTCAACAAAAAAAAAACTTATTTTGAGTATTTCATTAACAACAATGACCAAATTGGCGTTAAATGGATAGGTACGCACAGATCACACTATGACGCCACCATATAAATTCGCCGAATTTCAAGTTGTTCACAAACGAAAAAAAAAGCGAGCGGTGTTTTTTTTTTAACTTTTTTCTCCACATCTCTAGGAACTCAATAAAAAAAGTCCCATGAAAATCAAACCACTATAAACTTTGTTCCACCATATTGTCTAATTGCACTCGACTAAAAAACATTGTACTCATTAGTTTCAACGCTTGCAATTACTGTCTAGTCGGTAAAACAACAATATCAAATTCATATTAGTTTTTAACAGCACTATTTTTAACAGACTTCAAAAAAAAGCGGAGGTTATGTATTCCAATATTATAAAAAATATATTGAGGTGATTGAGAGTGTTCAACAGAAATTCCTACGTGCTATGCATTTTAGATGCTTCGGATATTACTTGCCATACCCGGATTTACTTAATAAGTACAAACTCACAACACTTGAAAGTAGACGTAAGTACTTGGAAGCCATGAATCTCATTGTAAATAATAGATTTGATTGCATTGAGTTAACCAACATGTTATGCTATGTCGTCCCTAGAACAGTGTACAAGCGTAAAGTGCGCGCAGGCAGACTCTTCTCCACGCGTACCTGCCATTCTAACACTGGTTTGCGCTCACCTGTTCGCAGAATGATAGATGTCTACAATGGGACTTTTGAACACATTGATATCTTTGCATGTTCTCCCAGTAAATTTAAAGGTCTTATACTCAAGGAGCTCTCTTGATTGATGTGTATAAGTACATGTGATGAACATGATAGTTAAGTAAGTTTAGTTTTTTAATATTATTTTGTATTCTTAGCCTAGCGTTTAAATTAAAATTTTATAATATATTCCACAGTTAATCTGTGAATAGCGTTGTGGGCTACAATATTGCCCAAATGTTGTGTATCTCTTTATTTTATACTATATATTGTAGCTGTTTGCTGTTCCTTTTGAATAAAATAAAATAAATAAAATAAAACAGCATCTTTTTTTCATGTAGGTATGTACACTGTTTTGTCTGCGATGACTGGCCCGGTTTTCATATTTTTTTCCTCTTTTAAAGAAAAATCTTGCTAGGAGTTATCTTCTAGAATACGTATTTTCCTACTTCGTCAAAGTTGATGAGCATGATGGTATCATAATAACATCTCGTTACACAGTGATATGTATGTATGTCGAGAATTTGTGCAGGGTTGCTCAACTAAAAAGAGTAAAAAAAAAACAAATTTGGTTATTTTTTTAAAAATGGTTTTTAGATTAGTTAGGTAGGTATATCATTTTTTATTGAGGGACTCGTGGCTAAGTACTAACAGCCGCACAGGTCAATCTATAGGTCAAGCCGCACTTGCTCAGGTGGGTTGGTGGTGCACCCATTACATACGGAGTTTCCTCCGTGTCTCGGAAAGCACGCTAAGCCATTGGTCTATGCTGTCATTTGTAGATCTTTGGCAGTCGTTACAAGTTAGTCAGTGCTGCAGTGGCCCGAAAGTCTGACAACCAGTCTTACCAAGGGGCACTGTAATGGAGGTGAGATAGGCAGTCGCTCCATGTAAAATACTGGTATTCAGATGAATCCGGTAAGACTGAAAGCCGACCCCAACATAATTGGGAAAAGGCTAGGCAGATGAGGATGATGATGAGGTAATCATTGTTTAAGCAGAAGATAACAAAAAGCAACACGTGTATCATATAAGTTGAAAAGAAACATACATTTATAGTTTCCCTTTTCGGAGAAAATGCCGTCTAGTGCAAAGTTGCATGAATTTAAACGAGCATTATCTGCAGTTAGCGCGAACTTTCTAAACTACATTTAATTTCAGCTTTGATAGTAGTGGAGCACTTTTCACTACTTATTTTTATATCTTTAGAAAAGTTCTTTTTTACTCTAGCCTAATTATTTTCAATGAATAGGTAGGGTGTATTGTAGAGATAAAGTTATTATTTTTATTTAAATTACTGGGATTCTTAAACTTATTACGCATTCATAATTTAAAAGTGTTCGCTTTTTCACTGAGTCCTAATTTAAATGATTATGTTTATGTAATCAGATTGCAAGATCGTTGCCCAACATGGGACTTAAGTTTGTCGCCCTATGTGTTCTTTAGACTGGCGCCCAACGTGGGACAAAGGACTGGTGCCCACAGTGGGGCATAAGACTGGCGCCCAACGTGGGACAAAGGACTGGTGCCCAAAGTGGGGCATAAGACTGGCGGCCAACGTGGGACAAAAGACTGGTACTCAACGTGTAACATAAAACAAGTACTCACAACTCATCCTGCAGCCAGGATCATCTTCTCCCGACGAAACTCCTCAACGGTTAATAGCGTGGACACGAAACTGTATATCCGTTCAATTTTAATAGCTAATTAAATATCGAAAGCTCCTGAAAAAAATGTCAAAGTCAACGGTTAATGAGGCATATGCTTTTAAAGTCGTTAAAAATTCTGTCGACCCCAGAGGGGGATTTGCCTTAAGTATTCCGTATGTTAGTCCTTAAATTGAATCCTTATTAGTCACGCTTTCGAATGTTTAATAATACAGTACGTGATTTTTTCCAAAATCTACAAGTCCGATTATACGGTTTTTTTTTTAATCCCTAGATGCAGTTTTAGTCGTCTTCAAAATTGGGCACACAACTCCTTTCACGCTCTTCCTCATATTTCCAGATTAAGCTCTCCACGCCCACTTGAAAAATTGGTTTGCTCGGTAATTGGAGTCCGTATTATCACTGAACACTATTTTTGCACATAATATTATAATGATGCAACGTCGTTGTTTTTCGAGTGGTGTAGTGGCTATTACCGACGCCGCGGTAGATTTGCATCCGCCAAGCGAGACTAAACTTTGTGAGCTGTGCTGAGTCCTGCTGACGATGCCAGAGTCTCCCTCCATTGCGGTACAGAACTCATGTTATTGATAATGCGCCAGCGTCGCTGTTTTAAACGACTAATTTAATAAAATGTTGTTTTTTTTTTAATTTTATTTGCAGTTTAAATGTTTTATGATTCAAATTTGGTGTACAATAAGGTTTTATTATTTTCTATTCTACTTTGTATAAAGCACGAATTTGTTCTTAAGTAGGAAGCAAAAGTTTTGAGCAACTGGCCTCAGGCCTGAAGAGTTCAATAAGAGCTTTCTATGAAATACAGATGAAAACAATAATTTTGTTTTCAATAAGATAAATGGCAACTTTTTCTTACCAGGGAGCTTAACCCATAATTTTTATTGGTTAAACCAATATCCGGACCATCCTCCGCAATTATTTCGTTTAGACTACACATTTTGCACTGTTTTAAAATTAATACTATTAATATTGTAAAGAAGAAAAGTTTTTTTTTAACTCACTACGTCAGTAACGTCATTTTGAATGCAGGCAGTAATCTTTAATACTGATTCCATTCTGAAAATTCTTTCGTTAGTGAGAACTATCTACTTTTTCCCCGAGTGTCATACCTGCATTTAAAACGTTCCCTTGGTATGGTGCTACAGGATATTTTTCTACCATAAAGCGAGTAAAGTCGTGAGCTAAACCTCGTTTTAAATACTAATCCAATATAATAATCTTATCTAACGTTGCTCTTTCCTGAGACACTCATTTATCCCGTAACGTAATGTACAAATTCGTAATATTAGCTTATTACTGTTTACATTAAGGCAGCAACAATGTCGTGGATTCTAGATGTAACTGAAGAAAAGAAATGAAATGAAATCATACAGGAAAGGCAGCGTTTGTGAGGAATGCTCGAGTGGCCGAGTGTGTGCCAGTGAGGCAGGGCGCAAGAATGCTAAGTTAGGCTGAGTCAGCGGAGGCGCTAGCATGCCAACGACACCACTCAGCCTCTTTGTGGTGAGTACACCGTTTATTTTAAAGTATATTAACGTATAACCATACCTATATTACAAGGAGAGAATCACAAGAAAAAGTAGTCATGTTTTTAACTCTTTTCTAATTTGTTTTCGCATTTTTTTTTGGTTTTTAGTTTTGTTTAACTATAATATCTTGTTTAGTGTTTTTTTTTGGAAAAATAGTTCCATGGTTATCTTTCGACATAGACACGATACGTGTTTACTACTTACAATATAAAGCAATATCAGGAGACTGCTGAGTAAACTTGATCTCCTAGCAAGGTCTATGTCAAATATTGAGATAAGTTAACCATCTCGTTATCTAAGCACACATTACATAGCTACGTAATTGTACGTGTAATCATTTGGGATTATCAATGAAATCAGGCGATGATTGTGTCCCGTCTTGTTTCGACCCACAGCGTGAATAGCGTGGCACCCCCACGCTATTAATAAACGAGACGCGGTACGCTATGCTATACCTAGGAATGACTTGACAAGTCTCTAACATTTAAAGTTTCTATAATCGTTGTTAGTATACTTATTCTTTTTATTTTCTCCTCCAACTCCAACCAACTCGGCCAGATACACGTGATAATACCCTGACACTTGCAATAGAGCATTCAGTCAATAAAGCATTATATCTAAGTCAAACATCTCAGTTTGTATTGATACTCCACCCAACTTTATCTACCATCCCAACGGATCTAGCGGGTGCGGGAGAATAACTACGATTCAGATTTCTGGAACTTCAAAGAATAAGTCTGAATTCGTAGATTGCCACCCAGATCAAGTAAATAAAAAAATTGTCCAATAGGTGAGTCGTTTTCATTTCGTAGGGTCAGTGTCGAATAATTTTGTAAAACCGAAAATGTAACTTTGTGATCGCATATCATTTGTATAGGATTACAAAGTTTTTTTAGGTAGTTTTATTTTCTATAAAACTGGACTGAAATTGCAGTATGTTGGAATTTTTCCTCGCTTTGTACGCTATACACTAATTGTGTTAAAAACTTGAAGCTTGTACGACTGCTAGAAGTACCTTAGAATTATGATGATCAGTGAGTGAGTCAGTGACAATATTAAGGAACTTTGACTTGAAATAGTTCCAAAACTACAAGTTCAAATTGAACAAAATTCAGGAATATTCTAACTATAAAGCCCTCTTAGTCGATACCCGCCCGGGAAAACAGCCCACTAGTGCGGCCGCTAACTAATCGCACTCGATTTGTTCTAGTTATTAACTACTAACATATAGGCTAAGTTATATTGTTATTAACTAACACAGTGGACCCCGTTATATGTAGTCTGATAAATAAATAAATAATAATAATTAGTTACTGAAAAATCAGGGTCCGAAATGTCTTGAATGGCTTCGAGAAAAGGATAGTACGGCTGTGCCTTTTTTGCTAGAGTTGGCAGGGCACTGCTGTACTGTATCTACATAACGATACACATAAGGAGAGTCGCAGCAAGTGAACAAGAACAATGCGCCCATTACTCTAGATAATGAGTTGGTGAGATAATTAAAGATTTATGTTCATCTGCGCCCACGCTTCGCCCCGGCGCGGCGCCGCCTCGCACACACACTTATTGTTATGTGGACAAGCACATAAATAGGTGATAATAAATTTAAATCAAAACATAAATAGAGATAGGCAAAGGTCAACACACCTCAAGGTTTAAATTCCTAAACGCAGACTGTATTTTAAACGATCTTTCTATCATTATGTTGTTCGGTCATGAATGGTCGTAGCACTTGTAGCGGTCTACGAGAAAGTTGTGTCGATCATTTGCCGTAGCACTCGAGGCGGGCTACGATACTCAGCGCGCCATGTTCCGACGTGGTCTACAACGTACGACGTGACGTCGTAACAGCGTAGCTGTTAAAGATACAAGTTATTAGGTAATGGCGTGTGATTTGGGACGGTCGCGGTGACAGGCCAGTCTATTCCCCCGACATCCAATTACGGCAGGTAAGTGATTGTTATTGTCGCGGCGGTACATTGCGCCGTCAATACTCGCGTCACGGCTATTGAGCACAATTGTATCGTTAACTGTTATTTATTTACGCAAACGTCATCGCTTTTCAGCACTGCAGCGCTTATACGTTCCTGTTGCACTGTGACATCGTAATAGCAGCGATTAACCGTTGAAGCTTAAGTTGTAGTTAAATAAATTATGGCTCGATAGTTATAGCTATTCGCACGGCATATGAAGTCAACTTGTATAAATCGTGGCAAAATCGAGTTACAAGAAAATAACGTAATGTTCAATTCTGTTATTGCACGTCAGAGTATATCGAATAGTAATGGAGCTCGTTGCCGACGAACCGTTGCCCGAAATACTAATATCAGAGATTGGCTTTTCTATCGAGAGTCAGAAAAAGGATAATGCACCTGGAGAAGACCAAATAACAAATGAAATATTGAAGTCTCTGTCAACCTTCTGTCCTTTGCAATACCCACTGCAAATCATGTTTAACAATATTCTACAAAGAAGGAAAACTCCAAAGCAATGGTCCGAATCCTCAATAACTCTTCGTCATAAAAACAAGTGACAGAGGTGATCTGAGCAATTACAGACCAATAAGCCTTATGTCCAACATTTTTAAAATTTTCTCGAAAATAATTGATATTTAATATCTTTGAGAAAATTTCATAAAAGGTCATATACCTTAGATGAAACTCAACCGCGCGAGCAGGCTGGATTCCGCAAACACTACTCAACAACCGATCACATCCAAGTGGTCACGCAAATTATAGATAAAGTCAAAGAATATAACAAGATTCTATACTTATACGAGCAAGGAATAGACAGAAATTTTGTAGAGCTACTTTATAGTATTTATTCTAGAAATTCCGCAAAAATAAAATTGGAATTGGAAGGACTTGCTTTTGCCATACGAAAAGGCGTCAGGCAGGGTGATCCACTCGCACCTAAAATATTCTCGTATTTCTAGAGAAAATATATAGAAACCTAGACTGGGAAAAGAAAGGCGTAAAATTCTACGGCGAAAATTTAAGTCACCTACGTGTCGCAGACGACGTGGTGTTCACGGAAGAATCCAGACAATTAGAGGAAATGTTGCAAGAGCTTGCGAAAGAAAGCAGAAAGGCGATGAATACAGCCAAAACCTTTTAACAAACGGTTCGAAAACGACTATAATTGTAGGTGGGCATGGAATAGAATACGTAAATGAATATGTTTTTGGGATAATCCATATCATTTGAAGACCAAACTGGAAGAGAGATCAATATGAGAACAGCGATATCATAGAAGGAGTACTGAAGTTTTAAAGAAAGCATGAAGAATACCCTGATAAACATGAAGCCGAAAAGTAAGTTTTTTTTTTGAAGTTCTATGAAATAGCCATTCTACCATGCCTTACATATGGTTGCCAAACATGGGCACTACCGAAAGCAGGCGAGCACAAACTCTGTGTTATGTAAAGGAAAATGGAAAGAAGCATGTTAGGGCATAAGATTGTCTGATAGAATGACTAATGAGGACATAAGGAGAACAACTAGAATAACGACATCGTGGAAGGAGTAAAAAGTCTGAAATGGAAATGGGCAGGACATGTCTGTAGAATGGAAAACTAAAGATAGGCAATGAAAATCGTGGAGTGGGCGCCTAAAGATGGAAAAAGAAAGCAAGGAAGGCTGCGAAAGCGCTGGGAAGATATAACGCTGTGAAGATAAAAATGAAAATGTGAATGTGATGAAATTAAATGTCGTGAGAGCGCAGTCACTTTGGCGGCGGCTTCACAAACTGATGCTGTATGGAAAAAGGATGCTGATGTAAGTCCCGACCATTTTCGCATTTCAATAAACTCATATTTTGCTATCATCGAGTAAACCAACTAGCTCCAACTCTGATCCAAAGCTCACAATTTTCACTAAACTCATCTGAATATTCAAATATATGTAGATACTATTTTTAGACCTTTATCTGGCAAGCGCCTGAAAATCAATATTACAAGAAGAAACAAGTTTGATGCATGAGTTACTAACGCTATAAGAAAACTTGCATGTAAATATGCAGAAGTTAAAGCTGGCACCTGATTGTAGACCAGGTTGTTATTACTTCAAGGACTTACATCCTCAAAACAAAATTACTTGATAGCCCATTCTTATTCCGGGACAAAAATAAACCCCTGTTTTTTTTGTACTTATATCCAATACTATTTTTGAAGATTATCTTCTGACTAATCCTTTTTGCTTTCGATCAAAAGGGAGAGTGGATGACAAAGCTTTTAAAGTTAATTAATTCCATGGGGTGATATTGTGCGGGTAGTTTACATCTTTCATCAATATTTTGGCGAGCCCGTGAGAGCTCTTGTTGTCATAGTCACCACCAATGCGATTACTAAGTGCGGTACCTGTTCCGATAGTATTACTAAATTCCACTATAACGTAAGGCCCCCAACTGTCGTATTCATCGGTCTGACGTACCTATCTCAAGTGATCGTTAAGTTACGAGCCCATTCCTAGATCCTGATACTATAGCTAAACAGTTAAAGTGGAGCAATAAAACCAGATAGCGTTAAATGATATCTGAGTTAAACGTCAGCAATGAAGGCTCGATGTCGGTGGCGGTCGTTATCAAAGTTTTTCGTTAAGTTTAGACTCAGTGGAGGGTCTGCGGGCCCCGGGTGTCGGAACCGCGGATTTATTGCGACGACGATTTATTGGCTCCGAGTCGACACCCGTCCTCAAGTTATGACGGCAACTCCAATAATTACGCCACACTAGGATCCGCCCGATGGCCCGGGGCCCAGGGCGCTGCCTAAGGAGAGCTGAGAACTTCCTCCATTATACAGATTGGACTTAAATTATATTAAAGTGACAAGCAAGTGTTTGCGAGGTATTGGTTTATGTAGGGCACGTGTTACTAACTAACACTACTCCATTACAACAAATGGAACTGCAAATTTGATGCCAACGAGAAGAGAAGAGCTGGAGAAGGAGTGGTCTTATCTTAAATCTTATCTTGAACTGATCTGATCTTTTATGTGCTGTGAATGTGCTTGGGTGCCATATACAAGTTCAAACTGATTAAAATCAATTATTTTCCTCTTAATAAATTAAATTCCTCAGATTCATTTAATTTTCTAATGAAATAACAATCTAAGCTGCCATAAAATACATGATAATCAGTTTAAGAGTTTCTCAAACAGTAACCAAATGCATAATGAAAATAAAAGCTTCGCCCGGTGTTTTTTTTTTTTGCTTTTATTTTATTTATTCGTTGTGTCATAAATATTTCTTAAAAATAAACATTTAGTAAATCACAGACGCTATACAGCTGACTACTAAATGCTTATTATATTCACAGACTAAGTCGCAAACCTTCATTTACCACTTCATTAACCAGGAACAGTATCCGGAAATTGTATCCGAAGATCAAAATGTTTACGGGTTTAAAGTGACTTTGAAAATGTTTAGAAATGAGATCGGTGCGCAAAAGTTTCAGAAAAACAAAACTAACTCCCATGTGAAAGCGGAAACATAAGCGATGCATCTCTTGTTATAATCAGAAGCTACGAAAAGCGTTTAATACGCTTTAAGTGTTTTGCTGCATTTACAATTTGGAAATTCGTAATTCAGCTGGTAAGGAAGAGGGAGCTCCCTCGCGATTTCAGTATGTTTAATAATATAGCTTAGTAGTGTGTACATAGTATTTAATCTGTGTCGTCCCTGGAACCTTCCCAGCAATGTCGTCGGTTCCGGGCCGGGTTGTGCACGGACCCGGAACAACCGGCGCGTTTGACCGTTCCGACTTGCGGTGATACGTCCCTTGAAATTATACGTCCTCCTATCCCGCAAACTGGTTCTTCGGGTCCGGAAACCGAGTTTATTCGCGGTATAAACTTTAAACGGTTCGTCAATTTAGAAAAGATCTAGGAAAGTATAATTTTAGTTAAGTAAGAATACTACAAGATCGATTTGCGTGATGAGAACTTTCGTTTATTTCACAGAGGGAGTACTTGAGTTGAGGCCTTCTCTCCGGCTCTGGCTTGACGGAAGGCGCAACGTTCAAGGTCAAGCAAGGCACGTGTACTATTTATGTTCAAGCGAAGTCTGCCCTTCACCCCCCTTTAACCCCCTGGAGTCCGGAGAGACGAGGGCGCCCCCCGCTCTCCGCCCGATACTTAACCCCGACCGGACTGAATATTTTAATGATGCCGCGATGCCCAAGCAACCGACCCTACACGAAATTATAACATTTTACGTCAACACCCTTATTCCAAAAGATAATCGATGAAAATAATTTGATGCAAGTATATTTTCATTTGACTGACTATTGTGACTCAATATTCCCCTGAGGAGCATTCGTACATTGCCTGCAGAAACACGATGAATTCTAAGAACACAGCAATGCACTTAAGTACAACAATTTAGGAAATAAGTCTAAATGTATTTCGTGATTTAATTTCTAAGTTGACTCACCTTGGAAGGAGCTATTTAGGTGTTTTTAAGTTGGTTATCGTTTTTCATTAATTAAAAAATATAGAGAAAATTGTAGAAGGCCAGGAAGCCTAGTTCCCACAAGGCAAATGTGAATTGATCTAAGAGTTGATAAATCTAAAGTTTTTTTTTCTTTAAAATGCTCCCAGGTTTAAAACCTAGCTACATTTTGAATTGGTGTCATTACATGTACAGTTTTAAAATGATTGTATTTCAAAGGATTACACGTTAAATAGCGTTTCGGATTAATTACCATCAGCCTGACAAATTGCCGTTTTTGTTCACATCGGTATCGTCGCAAAAACCGTAATAACCCTGTTCTGTGGGTGGAGGCATTACGGGTCGTGTTCATTAGGATAAAACTGCGATCACATGGGCATTTTTCAGCAATTACTGCCGGAGATGTGGCATAATGTAATTCTTTATTTCCGTGTAAATAGACCTTTATGTTGTTTTGCATTGGTTAAACCATATTCTTGGAACGACTAAGTTCTACGAATTAATCAATGAGCTCAGTTACTAAATCCGCACCGCACAAGTGCTTGCCTATGTAGATAGGTCAGGGATCCGATGTCTGAAGGATGTCCTCAAGTGAGATCATAACATTAATAATTCTCACTCAAAATTATTATAATGGTACAGTTCTAATGAAACGAAATTAAAATCTTGCATAAAACGCACACTATGTAGGCAAGCATATTATAAGTTGGGGGATTACATTGATGATAAAAATGCTTGACTCAATACTGGTCCTGCTCTACAACCATAGGGGCAATCTGAATCATCTGAATTACCAAGTGAAGTTATTGTGAAAGCTGCAGAAGATATAAAAATATATTTGCATTGTACAGATTCAATCTTTTATTATTGTATATTTGCATAGCACATGTGAGAGTACTATGTACTGTTAAACCACCATATACCGAGTACCATCGTCTTTCATTGACGCGAACTTCAACCTGGTGGTTGAGTGAATGTCATGCTCACTTAAATGTCACGCTGATAGTGGCGGGTGTGTCGGGTCATTTAGTTCCCTTCAATATGGTTGAGTGGAATGATGGCTGATACATGCGTCATGTTCGTGAACGGGCGCTGTCAGTTGTGACTGGTCATCTCTAAGTTGCCATGGTTTATTTTTAATTACTTTATTTTTGAATTACTGATTTAATATTTTACTCTGGACGCTCTTAACTTGCCCGTATTTCTACATCGTTCTCACTTATTTGTAATTCTTAACATGAATGATGTAACCATGGTTTTGTAACATATTTTGATTTAAAAGAGTGTCCATGGAGTTTCTTGCCCATTCTTCTCCATAGAGATCTACGCTTTGAATGGGCAACTACAGTACTTTCACAAGTTATTATGCCTTGTGACTGGGACTGTAGCTTCGCGTTATTTTTTCTGTTTTTTGACTTTCAGAAGTGCCTGGCAATAAGTTTGAGTTTTGAGTACATTTTATTTCGGTAGCACGTCTCTATGGGAACATTAAGAACAGGAAGACCAAGAAAACGATGGATAGATTGTTTGAAAAATGATATGCAAGAAAAAGGAGTAAACGATAGCTTGGCGGATAACAGAGGAGAATGGAGATGGAGAAAAAAAACGTATTGCGCCGACCCCAATTAATATGGGACAAGGGCAGGACGATGATGATGTTTCTATGGGAACGTTGCCGACATCCACGCGAGCAACGTCGAGGGTGAAAACTAGTAGTGTATTCAATGCGTGTTGAATGATCGAGCAAACTTGCCGTCGCACTAGACTGGCACACCGACACGACTAGCTGGGAACAAGTCGATCACGAGTGAGGCGCGCCGTTAACATACTAGTCGTGACCGAGACTCGTTATTACTGCCTGCTTTGCATTTACGGGCAGGAATTAATACACGGTTATTATTGACTATATTCGAATTATCAAAGTTTTAGAATACATAGAGTTGGCAACAAGCATCATCGTGGATTAAATATGGTTTATGGTTTGGAGTCGTGTCATAAGGACTTCACATGCAGACCCAGGAAATGTATTTTAATAGCTATTGCCAAATGCATAAGGAAAAAAGGAGGGTGAGCGGACCTTAAATGACCCTTAATACCTGTGTACTTTTCCATGTGTTTGCCAGTACACCAGGTCGTCGGTGCTCGTCACCGCATAGTTCTCCAGTGAACGTGCGGGGGGCCGGTGGGCAAGGTCGCAGTTAATGCGGCTGTAATGAGGAGACACCTCGCGCTACAACTAACTTCATCCTGTACACTAACTAGTCTATCGTTCCTGTGTGTGTTTGTGATTTCCAGTACGAATTACTCAGTATTAGCGCGTGATGTTAAAAAATGTTAACTTCCTTTGCATCACAATGAATTTTTGACTTAAAATAATAATCATTGTAGCAACCCAAATACCTAAGACTCCTTATTCGGTCTCGTAGACAGCGATAACGCTGTCTCATTCCCGAACGGCCCTTGACAGCGTGTGGCTGATACGCGCGGGGCCGCTAGTCCGCTGCCTACGCGCAAAGCTCTCGTACGTGAATCCGCTAATGTATTGTCCGCGAATAACTACTGCGAACTTACTGTAAATTTATGACTGTGAACGTGTGCACTGAATAAACTGTTTGAATCTCAACTCTAATCAGACACTGTTGTTTCCGTTCCCTGAAAATCTCTTCTCATATCATTTATTTTTTTATGTTTTACAAAGGGCATTTCCGAAAAGCCGAATGGAGCAATTGGTGAAGTGGAAGAAAAAAATACTTCTAAAAAATAATCTTCTTAATTCTTTACGGAAGAACTTTTTAAGGTTTATAATTATAAGCGTATTAAAATTAACCGAAACTTACTTAATCAATGAATCATTCGGAAACAGTAGACGAGTTGTTGAACAAGACGCATCGAAGCGGTTCGCTGATCGTCGCGTCTTGTAATCACATTATATCTGAACTTCAGCGACGCTCCATTATCGGGTCACGGGTTCAAGGCCAAGCTTGTCACTCCTCGAAATAAATTCGCGGCAAACAGTCGGCCGCGCCTCAGCCGCCGTTCAAACTCGGAGCTTTTAGTAAACGCGTGTATTTGAACGACGCACATTAACCGGGATGAATACTCATCTGCTTTGTACATGTTTGTACTCTCTTCATTGTTGGTTCAACGTTCAGATGGTGACAAATATGCTCCCGGCACGCCGCCACGTGTTAATAGCCGAGAGTGTGCCGGGATATTTGGAGAGAAGCTAGTAAGTAACGTGCTACATCGTCGTCGTTACAGCCGCGCGTCTTCGCCGCTCTACAACAAAATGGCGTCATCTGTGCTTGTTTACATATGCGTGACCCATTAACGTGTAGTCACTTATCGTGAGCTAACTACTCGTTGGTGGTAAAGTGGGTCGTGTGTTACCCACCT
Source organism: Cerastis leucographa (assembly GCA_963082945.1). Taxonomy (NCBI): domain Eukaryota; kingdom Metazoa; phylum Arthropoda; class Insecta; order Lepidoptera; family Noctuidae; genus Cerastis; species Cerastis leucographa. The sequence goes on along the minus strand of OY720381.1, from coordinate 23,005,927 downwards.
AAATATGCACACTATGTAATGGCGCAACAAGATTGGCTAGGTACGATTAATTTTCTTACGATCGGTGACTTGGCTAAGAAGCAGGTGGAAACGAAAAAGACGCAGCGCTGGGCTTTAATATTAGTGGCGGGAGAGCGATGTCGAAATAGGTCCAGTAAGTGTCAATCTAGATTTGAAGCCTATAAATTCAGCGCCAGAGACTCCTTGTGAAGAAAATTAAGTGCTTAGACACTTAAATGCTTGCCCCAAAAAAGTTCTGATTAGCAATCATAATTATAAAATCAGACATGACTGTTACGCCTTTTCTCGTGACAGTGACAAAAAGCGGCGCTCACTGGTCGGAACTTTATGTATGAGCGCCACTTAGCTCGTCCCGCAGTATGTATGTAATACCCGCTTCGAAATTAACTATGAAAGTTACCAGTGGATGGTGTATAACTTAGCATTACTTTACCTACACCTCGCTCGTCACTTGTTAACTTAAGTTATCTGATGTGCATACTTAGAAACGTATTTTTCTTCTAGAAAAATATTAATTTTCAAAAAATTTAGGGACATTGCTGTTAATAGATGCCTACTAGAATTACAAACAACAGGCCTAGTGGTTAAACAGTAAGCCGTTAGCCGTAGTTATAGCTAGGGTAGGTACATCTAGTTTTAGAAACAGTTTAGACTTAAACCAATGTGACCGTCTCTTTTCAACACGCTTTTATGAGCGTTACCTAAAACTTAAATGTATAAAAGTGTTTTTAGGGTTCCGTACCCAAAGGGTCAAATGGGACACCATTACTGAGATTTCGCTGTCCGTCCGTCCGTCCGTCTGTCACCAGGCTGTATCTCATGAACCGTGATAGGTAGACAGTTGAAATTTCTACAGATTATGTATTTCTGTTGCTGTAACAACAAATACTAAAAACAGAATAAAGTAAATATGTAAGGGGTGCTCCCATACAAGAAAGTGATTTTTTTGCTCGTTTTTATAAATAATGGTACGGAACCCTTTGTGCGCGAGTCTAACTCGCACTTGGCCGGTTTTTTAAACTATTAATTTATAAGAATTCAACACACAGACTAAGCTCTTGAGAGAAATTTTAACGCTGTCTTATAAGCCTATGAAAATTTCTTGTAAGAATGCGTTAAGATTCTGTCAACAGACTTTCTCTTCAGATAGCACGCCACGTTAACTATTCTACATGCTACATTTTACAATAACGTCGGGCGTTCCGTGTACAGCGCACGATATTTGTCGCGATATATCTCGGGATAGTGGTGCAGTGCTCAGCAGACGGCGAGCACCTGTTCCCGCCGCGCTAAGTGAACTATGAAAGTATAATGCCGCGCAAGAATAGCCGCCTGAACACTACCAACACTTGGGATGTCACACTTACATTGTGTAGACAGGGTAACACGTGGGATGTCGCACTTAGGTACATTGTATGATTTTACTCTACTTTTATATCGGGTAAAGGAAGATTTTTCAGTGTTAGGACTTACCTGATTTGATGCTACATTTAAGGATACTACAAATTGTAAAAGTGGAACGAGGGATTTAAATATGAATACTTTGTCGGTAGTCATATTTGAATACGAGTGTGAATGTCTGGAGTAAGAATAAAACAAAGAAACCGGAAATAGTTTAATAATAATAATAAGTTTATTTATTTCCATAAAAATATGACAAGTTGAACCGAATTTTAGCAGTTAGAATTAAGCACAAATAATAAAATGTGAGCAACTGCGCCCGAGCTAGGCTGAGCCTGTATTTCAGGTCACAGTTCTCTTCCCAGAGTTATGAACGGTAATAACAATGGTTGAACATTTCAGTTAATCGTTTTTTTTTTTGTTTTTTATACAGAAATAATTAAAATCAATTTCCATCAGACAATTCAATAAAAAAAAAATATATATAAAAAATTGGATTGATTTGTGTGTTGTGTTTGTGTGTGTGCTGTATCGTGGGTGTCGGAGCAGATAGTGTGTGTGTTGGGGGTCGGTGTGTTGTGTGTCAGTGTAGTGTTTTGTATGGACGAGTGTTGACTTTCGTTTTTTTTTTTATCTTAAAGTTTTAAGAATATCCTCAGTAGTTTGATAATCGCATGTGAGTAGAAACTCTAATAATTTGGTTTTGCATTCTTGTTTGTTTAGTGTGTAGATGTTGAGTGTGGTGTTGAGTTTATTGTAAAGGAACGGACCGCAGAAACAGAAAAACCTATGTGTAAATATGTGTTTGAATTGAATAGATCGTGGGACTACGGCATTGCGACGTCGTTTAAGCAGAATACTGCTGTCTAAAGGTGTGAGAGTGTGTTGTTTGAGGATCGTAGTTAAAATGAAGTGTTGGCGGATGGTAGGTAATTTCCAAGATTGATATAATAGATGTGTAGGGTAATAAATTGGTCGAAAGGAGCTTACTTTAAGGATTGCCCTTTGTGCTATTTCTAAAGGAAGAAGAGTGGTTTTCGAAGCTCCACCCCAACATGTAATGCAATAGGTTACTACTGATTGGCATAGTGCCTTGTAAACTTTTTTTAATATCTCAATGTCGGTCACATGACGTAAGTTCTTAAAGATATATATCAATTTTCTTAGTCTAGTCTGAAGCAATGATATATGAGCTTTGTAGTTCAGAGATGAGTCCAGAATAATGTCCAAATATTTCACCTCAGATTTCCTGATTAGAGAAGGACAATTACAGGTACTACCGTTTGTTGGGTGGATATCAGCAGAGTGTGATTTAAGAGTTAGTCGTGTAGGAGGTTTATTTGGACTTCTGATGTAGAATGGCATGAACATAGTTTTATCGGTGTTTAGAGTAAGAATATTTTGTTTTAGCCAATCACACACTTTGTCGAAGCCACTCTGCGAGCTGAGCGAAAGTTTTATCCCACGTATCAGAAGAAAAAAGCAATACCGTGTCGTCAGCGTAGGATATTATAATGCCCTGGTCCAATTTTAAACTACAAAGGTCATTTATATAAATTAAGAAAAGTGTAGGTCCTAGCACTGAACCTTGTGGGACACCAAAGGAGATAGGAAGATCCGTGCTAATGTAAGAGTCTACTTTCAGGCATTGTTTACGAACGGTCAGGTAATCCTGAAACAATTTGAGTTGCAAATCTCTTATTCCTAGACGTTCCAATTTAGCAAGTAGACTGTGTAGTAATAGACTGTGTGAAAGATTATAGCAAAAAAGAAGATCACTTTATAGGGATGACGGCTATTTCGAGATAGCAGATGGAAGTAAAAGATTTTGAACGGACCCCAAATAATAAGGGGTGGTGATGGGAGTAACAAAGATTTAGAGAAAAAAGGTTTTAAAATTTCTGTTTGATCAGCTACTCATTTACAACGACTTACCACAAGAATGTAAAGCATGAATCGTTTGTATTCAAGACAAACGTAAGTTACATAACTTGCCGTGTAAACTGAGACAGACGTATTGTAGGCATACCCTAATGAGCTTCGTAATCTTGTGTCGGAGAGAAGCCGCGTCGCCGTGTCTTGTCGGTCAAGGTTGGGGATGTGTACGCAGGAGGAGCTCCGGATCTGCGCTCCAGTTGGCGGGGATATTTATCATGCTCTGTTTTAGTGTGTTGAAATATAAATTAACAAGAGATTTGTGATATTGGGTCATACCTACATGACAAAAAATAAAAATTAGGGACTGATCTTTTAGGACGAATATTTTGATGGCGTGAGACTACGAAATAATCGTTTAGTAGTAGTAGTTTTCTTGATTTAGAGTATGAATTACAATGAAAGGAGTAACGATGATAGAAGATGAAGTCTAATATTTTTTTTGTAAATAAATAAGATTTCTAAATAGCTATTCAATAAAGACTTTTACACGTCTTTAATTAAGTCTTAGTATCGTTCAATAATGAGAAGCTAATGTAAAGCGAGTGTCGCACTACGGAAGACATCGCTCCAAAGGGACACATCATTAACACAAAATGGCCGCCACCCGACAGGAGGAAGTAAAAGCAAACAGGTTTATATTTACTGCCTCCGCCGACCAGAGAAGTGGATCAGCTATTATAGGGATGTTTAATGGGCACGGCAATACATCTGCATACGTATTACATTAAGCGTAATTACGGTATCAGTAATTAGAATTGTAATTACTAAAACACTTTGCTCAAGTATTGTAAACCCTATTTAGATGCAGTCAAGATAGATGTATGATAAGCGGATGTATAGTCGAACTCAAAAGTGCTCAATGCATAGAGCTCGTCGATAGCCACCGAACTTAACAGATGTTTTGCCGAACTTGGGCTACGCTACGCTATGTTCGTCGTGTGGATCTATGTTCGAAGTTCAATATAAGTACAGATTAAGAACAGAGTTCTGCATGCATACAGCATGCCTGAGTTTCACTATTATCCTTGGAGTTTCTTGAGCTCAATTTTTTTTTTTGAACCAACTTGTACTCGTACCTTTCGAATCAACATCAAACCTACTATACATGTTTTTTTTCGTAAAGTTAGGAAGTTCAAAGACTACAAATAATTATCGTTGGTAGTGCTATGCCGTAAAATCTCAGTGGCTATCTATAACGAAATCTGTCAAAGTGATTACTCGGTGTGAAATTACTTATTCTTATTCTTTATTGCACATAAAATTACAAGATATACACACAAATAATATATAGCTTATGTACAACGGCGAGCTTAACCCAGAATTGGGTTTTCTTACAGCAAACCTTATTTTAAAAGGAAAATTTGCCAAAGAGGATAGAGCTTTGTACACGAACAATACTATAAAAACTTAAATCAACTTATTAAATGAAATTACTTTACATTAGTTTAGGACTGGCCAACTTTTTGATTCTTTCAAATACTCTTAAACCAGGTGACTATAATACATTTTCTTTGTCTTTGCCTAGCAGTGGGACAGCATGATATGAACAAAAAAAACTTAGTACTTTGTACGGTGAAATTATTATCTACTTGCCCCAATACACTCTGCTGCACTGGACAGCACTGTGGAGCCTTCCTTCCTATCTTAAATTTCACATCAGTCACATCAGCCCACGGTATGTGAGTCCTGTAGCCCACAGTATTAAGTCTTCTCGGTGGCGTCTTATTTGACTCTCATAATGATGTTGTTAAGTAGATACTTTATCATGACGTACTTATGCCTGTTGTAAACACGTCTTGTGCGCTAGGGTAATTGTTATTTATCGTTCATACTGTTACTTGTGCTACTCCCTCATGTATAACATTATTGCAGGCTTTCATTTTTTTGTTGTTATAAATATGAATAGCAAAATCTGTCTGTTTGTTGGATCTTGATAATCTCTGAGTTGCGTTCACACATAATCATACTTAAAACACGATTGAGAGGACATCCAAAAATAAATTGTAGTTCCACAGATTCTATTGTTCTTCTCAATCGCTCCCTCACTGCTGACCACGGTGACTCCGTTTCGAGTTGTCAACGTGTTGTCCATCAGTTATGATCAGTGGCCCAGCGGAGCGCGCTGCTGATGGATATGTCGAGTTGTTCAGAGATTTGATGAGACAATATTCTGTTAAAAACACCATAAAAGGCCTCCCTGAGTGCCACACGCGAGCAAATCCGCGGGGCGGAAGTAAGAACAAACAATATTGTTCTGCGACATAATTAGTATTGTTTCTGTGACGGCTGCGCACTAACAAAGCCTATCACAAAGTTGTGTCGTGTTCACGTTAGGGTTGACTCGTCGTACAACACAATGGGGAAGCTCGACTGTACACGGTACTACTTTAAAACTCCGTCAAAGTTTAATTAAATACTCTGTTGAACAGACGAGACGCAGAGATAACAAACGAATCAGATCCGTGTGTGCGACTATGTGTGCGGTTACCTCCTCTATGTTCGTGACGTATATTAAATGCGTGAGGCTGCTTATGGTGGTTGTAATATGCCTGCTGTGGTTGTTTGTGTCAACTAAGTTTGTACACATATAAGCTTTTGTTTTCTGTATTCCTCCATATGAGACAAATAACGTTGCGATGTTATGACCTTCACGCAGCTGAAGCGCTACCTCATGACTTTTCAAATTTTATCATTCTGATGTGAAAAACCTTGAACTTGAATCGCGTCCAGAGATTTTCTAGCGAGGCTAGTAATCCCTTTAACCTTCAAAAAAAATGGCATAATGCAACATAAATAATATTTAATTTTACAAATAAATGTAGGATCCATATTCTGCTCTCCTAGCATCCCGAATCCCGCCTTAGTTTCCACCTAGGCGGATCTGCAAAATTCCTCGCCCCACGCAAAGTCCGGAAAATTGCTTCTATAAGACATTCAGTAAACGTGGCGTCGAGATCTTCAAGAGCGTGAAACTTGAAGAAGTTCAACTACATAATAACAAATGAAGTTGATGTTGATTGACTTAAAGTTTTTTTTAAGCCCCCTTAAGAAAACTTTAAATTAATCTAAAACTTTAAGTCATCATGGTACTACACACCTCATTTCTTTCTTTTATTCTGCGTCTTCATGTGACCCTTTATCGCTTACGCCTTTTTCTTAAATAAACTTTAAGTAAGTACAACATGAAAACAACATCTGAATCGTGGCCAAACCTTAGACCAAGTGGTTGTGTGGACTCGTTCATCGTTCACAATTGTATGATAAGCACAGATCGGTTCTACACGAGTCGCGATGTCATACTGGCACCTTGAGCGATCTCAGCTATTACGTGCAGGTCACGCGCGGAAAATGCATAATGCAATAATGTGAGTAGGTATAAGCGACGTTCGGGCGGTTCCGTGCGACTTCGTGCGGACCGCTGCGATGCGGTGCGGACGGCGCGATTTACATGTCAAAGCTCGCCTCACCGCTAACGCGATTATGCTAAGAAACAATGCGTTGTACGTCGTAGCTAGTAAACTGGAACTTGACTATTATAATATACTCCGATATACTATACACAATAGTAGGTTCGTTATGTTAATTGTTTCCGAATGTTCGACAGTAGCTATCTGTGTGTTGGGTATTATTTCTTCGAGCAAGTTTTCATTTACTGAAATAACTCGAGTAGGTACTAGATATCACACTTATTAATATGATAATATTATTTTCTTTAACGCGGTTTGAATAGCAATTGATTGGCAAAGATATCAAAGTGCTACAAGGAGTGGACTCAAGAGCACGTTGAGAAGGCATCAGGCTATAGACTGATTAATGACGAGGCTATCGATTTGAAGTACCGCGCTATCACCACCAAATTTTACTTCAAATGAATTAACAATAGGTTCAATCGAGTCTAACAGTATTGTGCTCTACTGCACTGATTAGATAGACGAGCTACGAAAAAGGTTTTGGTAATTAAATAAAATGGTATCGATGCAAACGATGTGTAGTTGATCTAATCGACCAAAGAGATATTGCAAAGAATATCTGCAGCAAACTGAACAGAGTACGCGATTAAATCGTAATTAAGATTTATATATAGGAAATCTATCCATTCAGCGGTCTTTTCATACGTTCAATCGCGAGGTTCGTCCAAGTAATCACGGCTCAGTGGCGGCATAGCGCGGCGGCGGTGCATTCAAGCCGAGATTTGAAGCTCAATGAAATGACGGAGTCTAAAGAAAGATATCCTTTTGTCGAAGATGTCGCTACAATGGGGGCTTTCTCTTCGATCGCGATGTCTTAAGCACAAAGAGCAGATCTAGCGTACTTCTTAGAACAGATTGTCCCGCGAACATAAAATTTATATATTCACTGTAATCTAGGTTGTATTATCAGATAGATCTAGTGCCACGAACAACATCGTCTTTGCGAAATTTATTTCTTAAAAAGAGTAAATACACAGATTATTCCAAAAGAAATGGTTAGATATCATCATCATAACATAAACAACAAGTGACAGTGTTATCTCTGCGAGATCCCTAAGAAAAGTGAACAAGAACACAACTTGAGAATCGTAAACAAGTAGGTAGAGACAAGTAAAATGATTATACCTAATCTAGTCATCATCTGCCTAGCCTTTTCCCAAACTCTCTTGGGGTCGGCTTCCAGTCTAACCGGATGCAGCTGAGTACCAGTATTTTACATGAAGCGACTGCCTATCTGACCTCCACAACCCAGTAACTGGGTAATACGATACCCCTTGGTAAGACTGGATGTCAGACTTTTTTGGCTTCTGACTACTCGTAACGACTGTCAAAGATCTACAAATGACAGCCGGGACCAACGGATTAACGTGCTTTCCGAGGCACGGAAGAAACTCGGTATGTACTGATGGTCACCCATCCATGGACCAACCTCGGCAAGCACGGCTTAACCTTAAAGACCCGGGCGGCTGTTATTATTTAGCCACGAGCTCCTCAATTATTATTATATTATTATTAATTATCTCCTCAATTATACCTAATCTAGTAATATGATTAGAAACCAACAGTGCAGTGCAAAAAAGTACTATTATATTAGTGCAAACAATATTAAAAATATTCAAGTTAAGAGAATTTTAATATTGTTTTGAGAAGTGTCATGACGGTTACATTATGTTAAAAAGTATTCACCTACCACCACCAAATATATTTATTAAATTGTTTGTGAAGATCACCAATTTACACCAATATTTTTACCGCACAATGACATTATAAATGATACACAAGCCGTCTCACATCATCTGGCTCCACTTACGACTTATTAACATTAGAAAATAATAAACATAGACAAACCAATAAAGAACTAGTAAAACAAAACTACATTTAAAAAGATAAAAAATAGTCCTGCCAAACATTAAGTTCCTATGAAGAAATTAAGCAAAACAACACAAACTGACGGACGGACACCTCGTCATCATCTGTCCACAAAAAGACACAAATTGTAATCAGCCCGTAAAAACAGCGATATCTGCACAAAAACCAAAATCCGTGCAGAATACTACAAAAAATCGCAACATATGTATCCTCAGCAATAATAATAAAAATAAAATAATTTCGAAATCAGCTAACACACTCCAAGTCAAGTCTCAAACATGTCAGATCTAATGCCTTACCGACCTTACCGTACGATCGACCAGATGATGCACAACACAGTAACCAAAGTGCAGTTATTCATAATGGACGATTTTTGTATTAACTTTATAGTATAAGACGTCAACGCAAATGATTACGCCAATTTGATATACAAGAATCTCTATAAAATATAAATAAATAAATAACAGTAATAAATAATAATCTCTATAAATATCCAAAAACCAGCGCACTAAATTTCAAATGTGGTAGATCTACGAATATAATTATATAATTTAAAAGGAGTATAGAACATTTCAACAATCTACTTGTCCGTAATGTTTTGACTCATGAAAACACATATTTCCTGGACTCAAACAAGAATTTGTCTTATGACCATACAATGTTCAACAGACTTTGTGGAAATATCAATAACATACTATCTTTCAAGATCTAAATGTTCTGTTACATGATATCAACCAATTTAACGCATAATCAATAATTACTTATACCCAAGAAAACCAAAATAACTTAACTCGACAATTTGTAAACCAAGATAAAGAAAATGACTTACACATTGAATACGACACGCCAAAAACCACGGAAGCAAATAATGAGAAACTGACGAGTTTTTTTCGTAACTAATAATGTATAATTATGTTATGCACCAGAATTTTGCCGAGATTCTGAACAAATCAGACATGCTCACCGTATGTTTAAAGGAATTATCCGATAAAAGTGTTAATATGGTTAAACAAGGTGTTGTTTTGCATTCTCGTCAAATTTCAGGAGGTGGTCACAAAAGACATAAATAATCAATTAAAATTACCGTACCTAGTTAATTATTAATAAACGCTGATTATTTGGTTGTTTAAGTTTGTCAATATTTCAGAATAATCCCCTTAACATGGTTAAGGGAATAAGAAATTATCGAATAAACGTTTGAGATTGTTTGTTTGTGTGTTTAGCGAGGTTATAGGGCAAGAACCAGACGGTCCGCGTTTAAAACACGGGTGATTCACACTTACCGATTTCCGTAAAAAAGAAAAAAAAAAAAAATTACCAACCCATTTTATTATTGATTCGGGACGAGAATCAGTAGCATAGTTACCTCCTTGAATTTGACGAAGATGCAAAACAACACCTTGTATTATGTGTAACCAAACACTTCATTATGTCACGATATGAATCTTATTTGACAATATCAAATTACCAGCTTGCGGCGTCTAACTGCAGAAGAGAAAGCTAAAGAGGTAGAGCATGCATCTTGGTAAGGAACAGACACCACTTCATAGAATTAAAGAAAATTGCCAAATTATCAGAAACGGGTGTATTTGAACTCTATGCAATAGAGTTACCTAACTATAACACTGTCTTGGCATGCGCATATAGATTGCCCAAGATAACCAACTAGAATCAATGAATGAATATATTTAAAACTCTCTTATAAGAGATAGCTAAGAAACGCTATCAATATATTGTAATTACGGGCGATTTCAATATCGACATCTTGAAAGTAACCTTCAGACTATTGAATTTCAATGTCTTCTACTAAACTATAATTTACAACTAGCTGTGAATCAACCTACACGTCTAAAAAGTAACACTTGTATCGATGATATTGCTCATAATTTTCGCAAAGCATGTAAAGATGTCAAGTCATAGAATTTGCTCTGTCCGACCACACAGCACAATTAATGAAGCTCCCAAGGTGTGACTACAGTAGTAGGACGTGACAAAATTTAAAAATTGCTTAACCAATAATCCTTATGAAGCGTACGAGTCTTTTCACTGTATATTGTATTTGTTTATTGTATTTATCGATTTGCGAGGCAGCAGACCTGCATAGTTGAGAACGGATGATGTCGATCAATTGATCTGAAAGTAGGGTCACGTTTCAGGACTTATTTGTAAGTAAATAGTATAACATATACTTCAAAGCAAGACTTGTAAGAAATTTTGAGGTAGATGTATGAGATTTTTTAATAAAACCTTTAAAGCTTTATTAATAATATAACCTTTAGTAAAAGATGGAATATTAGTTACTCTAAAAGTTCAACTATTAATCAAACCATAACAGAACAACAATATCAAAATAAATTGACATAGCGTAATTTAGTTACAAGATAATGTCGTAAGTTGCTCCCTCAAGTAGTAAAATGTCTGGCAGTGAGCCATCAAACCTCAGTTTAACTACTAAATATTTGCACCGGAGCGCTCCACATAATGTTACGCACTGTGATCCTCGTATCGTCGCATGAACACATCAGAACTGTATCAAACGCTAAAGCAACAGCAATAATACCATACGTTCACTCATTTAGAATTACCGACAAGGCAGTAATGTGCTAAATAGCTTTCAAACAACATCATAACTGACTCCCAGCCAGGGTATAGTAGTCTTTATGTGTATGTGTGTAAGGTCGTGTGTGGTGGTCGGTGGCGAGTGGTGAGCCTTCAAGTGGGGAGCTCGTAAAGTGGGAGCCCGTTAGGCACAACGACGCCACTTCGTGTTGCTTGTTCTATAACGATGGTATCTACATACTTCTGGCCTTGCTGCCGGTGTTACATCTATGGGTAGGTACCATCTATTGATAGCTTTCATTGAATTTCATTGCTGATTTCAAAATCAACATGACTCTATTTCATTCTCTTTTATGTTGCAGTTTATGAACGATTTAGCCGTTTGAGTGTTCTGGCGGAAAGTTAGTGTCTTCAGTAATCGTGAATAAATTATAACTGAGGATCCCTACGGTCCACAACAACTACAGGAGCTCATCATAATTATAACTGAGGATCCCTACGGTCCACAACAACTACAGGAGCTCATCATAATTATAAACGAGGATCCCTACGGTCCACAACAACTACAGGAGCTCATCATAATTATAACTGAGGATCCCTACGGTCCACAACAACTACAGGAGCTCATCATAATTATAAACGAGGATCCCTACGGTCCACAACAACTACAGAAGCTCATCATAATTATAACCGAGGATCCCTACGGTCCACAACAACTACAGGAGCTCATCATAATTATAAACGAGGATCCCTACGGTCCACAACAACTACAGGAGCTCATCATAATTATAACCGAGGATCCCTACGGTCCACAACAACTACAGGAGCTCATCATCATTCTCCTGCTCTTATACCATGGGGTCGGCGCAGCATGTCTTCTTCTTCCATTCTTCTCTATTACTTAAAATCACATGAAAATCCTTTCTTGTAAATGTTCTCAGTTTTCTGAAATTTGCAGATAAGTGTCAGGTTATATGTTGATTAAAATGTGATTCGCGGCTGAAACAAATATGAAGTTACAGAGTTATAATAATTAAATCATCAATACAACCCTGTTTAGTTCATTTAACCCCATTGAATTACCATTTCATGAAACAGTCAATCTATGGTATTAAATGAGCCTTTATTGATGATTTTAATGATATAAAGTACTAATATATACACAGAAATTAATACTGGAAATATATACGTATTACGACCGCAAATCATATTTTGTTAAACATACAGCCTGACACTGACCGACAAACTGAAAAAAAACCTAAGAAAATTTGAATCTCGCAGGCTACCCTGTCGTTTCCACTTTAAAGTATTTTGACTCTCTTAACCGTTGCGTTGTACTTCTAGGGCATCAAACTGAAGGGTGTACCGTTCACACCTTTTGTTAGCGTAAGTATTCTTCGGCAATTACCGTCTAGTCGCACGCACGACTCGGAGCACTTCAAGCCGGCGGGCGGCGCCCTCTGCCGGCGGCCGTAATAGACGCCTCGCGTGCAAATCAATCAGCCGTCGATCCGACACCTGCATACCTGTCGAGAGTCGCCTGTCGGTGTCGGTACACCCACTTGCTACATTACTGTATACAGGGTAAGGTACACCTCGAACTGACCGTGTATCATGTGGATATTGGAACAACTTGGAGTTCACAACAGATAATTTATTGATGTTTCAAAAGGTTTTTAAAAATAAAATAAAATTAGTTTATTTCAGGTCCTTGACCCATATTAGTAACACAACAATACAAATACACTTTAGTCCATATTCAAGCAATAAAAAAAATGTAATAAATAAAATAAAACAAAACAAAATGAAATATGACAGTGAATAAAATTAAGGAATGAAGCTATGTCAGCAGCAAAAATATAATATCTTTATGACATAAAATCAATTGATGTCAAAAGGCACAGAGCAAAATAAAATAAAAACAGAATTAGATATGTTTAGGAAACCATCGTTAGGGCTGTGAAAAGTATGTACGAAATGGTCGAGTTTGGTCTAATGAGTCAAGTGAAGGAAGTAAACAATAATAATAGGAACCCGCAGGATGTGAGCACAGGGCATAGACAAACTCTATCAGCAAATTGACGCTGTAAAAGTAAAAAATTAAATTGGATTGGTGTAAGCCACAGAGCCCATGACAATGCTGTTTAAGGTCGTACATCGTCATTCTCTAGCTCTTATCCCAATTTATTTGGGGTCGGCGCAGCATGTCTTATTCTTCCATACTTCTCTATTACTTGTCATCTCATGAGAATCCTTTCTTGCAATAAAATCCTTCACACAGTTCATCCATCGGTTCTTTGTTCTTCCTCTACTCTTATACCCATCTACATTCATACCCAAAACTTTCCTCACGAAATTTTCCTCATTTCTGTGCATCACGAGCCCATACCACGACAACCGATTACAACACAACTTTTCAGTCACCGGCGCTACTTTCTGAATTCCTTTTACGTACTCATTCCTTATTCTATCCATTCGCGTAACGACAAACATCTCCCTTAGCATTCTCATCTCAGCCACATGCAAATGCGTTTCATTCATCACTTTTGTGGTGAACATTCTGATCCATACAAGACAGCAGGTTTGACCATGGTTTTGTAAATCTTCTCCTTAAGCTTTTAGAGGAATGCGGGAGTCGCATCTGATTCCCGTGATCTGCCGCCATTTCATCCATCCAATGTTTATTCTGAGCTTAACACAACGATCCATTTCGCCATCGCTTTTCACGAGTGAACCGAAATACCGAAAGCTGCTGTTTAAAGTCGTTATCGAAAGATAAATCGGGTTCTTCAAGCCGGTCAACATAGGATCAGCGTTTGGGGGTTCAAAGGATGATTTTTGACAGAAATTACGAAGATGATGAAAGAAAACCTTGTGACACTTTGTTTTTCCATCTCATGCGTACCTAATATCTCTGTAATTTTCTAAGCAAGTACTTACACAACTCCTAAAAATAATATTATACATAACTGTATATACCTTTATTTCCATGGAAACCAAAATCATTAATCATTTAAGTGTACTAGTATATAGTGACGAACGTTTGCCTCCCTACTGCTCAACAGACACGCTACGTTTACAGGCTGATCCATTAGAATAGGACGCTTCAACACGATGCCCCAACAGCAGGTAAATTAAACGTAACTTCAGCATCGAGCACGGCGGGTGTTCACGATGCTATTCATGTAGGACGGATCATTGTGCTATTGGGTGTCGGATCACTCCGGGTGCTATTGGATGTGAGATCATTGAAGGCAGGTAAATCGTAGTGGCTCACTCGATACGTTCTGTATTCATGCCGCGACGCTACTTGAGGTCGACGTCGATTGAGCAAGATATGCTGATCTTGGAACAAGATGTAGACAGATTTTATCATTAAACCAATGAAGAAGGAAATAAATCTAGAGTAAAACAACTAGAAATACAACTAAATGATTCATATTTCATTGTATCACTTTCTGATGAATTTTTTGTGTAGAATTTTCGTTGTCATATTCATACTTGCCTAAGTTTTAGTAGCAAATACATAAACTTACATTTTTGTCAGTATGCAAGAAGGGGCACAAAATATTCTTGTTTAATATAGTGTTAGGTGCTATCAAACGTCAATGTATCTTACTTAAATAATAAAGTAAACAGACAGAAGTCGGTAGCATCAGTATAAAGATCGCCTTCTGCTAATCTAAAGTGTGACCTAAAAAATCGCCAACGAGACACGTAGGTAACATTGTGTCATCATTTATCTTCATTACTGCTCAGCTTTATCTGATAAGCCATAATTTCGTTTTTAGTATGGCGTTATCTAATATTTAACTTCTGGCTGGCTCATTTGTAGCTCAATTTTAAAAGATTAATGCCGGTTTTATTAAGTATCACAAAATAGTAACTAAAAAATGTTTGTGTTGTAGAAAAGTTTACTCGGCATGATATACTGATCAAATGCGTTGTTTCCGATACGGGAAGTAGAGGTTCCAGGTGATATGAGAACTTTAAGCAGCGTTCACTAAATTGTTGTTATCTTGAATTGTTTTTCTAGCCACACTATTTTCTAGCAGAACTTATTCCTATAAGTATGGTTATGTGTGCATAGACAAGGCGATATCGGAGATTAGAAGACGTTCACCTTCACAATATTTATGACGGTGCGAGGAACTTCCGGGGCGGGACCATATCTCAAAGTATATATTTTATAACGATAATGCTCAAGAAAAATCATAAATGTCATGCCTGGATGTTAGTGCAGATGTAAGGTATCACAGATCGGCTAATATTGGAACTTACATAAGTTTTTAATAAAGGATATAATTATGGTTTCGTTTGTTAGCAATACATAATCGACTGTCACTATCTTCCTGCTCTTGTTTCATTCTTCTTGGTGTCAGCGCAACACTATTGCGTGATGTTCGTCTCGTGGCTTTATAATAACAGCCGCACGGGTCGATCTACAGGTTAAACAGTGCTTACCAAGGTCGGTTTGTGGATGGATCCATTAAATTACTAGTCTCCTCCGTGCCTCGGGAAGCACGTTATGCCGTTGGTCCCAGCTATTGTTTATAGCTCTTTTACAGTCTTTACAGATAGTCAGTGGTTTGAAAGTTTGACAACCAGTCTTAACCAGGCGTATGGTATTACCCAGTACTCGCTGGGTTGTGAAGGTCAGACAAGCAGCAGTCACTCCATGTAAATTACTTGTATTCACCTCCATTCGGTTCCTCTAAAATCTGACTCCAACCAACATTGTTGGGAACTGGCTTGGCAGATGATGATGATAAATTAATGAATAGGGATGGTGACTCATTTTTTTATATTTGTCTATCAAAAAGTATTTGACACGTATTTTTTCTTTTTTCACGTAATCATAAAATTACGGAGATATTTTGAGTTGAAATGGCGCATGAAGTCATGGCTCAGTACATTTTATACCTAGTTGTGACGTAGTGAGCCCCCACTCTCCAACTTTAATGCGTTTTAACTAAGTATTTTTTTGTTAACTAGATAAAACAAAAAATACGTATCTAATATTTTTGTATTACCTGATTGACGGACAAAATAGAATTTCGTTTTCTTTACCCAGTCATCATCCCCATTGTAGGATCTTAGAGCTTACAATTTTTTAAATAACTTGTTTGCACTCCAATAACTACACAAATTGAAGCGGTCGTCGCACTTACACAGAATGTCTTATATTGAATACCAACAATATGAATGAATCACGTTCACTCACTCTCTATTTATACTATTTTCAGTTTCTTACGAACTGTAAATTGTAATGTGGCGATGAATTTAAAGTACTCGTAGAGAGTGTATTGAATGATTCACGAGATCGGATAGCACGAGACGTGAAACGTGAGGCATGAGATATGAAGAGCGGCACGGGTTTAATACAATGTACTTTATTAACATTGATACGAGATTGAAACAAGACAGACTCGGCGGGAGATGGAAGCAGCCGCTCAATTACTGCAAATAAGAATTTTGTTTGCTTTGATTTAGCTTCGGGGTGAGCGTGAGATCATGTTTAGTTGCAGACTTCATTTGTTTATATTTGTTTGAAAATGTGGTTGGCAAAGTATGACGAAAAAATTTAGATGTGTCTTTAATATATCTGATGATGTCAGTGCGTTATTTCGTATAACACGAAATGACGATAGTTGACATAAATAAGAAGAAACATTTTATCATTAAACATATCTTCAATTAATTCCATCAGTAACAGAAGAATAGGTTTGATCCAAAACGAGAGTAGCTGATTAGATTCGCGAAGCAGTGTAGCTGTCTGGTGACATCATGAACACGGGACAATAACCGCGGATGTTGGCTTACTCTATCAAACCATGAACGTTTAGCTGTCGGCCAGGGAAAAACATTCAGAGGTCAACTTTGTTTGTCACAAACGCATAAAAATTAGAACTGTTCTGGATTATCTATATCTGTAAGTTGCCAACGGCGTATTTGAGTACAGGCTAGACAGCTATCTGTGAATGTCGAGACTCTAGACGATAGACACAGGAAACGGTAAAGGGTTTGAGAAATGCTATTTTGTTGGCCTGTGATCCAATCATTAAAATTACATTTATAACGGTAATCTGACGGCATTTCCTCAAAAAGGTGCCTTTCTTAGAAATCAATGTGAAAGCAAAAAAAAAACTGCATTATTGCAATTTTCTCTACACTTCTGAAATTCAACTAGTCTCTAGCTAGATAATCCTCGCATCAACCTGCTCGAAGATGTTAGTGCCCAAACTTGGAGGAAGCTGACGAGCTGGCAGTGAGGTGGCGTAATATGCAGTAAATGTATGCGAAACATAAGCAAATCTCGCCGTTTGGCAACGCTGCACATTTGAGGAGCGCGCAAGTAGGAGACGGTAGCGACTGACAAAAGCAAGCAGCTTAAGGAGTAGAACAACTGCAGTTCAGCACAATTGCATATAGTTGTATACTACTGCTGCGGAGAAGTGTAGAACAAAATGCAGCTGCAAATAAACACACGGCGACACATCGAGCTATAAATTTCCAGTATAAAATGGCCTCGCTTTGTATAGGTTGCGTGTACAATGAGAGATCTGCATAAGCTGGTTTTTTATAGCTGGATTGGTCGTGGTGCGTACAATAACTTTTGACAGTAGCTCAATGGCGCCAAAGAGTAATGTTTCCGTCCCTACCTACAAAGACGCAGTTAGATAAGCCCAACTTCGTACCACTTTACTGTACACAAACCAACTAGTTGTTTATCACTCAAAAAACACCGTGTGTTGACATTACACAAGTGCGTTCAAATTAAATAGAATTAAGAAGTAGTTCAGGTCATTGATACGCGTCCCTGGTAAGTTCTACCGATAGATTAGCGCTTGTCCAAACATGGGTCTTATCGAAACGACGGTATTTGCAGTTCGTTAGGATGACATAATAAAATTATTGACATTGGATAAGGAATTCCTTTAGTCAATATACGCAGTTATCGGTCAACAAGATTGCCGAAATAACATGGGCTTCAGGTCCTGTCAACCATGGATTGCGATCTACTAAAATAATATTGAAGAGTAGAAAAATATTAGTCATCGGTTGGTTGTCTTGTATGTTTACAGAGCCTTCACGTGCAGTGACAATCCTCAAATACATACATCCGACATCCAACTGTCTCACCTTTTTATCAGAATGTCAACATGAGCTTCGTCAATGATTGCTAACGGAAAGTTCTTTACTATAAGGCCACTCCTAGGTACCTAAAAACATCTCATTGCATACCATCATCTGCCTAGCCTTTTCACAAACTATGTTGGGGTTGGCTTCCAGTCTAACCGGATGCAGCTGATTACCAGTATTTTACATGAAGCGACTGCCTATCTGACCTCCACAACCCAGTAACTGTGTAATACGATACCCCTTGGTGAGACTGAATGTCAGACTTTTGGCTTCTGATTACTCGTAACGACTCTCAAAGATCTACAGATTGTAGCCGGGAACAACGGCTTAACGTGCTTTCCGAGGAACGGAGAAAACTCGATATGTAATTATGGTCACCCATCCACGGACCAACCTCGGTAAGCACGGCTTAACCTTAAAGACTGACCCGTGCGGCTGTTATTATTTAGCCACAAGCTCCTCATCTCATTGCATACCAATACTTGAATTAGGCTAGTAAAAAGACGAGCGACCAAACCACTAAGTGATTTTTATTATAAGATTGTATGTTTCCTTGTTTTCGGGAACGGAAAGGCAAAATTCAAGTTTCCAAATTCTGCTATCGCCTGCAACTTAAGCCATTAACGTGTATCAGTGAATAGTGTCTAGTACGAGCCAAGTCCGCTGTAGCTGCGAAGAATATCACGAAGGCGTTACTGCACGCTACCTCCCTACATCACACCTATGATACTATTACTATGGACTAGCTATAAACATGCAAAGAATACAGACTATGCAGCCTCTGCACTCCGTACAAACGTAGCAAGCGCACGCACACATAGACAATTATGTTTACATGGAGTTTAGCGGGAACATGCTAATGACGTCATCGCCAGTCAGAGCACAGGTTATGTGGCTAGTTTATTACTATCCACACCATTAAATTGTTGTTAAGTAGGTACTGGTGTAGACGACTACGGATTTAAATTGGCTAATTTCAACTCTTAGTGTCACAACTTCAATAAGACAATCTTCTTCTTAGCGTGTCGATAGCAATCTTACATTTATCGGCCCAGAATTTGGCGCCATCAGTAGTGTACACCAGAACCTGTAATGCACAAACACCAAGACAGGTAGGACAAATTTATCTTAAAATTTATTAGGAATGCCATTGT
Organism: Cerastis leucographa; assembly: GCA_963082945.1. NCBI lineage: Eukaryota > Metazoa > Arthropoda > Insecta > Lepidoptera > Noctuidae > Cerastis > Cerastis leucographa. The sequence continues at coordinate 22,986,372 of OY720381.1, read as the reverse complement.
GCCCTTTGATTTTTTATTTTCAATGCAAATAATAGCCGACATAAACACAATTTTCTCAAAAGTTCGCACTCCTTAACAACAGTTATTTGAGTACCTACACATCGTTAGCACCAGCAGATGAGTAACGTTTGCGCTTCATGCACAACAGTATTAAATTTCCGAGTTGTTATGTTCTGTGAGAAAAGGAGTGCATTCGCATTAGTGAACAGAAATGCACATAAAAAATGGTCTCAACTAAGCACAACATATCGACATCTCATAAAAAAAAGTCTACTTTTGGGATTTCAAACCATGGGTTTTATCATCCTCATCATCTTCCTCTTTACGGCGCAGAATGTCTTCTTCACCATAGATCTCTGTTAACCGTCATGTCAGTAGTTACACCGTCTGCGATTCACACAATCCTTCAATTGCTACTGTGGTCGTCTCTAAAACTAAACCATCCTCATGTAGGTACACCTTTTTTTTTCGAAATTTTTACAAACCTTTCGAACTTTTTTCAAATCCTGGATGTGACATAGACATGGAGCATTGCATATTGAAAGAGGTTGATTTTGATTTGGGTTAGAAGTATGTTCAACCAGCTGGCTGGATCACATGGCTCTCAAACGCACGTGTGTTGCGCTGTTGCACCGCGAGCTTGCGCGGGGCGTCCGTCGACCCGGCGGGTGTGTCGGTCTAATTCCACGGCGTTTGAGCAGTTCGAGCTGCAACAGTTATGAATGACACCGCTCGTAAACATGCGCTTTATGACGTCGAGCTTTGATCGTGACGAATGCGCACGCGGTGCGATGTATTCACGTAAATCAATCGGTGACATTTTCGCGTGTTTTGTATGAAGAAGTGTGCTGTTTCTATTAAAGTTGTAAATTGTAGAGGAAACAGAACCCGCGCCCTCATGATTCTTCATCTTCGTATTCATAAATGTCCAGTTCTAAAGACGAAAGTTCTTTTTACAGCGAGAGTCCACAATTTCCGTCCTACATGTCGACTTCTGTAACCATGGCCAGCGCCACACTACTCTGCAGGAAACCACACGGTCAAGTGGGCCATAAATTGTCAACACATAAAACAGCCGTGGTCCCTTAATGCTAGTGAATTAGACTTATTTCCTGTAACTTGGCTCCTAGCCCCGCCTTCCGAGAACGAACTAAATCGGTCACGATAATTATAGGAAACAATAACTATTGCGTGCCGAGGAACTGCGCCGAATGCCGAACGAGTGCCACCGCGCCGAGTGTTTGACTTGAGAATTAGTCACAAACGTCAACGGAAACCAAACATGCGTGAATAATAGGCAGAAACCTTCTGTTTAACTTCTAACTGAGTCACACTCAACTTTAAATAAGTTAGAGTCCACAGAAGAAACCCAAAAAGAGAAAATCCCTATTTATAGTGTAATGGGTAAAAAGTTTTTGTTCTGAAACACTATAAATAGGTTACAGTTTAACATGTTTGTTTACTAAGTTTGCGTAGAGTTATGACGACACAAGGCGAGCGTCAGCGACGAGCTATCGCGGAGACAACTAGCCGATGAATGTTGTCACAGTAGGATAGAGAGCGTAGGGAGAGCCTATATAACAGACCTTAAACTCTGCAACAAATACATTGCTAAGTTGTGAAACGGTTTTACATGATAGTTTCGAATGCTTGCGTTATATTTTTGTCTCTATTAATGAATCTCCTAAAACTTTCAGTCGGAAGCGTTTTGTCAGATGCCTTCGCCGGCGCAGCACCGATATCATTTATAAACAAAAGCCAACGATACATTACTGAAGAAAAACTTTGAACTTAAAGGACATTAAAAGAATATTAGTTTTAAGAAGCGGTTCGCGTGCATCACTTACCCGCAAGCCGCCGCCCCATCGCATGCAATCTATTCTTGTTGCAGCTGTAATTTACTTGCCGACCACAAATCGACACGTTTCGGATCTGTAACAAAAAAATCTTTACAAGTGAAATTTATCAAACACGAATATTACGAAACTAAAACAGCAACGAAAATTTTAAATACCGACTTGTATGAAAAAACGTCTGGCCATCAGGCGCGTGCAAGGGAACGACGCTTTAAATCGAGCGTTTGCAAAACTTTATTAATATTGGCTAAATATGGATCGTGGTGTGTACACGGTATCTACGTAAGTACAATTTATGGAGACAGACGGGCTAAGTTTCTAGACTAATTCCGAGCTCGGTAAAAACAAACCTTGTTTAAATTTTATAACAACAGAATATAACTTTTAATCTGTTTTGTGGGACGCTTAAAAGTTTTGTGTCGGTAATCCGGTCGGCTGTATGTTATTTGTGACACTGAGCGGTAATGGCTTAAGAGGATATGTCCTCTCCCTGTGACTGCCTGAGAGGCGGCTCCACCGCATCGCGCCGCTTAGCTCCGCTCCGCGCCGCTCGCTCCTCCACCAAGCTGTGATCTAGTTACGAGCGCTCCAGATTTTTGTCTAGCGTGAAACATTGCTTTATGATAGCATCTTCTGAAACTACTTACGACTAAAGCTCAGCTTAGGCGAGGAGCGAGGACTGATTAATGAAGTACTGATGTTCTTGCATCACAAGACAGGTGATTACGTATGAAGAGAGCGTCTGACCTGGCGGTAACGTGCTTGAGATGCTTGAGCTTAGATAGACCCCTGCACTTGATGCAAGCATAAAAAATAATAATTTGTGCCATTATTGGATAATTTACTAAGGTTAGACCAACAACTAAATCCTCTGTAATAGTGTGCCATGTTCATAATAATCCGAAATGTTTTCCACAGAAAGTAGTTCATATTCGAGCTTAAAATAAAATCTTCGTAGTTGTTCTCCGAATTTCCCCGGAAGTACGCAAGTCTGGTCTCATTATAAGTTGTTTGAGTTAAAGGTCCGTCGCAATAAGCATGCTTACCCACTGTCACGTTCGGAGGACACGTCGCGCGTCGAGGACGATAATGTTCGCTCAAATATAACTTGGTTGGGGCACGCCGCATGCCCATTGCCCAGCGAGCGCGAGCGCTCATCACAAATAAAACGAAACAACTAGTATAATTGCTCGAAATAAAAGGTAATGTAAGTATTATTTTATCTATTAGGCTTTCGGAGAATTCTACCAAAAGCAGTTTACGTTTATTTAAATACTTATGAGATGTACCTAATTGTTTCGAAATACTCACGGAATCAGTTTTAGAAATGAATGTTTTAGAAGACAGTAATTAGCAGGTATTCAAACTAGTAAAATATGTATATTTCATCAAAGTAATGCTCGAAGCAAAAGCATACGTTTACGAATCTTATATGGTGTCGTCGTAGTGGTTTGATCGACGCGCCACATCCGGACGCGCAAATACTTCAAGTTGTAGACATAATATCCCGCGACGTTCAGCGCTCGATTAAGTGCTAGCTGTCGAAGTAAAGCCGCGATATACATAGCTGACATCCTGGTTGTAAATCCAAGGAGTTAGCGTAAGTAATTTTTAAGGACGAAATGTTAGTTCCGTAAATAGTTTAAGCTTGTAAGACACTTGTACGTTTACCTACGTGTTTAATGTTTTTTTGTTTTACTATGCTTTGTAAAATATACCTATTAAAATAAAACTGTAATTATAACTGTAAAAAATGTATTTATATTTAAAACTATTGGCAGATCAGCGATAAGTAATATTTATACACTTATACGCTCGGGATTTCGTGAGCGACCGCCAATATTAGCGCCAGGCGAATGTGATCGCATTATATCGAGCAAACAAGTTCTCTTGTTTGTTTGACAAAACTATGGAGCATAAAAACAGTGTGGCCAGCAGAGTCATGCAAACACACAGACACGCACACACAGATCTATTTATGTAAAGACCTCTACGCACTGCGGTATAACATGAAGTTTAAGATCATTGTAATTCCTTACCAGCTCCAAATGTTGGAGAAATAATTAAATTGCGCTCGCTGAAATGAAAACAAAAAGTTATGAAGGAGTCTATTCTTAGCTGAAAGTTTGAGGTAACATTACGTATACAGGTTAAAAATAAGTATCTACAAAGGAGAAAAAGCTGTTCTCAAAGTATGTGTGAAGTGAAGTAAAAGTACAAAGTTGAAAGAATTCTCGACAATGTGGAGGTACTGCAACTTTTCAAAGAGAATATCTTAGCATTCATTATATGTTCTTTATTTGCGTAGCTCTCGTAGCCTAACGCGTCGTGGGATTTTTCTTTAGGAATTTCTATCACTGAATTATTTCTGCCGTTGAAGATGTTTTTGCTGAATCAATATTAAGGGCAATGTATATACTGTATTGATCCGGATATTGGTATTCATCATCTGTTTCCGAATTAATGTCATTCTACTGACGTAGGGTTTTTTTCTCTCCTGTTTCAATAACCGGTGGCATACTTGCTTTGTACGTTGCCATACGCTTTTTACTTACAGGAAGAAATTGCAACGATGTAGTGCACGTAAGCCCTAACAATAACAATCTAAGCTAAATTCAGTATAATTTAAAATAAATAGCGGTTGATTTAGTGTGTATGTTTTCAGTGTATATTTACACGACGCGCGTGCGGCGGCCGGCCGGTGTGTACCGCGCCTATTTGTGGCCGCAGTCTACGTGCACCTACTTGCGGACGATTAGGGGCACTGCACATCGCCGGATACCGCCGCCCGCAATATCCGCAAGGACCACACACATTTCAAATTACTACTACTATAAAAACAAACAAGCTCGTTGGACTAGTGCTACTGCTGAGTGTGAGATCCCGGGTACCGGGTAGTTTCAGAAAAAGCTAGGAGTCGGAGGAGAGACTGCCGGTTGATGACGATCGAATCGCTCCCTACTACGTGTACTCATACCGTACATGTCTACCTAACCTTTCGGAGAATACAGGCGTGATGTTTTGTAAGAAAATACTAAATTGATTATTTTAAGTGCCTTACCTGCTGATCGACTAAGCAAAATTGATTCCATACATAGTTTAACTCGTTCACTTCAAAGGTACGAGGTAATAAATGAGCTCTATTCCTGAAACCGTGTTACCGCTGCGGGTCGTTGTACGATTACACGCACACTTGTGTGGCTTCACGAAACTTGTGACGTCGACAAGTAATGTCGGTGGAACATGTCCTTCACGACTAATCACGCTCGGGTACTGACAGAGGTCTACAGTGACACTCGTATCTGACTTGCTAATGAATCTTCAAAAATTGAATCGCTCAATCATATTGGACTTGTTACATTTTAGATGCGACCCAATCAAGTTTCAACGTTCGCGAGGAAAACGCTTTGCTCTTTGGGGTGAATTTTCATCCAAACAAATGAACGGCTTTAGTTTCCGGAACAGGAAACTCCGGATCAAAGCAGAAAACATAGTACTTAGTAATACCTGCTACGTTTTATGATGATAAGTTTTAACACTGGATGACAGTATTACTATACTTTTTGATAGGCCCATTTATCAGGTACTGGGCACATAGACATGTGCGCTCAGACCTGAGGCAGGCGTCCATGACGCCAATTAAATTGATTGTAAGTTGTTACTACACACATCAAAAGTGTCTAGGGATCAAGCATTTTTATGCGGATTTCTTGAGATTGAGATGTGGCTTTGTAATAAATTTATGATTTTATAAATTTATATGGATCCTTTTTGGTGCATTTCATAATTTGAATCAGGAACTGTGAATCAAATTCGAGTAAAAGATGAAAATCAGCTGTCAATATTTTCCCTATAAAAACATACAACGCATTGAAGACATTATTAGTGCTACTGTTTCCCTACTACTGATTAAAACCAACGTTATTATGGAGCGGCGACGTCATTTAAGCAGGGAAGAAATGCTCAGAGCCGTGGGAATGATAGAAGCTGGTTCCCGGCAACGTACTGTGGCTTTAGCTCTGAATACAAGTCAGAGTGTTATCAGTCGACTTTGGACACGTTACCGAAGCACTGGTACCGTGGCTGAGCGCCATGGAGGACGGTATCGCTGCACCACACGGAGACAAGACCGATACATTCAAATCTTAACTCGAAGAGCTCCAACAATAACCGCCATGATGTTAGCCGTGAGGCTTCATCACTCTTCAGGGAACTTAATTAGCGACCAAACAGTCAGAAACCGCTTGCATGAAGTGAACCTTCATTCCCGAAGACCGCTACGGGTACCACCTATAGCAATGCACAATCGTAGGATTCGATATCAATGGGCTCTTGAACACAGAAATTGGGCAGAAGAACAATGGCGTTTCGTGTGCTTTTCTGATGAGTCTCGTTTTGGTATGAGACCGGATACAAGACGTATACGACACTGGAGAACCCCTGGACGCCAACAGCGATTAAAATCCTGCCAGGAAGTCCATCCTTATAGTGGTGGAACCATCATGGTATGGGCGGGTATTTGGATCGGCGGAAGAACTGAGTTGATTTGGATCAGAGGCAACCTCAACGCTCAAATTTATGCTGAGACGATTGTATCAGACGTCATCGTTCCTCTACAAGTGCAAATCGGTCCCTTATTTCAGTTAATGCATGATAATGCACGACCGCACACCGCAAGAGTTGTAAGACAGACTCTCGCCGCAGCTAACATCAATGTCCTGCCCTGGCCTGCTCAGTCGCCAGACTTGAACCCGATTGAGCATGCATGGGATATGCTACAGAGAAGAGCTCTGCCGAATATGGAGGGTATCCAGTCGCAAGAAGACCTTTTTTTGTTGTTGCAACGAACATGGGCGGCCATTCCACAGCGTGATTTGGATGAACTCATTTTGAGTATGCCAAACCGATGTTCTTGTGTTGTTAGTGTTCGCGGTAGAAACACGGATTATTAATTGTTTAAGTTACCCAATAAAATTTTAAAGAAAACTGTTATTTCAGTCTTTTTTTCGAACTTTAATGTTAGTGGTTCAAATGTCAAAAATCCCTTTATTAGAAAATGGCAAATTTCTTTATTAATGCAAAGGTGACTTGGTTTATCGTTACTGTGACAAACGAAAACACTTTATTTGATGAATCCTTAAAGAAAATTTTAATTAATATCAATCAGGAGAAAAGTTATTGCAAAAATATATGTTGATCCCTAGACACTTTTGATGTGTGTAGTTTACTAACAATATGTTAAGATTATGCCAACACATTATACATAGATCTATCGTCTGGATTATTAAATTAATAAATTTATAATATTTAAAAAAAAGAAGATGATCTATGCACTTTGACAGTCAGCGTGCAAGTTTTCTGAAGCTTGCTATCGTTATTTTTTTGTGGTTTATATCTGGTTAATGTAATACATTTTTGTTTATGAAAACCCGAGGGAAAGCCTTGGCTACTCGAATTTGTGCATTAATCCCATTCAACAAATGAGTCAAAACATGTTCGCTATCGCTATAAACGTTTACGTTTGGGTTGTGTTACCTTGTTTTTTACTTCTTTACAACAACATTGTACGAGTATGAATAGGATCATATCTCATTATCGAGTACTGAGAAAATGATTGGTTTCCCGGTGAAGAGAAAACCTTTAGATGTAGTCCCATGGGTGGCTTCTTTTGTTACCCCAGTGGCGACATTAAAATAATAGGCGAATTCGCATGTCTTCTAAGAAGTTACAATATTTTTTTCTTACACGAAAATATTATGATTTTATGAAGATAGAAAAACAAAACATATTTTTGGAGAAATAACAATGATTGCTGATATTAATAATGTTAGCCTGCGTCATCCCACAACGGGATCTCTCCCCATTACTCCCAGTTTTTCAATCCAGAGCCGGCGTAGTTTGGAACACTGGTCGTTGTTTTGTGCAGGATGTCCCGCCGTCTTTTACGTGTAACAAAGATTACTTATATTTATATCTAGCTTACTCCAAGAGGACACCTAGCGCTAGGTATCTGTTTCGTGATTTGTCACTAATATTGGGTGTCATGTAATGATAATAATGAATGAAATGTAGTGACGTCCACCGACCCCGATGGCATAATGTAACATTAGAACACTCTGCTAATTATAAAGTGGTTGCTAGTAACAACTTTGTATAACTCTGTAACATCGGTATGCGAGAGGAGTAGTAATAGTAGTGAATGGTATTGATAGAGAGCCGCTGTATTATAGCGAACAGTCAAGGTCTATGTTGTTAACATTGCTGACTACATGCATATTATGTTATTTATTCGGTGACTGTGTATATTTCAAGTAATGACTAATAGGTAAGATATTTCATGCAATTCTGTGGTACTGTGGCAGCTAATATGTATGGTCGGTTGCTTACATTACCTACTACAGCCACATCGGAGTGTTTTACGTGTTTCTGTTTGACCGGAAGTTGTACGAGTATTACACTCGACACATCCCGGTGAGCCATTCATTCGCCGTTGAATCGTAAACACAAACCTTTTCCTCCATTCATCGAGTTTCTATGGAACGCCGCCGTCTCCGATTGAATCATAATACCACATGAGAGTGTAGCGATAAATATATAAGTTTCAAACCGGAACATAAAGTAAAGTTTGTTCATCAATCTCGACAATATTGCCTGAAGATGTTCCCGCTCGATGCGTTCAGTTAATACAGTTTTTAGCGGCGCTCAATATCGCCGGCATGTGTGTCAATGTCGTGGCAAGTATGGTAATATTCCCAAACTTTGCCAATAAAGGGGAGCCGGCGGGGGTGAGGCGCGCGGGTGGGGCGGGGGCGGGGGCGCACTCCCCCGGGATCGTGTGTTTGTCCGCCGGCTCACTGCGACAGAGGAGGGACGCTGGAGACTGAGACGCGGAATAAAGACAGACTTTCTTTGAGAAAACATGTTAATTAAGTCCGTATCAAAACAGTCGTGTTTTGAGATTTATAATTTATAAATTTGTGTCACAATTACACTTGATTTTCAGTGGCCAACATTTGAAAGAGTACGAAAGAAACAAACCATTTTACATCACCAAAAACTGTTGATGTAATGTGTCTTTGTTTCCAGTATGATATCGTCAATGGAGCGTGTATTCTCTGGACGAGCGATATCTCCCGGTTCCAACAAAAGTTTAAATATAAAACTTACAGATCTCTCATTGGAATCAAACTATTTCCGACTGCCAAATATTCCTATTACGTACAGTTCAATATTTGGCGATATGAGCGAGCAGCGAGCAGTGCGAGTCATATTTTATTGTTATGTTCATGTACAAGTTTGTACATCTGTCATTTTACCGAATTTAGTTTGTTCAGGGTCATCGCTTGGCGGGATATCGACACGTCGCGCTTCGGGGATCCAACGTTTATTTGATACAATTTGTCTTTACTAAACTGATCAAATCCAAATGTACCTACTGATATTCATAATATCTGAAATATTTACACATTTCGGCTGCGTAGGGTGGGTAGTACGATGAATTGATGGAGTTAATAGAATCGAAGCTGTAACCGATATAAAATCAGAATGACGTCAGCACCGAGTAGCCTGCACTAGTGAGTAGTGAATGGTTGAAGTAAAAGCTTTCTGTCACAATAGCGCGACACGTATTGAATGTTATAGCACGTGACAAAGAAACAGCGGCTCAATAGTTACGGTGAAGTAGCTGAGGCAATTTCTCGAGAGGTATATATTTTACGAAAATTTTCACTGATAAGAGGGGAAAAAACCTTATGTATTCTGTTACGGTTACCTCAATGCGGTAAATACATAAAGTTGATGTATCGTAAACGAATTGTGGGAGTTAAAGGTTAGCTTTCGTAATAGTTTAACAACTGTAATCACGTCTGGGTGGTGGCTAAACAAGAAGAAAGTTTGCAATGACAACGCAACTCTTTACGTTAATGGACCAGGTGATAACATTATTCGCGAGTCTGGATCTCCAATCTCTAAATAGAAATAGAACTGGACCGTCGGCAATAAGATATTTACGAAGCCAAACCTAAAAGCTTTCTCTAACTTCATTTATGAATTAGTGATGGATATTAAGTAAGTTGAAAATATTTGGACGGTTGCGGCTTAAAAATAAGAAAAATAAATTAACTCAAGACATAAGGGTGAAACTATAAATAAAACAACTCAAAATTCACTCGGAGATCTCACAGACATGCAGTATAAACAGTCTGGACCAGAATAGCGTTACTCCAATTTGCAACCTGACTCTGACCCAATAAGATAAAGTTTTATACTTTTGTCACAATTTAACGGATTTCACTTTCAAATAAAATTTTCCTATAATCAAATGGAATTATTCAGTAGTTGAATATGGAACAGAATTATGTATTCAATGTCCACGCGGCGGTGAAAGACGATATCGGCCGAGTTAGAGCGAGCAATACATTTATGAAAATGATGATAAACTTAGGTAGTGGATATTTTGGAGTAAAGTGTTTGTGTGTCGAGCTTGCGAAGCTGCGGCTTGAAGAAAAACAGATGGTGTCAGCTGCTCGCGTCGCTCGGGGAGAAACTTTACACTGATGAGAGAGATATTGCATTCCCGAAATTTTGCAATTTCGTTATTGTTCGTTAGTTTATTCATTAAAACGATGCTTATTTTGAGGACGACTTAGTTCAGTTAAGTAAGGTCGGATCAAGGAATAGTATTTAAGTCTAACGGTGTTCTATTAAGAACATTGAAACTTCGGCTGTTGGATAAGTTTTAGTAGTCCTACGATTCGAGTTCCCAAAATTGAAAGTGTAGTGTTGTCTTAGATTAATTCACTTCTAAAGGATTAAAACTTCTCACGGTAGATATATATGTACTTAATTATGCTGTAGTGAATAGGGAATGGTTCTCTATTGTGTCACCTTAATTTTTTATCCATAATTTGAAGTGCCATAACTTTTTTTGTCCTAATCATTTGTCCGAATGATAATTCACCCGACCTTAACATCACATAATATCACATGCGATAAAATTGAAATCCCTAAATATAATATTATTTACTAAATCCGTTTGTCATAAATATTACAATCAATAATATACAAAAGACATAAAAATGTTTTCTATAAAAGTTATAAGTCCTAAATTCAAATTACAAAATGTTTATTTAAAATAATAATATTCTTAGAGCAATTTATTTTTTATTTTTTATCATACATAAATAAATATATTATACATGTACTCAATAAAGCAGTTGATTGTGAACATGTGGTTTTTGTAAAGCAAGCAGGCATGCAGCATGCAGCATGCAGCATGCAAGCAATCATCCAAGCATGCAACATGCAAGCAAGCACGCAGCATGCAAGCAAGCACGCAGCATGCAGCATGCAAGCAAGCACGCAGCATGCAGCATGCAAGTAATCATGCAAGCATGCAACATGCAGCAGGCATGGTTGCTGCCACGGCTCCGGCGCTGCGGCGCTCCGGCGGCGGCGGTCCCTCGTGAGTTTATCGTCGCAGATGGGTTTAACGCTCACCACCTGCTCCTCAACTCGCGGGCCGCCTCGCCCGTCCGTGCCCACGCGATTTTAAATTACACTCTAGGGGTAGGGCAGACAAGACTGCGTGGAGTCGGATACAGCGATTCGTTACTGTCACTAAAACCTAAATTTTAGCATATGTTTTAGGACTAAAAAAATATTATAAATGAACATTCGGAATAATACACATTATTTAACACAATACTTAGGACATATGACTTTAGGTCTTATAAAATTAGGAGATTCAATAATTATATTACTCGATATTATGACAGAATACTTTTAGAACTAAAGATAATTATGTTAAACAAAATTTCGGGATTTTGAACATTATGGTTACTGAAGTTTATAACAAACGAGTTATGGGAAATGATTTTCGGACAAACAATTTTAGGAGAAGAAAGGGAGTACCATAAGGAAATAGTAATTAAAGGATATTTATTGCACTTTAAAATGTCCACCGTTATAATTCGAACTTGGTTGATTCGAACTAAAGTTTCGTGCACCCCAAATACTTATTACATTAATGTAGGTGACCTGCTTATTATTATAAAGAAAGCGGTAGTGATTATATCTACATAGACACGAACAGCCAAAGTGTTCAGCGACCAATAACAGTAGCGCTTGACGTAAACTTGAGCACATTTCAACAGTTCATAGAGACATTTGAAAGTTTTAATGTGAAAGATTTTTAATTTACCTCATACAACATTTTACCTCAAAAGGAATCCAGAGTTGGTTTACGGTTCATCCACATAAAAATAATAACCGTAGACTTTTCAACAGTTAAAAGTTCAGTTTTATGCAGCGTTGAAGTGCTTAGAGCGGGCGTTGTAGAGGAGTGATGAGATGGTGGGGCGACACGTCCAGATGTCTTCACTGGCAAGTGCTATCACTTTTAGAGTAAATATAAAATGTTGAGGACCCTTTCAGTTATTTTATGAAGTTAGTTAGTGTGCAAAGTTGTCAACAACTTTTTTTAGTGTCCGTTTTTGATCAGAAGTTAAGAGTTTATGGTAGTAACAACCTGCGCAAGCATTTTTACGTCTATGTTACCCTTATTCGTTCATCGCACGGCTCGTTTCATGCGGTAAATTCATCGTTTACTTTGAATTACGATTAGACTTCCCATTTACCTCCCATGGGCGTCGTAAGAGGCTACTACGGCTTTATATATTGAGATCACCAAGCTTTCCGAGCATGGTGTTATTATGGCAATATCCCCTAAAGATAGTTCGTTATGGCGGTCTATGTGAGAGGTCAATGTTAAGCACTGGGCAGATAGGAAGAAGTAATAAAATAATGAAGAGAGAACTTTTTTATGTTCCAGCACTCTTTCAAAACATATCAGGGCCATCATGGCTTGGCGTATCTCAATACAAAAGCGATGTCGACAAATTGAGAGAACGTTTTTTTACGATCGGAAGTGTGATTGAATCATCGTCAGCGAAGGATGGAGTCGGATGGAAGGAACGGATCGTAGTCGCGACGTGATTCGGGAGCGATCGACTAATTGTTCGATAACTTGCAATAGTCGCAGAAACCTGTTGCTGTTTACGTTCATCTTTCATACTTCCGCTGTTTGATTTAATTCTTCATAAAAACTCTCTTGTTCCAACATATTTCTCCGCCAGCGCATCTGAAAAGAAAAAAGGAAAATATTTTGAAATTCCATTCATTGCTGCCGCGGTCCTGAAGTTTTCTTTTGCTACAATTTTTTTTATGAAGAAACGGATAATTTGTTTATATAATCAAGGATATATACAGGGAGTTCCATTCAGTATTTACTCGACCGAAAGAAATGTGCGTTCAAATCCATGTTGGGCCTAGTTGGTTTTTGTATTTTGCAAAAACATTTTATTAAAATTAGTTTTTTTTGTAAATAAATAAGTTTAAGTTTGTACTACTTTTTAAACTTTGTTTTTAATATTGATTTGTTCTGTTAATGGATATATCGACTAACAATAATAGGCTTAACATTCACAGACAGCGGTGCAACGTATAAAAGAATTTTTTTATTTTATTTATATTATAACGTCACAACTCGAGGGTATAGGATTAATTTTATAAAGAAAATGTAGGTAAGTAAGTAAAATTAATGAATACCCCAAAATTTTAACATGTATCGATTTGATAAGACCTAAAATATAAAGAGACTCGGACGATAATATATACCAATTTCATCGCAATTTTAAAGGACTCGCTAGCTAATTAGTTAAACCATCCAGTATTCGTAAAACGTAACTCGGAAAAGCGATGGTTTGAATCCGGGTGGAAACAATGAGGCCTATGTCCAGCAGTGGATGTCTTTTGGCAATTCAATTCAATTTCAATTCAATTCAATTCATTTATTGCATCAAATATGGTAGGTACATGAAGATCTTATATAATATATTTAGTATCACACATTTGGCCAATATGTAGCATGCAATACTACAAGTTTTACACTCAATATATTAACAATGTTAGATCCTCCACTATCTAGTTAAATATATCTGTGCTTTACAGGGACATTTTTGAAAGTACTCATCTGACTGAAATGATGATGAGATAATTCTAAACAAATTCAATGTTGTAGCAGTGTAACATTTTAAAACTTGAGAGGTTTGCACATACTGACGCTGTCTGTACCTGCAAATACAAATACAAAAATGTTTATTTTTTCTCAAACATTGTGTCTTACATAAACTGAGGCAGTCCCGGTAAGTTACAATAGTACTTGTGTTGGGGCTGTCTCGCTCTTTCCTTAAATGGTATGTTAACAATGATGTAAGAGAAGTTAAAGAATGGAATATAACTAAAATTTAAATAAAAAGAAATGAAATTAAATGATAGTTAATTAAGCAGCTCTCAATGTGTGAGGGGCGCGTGTTTTTGTATGTGCGTGGGTGTGTATTTATGAGTGCATAGGTGTGTATTTTGTGCGTGCGTGTGTGTTTGTGTGCGCGTGTTTGTGTGTGTGTTCGTGCGAGCGTGTGTGTATGTATAATTATCCAGCATGTTAGCCTATCCTGATCAAAATGTTTTCTGTTTCTTCATATGTTAGAGATCTTAATAACCGCATGGGATATATTTCACACTTAAGATTCAGTTTATTATAGATGTAAGTGGATTGTGTAATATATTGACGTCTAGCAAAAGCTGATCGAACCCCTGGAGAGTAGGCCACAATATCTCTGCGCCTTCTGCTCTGCGTAGCTGGGTCAAAAGGAAGACATTTATGCAAGGTTAGGGTCACATTTAGAACATAAAGTGAAGTGAGTAGAACATAAAACTGATAGTAAGTTGCTGACTTTTTAAAGGTCTGTTGTGGGGAACCTAAATGGTTTAAAATACATCACCTTGATAAGTGATCGCTGAGCTCTTTCCAGATCGAGGAATTTCATTTTGGAAGCCCCACCCCATATTGCAAAGCAGTAAGTTATTACGGATTGCGCCAGAGCTATATAGATCTTGATATTTATAAGTTGAGCGGACATAACATGATGTAAAGTTTTAAAGACCCAAATGAGCTTCCTGATCCTTTTCATGAGGATCTCAATGTGAGGGTGCCACGACAGTCTTTGGTCAACGAGTATACCTAAATATTTTATGGATCTGATTTGCTGTATATTCTGGCAGTCACAGTTACTTGTATCGTTGTAGAGGGGATAATTTGGACAAACATGAATAGTGATGCCAAAGTCAGTTCCAGGTTGTGATCTTTGGCTTGGAGAAAAACAAATATGTACCTATAGCTAGGACCTCTTGATTGAAGTAACGGGCTTTTCTTGATTGTCTGAACTGACTACAAGTGAGTACATGTGGGTATACAGATGTTGGTGAATGTGCATCAGTGTTATACGACTTGTTCAATCGCGTCGGGTCGTAAACGTGAATGCACGTGAATATTGTAATACTGCGAGATTATTGCTGCGCTCCACAGCACATCAAACATGATTGTGTGTTAGACGTGCACCGTTTCTGCAACTGATTGAGTAATGAAATTGGAGATATACAACCTACGTTTAATAGCAAGTTAGCATTGCAACTCGCTTCGTTGCTTGCTTAAATGTAGGTCACATGTCTCTATGCAGCCGTACATAGCGGTTAATCAAAAGTAAATTGAAGTTTACAGGATAAAGATTAAAGATCCATTTATTTGCAAAAACTTGTGTAGATAATATACATATTATGATGCTTATTATAGGTGTCCGAAGGTCTTCTTTGGCTCAACATGTTTGACCATGGCTGGTCTACAAAGAACATCGGTCACTGCCAATACATGCTATGACCTGGATATAAAATATCGCGAACATGACTACTGTATGGATTAATCTATTCCCCTAGGCATAATCGTCAGTCCTAAATTGAAAATATTTTATTTAAAAGCCGAGGATCATGTAAAGTTACTCTTATGTATTTCGTCACTTTTGAGGTTATGATGTAGTATAAGTCTGCAGCCATGATGACAACCTCAGCTAAAATAAAAGTACTCTGTGGCTAAAATCCGAAACACTTTGACAGCTCTCATGTCGTAATATGTTCCGTTCTAAGTATTAGTACAAATGTCAACATATCATTTGCAACTAATTTCGGAATAATCTCTTAATCTTAATCCATATTTTCATCTAAAAGTGATGTTACTGATAATACACTAAAAAATAAATAAAAAACTACGTAAAAATCTAGTACCTAAAAAGGTAAACGCATAATGGTAGTGTGACTTTAGTGTTATGATGAAACGTGTACCACAGATAAAAATGGGACGGGTTTAGATGCGTTCAAAACCTATAAAAACTAGTAAGGAAATGAGGTTTTTATTACAAAGCTAAATTATTTTACCGGCTCCAATAAAATATGCTGGACCCCGTAATTTAATATACACCTAAGTCACTATTTTTTGACGTGTCAATCATTGATGGTCGTTTCATATTTTGGTCAGGTCATATACGACCGATGTTCTTTGGTCGAAAGACAATAAGATAAAAAAAAAATGCAAAGAATAATAATATAACTCAATCACAGAATAATACTTAATATTAAGTTTAAAAAAAAAATAGGCGTATAGTCATGCAAATGAAATAGAATAGATTCAGTATATGAAAGATTTGTCAGTTAAAAATTAATTCACGTTATAATAAGCTTTTTCTGTCAATATTTTTTTTTTGTCTGTATTTAATAGTAGAGAATATTAATAGTGTATTTCAAAGTTTTCCTGAAACATCTGGCATCCTGCAATACTTGATATAATACAGATAACTAAGATGAATCTTTTTATATGTCAGTAAAAAATCAAAATCCATTTTGAAATGTATGAGAACCAGTAAGCGTCTTTGTGGCATCCCAAAACATTTCTCTGTTGAGCAGAGCCGAATGCAGATGCAAAATCCCCCGCAGGTCATTAGTATTGTGTAAAGAGTCCTTTTTCGTAAGTATTTTATAATTGCTCGTATTTTTCCCGCGAGCATCCCGATGCGCGAACTTTTATTACCCAATGCTTATTATAATTTATGAGCCGTAGGTTACGTCGCGCCGGCAATTAGGCTGCGTCACGCTGAGAGAGCGGACTACTTGCCAGACACTTTTGTTGGTATTTCTGGTGTTATAGTGATGACAATGTTTATACCGCGTGGAACGAGTATGAATAAACATCACAGGTGTGAAGCATTAGCATGCGACCTGCACATACCAGGTAAGCATTAAGAGGAAGCTTATTTTCTGCAGTGAGTAGAAGCAGGCTGACCGGGCATTCGAATGTTTCCTCATTTGTTTTATAACATAAACATTTATTTTGCAAACAATGATCGAGTTTTTCATTTACAGCAACCGCCTAGCCACAACGTTACCGGTACACAAACAGGCGCGAATCGAATGTTTGTTCATTATAAACTGCCTGCCGCCGCCGCCGGTGTACCACCGAATGTAAAAAGTTGCAATTGAAAGCTACGGTATTGCCTCACCCGTTTGTATTTCACCCGGTTGGTAGAAAGTAGGTTGGATATAAGTAACGGCTCATAAACGTAGAGTTTTGTTTTTGAAACATGTTTGTACGCGAGCGATGTTTTTGAAGATAAGCATATTCGGGGTTCAGAAAATAAGTTCAAATATTGCGTTCAATTACAACTTTTATGGATTCAAAGTAAAGTTTAAAGTGACAACGAAATAAATCAAAGGGACAACATTTGAACTGCTATAAAGGTCTAACTCTGAAGCTGAAAATTTTTGTGGAACGGTGATGAGATATTAAATTTACTGTATAGGTACACGTACGGCACAGTATTTAAAAAAATGGTATTTATGCTACGTGATTGGTAATTAGAAATTAAATGAGTTTTATGCTTATATTGCAGATTTATTTATTAATTAGGTGACATAATATGACATCAAACTTAGCTATTCATTCACGCACACCTCCATCACACAAAGAGAGGACTGGTTACACACCTTTTTAAATATTGTAATGTTTTTTTAAACTTTCTTTTATAATTTAAATAAGATACGTACATTCATACTTGGGATCATTTTAATTTCTTAATAAAAACTCTTAATTTGTAACTCAGGGGGATCGGCGTTGAGGGCTGAAATACAGGTTACGCGTAGTTCGGCCCCAAATGCTAATACTTTTGTGTTCTTTATGTTTAGATTAAGCACTTTACCTGTAAAGAAAAAATGTACAAATTTTTGTGAAATTTAATATATTTACCACTGGCAATGAGTTTTTTTTTTGTGACAAACACAATTTCTGGGCATTTAAGGTGGGCTACAGTTGGCTCTAAAACACGTTCTGACTTGTGACTCGCACGAATCGTGACGTGGAACCAAGTGCGACCGCCAAGTTACCCTTTGAGATACTAATACGTACGCGGAAATAAATTAAACTCGCGACAGTGTTTGCAAATGGTAGTCAGCGGGAAGTGTTGCGACAGTTTTGAGAGTCGTTAAAAATTGCTTGAAAGTGTTCTTTAATAAGCATAGTTTTTGCATAGTTTATGCAAGCATACTATTTAAAATACGATCTTCAGGGTATTTTAATAACTTTCATGTGCATGAACTGCTAAATTTTGGGAAAGTGGACACGAATGGTGATGAGATTTGAAGAACGTTTATGGATGTAACTTAGTTATTTATAAGAATAAGTATATAATGATTGATGTCATGTGCATATGTAAATAGTGCTGGAACCATGCTTTACGGAAAAAAAAAACATGAATTTTAACCTCACCAATGTAGTTATTTGGGGCGCGCCGCGTAATATGCACATCTTAAAAGAAACAACCATTAACGCATGGGGGTGCAACCCCATAAGCCATGAACCATGAACCACGAGACACGCTATGGAGCGAACAAAGTTTTTATTCATAGAACAGCAGCGGCGGCTTTGAATGGAAATAAAAATAAACAATAGAAGATTATTGTGTTTTAAACAGACTAAATTATGAATCGCCTGGCGAATAATTTGACTAAAGCTCTTGTATTTATAGACATTGTTGTTAGGCAGCTGTATTTTATTATAAATGGATCGCGGTTTGTGTTTAGTTATTAGGTCACAAACGTTTGAATCATTCAATTATTAAATAATATTATTTACGTAGAGTATTTCGAGTATTTCCGTTGTAGGAGGCAGATAGGCAAACAGTTAATACGTAATTTTAGATCCGGTTATACTGGAAGTCAACGCCAACATAACAAAGAAAGGACTACGGTGACGAAGGCAGTGAAGTTTTTTTTTCAGTTTAATAAAATAAAGATTAAATACACCTAAAAAATCTCAAAATATTTCATTTTTACTTCTTAGCCAGCAAGTGTAAACTGCCAAGTATATAAATGTAAGCAGTATACCAATATCTGCCCAACAACAGTTCGTTAATGAACAAGAGCGGCGAGTAAAGTATAATCGATACTCAATAACAATATTAGCGCGGACAAGATAATGCCGGGTATAATATCTGGGCTGTCTCGCCACCCGGGGGAATGCGCTAAAAGCAAAGTTAGTCCACGCCATGCCACCATATACTACCATTCAGAAAGAAAACTGAAAACAGTAAGAAAATAGGGCAGAAACTAAATAAAACGGCATGAACACCTATCGTAGAACATCGCGAGGTGTGCTCAACTTCTCTTGACAAAGGCAATATTCAATGAGTTGTTACAAAATAGTAAAAGGAAAAGGTGAGGGAAGTAAAAAAAAATACTGCGTAAATGTCTGTGTCATAATAAGCAGCAAATCTGAAATTGATTTGTACCTGTTTCCATCTGATAGTTAATTGTTTGTGTGTTGATTTTCTGAAGTTATCTAGATTGCGGTAGTCCCACGCCACGAGCCGATCGGTTTCGATATACACTGCAGAAACTTGCGAACTTTTTAATGGATTGTATCCTTTTTTTTCTGCAACGCTGGCGATGCAAATAATGGACCGAAGTTCCGCTGTCGTTACTTATCTACTTTTAAATTATGTTCCATAATGTTGAGAGGAACTTTCGAAATCCAAATCTATTTGGATTCGGTGTTGGTTATGTTAGTTAGAGAAGCAGACTGACCGGAAAAGTTTCCAACTTCCCCGAGTAAAGTTACATGAATGAGCTTGTTAAAGTGCGCTTGCAACTTCTACGAACAAATTTTGCACATGAGTTACATCACGGCTTATCCATATGTTCCACTAACGTTCTTAGAAGTTGCCGTAAGGATCACGTAGGGGTAACTCCTAATTGCTGTCTAACAAAAATAATATGAACATTGAGGTCGAGACTGCGTAACTCAGCTAATACGACAGTCACATACAAGAACATTACGTTACAAACAAGAAAATAAACTAGAAACAAAACATTGCTATCTCACATATACGTCGAATTACCTGACGACTGACGACGTTACACGCTCAACTGGATAAAATCCAGAGTTCCTGGAGCATCTCCGTTAGTGGTCAGTCCGAAAATTCCGAGACAATTCAGGAATCTCAGACTTCTGGACGACGAAACTTAGTCGCATGGTTAGAGCAGAGTCGGGAAATAATGTCGTTTGAAGACCGCGGTTAAGGTACTAAGTGAAAATTGGGAGAAGTTTCACTCTCAACGCCCGATTTTATATTGAGAGCATGGAATACAGTCTGAGATTTTCAACAAACAGTATCCAATAAACTCCTTTTCGTCTTCATGTTACGAAATATACAGAAGACATGTCAAGGGCCAGATAAATACATGCAATATGCATAGACATAGTGTGGTCCCAGGTGGCTGCTTGCAAATGATGTTATAACTTAATGGCAACATTTTGAGACCCTCAAACAACTGCAGTCAATGTTCTTTGATTGTAGTGTGAAGCAGGCCTTCTGTCAGGCTTTCAGGTATGTTCTAGTAATGGATCAGTAAGTGAAATACATAGTGAGTATCTACACGAACGGCTAGCACAGGCTTATTGTTCGCAAACTTCATAGCTGAGAGACATGTTTCATCGATTCGTGGCGTACAGGCTTAGCTCTAAAATATATGACAGGCTCAGTTATGGAAACCGATGAAGATTTACTGCGAGCCCGAGGAATATCTTGTTCTAAATCTTAATCGGTTTCTCTAGTACCTACGCTTGAAATCAATTACGTCGTGTCAACTACAACTAGCACATGTTGACATTATTATTCCTGTGTTTTGAGAGCTAGTAGGGTAGTCACTGCGGGTGAACTGGATTTATAGCACAAAGTGTAAATAAATATAAACATTTGTCGTCTTTATGACTTGGATAAAAGTCATATACCTAATGAAGTTTTTGTTGTTGTCAAGCAGTATTTGTAGTAAATTATTTCTGGAGCCCGGGAGAACACGTGCAATTTCTGCAGAGTTTGGACTTTTCTGAATGGCACGGTATTTTGTATTTAGTTTTGTAAACAATCACTGCAAAGATAAAAATATAAAAGTCAACTTTAACATTTACGTAATCTGTACAAAGACCGCGTGTCGTCAAATATATTAGCGTAGAATTACGTCTAGGAGTTCAAACGTTTCGCACTTGTTCTCCCGAGCAACGTTGACAGATTGTTTTCATGATCCGAATACTGTATACATTGCTACAATAATTAGATATTTATATTAGTTCAAGTTAATATGAAGTAAAAGTCGAGATTTGGTTATTTTTTCAAATATCTATGAAAGCATCGGTAGGTAAGAGATAGGCCCGTAATTTGTATATCGTCCGTAAACCAACTTTACAGACAACCAATTTTTTTTGTGAATAGGTATGATCTTGGCAATTTTTAGCTATTCCGGAAAAGTTCCCTCATTAATGCACTTATTAACGAAGCAAGATAGCGGTTCGGAGGTTAATAACAGGTATAGGAATTTTGTCATATCTACACGAACGTTTACGCATGTTTCTCACAATAGAACAAATTTCATTTGGAGTGGTAAGACTGAAACAAAGTTCATTTTCACATTTGTATTTTTATTTGTTAAGACATTTGTTATCAAAAACTTTTCCTAGGATGTTAGCTACTTCTTCGGGATCATCAACTATTTTGCCGTCAATTTAAAGTAGTAGATTTCTTTGCTAGAGTTTGTTAAATTGTTTATTTATTTATGTACACACAAAATACTTAAAAGGACACACATTAAGATAATAGAGCACAAAGGTACAGCTCATTTCAAAAGCAATTTCTTCCAGCAGACCTGCGAGAGGAAAGTTGGATTAGAAACGTAGACACAGTGCAGCAGTGTGTAGAAAGGACGCAATAGGAAAATAAAACAAAAATATACCTTATAAAATAAACATACATACAAATATATACACATATAAAAAAAGGTAATTATACAGGGTGAAATTGAACAGATGCGACAAATTTAAATATTATACAATAATACGTGTTGTCAACAAAATTTAGAACATATCAAATGTAAAATTAAAAAAGAATCTAACAGTGTTACGAAAAACGTTAAAATAATTAAAGTATCAAAGAATTTCGCGTACTAGACTACCGTTTTCGCGTAGTGGGCACGAATTAGGTACATTCTCGCTATGAATGAATCGCGCCGCCCCCGTCCGCCCGGCCGCCCGCGCATCTCTTTCCCGCGCGCAAGATAAATAAAAATTTTGTGAAACCAAATTTCCCTTCATACTTTTGTCGGCTGAGGAGATCAAAAATACAATAAAAGTAAATAGTAAAACAATGTTTTAGTAAGAGGTATAACCTGAATAATGTTTGTTACAACAACAATTATTGTATTTTTGGCGTAGGTATTTAAAAAGTTGGAATCACAGTATTTACAATAATTATTAAGTATTTACACTAAATCAAATCAGTACACTTACGTGTATTTTAATAATTGTCCAAAATGTCCACCTCAGTTTTGTAAACACAATTGAGCACGGCGCCGCAAATTGTCCTTAGGTTTTATTAATTAAAGTTTGTGATTTTACAGTTTCAAATGCACTCCTGATTTTTTGTTTTTTAGCTCGTCTGTCCAGCATGTTTTGAGTGATTCTTAGAATTCTTCCCAATGAAGGTGGGACATTAGGATATTTTAGCCGAAATCTTCGCTGCGTTTCACGTAGATTTCTTACGGTGTTGTACCACACGACAATATCAAGATACTGTAGGTTTGTTAACGGTTCACAACTATTTCGTCTCGTCCTAGGCATTGTTATGACAAACACAAGACAAAAATACAAATTATTCGCAATACGTAAAGTAGGATTTGCGGAATGCGCGCGCGACCATGACCTACAAACGTTTTAGGACGACTAATGAACTAAGGAAGGGTGGCAGGGTGGGCGGTCGCCGGGAAGGGATGTCGGCGCTGGCGCTCATGCGAGGTTTGGCAACGTCGCGCGATACTTACACTAGAAAATAGGCAAAATTACGTAAATGACCGCTATGAACGGCAACGGGATTATTGTGCACTGCGATGAGTAGGACAAGATTTTTTGATACTTTAATTTTTCTTATTTGTTTTGCATATTAATTTATTTTGCTGGAGTACCGATAATTCGTACATAAATAAAGATAATAACATCAATGGACTATTTTAAAGCGATAATCACGTAATTTTTTTAACGATTTAGATTGTAGAAAAAACAGTTTATAATTACTATGTTACTGTAACTGAAGCTCCCATTTCTTTTTGTCGCATTTATTCAAAGTCAGCCTGTATACCTATAATATAAAGGGTGTAAAACACCTCTTAACGAAGCCGAAAGGCACTAGTTCTCCCTGTCAATGCGATCATTTTTTTGTTCTACACCATACCTGGGAACCTTCTAGTTACGGAGATGTTAGGGGTCAAAGTTCCAACATTTTGACAATTTTTTTTTTTAATACAAGTATTTAGTGTAAAATTTTTACTTTAAAAACCTCCACGATCCCCGTACTACTATTCAACCCGTCCATCAGCACAATGTTTTGAGTGCGTTACATTGAGTTCTACCACAAAACATGATTTTACACCCCCCAAAAAAAGTCGTTTCCCAGCAATAATTTTTGCGTAAAGTTACTTAGTTTCATGTACAGAATGCTTGGTTGACGGCTTCGTGATGAGGTGATTTACACGGTGTATATCAGAATATTACAGTATAGAGGAAAGGTAATGCTCTTTAACTTGCTTTTTGAAGAGAAATAAAGTTTTAGAGTCTCGAATGTTAGGAGGAAGTGAGTTCCACAAACGTACTGCATGAATGGAGAAGGAGTAAGAGTAGAATTCAGTTTTATGGGATGGGAAATTAAGATGGTGCCTAAGGTGGGATCTACACAGAGCAACAGGAGAACGGGTAAAACAAAAACGGTCACGCAGGTAGCTGGGATAGGCTGGATTATAAAGGATGTTGTATAGGAGACATAATATTCCTGCCTAAGTGTTCCTGCGAAAACGGATAGGGAGCCACTTGAGTTCCTTGCGAAAATGTGAAACATGGTCATATTTCCTAAGACCAAACACAAAACGAATACAAAGATTTTGCGATCGCTCAACTTTATTCAACAGCTCCTTATTATTTATTATTGTTATTTTTTTCCCTAACTGTTATTTTTTTGGCTTTCGTGATACCTT
Organism: Cerastis leucographa; assembly: GCA_963082945.1. Lineage (NCBI taxonomy): Eukaryota > Metazoa > Arthropoda > Insecta > Lepidoptera > Noctuidae > Cerastis > Cerastis leucographa. The sequence goes on along the minus strand of OY720381.1, from coordinate 22,962,007 downwards.
TTTGTAAATTCGGATGTAGTTTTTTTTTGTAATTTTCCACACTAGTTTCAAGATTATTACCATTACTAGCGCATGAAAAGCGTTTCATTTCACTAGACACTTTCACACCTTTGGTGACCCACGATAGTTTAGTGCTCTTTACAAGATTCATTTTACGTTTATTATTATAGCTATTTTTAAAAACGTTGAGAACTTTTTTATAAATGCTAAAAGTTTCTTATTCTTATCATTGAATGGCTGTTCAGTCAGTGCGTGCATATCTCTGAGCTGACTTCATTACTGGCCTGACCACAGGACCTGAAGTAAAGGTTTCCTTGGACGGTATGTATGATTGAACAAGCACAGGAATATGTTAACTGAAGAGGCCTATGTCCAGCAGTGGACTGCTGTAGGCTGATGATGAACGTTTATTACCTGAAACGTTTCCCTTAGTAACCGTCGCTGAGCCCGAGTGGGCCTCTCTTAGAGAGCAGGCCTGTGTCACAGCCGTGTTGAGAGAGCTGCGGCAAGTTATGTGAAGGTACTACGTACTACTCCGGAGTGGGTAACCAGAGTTTGAACATATGCATAGCATAGATCATAGCAGGTGGCGGACTGGCGGTTTGTAGCTACAGCTTACTGTCATGATACAAACGGCTTTAGCTTATGTATGTATACTTCTGGTAAAAAGGACAAAGAAAATTCTTGAAAAGCTAATATTTGCTTTCCTAAAAACCTTTTGTTTCTCCACATCGAGACAAAAAGGCACATAGAATTACTTTGTTATATATACCAAGTGCCGCCGCGGGACGATTATTTGGGGCCTTGTTATTCCGGATAAAAACCAGGGACAAACCGCAAAAAAGGCTAAAAGTTAAATACATGGGATGGCTTAGCAAATAATGAATTTAGGTAGATACCAGATGGAGGCAGAAGGATAATACGTAAGACTGATAATTGTGGCCCAACTTAGGTCACGCCGCAACATTGTAGTTAAAACAGCTGCTCAATAAGCTGAAACACTGAATTCTGAAGCTAGAAACGAATTCGGCTCATGCTTATTGTCATACAAGTTGTGAGCATTCCAAAATGAGCACTGATGAAGGAATTTTGAATATTTTCCCTTTAGAGAGGTTTAATGAGGAACAAAGGTTTATGGAAAAGTTTAATAACTAGCTATCCTCCAGATAGTTCACCCCGCGCAAACCTCAAACGATTTATTATTTTATTTAAGACGTTCTAATACCAACAACTAATACCACTAGTATTTGTTTCATTTCACATTTATTTTCTACTAGCTGCTGCCCACGACTTAGTTCGCTTGGAAATTTTGATGTATAAAAAGTAGCCTATGTCCTTCTCCAGGATATAAACTATCTATCAGATTTAATTTTCAGATCCAATCAGCCCTTTAGTCGTGAAAAGGTAACAAACAGAGTTACTTTCGCATTTATAATATTAAGAATAGATTCCGAACGGATACCATTGTTTAAACTAATACCAAGCAAAGTTCAAAGAAATAAGGTACAATCAGTAAAAATGCTTTAGATGTAAGTCTTACCTGTCTTTGGGTGATTGTATCTTTTGTCGGATTCAACTGTTTTGCTTTTTTTCCATCCATTTTTGGAGTAATTAAAATAGCACCCATTCTGTAGGAAAAACAGTTGAAATGGTGATGAAATAGTACGTTGCAGCTAGTTCAAAATCTGTTAAAAATTTAACAGGTAACTCAGGAACTACTTTGTTTCAAAATGACAAATAATTTTTTGAATGTTTTTTCTGTTGTACGAGGTGTTGTTTTGCATCATCGTCAACATTCAGGAGGTTGTCAGAAAAGACATAAAAAAAATATATTTTAAATTGCGATACCTAGATCCGCCAATTACCGCCAAGAAATTCTAGGAATACGATTTGGTGGGTGTTATCATGGCAACAACGGACGACTTAGTTCAAAAATGGATTTGGGTAGGCTTTTAGAATATGGCTGTCAATGTATGAAGGTTAAAACAGTTACGAAAGACCACTTCTCTTCACTTGTTTTGCACGTCTTTTGTTTGGTTGTCGAAATGGAAAGATACTAAACGGGATGTACAGGATTTTTTAAACTATACCCACACTAGGAATTTCTCCTGTATCGTGGGTGCGTTTACAAACATTTAAACTCACATACACAAACAGCCAGACACGGAACAACTATCAGTAGGCTTTACAAATATACACGCAGCGCAACAGTGTTACGGCTGGTTAGCTGGTCTCTTGCAAAGAATACGAGGTTCTTAGTTTAGACAGGATTTATTCCAACTTTGGTTCCTTTGTTACAATTCATGAGAGCGGTCTTATAGGTTATCTTAAAACTATCGTAGCGTGGAGTTTTTTCTTCTTTGACGTTGACAGGTGACAGTGACAGTTCGTGGTATTGGCACTGCGTTTCATTGTCGTCTTAACATGCTCCCGGCCTTGAAAGCTGAAGGTTTCAATGATGCGTGTGAAGTGTAGTAGAAGCGTAGGGCTAGTCGTCATTGGGCGGCAGCGGACAGATTTTTGAAAAAGCTCGTCGGGTGACGCCGGTGGCAGTGCGGATGTCGGCGACCCTGGATACTCCATCACGACCTGGGTATGTCTTCACGATGCGGCCAAGCTTCCATCTCAACGGTGCCAGGTTGTCATCTTTAATGAGTACGAGTGTGTCCTCTTTGAGATCAGTCCCTTGATGTTTCCATTTCGTTCTTGTCTGTAGCTCGGAAACATACTCTTTAGACCACCGGCTCCAGAAGTGTTGCCTTATTTGTTCAAGGCGCTGATAGCGGGTGACTCTGTGAATAGGCGCGTCTTTCACGTCAGCATGCACCGGCGCAGTCAGCAGACGGCCAACCAGAAAGTGAGCAGGGGTGAGCGGAATGTAGTCATGTGGATCAGAGGACATGGGAGTAAGTGGACGGGAATTTAGGATAGCCTCGACTTGAACTAATACTGTGCTAAATTCCTCGTAGGTTAAATGCGCGTTGCCTACGACACGTCTCAAGTGGTATTTGCAGCTTTTTACCCCTGCTTCCCATTTGCCCCCAAAATGACTAGCGTATGGTGGAATCATGTGAAATTTAATACTTTGAGAAGCCGCGTAGTCCTTTACATCGTTCGAACACGATGTTAAAAACCTAGTAAATTCGTTCTTTAGACCAACAAAGTTTTTTCCGTTGTCGGAATAAATTTCACTCGGTTTACCACGACGTGAAATAAAGCGCTTAAGAGCTAAAAGGTAAGAGTCTGATGACAAGTCTGTGACTAGTTCTAAGTGAACTGCGCGTGTACTAAAACAGATAAATAAACAAACGTACGCCTTTTCTGTCCTTGCACCCCTGCCTTTCCGGTTCAATATGAGCACTGGTCCAAAATAATCGACTCCGGACACCATGAACGGAAAACCTGACTCTAGTCGCTCTTTAGGAAGGTTTCCCATGATAGGGGTGGCTAAATTCCCGCGCATTCTCGCGCATTTAATACAGCCGTGTACTATTTTTCTCGCGAGATTCCTACCACCTACAGGCCACCAAGTTTCCCTAATATTAAACAGCAAAAGCTGAGGTGCTGCATGCAGCATTTGTTTATGTTCATAGCGGAAGAGAAGAACGGTAAAATGTTGTTTACCGCACAGCAAAATGGGGTGTTTTTTATCGAACGTGAATAACGGCGAGTTTTCTATGCGACCTCCAACTCGAATTAAGCCTTGACTGTCGATAAATAAGTTCAGTTTCGATAAATGTGCGTTTTTAACCGGTTTGTTGCTGGCAAGTATTTCGTGCAAATCTGGAAAGGATTCCCTTTGTGAAATTTTTGCCAGTAGAGTAGTAGACATACTCAACTCATCAACCGTGAGCGGACCTGTGCGTTTACTGCCCTTGTTGCGCGCGTTATGTACAAATCTAAGTACATAGGCAGCCGTACGCTTCAAGCGGCTGAATTGAGAAAATCTACTAAAGGTTAATAAATTTACGTTTTCGTTTTGATTTATAACAAGCGTGTTACTAATATTTTTGACTTCGGGTAAGTCTTGTGGAACTAAATTTAAATCATAATTCGAAATTTTATAATCTTGATCGTGTAAGAACGTGGGACCATTCCACCACAAATCGCATGAGCTGAGTGTGTCTACAGCTTGCCCTCGCGACACCAAATCCGCAGGATTTTCTTTCCCACTGACATGGCGCCACGGACAACCCTTCGTTAATTTATGAATTTCTCCAACCCTATTCTGGACATAAGTTTTAAGTAAGTTAGATGGCATTCCCAACCAACCTAAAACAATAGTTGAATCTGACCAGAATACAACGGCATCAATCGGCGATCGCAAAGAGTGAATTATTTTGGTATATAAACGCGCACCGAGCACTGCCCCTAATAATTCTAGGCGAGGAATCGTTGTCGGCGCAGTCGGCGTAACTTTGCCTTTTGAGCATAACAAGCGCATTGTAACAGCTGATTCGTTATTAATCGTGCGTATGTAGGCGCAGGCGCCGTAAGCTACCTGTGATGCGTCTGTAAAAATGTGTAGTTCGATCCGCACTGGGTTGGAACACATAACATGACGAGGTATGCGAATTTGATTTAGTCGATCTAAATTATCAAGAAATTTAACCCATATTTTTGCGACGTCGTTTGGTACAGGTTGATCCCAATCAAGTTTTAGTAACCAGCACTTTTGCAATAATGTTTTAGCTATAGTTATAACTGGACTCAACATACCTAGCGGGTCGAATATTTGTGATGACACTGACAAAATGATGCGTTTAGTAATTTTTTCGGTGTCATGTTCAACTTGTGTGTGATAATATAATTCGTCTGACTTGTTATGCCAACCTAGACCTAAAGTTCTGTGAGCGTGTTCACCTAAAGACAGGTTTTTAGAAATATCTTGTGTGTTATTTTCATTTTCATGATTAAAGTTAAAAACCCATTTTCTAAGTGGTAAACATGCTGTACTTAACACCTTACTTGTACCTTGGCAAATCGACATTAACTTAGGTATAGTAGATGCCCCACAGACTAAGTCGTCCACATAGAAGTTGTCGTTAATCGTCTGAGCAACCTCCGGATCGACGTCGTGTCGTGGTCGTGTCGGTATCGTATCGGACTCGACTGGTGTCACGTTAGGCGTACATTCGATCGCTAGCTGTTTGAGGCATCTGCAACTAAGAAATGGCGCTGCGGCGTGGCCATATGTTACGGTGTTTAATTGATATACACTTAGCTGATCAGACGGATTATCTCGCCACAAAATTAATTGTAAGTCACGTTGATTTTCATCTACAACTATGCAACGGTACATTTTTTCGATGTCCGCGCATGCCACATACCTGTTTTCGCGAAATCTTAACAATATGGCGATTAAATCACCCTGTATAGGCGGTCCTACAAGTTGTAAATCATTTAATGAAATACCATTCGACGATGGTTGACTTGCGTTGAATACAACTCGTAACTTTGTTGTGGTGGAATGTTCACGGAACACACCATGATGCGGCATGAAGTAGTGTGGTGTACCATATGTTTGTATTTTACTCATGTGACCTAAGTTAATGTATTCGTGTATGAACTCCGTGTACATTTTTTTATACACGGGATTGCGTTCCAGACGTTTTTCAAGCGCATAAAATCGATTTTCGGCAATCGATCTAGTTTTACCTAACGTGTTCGGCGATGATTTTAAAGGTATGCGTACACAGAACCTACCGTTTTCGGACCGCGTCGTCGTATTCACGAAATGTTCCTCGCATATTTGTTCATCATCACTGCGTGTCTTATCCGAACATGAAGGTAACTCCTCGACTTCCCAGAATTTGCGTAACTGTTCGTCTAAAGGATGTTCAAATGCCTGCGTGAAATGACATTTAATGTTTTTAGTTTTAATGTTAGTTTGTACCGAACCTGACACTATCCAACCGAGTTTGGTATTTTGTAGGAACGCACCATTAGCCAACTTCATTTTCCCTTCACTCATTAAATTCCAAAACAAATCGGCACCAATCAAAATATCAATAGGTAAACTTTTATAAAAACATGGATCTGCAAGCTGTATATTGGTGGGAATATTGAATTTTATTCTATCAAGTTCAATGGAAGGTAAGTTTGACGTTATTTTCGGTAAAACTAAGCATTTCATGCGTTCTGTATAATTACTGTTTTGTGCTCTAAACTCAATGTCACAAGTCTGTGTGCATTGTGACACTAAGTTTCCTACACCATGTATATTATAAGTGGACTGTATAAGTTGCGGATTTAATTTGTCGCATAATGTTTGTGTGATTATACAACGCTCACTACCACTATCCAAGACCGCCCGCGCTTTCTGATAGATTCCTGTGTGATCAGGTATTTCTATTATGGCCGTAGACAGCAAAACGGGTGACCAGCTGACGGAGGTGCGTGCGTGTGTACCTGCCTGCAGCGTGCAGCTGTGTGCGTTCAAATCATCAGTGTTGATATCATTCAATAATTCCTCAGCATTTGTTTGGCCCTGCGCCGACGTCACTAATGCTACTGCGCGTGATTCAGACTTGGCATGACATAGTAACGAATTGTGCTTTTGTTCGCATCTCCAACACGGACCTAACTTACATTCAACTGAAGAATGACCGACTCTCATGCAGTTCTTACATAGACCTTTTTCATCAACTATCTTCAACCTTTCATTTAAATTAAGATCTAAAAATTGTTGACAAGAATATAGTGGATGTTGTGAATTGCACAGATAACATAAGTACTTAGTAGGCACTTTACCCTTGCCCTTTGAGTCAGTTGATTTGTTAGTTGTGACATTACAGTGAACCTTGGGTACACTTTGTGGATTTGTACTGTGTTTCTTTTTATCTTGTAAGTGAGACTGCTGTGTGTACTTACTATGGGATACATTTATGGTTTCTAGCATATCTGCACGACCTTTGAGAAACTGCAATAACTGATCCACCGTGAGTTTGTCTTGTGACTTACTATTTCTTGATAAAAGTGTAGATTTATGTTGTTCCCATTCGCGCTCGGTCACCTGATCTAACTTTGATACAACTAAATAGATAATCATAGTATTCCAGTGCTCGGTGGGTTCTCCTAAAATCTTTAATGCACGTAGATTTTTAAGTACATTATCTATCAATTGGCGTAACTGACTAGGTGACTCTTTAGTACGCATAGGAATGGTAAACAATGACTTGATGTGATTGTGTACAAGAAGCTGGCTGTTATCATACCTACTCAGCAGTAACTCCCATGCCACAACATAGTTACTAGCAGAGAATTGAAGTGAATCTATAACTAAGCTAGCACTTCCTTTCAACGCTGATTTTAAATAATGAAACTTTTGTATATTTGTAATATCTTTTGAGTTGTGAATGAGGGACTGAAAGGTATCCCTAAATTGTAACCAGTGCTCATATGTGCCATCAAATTCAGGAATGGAAATTACAGGCAATTTAATGTAATCTAATTTAGTATGCGCTTGTTTTAGAGTCTCATTAGCATTACTTTCCTCACAACCTAACAAACACTGAGCCTTAGCTAAAGCACTGTAATACTCGGATTCAAAGACTTCCAAGGATTCTAACTCTTTTTCTGTATCGGCAGAAACTTGTGTATAGCTCATCGAATCCTGATAATCCTCAAACTCATTCAACAGTGTTGCAGCCCTGGCAATTCTTAACTTTAACTCTGCGCGTTGCACTTCAGATAAAACTTGATTGTCCAAAGAACAAATATACTTTTTAAATGTAGTTAATTTAGCTTTAACTGTACCTCGTTTTCTTATCAAATCGGTTCTTTCAATGTTCAAAGTAAGTTTCGGTGACGTACTCATTTCGTGTGCGAATAAGAAGCTGAGGTACTTACAGTTTCGGAATCTACACACCACAAGCCTGCGTAAGCTGTGTCGTGCTGGCTAAATGCTGTGCCAATGCTTCACTGAGCTGCTGTACCACTATTAACGTGCGTGTGCGTGCGTAAGCGCAGTTTGTACAAAGCACTGGAATAAGCAGAGAAAACACAGTATTAGCACAAGAGGAAGGTGGAAGCGGTTGGAGATCGTAGTTGGCTCGCCTTACCAGCATGCGTAAGTACAGGTAACGGAATTCTGCGCGTTTTCTCCTTGTCACCGTTGCGTATTCTCAGCAATGAATCCCGTGGCAGCTAGTTCCGTGTGATATCCGGCTCGAAGGACCAAATGTTACGGCTGGTTAGCTGGTCTCTTGCAAAGAATACGAGGTTCTTAGTTTAGACAGGATTTATTCCAACTTTGGTTCCTTTGTTACAATTCATGAGAGCGGTCTTATAGGTTATCTTAAAACTATCGTAGCGTGGAGTTTTTTCTTCTTTGACGTTGACAGGTGACAGTGACAGTTCGTGGTATTGGCACTGCGTTTCATTGTCGTCTTAACACAACAGTCAATCGCTTAGCCACTCGCCAACCTTGTCGTCTAAATTATATTAAGAACTATGCGAGTGTGATCCTCGTCACTTCCTAGATCTCCATGGATAGAGTATACAAGATGAATGTGGATAGCATTATATTGCGATCACATAAAAATATAAGAAAACAGATTTAATTTGATTAGGTTTGTCGACGCTGACTGTACCAAATTCAAGTTGTTGGTAGTTGTTCGCACTTTAAATTTAATTATTATCCGTCCAGAATAAAAAATAAAAATTGTTGAAACAAATACCAATGGAATTAGTTATTAGGATTGGAATGGAATAAATCTCTTATACTAGCTCTAAAGTTTGAATAACTTTATGGCAGGATAAATTCATACTTATTTTCACTGAAAATTTGTCATCTCTTCCAGAGATAGCAGAACTATGCAAACCTTTCCAAACTGATTACTCGATATATTCTTCACAGTCCATAATAAAACTGTAGCCTTCGCTTTATTTTTAAAATGCCTACATGCAGGTCGGATAATACGACTTATAGTTTTGGTTTAGCATGACTTGGTAGGCTAGATAATCATCTGCCTTCCCAAACTCTCTTGGGGTCGACTTTCATTCTAACCGGACGCAGCTGAGTACCAGTATTTTACATGAAGCGACTGCCTATATTACCTCCACAACCCAGTTGTCAGTCTTTTAGCTTCTGACTACTCGTAACGACTGTCAAAGATCTACAAATGACAGCCGGTACCAACGGCTTGACGTGCTTTTCGAGGCACGGAGGAAACTCGTTATGTAATTATGGTCACAGCCTCACAGGTCACCCATCCACGGACCAAACTCAGCAAGCACGGCTTAACCTTAAAGAGCGATGGTTGTTATTATTTAGCCACGAGCTCCTCACTTGGTAGGCTATATACTTCGCCGAATATTCCCAGATCATCCAGGCTTCCATTGTGTAACGAAACACCTACGCTGCTCCAGTTCAGATTGAAGTCGGTTCACAAGTTCACAAGTTCACTAACATCAACAGTTAGTTGTAAAGACTGTGTTGTTTGCTAAGCGTGTAGTAGGTATTACAGTTACTGAGTTAACTAAGTCCTGCGGCGGTGAGCGACTGGCTACCTAAGTATCTTAGCGTTCTGTTATTATTATTAAGTTTTCATTTACATTTAACAACAACCGTATATAGTAGGGAGTTTAGAATGGAGATTTAGCGCTGAATTTTCATAATTCTAACAGCTACTTTATATCTGATGATCATAATGATGGAATATATTGACTGGTTGTCGGCCACCCTCACGACCACGGTCCTCTCCCGTCACCGCTCCCTCTTCCCCGAGGGCGTACTGTCTTACTAAACATAACGGTTCAGTTAACTAAAGCGGTCAACACCCTCCTAATATATTCCGTAGAAGACCCACATTAGTTTTTACTTCATATTTTGGGATTACCCGGTAAAGTAAAGTAATGCAGGGTTCTGTAGCCCTGGTAAGCTTTTATGTGGCAAAGAAAGCGCGTAATAACAGTTTTCAGCAAGAGCCGTAATTCCTTCCACTTTAAATATAATTATTTGTTCAGGTGTAAGACGGAACAAATAGCCAGGCTAGGGAAGCAGGGCTGTCATATTTTGTGTATAGTTTTCTTTAGTCTGACAGAATTTCGTGTTGTACAAGCAACATTATATCTGTACCATTATAACACCATTGTAACATTATATTTGTACATAATACACGTACATACACATTGCAGTTAAAATCTTCATCTAGTCCTTGCCTTTAACTATGTTGAGTTCGCACTCCAGCCTAGCCACATGCTTCTGAATACCGACCAGTATTTTACATGGCGTGTCTATTTGACTTCGACATTAAGATACTCTTTGGTCTTACTGGTCTTAAAACGAGACTAAAGTGATTTAAAAAGTCAAGAGTATCATTAGCGTATTCTTATTCTACAATCATGAATCGCTTTCCCAAATAAGCCACCAGCGAGCGAGTACAGCTGATCGCTGCCTTTAGTTTTTAATACCTCTTTGCATAGCTCCAAACTATGTAAAACCTCAATCATAGTTTCAGTGTTTTTCTTTACTCACAAAAAATGCTTAGTGGAAAAGTAAAACTTTCACAGACATTGTTAATCTGATTTAGAAAATAGTTTAAAAGTTTTCTCCGTGGATTTAAATAAGTAAAGTAGTAAAAGAAAAACAATAAACTGGCAGGAAGCCGCATCGCTTGTGTTGGGGTGCCGTTGTATGAGTGGGGGACTCATACAACCATACCCCGCGCTCTTCACGTTGGGGTGCAGGGTTACCCCGCACCTGTTGAACTTTAGTTATGTTATTATTATTTATAATTACGTTACGGTGCTGGTGTCTTCTGTGTTCCGCTTTGCTGCAAGATTAATATTCCATAACAAGGATAATGAGATATGTTTTATGAGAGCGCGGTATGAGTTGTTAAAAGTTACTCAACAATTTATGACCCTCATTTTTGTTCGCTCGTAGAGTGATGATGATGATAAACCTACATGATTAATATAATAACCGCGATTTATTTTCAGGGAATTTCACCACCGAGACAGTCGAAACATCGTGCGTCACACGTTCTTGTACTGCACGATGTTTCGACTGTCACGGTACTGACTCACTCGCATATCGCACCGTGTAATTGTGGTGTAGTTTGTCCACAACTCGACTGTGTAGACGCTTGTTATGGTCCACTCCCAGTCATCAGCGGTGGGAACATTATATGGTGATTATGTCAAGCTATGCTAGGTACACGAACACATATAGCAAGAATTCATTTCGTAACAATCAGTATTTCAATACAAAGCCACGAAACATGAAATACTTAAAAAAATATGTATGCTAAACAAGGACAATAGATTAAAAATAGAAGTTAAATACAAGTATGTTAATGTTGTAATCAAGCGTCTCGTACACACCGCGCGAGGTTACAGCAGTACGTTTCAGAGTTCCTTTCATTACTCTCCAGCATGAACATGAACAACTGTAAACATGCTTAGTATTTAAATTAATTCTTTTGAAGGCTGTCTAGACGTTAATTGTACATTTATACGATGAATTCATGTTATTCGCTCCTTATATATTAAATGCAAATTAAACCGTAACAGTTTGAAGGTCAGCGGTATTTTAATTAGGTATAAGAATAATTTTCTGAGAAATATCAAATTACCGCAAAAAACTAAACAAGGTTAGCACACAAATGACTCATGTAATAAAACATCAAGATTATTATTTTAAGACATATAGTTCTTCATTTATAGGTACGAAATTATGCTTGACTTCCCAGTAATAAAGTTGATAATTGAAAAAAAAAAAAACGACAGAGATAACATTCGGCAGCTTTCTCGAAGTTTACATAATTTAATACGTTTGAACTGAGTCAAATACGAAACCTACGTAACCGGCTCCTATATAAGCCGAAAGATGAAACGTGGGTGTACTTGATACCTACACCACTGCCTACCCTTCGTGATGTTATGTAATGCTGTGAATAAATAAAGAATAAAATTATGTGACTAAGTGCAAACCCTAGGCTAGGCAGGTTGTCTCGGTGCAGTCGGAAGTGCGTTGTTCTGTGCCGTTGCCGCACTGCGTGCTACTTCTATGCCGCGTACGTGCCGTGTCCGTCCCGCGTCGGTACCGCGTCCATACCGCAACAGTGTCGCACCGACCGCACCTGACAAATCAAATCAAAATCATTTATTTCAAGTAGGCCAGTTACAGGCACTTTTGAATAGTCGAAAAACAATTAAAATGAAGCTACAGTCCCAGTCACAAGACATAATAACTGTGAAAGTACTGTAGTTGCCCATTCCATACGTAGATCTCTATGGAGAAGAATGGGCAAGAAACTCCATGGACACTCTTTTAAATCAGAATCTTGTTACAAAACCTTGGTTACTTCATTCATTTAGAGATGGTACATTATGTGAGAACGATGTAGCAAGACGTGCACGTTAAAAGTGTCCATAGTAAAAACGAAAAGAACAATTAAAAGATGATATAATTACATTTATCCTTTGCCCCAATAACAGTGCAAACAATCGCTCGCGCTGTGTTGATATAAAAAACTTGGCCTACTAATATTTTTCAATAAAAAAACAACAGCTATTATCCCCAAAGCGTTTCATTTGAATACAGACACTGGACACTCCATTGAAAATTTGGAGCAGTATTTCACTACCGAATTTTATTACAGTTTTAATTAACGATAAAATGAATATTTGCCCGAATATTATTTAACGTTGTGTCCTTTGTTGGTATTGTACATTTTCTACAACTATATTCAACTATGCGCGGCTGGAACTTGGCTTATTACTTGAAGCCGCCAGTTGGTGGCTCATCGTAGTCACTGCGCCCTTCTGTGTTCTCTTGCACCTCACTCACTGACGCACTATTCTGTGTGGGTGATGGATGCGATGGGGTACGTAAGATCAGAAGAGCAGACAAAGTAAATAATTGATCATAATCATGCTCAGAGCAATAATTGGTCTAAACAATCAGGATCCAAAAAGCTTAGCTTCGTTTGAAAGAAACAACACACGCAAAAAATCCCACTACAAAAAGTTCTAGGACAAACTGTTGGTCACTCTTCAGCATAATTGCTAAAGCGTGACCAACAGATCTTGCGCTTAATATTGCCCTTACTCGTTCAAGTCTCTCTATCTGCAACTTACACATCGTAGATATTAGAGCATGCCATTGCGTCATAGCATTAGTAGCTCACGTGGGCACAGACAATATAATCCTTTAAAAGTAGGTTTGTTTGTTAGCAAAGTGAATTCGGAATCTAAACGCCTTTGTTGAAAGCCTGTCAGCCTAGGAAGTGTAATTACCCTCAGTACTTAACATGTCGAGACGCAAACCGCTCGTAATTGTCGCGTTCGTGAAAAGTGGCGCAATGTTCTGTTAACTAACGAGTTCGGACACTCACTTGTTTCCTGATGTTAATGACATGCTGCGAATTTGTTTAACAAAGAACGCTGCGCAATAGTCAGGCGCCAGAGTGGCCTGCCCACGTGGACAACAATAATTGTAGTAACGAACTTCTTTTTGGTTAGAAAGGCTATGACGGCTATTGCAGATATATGGACGAAGACGACATACTGTGCTGACCACAAACAAATTAGGATAAGGCTAAGAGGATGATAATCTTTTCGACCCTTACAAAGTGACGATGAAAACTGGACTACTTATTTATTACATAAATTATGAACAAGTTGTACACCGTAGCAGCTAAAATTTGAATGTTGTTGAACCCAAGACACTCAGCATTATGTGGCCACACATGGTAAATAGAAAAGAGAAATAAAATTTAATAATTAGCATTCTACAGATTTTTACCCGTAACCTATAATAAATATGGAGGTACCAGTCAGACTGGAATTTGAATAGTTTCATGAAGTTTTCGAGTTTGTTGGCAAGCGCCGACGCGGCGTATGAACCGCCCGCTGTCACAGAACACTTTGTCATCGTTACGAGGAGCCTGATTTACGAGGAGCCTGCTCACAACCTAGAGCACTTAATGTATTTAAAATTCCGCACTAATTTTTTCGTATTAAGTTGGCAATGATTTACAAAAGTTTGATTATAGTTGTCGGATGTTGGCGGCTGAAAATGTAATTTTCGTAATTTTCCGGAGATAAATAACATAAACGTTTTAAATGCCGATATTCCCATGAGGTAAAAAATACCTAAATAATCTGTATAATAAAGAATCGGGGGGCACGGGTGTGCCCCCGCCATGTCGAGTGCGAAGCAAACACTGCCGTACTATCTTTACTGGAACCATTTCGCCGCATTTTCAGGCCCCTATTTGAGAACCTCTGGATAAGACCAGAACGCAGAAATTTTCGTCATCTAGTAAGCTATAATTACATACTTAAAATCCAAAATTTCAAGTCTGTAGGTCATTTGATTCCGAAGTTAAGCGAAAGCAAAGTTTCGCATTTACGACACTCACTCACTCACTTACTCATGATCATCAAAATAGAACTAGTACTTCCCATAAACTCAGAGAGCTGAAATTTGGTACAGAAGGGTTTAATGGCCACATAAAGGGAAAACTATAAAAACTAGGATAATCGAAGATCTGGAGTACCTGGTGACCCTGATTAGAAAACACAAGAGCCCAACCAAACTGTTAGAGATCGACATTCCGCCTTTACAAAAAATATTCAACTTGGTGGGCCATTTGATGTCAAAAATCGAAGGTCTGAAGTATCTGATAAAGAACCCTCAGCTGGTCTCAGCTGTATTAGAGAAATGGTATCGGTTCTCAGTAACGGTAATAATTAGGATTACCTAGCTTTCTACATTTATCTAATTTAGCACGGGTGCTACTACATGATATATTTTGAAGGTCTGAGGATGACCAGGTAAGTGCTTATTGGTTCTCAGTAACGGTAATAGTTAGGATTACCTAGCTTTCTACATTTATCTAATTGAGCACGGGTGCTACTACATGATGTATTTTGAAGGTCTGATGATGACCATGTAAGTGTTTATCGGTTCTCAGTTACGGTAATAGTTAGGATTACCTAGCTTTCAACATTTATCTAGTTGAGCACGGGTGCTATATATTCTTGCTATATATTATATACCCTCCTTTGGAGGCCAGCATCTGGTAGGTGACATCATGCTTCACCAAGGTCTCCACGAGCCCTTTTAAATGAGTCCAAACACGTTGTATCTACGTAGTGCCGTCGCTGAGAACCTATACCTACCTTCGTAGTCAACCATCAGGTAGGTAGGTAGCATCAGTCACCAAAATATTCATGCCACCTTTCAAATGAGTCTAAACACGACGGTTCTATGTAGTGCCGTTACTGAGATCCTATATCCACCTTCGGAGTCCACCATCAGGTAGGTGACATCATCAGTCACTAATGTCTCCATAAGCCTTTCCAAATGAGTCTCCATCCTCCGTCAAACGAAATTCTCAATATAGCTGCGATAAAAAAATAAACAACAGAAAAAAGTACTTACTACCTACCATATGGTAGGTACTTAGAGTGAACCAATAGTTTTTTAGAGCTCGGTCACTTTAAATTTATTCTTATATTTCAGGCTTAGTCAGGCTTACTCTATGATAGGTTCAAAACACAAAACGAAATTACAAATTACTTTAAATATATTTACAAACTTAATTTCTTTTCTTTTTTTACGAAATATTTATATTTGTACTATTTACAAAATGTTTTAATTCAAAAAACATTCAAAACGAGAACTTTTATATTTAATTTCGAAAAATTAACGCGCGTATAGCCAACCCGTCGCAATAGTCATCGAGACACTGATGTATCGCGTCCCGAGTCACAGGCCTTTGCGCGGGTGCTCCAGCGGGGTACTGGTGAAGTTTCGGGTTTTTATTTATTATTTTAGAAGATTAAAAGCTATTTGAAAAAAAAAACATAGCATATTGTGAAATACGTCATTACCTATTTTTTTGTACTCAATTGATGCCAAACTATTAAGCCGTTACATAGAACATTTACAATTAAGGTTCAAGTAGGACTTGTTTACTATATTTTTTTTCGAAAATTTGGGAATGTTTATTAAAATTTTAAACAGTACAATGTGTTTGTGATGACCCTAAGTATACCATATATTTTTTATATGAAAAACGCCCAAAAGGATTCATCTACAAACTTCTTTACATTGCTCAAATTCATTGATTTGAGCAATGAAATCCCCTTAAGTAATACTGTTTCACGTTACACGTTGTTTACACGTTTCTACAAGAAGAAGTGAAATCCCACCAAAAACATTCTGTAAAAACTAGCCAAGTCTCGATGGAGCTGCTTGTTTATCTCTAAAAAGTAATGAAATCTAGACAAAGTTGTGCCAAGTCTAAGGTCCCTTACTGCGATTTCTTTATTATTGTAGTTAATGTTGTGTGACCTGGCCGTTGAAGGGTACACAAGGGTACAAAACCAGGTGCTCCATGACCCCATTGCACCAATCTGTCGCCAGAACCGCTACCCATTGACGATGGAAAATTGCCACTTGGAAAACGTTGATTCAATAACCAGTCAATTGTAGGCTTGATAAGGCTGTGTATTTCAATAATACTTATGTATAGGCGAGCCTTAAACAAACAATATAAGTACTTATTACTATTATAGTAAATAAAGGGGCGATTTTCACTCGCCGCCTGACCGCCGTCGCGTACGGACGTGCCGCTACCTGCTCGCATTCCCGCTCGCTATCAGTGTGTGTCATCGGTTCGTCGCTTCCCAGTGTCGTGACGTCATCAGTTGTCTTTCGACTACACCCCCGAACAATTGCTGTCTTTTTATTAAGACAGCACTTGCTCATTTGCTTCGGATATTATTCCGATTTAACTTCCTTTGCCCCATCAGGGAAAAGTCCTCAGTTTCGAGGTTCTTGGTGGGAAACCTAACGGTGCCAACGAAATCGAGAGAGGGTGGTGACCCAATCACGCGCAAGAAAAAGCGCTTTTGCGCTTTTTCTTGCGCGTCTTCACGACCGACCCATATTTACAGAAATATGGGTCAGAAATTGCTGCCATTCAGCAAACCACCGATACCGTCACTGACTTCAGTGACGCGCTCGAGAGCCCCTTATCACCGCCGCCTGCCGACAGAGGCTTACCGCCAGCCGTCGCCGCCGCGATTAAGGCTACTCCAAGACCCATTGTAGTGAAACCCATTGTTTCGCAAACAAAGGTCCAGTCCGCACCTGCGTCCATTGTTCCCGTTTCTGAGAACATGGACAAAGGCTCACCGCCAGCCGTCGCCGCCGCGATTCCGGCTAACCCCGGACCCATTGTTTAGCAAACAATGGATCAGTCCGCACCTGCGTCCATTGTTCCCATTTCGGAGAAAATGGACACAACTGTGCCAGTCTCCGACTCGGAATCGGTTATAGATTCCTGCTCTGCTTCCTCGTCCTCTGAAGACGACTATCAAGTCGTCGGAAAGGGCAAGAGGAAAAAGGGCAAAAACTCTCAGGCCACCATGGCCAAAAAACTAGTCGCGCTCCCTCTCATCCCCTCTCCCGAGGCCTCCCGTCCCACCTCCCCGGTCCCCGCACCAAAGTCCGCCGCTGCTCATACCAGCAGACCATCCAGCCCTAAGGCTAACTCTTCAGCCACTTCTTCAAAGAAGCTGAAGCCCCCTCCCCCGTTGTTCATTCAGGACAAAGGGAAATGGACAGATGTGTCCAAAATGTGTGTTGAGCGCCGAATTCAATACACTAGCGCAAAAAGCACCCAGCAGGGTATCAAAGTGGTAGTCCCTACGACCACCGACTTCAGGGAACTAACCCGTCAGCTGATCGGAAGGCACATAGCCTTCCATACATACTCCCTTCCAGAGGAGAAGCCCACCCGCGTGGTGATCAGACGGATCCCGAAGGAAATCCCCACGGAGGACATCCTAAACGACCTCCAAGGCCAGGACATCCCGGTCGCAGCCGTCCACCGCCTTCATAAGGCGAGAGGTGGAGACCAGTACGATATGGTACTGGTCATCTGTGACCCAGTAGAAGGACACCACCCGATCTTCAAAGTGAAGTCGGTATGCTCCCTCACAGGCATCTCAATAGAGAAGCCTTACCGCTCAACCGTAGTAGGGCAGTGCCACCGCTGCCAGCTGTACGGACACAGCCAAGCCAACTGCCATGCGCCGCACAGATGCGTAAAGTGTCTAGGCGACCATGGTACGGCAGACTGCCCCCGTCCCAAAGACAAATCGCTATGCACGGAGCCACCGAGCTGTGTGCTTTGCGGCCAGTCGGGCCACCCGGCTAACTACCGCGGCTGCCCGAAAGCCCCCAAAGGCTCCTCCTCTAAACTGGCGAAGCGTGCAAACGCCCGCCAGCAGAGAGAAAGCCCATCGGTGAGGCTACCAACTGCACAGATGCCGGAGAGACTCAGCCCTCAGAGGCCCTCTCCCTGGACCTCGCTGAACCACCAGAGAGCCTTCCCGGCACTCGGCAAAGCAAAGTCCAGCCCCATTCCCGGGCTATTAGATGCCCCTGTCCCCACTCCCGTGGCCCAAGCGAGCGCACCGGCGCCCGCTCGTCCCGCGCCTCCCGGCCCCGCGGCCGCGGTCTCCTCTCCTAACGTAACTTTAGAAACGTTAGCAAAGTTAGTCACCCCCGAAGCAGACCGCATGGCGGCAGATCTCAGGGAGGCTAACACTGACGGTGATAAGCTTAAAATTATCATCAAGTCCCTAATCAAGTTAGGCGAAGCCTTCAGCGGCATTAATCTTTAATTTCAATGGATAATACGAGATTAACGTGTACCAAACCCCGATCCCTTAAATTAGGGTACTTTAATGCCAATGGCATTAGAGGCCAGCGTGATGAAATCGCCACCTTCCTCCGTGACCATCAAATTGATATCCTCCTCATATAGGAGACCTTCCTCAAGCCCAGTCACCGCGATCCGAGAATTGCCAACTATCGCATAGTTCGCAACGATCGGTCACGTTGCCACAAGGGCGGTACTCTAATCTATTACAGAAAGGAACTGCACTGCATCCCCTTAGATCCCCCTCCCATGGAGTCTCTGCTCGAGACTTCAGTCTGTCGACTAGGCATGACCGGCCATCAATCGATCACTATCGCCTCCGCGTACATCCCTCCCGGCGGCACGTCCGAGGAGCACACTCTGTTCACCAAAGACCTTGCCGTCCTCTTCGGCTTGAGTGACTCCGTTATCATAGCGGGCGACCTCAACGCCAAACACCCCGCCTGGAACAGCACGACGACCTCTGCCAGAGGACGTCACGTGTATAACCTGGGTGAGTCCCTCAACTTCGATCCCATCGCTCCTATGGAGCACACTCACTATCCCCACGACCCCGACCAACGTCCGGACGTTCTCGACATAGCGCTACTCAAGAATGTCAACCTTAAGTTGCATTCCATCGAGACTTTACATGAGCTTAACTCAGACCATCGACCAGTGCTCATGCACTTAGTTCCCCGCTCGGGTCCCTCTGACCCCAGCCAGCCCCCGCCGACCCAAGTGATAACCGACTGGAGGAAAGTCAGCGAAAAGCTGAAATCCACCACGTCGCCTCACCTGGAGGCCATCCCCGACCACATTGTCTCAGTCGCAGACACGACGGCCGCCATCAACTCGTTTACAGAACACGTGCAATCCGTACTAAAGGATTGCTCACGGGAAGTTCCAGCAATGAGCGATCAACGCTGGATTCTACCCGCTGACGTACGTGAACTGATAACCGAGAAGAACGCGGCCATCCGTGCCTACAGCAACTTTCCCTGCGACGCGAACAAATCTCACATGCGTTATTTACAGCGTGCTGTAAAGAAGCGCACTAGTGAGCATCGTTCAGATCAATGGGACAAGACGCTTAGCGAGCTCGAGCCTACCCACCTAGCCTTCTGGCAGCTCCAACGCAAGTTGCGCTCCACCGAAGAGGCTTCGATGCCTCCCCTCACCCGACCCGATAAGAGCGTCGCATTCGACGACTCTGAGAAGGCCGAATGCCTAGCCGACAGCCTGGAGTCCCAGTGCTCCCCCAGCTCTCAACCAGTAGACAAGCGACATCTCGATGAGGTGAACGCATTCGTCGAACGTAAAGCCGCCCTCCCTCCCGTAGAAGACCCCGATGATCCTCTGCCTTCGGTCACAGCTGACGAAGTGCAAGACATCATTAATAAGCTTCAACCGCGGAAAGCACCCGGCTCCGACGGAATCACCAATAGGGTGTTAAAACTCCTCCCCGCTCAGCTCGTCGTGTTAATGGCGGCCATCTTCAATGGCGCCCTGAGCAACAACGCCTTTCCCCAAATATGGAAAGAGGCCACTGTCATCGGTTTCGCCAAGCCAGGCAAACCCAAGTCTGAGCCCTCAAGCTACAGACCTATCAGTCTCCTGAACGCACTCGGCAAAATCTACGAGAGACTTATTTATAAGCGACTCAAAGACTTCGCCGAGGCTAAGAGTCTCATCCCCAACGAGCAGTTCGGCTTCAGGACCGGACACTCCTGCATTCAACAGGCCCATCGCATCGTAGAACACTTGAGCGCTGGCTTCCAGTGTGGAGCGATGACGGGTGTGTTGTACTTCGACATAGCAAAGGCTTTCGACAAAGTCTGGCACAACGGCTTATTATATAAGCTGTACAAACTGGGAGTGCCGGACCGTCTCGTGCTCATCTTACGAGACTTTCTGTCGGATCGCACCTTCCGCTATCGCATCGGGAAGGCACTGTCTTCCCCCCACCCCATTAGAGCCGGAGTCCCTCAGGGCTCCGTCGTCTCTCCCCTTATCTTTACTCTGTTCACCAGTGACATCCCCAAGAGCAAGAAGGCTCAGTTAGCCCTGTTCGCGGACGACACGGCCATTTATTACACTGGCCGCAGTCATGACGCTATCTATAGCACCCTCCAAACCTCAGCCAACGTCTTAGGCGCTTGGTTCCGGAAATGGAGAATCGAGGTGAACCCCGACAAGAGCCAGGCAGTTCTTTTCTCTAAACAGCGAAAAATTAAGCCACCCGCGCTCAGCCCGATCACTATGTACGGTAAGCCTATCCCTTGGGAGAAGCAAGCCAAGTACTTAGGAGTCATACTTGACAACCACTTGTCTTTCGCGGCGCACATCAAAGCAGCTCGCGACCGAGCTGCGTTTGCTATGGGTAGGCTTCATTTCATGATTTCGGCAAAAAGCAAGTTGTCACTCAAGTGCAAGTTGCGCCTTTATACCGCGGTGATCCACCCCATTATGACGTACGCTTGCGTCGTGTACGCTCACACCAAGCCTAAGTACATCCATAGGATGCAAGTTTTACAGAACCGGTTCTTACGTAGAGTCACGGGAGCCCCTTTTTATGTCCGTAATGACCGTCTACACATAGACCTTAGAATGCCCACCGTCCTTCAGTTTATGAAACGTCTTTCGAAGCGTTTCTTTGATAACGCCATTAAACACCGTAATCCCCTGATCGCAGCGGCCGCCCGTTACGAACCCTCGCGCATTAGTACAGTACGTCGTCCTAGGCATACCCTTGTCACTCCAGATGATGCTATCACCCTCCTCCAGGAGAGTAGCAAAGAGACTAGCACTCTTAAAAAGTTCCGATTCAAACCGCCGTCTTTCCGACCTCGCCGTCGAGGTCCGTCGCGACGTCCCGGTCCATGCCCTCCCCGACCCTCGCTCGAGCCAGCCCGCGATGCTGTGCCAGTAGTTTTAAATCAGCCCCTAAATAATGATACCATTCAGATCCAGCCTGTCCCCATGCAGTCTTCCCCCAGCGACGCCCTAAGCCGAGGTTCGTACCCCACAGGGGGTGCCCTTAGCGTGCAGTCGCTTAGTTTGTAAGTTTTTATGCCCTGGCTGGAGGCCTTACTCTAAAGGCACCCACAGGATAGTCCGGTTAAGCAGACGACAACCTCATAGGTTGAACTGCGAGATGCCATTCAAAAAAAAAAAAAAATATAGTATATAATAAGTTGCACAATCAACAACAGCCTAAAATGAGACACCAGCGTCCAATTACGAATACCAGTATGGGCTATTATCTCGCTTAACAAACATAGGTAGTAACAACAGATATAACATAACGTGTAAACAAAATTGACTTGTACCCACTAACGTATAAAGAATGTCCAACGGCCAAGTCACGCAACATTAACTATAATAATAAAGAAATCGCAGTAAGGGACCTTAGACTTGGCACGACTTTGTCTAGATTTCATTACTTTTTAGAGATAAACAAGCAGCTCCATCGAGACTTGGCTAGTTTTTTACAGAATGCTTTTGGTGGGATATTATTTAGCTGATTGATATCATCCGCAGCCTAAATACACCCACTGCTGGGTACATGCCTCGGGACATGCAGGCATGGGACGACTGCTAAACATCTCAACTTTTGTAAAAATACAACAATAAATCGGTAGTCAATTTGGTAAACAGTCTGTACCTGATTTTACTTCCCGCATGAAACAATACTTCTCATACAATTCAACTGTAACTCCTGCGCCTGCTCACGCATTCGGCCTCCAACTCCTAGCTCAGGTTGGAGCCCACCCGTGTAGCTGTAGCTAATGAATCTCAGAAGAACTGCGAGCTAATTACCAGTTGCAGCGGAGATAACGTCCCATTCCGCCGCAAATTTGTGCTTCTGCGTTCTGAAGTGCCTCTCACCTGGAATCGGAGTGTTGTGAGCTTGTGAGCGAGTTAGCGAACACAAAGCGAATAAGCAATGCGACAATGCTTTTGGCACGATATTTTTCTAAATAAAAGCAACTTTTGCACACAGTTCGAGAAAAAGCATCGTATACATAGTTCAAAGTAGAGTTACCAGTACTCTCAAATATCAAACAAGGTAAAAATAGCTTTATTTTATCTTTTTCTTTAAAAATCTTGTGTTACGCTAGAAAAATAAAGTTGCATAGTAGCGTAATCAGAAGATTTAGCAAGTAGGTAAGTCCTGATTTACATAACCTAACTTAAACCTTAGTTGGCATTTAAGTGTGACTTAGCTGCGACGTGTAAATCTTGTAACAAACAACTCCAGTGCACCTGTGTGTACCGGTGCTAGCGTCCTTAGCTCGGGAAATGTTGTAAGTAATGCTATACCGCTGTACAGCGCTGCTCGCGAAACGCATTGTCTAAACTATGCTGCAATCATTACATTATATCTACCTAGGTCAGGTGCAGCGACTTACGGGTTAGCAGGGTGGGAAGCTTTTGATAAAAAATAGACCAAATAGGTACTATATTTTCACTCGTTCTCAGAAACCAGAAAGTGTGTCTACTAGTTTTGCCAAGGGTATCATGTTACCTAGTAATTGGTTTTAGAATGGAAACATCTGGTATTGAGAGCTTCATCCGGAACTGGAAGCCAAACCCAACATAGATGGGTGAAGGTAGGCTAATAAATTGACTTCCGGTGGCCTAAGCCATTTTTAAATTCCACTTTGTATGCTCATCTGAAAACATTTAACCCATTAGACACACAAGAGCAAGAGACAAGAGCACAAAAACCATGATACTATCTCCAACCAGTTTTATAAATAGGCGCGCCCACGCCTATTTATAAAACTGTATCTGAATCTGCAACCCTATAAATAACATTGTCGCGAAGGTTTCCGCGGATGATGTATTACATAATAGCTTTGTTCACCCAGAGCTGGGGGTAGAGGAATGCGCATCTGACATATTTCTTTACGCCGGTATCACGCCGCGCCGGTGGCTTACTTAACTGAAAACAGATTTTATATACGCAAAACTAATAGCTAACATCCTGTATTTTTTCGTTAAAGACACGCACACACATGCAAATGTGTTTGAATAGGTATTTTGAGAGAATTGGTGGGACTTCTTCGCAATTTTGAGTAGAAGTTTGTTCGATACGCAACTGTTTTATAGTCATGTTACAGGGTCTGTAAAGACAATTCATCATCTGGTTAGCTTATTACCTAACAACTATGTCCCAAACATAGTTCTTAGTAATCTAACCAGACCTATTAAATAAAATAAATAAATAAAATTCGTTTATTTCAGGTCCTTGACCCATATTAGTAACACAACAATACAAATACACTATAGTCAATTCATGCAATATAAAATTAAAATAAAACAAAAAAAAAATGAAATATGACAATGAATAAAATTAAGGAATGAAGTTGTGTCAACAGCAAAAATTTTATATTCTTATAAAATTAAATCGATGGATGTCAAAAAGCACATGGCAAAATAAAATATAATAAAAAACGGAATTAGATATATTATGACAACGAATTAAATTATGGAATTAAGAAGTTATGTCAGAATTAAAAACTAGTATCAAAAAGACATAAAATCTACATGAAATGTAACAGATCTGAATCACATTAACCACCAACAATATGCCTGCTACAACAATGACTTATGTAGGGGCAATCCAGTCGCTGAGCAACCATCGCCAAGACAGTGTTGGAGCTAGCCCGCACCCTGCGCACCAAGGACGCGCACCGCTTGCGCATGGTGGCGTGGAAACAGTCGGTGCGCGCTTCCGCAAACATGCCCAAAGCGCTGCAGAAGCGGGGTAGCCCCAACACTGCCCTGAACGCATTGTTGTATTGGACACGAAGGGCACTGTAAGCAGCTTGTGAGTAAGATGCCCATAGGCTGCACGTGTACAGGGAGGTGCAGAAAGCTTTAAAAAGTATGATTTTAACCTGATTTGAACAGCGTGCAAACCTACGGGCTATCATATTTGCCCTCTTAGACAGTGCCCTCCGCTCCCGCTCAATATCGACATGGTCTTTCAGATCGGATGTTACCCAGTGCCCCAAGTATTTAAATTGGTTCACGCGTTCCAACGGTACACTATTCAAGTGAATAGGGGGTACTTGCTGTGGGCATTTGGCGCCTCCCTGAAATACCATGAATTTGCTTTTCGAGACATTATACATAAGGCCATGACTGACCGCATACTCCTCACAGATTAGTAACAGCTTGCGTAATCCACAAACCGACTCGCTCAGCAGCATGTCATGTCCATGTCATCTGCATAACTCAGATTGTTCACACATACATCATCAACATGGCAGCCCACGTACTGACTACTGAGTGCGTTCATGTAGAGATTGAAAAGTGTGGGTGACGTCAACCCACCTTGTCTCACCCCACATTCAAGCCTGTATGGCTCCGATAATGAACCCGCCCATCTGCCATGGTTAACCTGGTGTTCGTACCAATACTTGAAGATGTTAACAAGTTCATGTGGCATGTTTATGTCCACAAGTTTTTGCCACAACACATCATATGAAACCAGGTCAAGGGCCTTGGACAGGTCGAGGAAGCACGCGTACACTGGCGTTTTACGATCGGTGTAGTATCTGACGGTATGCTTGAGACACAGTATTGCACTATCAGTAGATAATTTAGGTCTAAACCCAAACTGATTATCATGCAGTGACACGAGTTTATTTAACCGTGTGTAAAGCAAACCGTCAAACACCTTTGCTATAACAGTAGCAAGAGAGATAGGTCTGTAGTTAGTTTTATCGGCTAGATCCCCAGTTTTATTTTTCACCACTGGCACTACTATTGACACCATAATCTTATGCAGTAGTATATGAATACCAGTAGTTTAAAGAATGACAGTAGATAACTGTTATTGCGCTAAACAAATCATTTTTCTGACTATACATAACTTTCAGTGACCTTCGTGGAATCATTTCCATCTGTAAATAATGCGTTCATGGAAGTGTACCGATCAGATAGAGTGTGTTTATTGTTTCATTCAGGATCGGTCGTGTGTAGCTGTGCCAGAACTCTTTGATCTTCTCTGTAATGTACGAGTTTTGATTTATGCTCGGTTTGTTTAAATCTCTGGTTTGTTTCTCAAAGTGGATTTTGGTACAAAAATACTCATCATTTCATAATTCCGTAACGGGTAATAAAAATCCTTGAAAAAGTGAAGTTTACGACTGATTGGATAGATGAGGCATGATCATAATATGTACGCAGAAATTCATATTTCGTCGCCTGCATCATCGACAGCCGGGTACATCAGCGGCATAACAAATCGCTATCAAGTTGTCCGGCTGATCCGTCAATGTGTCGCCAGATGCACAGTGCAGCTCGTACTTAGCCAGCTTCGGGGTGCAAGTAGTGGGTGGAGGAGGCGATCCTGTGCCAGGTGACTCCGCTCACAATATCGAGCCGCGACCGCCCGCGATTTTTTTTTTTTTTTTTTTTTTTTGAATGGCATCTCGCAGTTCAACCTATGAGGTTGTCGTCTGCTTAACCGGACTATCCTGTGGGTGCCTTAGAGTAAGGCCTCCAGCCAGGGCATAAAAACTTACAAACTAAGCGACTGCACGCTAAGGGCACCCCCTGTGGGGTACGAACCTCGGCTTAGGGCGTCGCTGGGGGAGGACTGCATGGGGACAGGCTGGATCTGAATGGTATCATTATTTAGGGGCTGATTTAAAACTACTGGCACAGCATCGCGGGCTGGCTCGGGCGAGGGTCGGGGAGGGCATGGACCGGGACGTCGCGACGGACCTCGACGGCGAGGTCGGAAAGACGGCGGTTTGAGTCGGAACTTTTTAAGAGTGCTAGTCTCTTTGCTACTCTCCTGGAGGAGGGTGATAGCATCATCTGGAGTGACAAGGGTATGCCTAGGACGGCGTACTGTACTAATGCGCGAGGGTTCGTAACGGGCGGCCGCTGCAATCAGGGGATTACGGTGTTTAATGGCGTTATCGAAGAAACGCTTCGAAAGACGTTTCATAAACTGAAGGACGGTGGGCATTCTAAGGTCTACGTGTAGACGGTCATTACGGACATAAAAAGGGGCTCCCGTGACTCTACGTAAGAACCGGTTCTGTAAAATTTGCATCCTATGGATGTACTTAGGCTTGGTGTGAGCGTACACGACGCAAGCGTACGTCATAATGGGGCGGATCACCGCGGTATAAAGGCGCAACTTGCACTTGAGTGACAACTTGCTTTTTGCCGAAATCATGAAATGAAGCCTACCCATAGCAAACGCAGCTCGGTCGCGAGCTGCTTTGATGTGCGCCGCGAAAGACAAGTGGTTGTCAAGTATGACTCCTAAGTACTTGGCTTGCTTCTCCCAAGGGATAGGCTTACCGTACATAGTGATCGGGCTGAGCGCGGGTGGCTTAATTTTACGCTGTTTAGAGAAAAGAACTGCCTGGCTCTTGTCGGGGTTCACCTCGATTCTCCATTTCCGGAACCAAGCGCCTAAGACGTTGGCTGAGGTTTGGAGGGTGCTATAGATAGCGTCGTGACTGCGGCCAGTGTAATAAATGGCCGTGTCGTCCGCGAACAGGGCTAACTGAGCCTTCTTGCTCTTGGGGATGTCACTGGTGAACAGAGTAAAGATAAGGGGAGAGACGACGGAGCCCTGAGGGACTCCGGCTCTAATGGGGTGGGGGGAAGACAGTGCCTTCCCGATGCGATAGCGGAAGGTGCGATCCGACAGAAAGTCTCGTAAGATGAGCACGAGACGGTCCGGCACTCCCAGTTTGTACAGCTTATATAATAAGCCGTTGTGCCAGACTTTGTCGAAAGCCTTTGCTATGTCGAAGTACAACACACCCGTCATCGCTCCTCGCTGGAAGCCAGCGCTCAAGTGTTCTACGATGCGATGGGCCTGTTGAATGCAAGAGTGTCCGGTCCTGAAGCCGAACTGCTCGTTGGGGATGAGACTCTTAGCCTCGGCGAAGTCTTTGAGTCGCTTATAAATAAGTCTCTCGTAGATTTTGCCGAGTGCGTTCAGGAGACTGATAGGTCTGTAGCTCGAGGGCTCAGACTTGGGTTTGCCTGGTTTGGCGAAACCGATGACAGTGGCTTCTTTCCATATTTGGGGAAAGGCGTTGTTGCTCAGGGCGCCATTGAAGATGGCCGCCATTAACACGACGAGCTGAGCGGGGATGAGTTTTAACACCCTATTGGTGATTCCGTCGGAGCCGGGTGCTTTCCGCGGTTGAAGCTTATTAATGATGTCTTGCACTTCGTCAGCTGTGACCGAAGGCAGAGGATCATCAGGGTCTTCTACGGGGGGGAGGGCGGCTTTACGTTCGACGAATGCGTTCACCTCATCGAGATGTCGCTTGTCTACTGGTTGAGAGCTGGGGGAGCACTGGGACTCCAGGCTGTCGGCTAGGCATTCGGCCTTCTCAGAGTCGTCGAATGCGACGCTCTTATCGGGTCGGGTGAGGGGAGGCATCGAAGCCTCTTCGGTGGAGCGCAACTTGCGTTGGAGCTGCCAGAAGGCTAGGTGGGTAGGCTCGAGCTCGCTAAGCGTCTTGTCCCATTGATCTGAACGATGCTCACTAGTGCACTTCTTTACAGCACGCTGTAAATAACGCATGTGAGCTTTGTTCGCGTCGCAGGGAAAGTTGCTGTAGGCACGGATGGCCGCGTTCTTCTCGGTTATCAGTTCACGTACGTCAGCGGGTAGGATCCAGCGTTGATCGCTCATTGCTGGAACTTCCCGTGAGCAATCCTTTAGTACGGATTGCACGTGTTCTGTAAACGAGTTGATGGCGGCCGTCGTGTCTGCGACTGAGACAATGTGGTCGGGGATGGCCTCCAGGTGAGGCGACGTGGTGGATTTCAGCTTTTCGCTGAATTTCCTCCAGTCGGTTATCACTTGGGTCGGCGGGGGCTGACTGGGGTCAGAAGGACCCGAGCGCGGAACTAAGTGCATGACCACTGGTCGATGGTCTGAGTTAAGCTCATGTAAAGTCTCGATGGAATGCAACTTAAGGTTGACATTCTTGAGTAGCGCTATGTCGAGAACGTCCGGACGTTGGTCGAGGTCGTGGGGATAGTGAGTGTGCTCCATAGGAGCAATGGGATCGAAGTTGAGGGACTCGTCCAGGTTATACACGTGACGTCCTCTGGCAGAGGTCGTCGTGCTGTTCCAGGCGGGGTGTTTGGCGTTGAGGTCGCCCGCTATGATAACGGAGGCACTCAAGCCGAAGAGGACGGCAAGGTCTTTGGTGAACAGAGTGTGCTCCTCGGACGTGCCGCCGGGAGGGATGTACGCGGAGGCGATAGTGATCGATTGATGACCGGTCATGCCTAGTCGACAGACTGAAGTCTCGAGCAGAGACTCCATGGGAGGGGGATCTAAGGGGATGCAGTGCAGTTCCTTTCTATAATAAATTAGAGTTCCGCCCTTGTGGCATCGTGACCGATCGTTGCGAACTATGCGATAGTTGGCAATTCTCGGATCGCGGTGACTGGGCTTGAGGAAGGTCTCCTGTACGAGGAAGATATCAATTTGATGGTCGCGGAGGAAGGTGGCGATCTCATCACGCTGGCCTCTAATGCCATTGGCATTAAAGTACCCTAATTTAAGGGATCGGGGTTTGGTACACGTTAATCTCGTATTATCCATTGGAATTAAAGATTAATGCCGCTGAAGGCTTCGCCTAACTTGATTAGGGACTTGAGGATAATTTTAAGCTTATCACCGTCAGTGTTAGCCTCCCTGAGATCTGCCGCCATGCGGTCTGCTTCGGGGGTGACTAACTTTGCTAACGTTTCTAAAGTTACGTTAGGAGAGGAGACCGCGGCCGCGGGGCCGGGAGGCGCGGGACGAGCGGGCGCCGGTGCGCTCGCTTGGGCCACGGGAGTGGGGACAGGGGCATCTAATAGCCCGGGAATGGGGCTGGACTTTGCTTTGCCGAGTGCCGGGAAGGCTCTCTGGTGGTTCAGCGAGGTCCAGGGAGAAGGCCTCTGAGGGCTGAGTCTCTCCGGCATCTGTGTAGTTGGTAGCCTCACCGATGGGCTTTCTCTCTGCTGGCGGGCGTTTGCACGCTTCGCCAGTTTAGAGGAGGAGCCTTTGGGGGCTTTCGGGCAGCCGCGGTAGTTAGCCGGGTGGCCCGACTGGCCGCAAAGCACACAGCTCGGTGGCTCCGTGCATAGCGATTTATCTTTGGGACGGAGGCAGTCTGCCGTACCATGGTCGCCTAGACACTTTACGCATCTGTGCGGCGCATGGCAGTTGGCTTGGCTGTGTCCGTACAGCTGGCAGCGGTGGCACTGCCCTACTACGGTTGAGCGGTAAGGCTTCTCTATTGAGATGCCTGTGAGGGAGCATACCGACTTCACTTTGAAGATCGGGTGGTGTCCTTCTACTGGGTCACAGATGACCAGTACCATATCGTACTGGTCTCCACCTCTCGCCTTATGAAGGCGGTGGACGGCTGCGACCGGGATGTCCTGGCCTTGGAGGTCGTTTAGGATGTCCTCCGTGGGGATTTCCTTCGGGATCCGCCTGATCACCACGCGGGTGGGCTTCTCCTCTGGAAGGGAGTAAGTATGGAAGGCTATGTGCCTTCCGATCAGCTGACGGGTTAGTTCCCTGAAGTCAGCGGTCGTAGGGACCACCACTTTGATGCCCTGTTGTGTGCTTTTTGCGCTTATATATTGTATGCGGCGCTCAACACACATTTTGGACACATCTGTCCATTTCCCTTTGTCCTGAATGAACAGCGGGGGAGGGGGCTTCAGCTTCTTTGAAGAAGCGGCTGAAGGGTTAGCCTTAGGGCTGGCTGGCCTGCTAGTATGAGCAGCGGCGGACGTTGGTACGGGGACCGGGGAGGTGGGACGGGAGGCCGCGGGAGAGGGGACAGAAGGGAGCGCGACGATCTTTTTAGCCATGGCGGCCTGGGAGTTTTTTCCCTTCTTTCTCTTGCCCTTTCCGACGACTTGATAGTCGTCTTCAGATGACGAGGCGGCAGAACACGAGTCTAAGATTGTTTCCGAATCGGAGACTGGCTCGGTTGTGTCCATGTTCTCCGAAATGAGAACAACGGGCGCAGGTGCGGACTGATCCATTGTTTGCGAAACAATGAGCCTGGGTTTAGCCGGAATCGCGGCGGCGACGGCTGGCGGTAAGCCTTTGTCCATGTCTCCAGAAACGGGAACAATGGACGCAGGTGCGGGCTGACCCTTTGTTTGCGAAACAAAGGGTTTCGCATCAATGGGTCTAGGTGTAGCCGGAATCGCGGCGGCGACGGCTGGCGGTAAGCCTTTGTCCATGTTCTCGGAAACGGGAACAATGGACGCAGGTTCGGGCTGGACCTTTGTTTGCGAAACAGTGGGTTTCACAACAATGGGTCTTGGTGTCGCTTTAATCGCGGCGGCGACGGCAGGTGGCAAGCCTCTGTCGGCAGGCGGCGGCGACAAAGGGCTTTCAAGTACGTCACTGAAGTCAGTGACGTTATCGCTGGTTTGCCGGATAGCAGCGATTTCGGACCCATATTTTTTATTAAAATTTGGGTCGGTCGCAACGATGCGCAAGAAAAAGCGCAAAAGTGCTTTTTCTGTCTCGTCGAGAGACGACATTTTATCGGCTAAAAGTTAGCGGACATTTGAGTGAAGCTCCGCGCCTAAACAGCCTAACAACCTATTTCCCTGAAACAATTATGTAGCGAATTTACTGGGTCCAGTGACTCACCCGCTTCAACCTTCCCGCAGCCACAGTCCGAGGGTCCTGGCTTGGTAGCAACTCCAACTCCAGTCCAGGGAACTTTGCTTTCAGGAACTTGTTAAAACGGGATACACTAGCACAGTAAATCGGCGGCGCAAACGTTCGCGACGGAGCCCAAGTTTTCACCTAGACCCTGAAGGGGTTAGGCGGGCGGAATGGGTCACCACCCTCTCTCGGTTTCGTTGGCACCGTTAGGTTTCCCACCAAGAACCTCGAAACTGAGGACTTTTCCCTGATGGGGCAAAGGAAGTTAAATCGGAATAATATCCGAAGCAAATGAGCAAGTGCTGTCTTAATAAAAAGACAGCAATTGTTCGGGGGTGTAGTCGAGGGACTACTGATGACGTCACGACACTGGGAAGCGACGAACCGATGACACACACTGATAGCGAGCGGGAATGCGAGCAGGTAGCGGCACGTCCGTACGCGGCGGCGGTCAGGCGGCGAGTGGCCCGCGATTTTGTTGCTATTGCGCTATTTACGTAAACACAAGCTGCTTGCTGGAAACAATGGTCGGATTTTAAATTACGTTTTAGTCCGAGCTGCACCGTAGTTCTTTTTTGTTGCTGTTTATAGGTGAAGCTACCATCAAGGAGTAGCAATTTTTCTAGGTATTCAGATTTTAAGTAACCCTACGAAACTACCCAAAAATTATTGCTGGAAAACGTTTTTTGGAGTGAAAAATGTCACGCAATCAAAACATTGTGCTAATGGATGCATTGAATAATAGTACGAGGTATTTAAAATAAAGTTATAACGTAAGTTCTGCTTCGTTAAGGATAGGTTTACAACCATTAGAAATTAAAAACCTTGTAAACCAAACCCGAAAGTTTTATAGACGCACCGTTAAAGAAAGCAGAAGAAAATCGGTTTACATACAACTTAATTCTGGGAACATAGTCGAAGGTTATTTCGCAAAACAGACACATAATAGCATGTTAATGTCGCGAATGTTCGTGATGTAATGTCCGGCGGCGCCTGCGACACAGCGACGACACGCGACACTTGCGCCACACCTCCGCCACGGAATACATTAGCAAGGTGTCGCCTGACGTACAGAGGGTACGTTTAAATGTACAGTTGCTTGCATGGCTAATTGCCCGCAAGAGGTAGCTACTTGACCCCAGTTTTGGTCGACAGACAGTGACATACCAATACCATTAAACCCAAAAAGATAGATAAAAATTAAAAAAAAAACCCCGATGACCTTCAGACGGCTGAGCAGATTTTCTCGAAACATAGCTAAGAACACTTTCGATTAAAATACCTTTCAAACCAAACCAATTTTAACAAAATTGGTTAATCCGTTTAGGAGCTACGATGCCACAGACAGATACACACATACACACGTCAAACTTATAACACCCCTCTATTTTGGTTGGGGGTTCAAAAGAAAAGGAAAGCTGCACATTAGCTACTAGAACTTCAGTTTCTACAAAAGGCTGAATTGAAAGTACATTTTAGAAATGTTGAGTTAGTCCCATAATGGAACTAGAGAATGGAACTACTGGGATACGGCGAAAAATCCGCCCGTCGTCATTCGCAACAAACAATACGTGAAGCTTCAACTATTGAAGACTTGGTTCAGTTCAATTATTTGTCGAGTTACATCTACAGTGTGTTCTCGACGAAATAATTGAATGAGCGGTAACAATGTGCATCATTGTAACCTCCCCCCACCTCCCTCCTCTCCCCCCGTCGGCGCTCGAGTGCGTGTGGAGTCGGACCTCTTGTCGATGGAGCAGGACAAGTGTTGCGCCACACAGTTGCTGCTTCTATTGTGACTGAATCGTATTGTTTGTTTCATTAATGGAAAACTTCTCTTTCAGGTCTTTTTATTTGGCGATTTTATGAATGTTTGATTTCAGAAACTTGGATAAAGTGGTATTTTAACACAAACGACAATGTAAAAGTGAACGTAGTATCAACAGAAATAGTAGTAGTGGGATCATGTTTGGCTAGATTGATCTCACACTGAAGAACAAAGTGTTTGAGAATTTTTGACTAGCGATAAAGTTGACGTTACGAACTGACGACTGTCATCAGCCGGGATAATAGTACAATGTTGCAATATGCAGACAGTTGCTAGAACGTGGTTCCTGGAAATTGTCTAAACTTCGTCATTAGCGCCGGGTCAAGTACAACAAATACTGCTGCACAGCAATCCAATGGAGAGCGTTAACAAAACAATCAACATCGTGCTAACAATGTGCTGGACGTCTTTTGTGTTGTGCAGCATTCGGTTTGTGCTGACGGTACGGAGTTGTCGAAACAAACTGCGTCCCGCTGAACTATCGGAGAGTATCCATACGCTCCGAGAGTTCCGCTGGACGTCTGGAGTGTTGGGAGGCGAGAGGATTGTTACTTCATCATTCATGCGATGTGACTTTGTTTAACTGCTCGATGTCAAAGAAGGCAGCTCTTCATAAGCTTGAGGAAATTATAGTCGGTTTTGTAGTGATTCTCATTAATTATTGTTTTGACACGACGGTAAAAATGAATGCAGAAACAATTTTTTTAACAGGAAGTACAACGATGACAAGCCATAAAATCGTGTACTGCATTCATGGTTACAGTTTGTGCGTCAAGGTCCTTTATACATAAAACCACGTTAATGTCTGTACCTGTACGGAGTATAAAGGACCTTGCCTACCGAAACAGGCTCACATCGTCTTTCCGACCTCGCCGTCGAGGTCCGTCGCGACGTCCCGGTCCATGCCCTCCCCGACCCTCGCTCGAGCCAGCCCGCGATGCTGTGCCAGTAGTTTTAAATCAGCCCCTAAATAATGATACCATTCAGATCCAGCCTGTCCCCATGCAGTCCTCCCCCAGCGACGCCCTAAGCCGAGGTTCGTACCCCACAGGGGGTGCCCTTAGCGTGCAGTCGCTTAGTTTGTAAGTTTTTATGCCCTGGCTGGAGGCCTTACTCTAAAGACACCCACAGGTTAGTCCGGTTAAGCAGACGACAACCTCATAGGTTGAACTGCGAGATGCCATTCAAAAAAAAAAAAAAAAAAAAAAAAAACAGGCTCACGTAGGCAAGAACTTCAGCACGACCCTTATTTATTTTGCTTTATGTCGCTATCAGGTTCTTAGAACTATTTTTCAACGTGGAAACCGCTACACTGGCAATATTTATCCGTCCACTGTCATGTTTGAGTGTAAAATAAACTTAAATTATTTCGTTCATTGTTTAATTATGTTTGCCAGTCTGTCACGCTAGACCACGCTAGGCTAATTTACCACAAATAATATCATTGCAGAAGTTCCACTGAGGAATGGCACATCTAACGAACGATGGACAGTATCTCAAAATAATATAATCTAGGAAACCTTTTCAAAGTATGATCCGTTGCAAAGTGTTCGAGTCTTTTCCAACTAACCAATGATAAACACCATCTCTGCCTTTCCCAATCGTCATCTTCCAGTCTTACCGGATGCAGCTACAGCATTCTACATATGATGACTACCTATCCGATCTCCCAAATCCAATTATTGGATTGGTTACTGAACTCTTGGCTCGGCTGGTTCCGGGCTTCTGACTAGCCATAACAGCTGTTAAGATCTACGTATGTCGGAAGCAACGGTTTAACATGCTTTCCAAGCCACGGAGGCGTCTGTACATTTAATGGATGGAAACCATCTACGGATACACTTCAGCAAGCATAGCTTTAACCTTCGATCGACCCGTGCGGATGTTACTATTTAGCCACGAGAACCCCAAGTCAAACTCTGATGGTGAAATATAATTCGCGTAATTGAAAACTCGGTTCAATATTGTTAACTGGTCATAAGTGAGTCTACTCTCCTTTCTCTCTGCGAGCCAGTCCTCGTAAACAATGTTGTACATTGTTAGAGCGAGTCCACAAGCGCGAGTTTGCGGCGCCACTCGACGACTCGCGTGCGCGCCGCGCTCCGCGCCCTCAGCTCGCCGACCGCACTCAATGGAAATTGGAAAAAAATCTACTTTGTGATTGTATTGTAAAGTAGATAGCGATGATTGTGTTACAACTTGTGTATCCGAATTGTCATTGTACTTAGAAAAATACCAAATGTAAAATTCGCCTTTTGATGTCCGAAATACAAAGCTGTATTCTCATGAGTTTCAGAAGAACCGAAAAAGCAATATTATCAAGAAGACTCATCTATATATATAAAAGAAAGTCGTGTTAGTTACTTCACTTATAACTCAAGAACGGCTGAACCGATTTAGCTGAAAATTGGCAGGGAGGTAGTTTAGAGCCAGGAGAAGGACATAGGATACGGTAGGGTAGGTAGGTAGGTAGGTAGGTGAGTAGGGTAGGGTAGGTAGGGTAGGGTAGGTAGGGTAGGTAGGTAGGGTAGGTAGGGTAGGTAGGTAGGGTAGGTAGGGTAGGTAGGGTAGGTAGGGTAGGTAGGGTAGGTAGGGTAGGTAGGGTAGGTAGGGTAGGTAGGGTAGGTAGGGTAGGTAGGGTAGGTAGGGTAGGTAGGGTAGGTAGGGTAGGTAGGGTAGGTAGGGTAGGTAGGGTAGGTAGGGTAGGTAGGGTAGGTAGGGTAGGTAGGGTAGGGTAGGTAGGTAGGGTAGGTAGGGTAGGTAGGGTAGGTAGGGTAGGTAGGGTAGGTAGGGTAGGTAGGGTAGGTAGGGTAGGTAGGGTAGGTAGGGTAGGTAGGGTAGGTAGGGTAGGTAGGGTAGGTAGGGTAGGTAGGGTAGGTAGGGTAGGTAGGGTAGGTAGGGTAGGTAGGGTAGGTAGGGTAGGTAGGGTAGGTAGGGTAGGTAGGGTAGGTAGGGTAGGTAGGGTAGGTAGGGTAGGTAGGGTAGGTAGGGTAGGTAGGGTAGGTAGGGTAGGTAGGGTAGGTAGGGTAGGTAGGGTAGGTAGGGTAGGTAGGGTAGGTAGGGTAGGTAGGGTAGGTAGGGTAGGTAGGGTAGGTAGGGTAGGTAGGGTAGGTAGGGTAGGTAGGGTAGGTAGGGTAGGTAGGGTAGGTAGGGTAGGTAGGGTAGGTAGGGTAGGTAGGGTAGGTAGGGTAGGTAGGGTAGGTAGGGTAGGTAGGGTAGGTAGGGTAGGTAGGGTAGGTAGGGTAGGTAGGGTAGGTAGGGTAGGTAGGGTAGGTAGGGTAGGTAGGGTAGGTAGGGTAGGTAGGGTAGGTAGGGTAGGTAGGGTAGGTAGGGTAGGTAGGGTAGGTAGGGTAGGTAGGGTAGGTAGGGTAGGTAGGGTAGGTAGGGTAGGTAGGGTAGGTAGGGTAGGTAGGGTAGGTAGGGTAGGTAGGGTAGGTAGGGTAGGTAGGGTAGGTAGGGTAGGTAGGGTAGGTAGGGTAGGTAGGGTAGGTAGGGTAGGTAGGGTAGGTAGGGTAGGTAGGGTAGGTAGGGTAGGTAGGGTAGGTAGGGTAGGTAGGGTAGGTAGGGTAGGTAGGGTAGGTAGGGTAGGTAGGGTAGGTAGGGTAGGTAGGGTAGGTAGGGTAGGTAGGGTAGGTAGGGTAGGTAGGGTAGGGTAGGTAGGGTAGGTAGGTAGGTAGGGTAGGTAGGTAGGTAGGGTAGGTAGGTAGGTAGGGTAGGTAGGGTAGGGTAGGTAGGTAGGTAGGGTAGGGTTGGTAGGTAGGGTAGGGTTGGTAGGTAGGGTAGGGTAGGTAGGTAGAATAGGATCGGTAGGTAGGAAAAAGTGCATTGCAACGCATGCCGGGTACAGCTAGTTATTTTATAATTATATTGCACTAGCTTCTGCCCGCGGCTTCGCTCGCGCGTAAGTGTAAATATAGGATAAATTTTAATAGTTGTGTAAAAGTCTGCGCATTTCGAAGTAAGAAGCCATATAATTCATTCTGGTTAGAAAAATGTATTTGTCCATACAAACAAGCTAACACTACAAAACAAAAATAAAAAAATGCCACCCCTGTTATCGTCTGAGTGTCGTATCGTGTCGTCTTATCAATTCAATCGAGAAACACAAATAGTAAATTTCAAGCTGTGCAGACCAGTTTTGTTTTACTAATGTTTCAACCCCTTTTCTCCCATTTGGGGTTGAATTCCCAAAAACGGCGAAATACGTGTTCATTTATTTTTGCTCAGAAACTTCAATATTTAATGTCATTCTTCTTACTTCAAAAATGATGGATTCCGCATAAAAACTTTGAACTCCTATCTCACCCTCTTAGGGGGTAAATTGTTATAAATGCTCAAATACGTATATATTTATTTCTAACCAGAAGCTTGTATATGAAATTTCAGCCTTTTAACTTTAAAAATGACGATTTTCCATACAAACTTTCATCCCCTATTTAAGTCCCTTAGGGGTTGAATTTCGAAAAATCCTTCCTTATTCCTTGTCTACATTATAAAGGGAACCTCTGTGCAAAATTTCAGCTTTCTAGGTTCAAAGGTTTGGGCTGGGCGTTGATGAGTCAGTCAATCAGTCAGTCAGGACTTCTCTTTTTATTTATATAGATATATAGATTGTGAGTTCATTCTTATTAAGTGAGGATAATATAAATAAGTTAATAGAGATCTTGATAAACTTGGTCAGGAAAAAGGAAAAGTTTTACCCCAAAACGATTCATGGAATCCATTAATAGCCGATGTTAACGGGACAGATCTTTTCATGTTCTATTTCCTCATCTAGAGTGGGTGTTCCTCGAGGAACTACTTATCTATCAAATTGACAATTATTGTGCGATCAAGGACACCAACACAATCGACTTCAACCTTCACAAACTAGGGCACCTAACTACGTCCCACCAATTCTTTTGTGATTCCTTTAGTAGCTTTTCTTTTATCCTTTACCAAATTGGAAATAAACAAACGGTATTGTTATTTGTTATACACAATAGTTTGCTACATTCCGAACATAGTAGGAACAAATCGACTCGG
Source organism: Cerastis leucographa (assembly GCA_963082945.1). NCBI lineage: Eukaryota > Metazoa > Arthropoda > Insecta > Lepidoptera > Noctuidae > Cerastis > Cerastis leucographa. Next base: position 22,923,777 of record OY720381.1, on the reverse strand, counting down.
TAATAAAGGTCCGGCCGGAGTTAACGAAATGTTGGATTGGCATTGAACAAGAACGAGTGAGTGTATCGAGCACTCGCCGCCGCGCGCCTGCAGTGTGCAACACACTTTGTAGCACAACTACAACTGCAGTACCGTGCAACTATTTCGTATTTAGTTTACACTAAACCAGGAAGTTGTATCTGTTCATTTGACCAGACTACTAAAACTTACAGCTTAAAGTTTGAACAAACTGAAAGTTCACTTTGTACTACCAGATAACACAACGCGAAAATAATTTCCAAAAGTTTGGTCATCCGATACAATAACCGTGGAATACTTACAAAACAGATAAAGCTTTACAAATACAATTCGGTTCCACAATCACTTGTAACACAATACTGAGATCGCGAGGAAGCATCTTTATTTAAAATTAGCAAAGTTTTGATAACCTCATCGAGTTTCTGGATAAGCCCCACTGCTGTTTGTGGTACTTAAATACAAAAGTTCAGAAATCCTTAATGGTCTTCTATAATAATTCAAACTTAATTTAGTAAGACAGCTCTCTGCGCCGCTGTTATTAAGAAAGAAAGGCAATTGTTATGAAAATGTGCTTTAGATATTCTTTTCTAGAGCACATTTTAAGAAATAACTGAACTAGAAAACGTTTTATCCGTAACGTATAATCATTTTGTGATCAGTGATTTAAGTTCGAATCCTTCATAGTACAATTACAATTATGTAACAAGCTATCTCTTTTATCGAAATCGCTGTTAGCTGTTAGAAAGTCACCCATTGTCATAACTGATGTCAAATAATTCTAATAATAAAGGTACATATTTTAAATATTTTTAGTTTGTAAACTGCTATGTAATATTCACTTAAAAAATTGTAAGTAATAACGAGTATATTCTATTTTGTTTTCATTCTTTATTTATTGGCAGGTATATCAACTGAAATTTATTCAAAACAAAAATTAAGAAAAACTTGCCAGGCCTGTACAAGGCCTATAATAAGCCTGTACTAGGCCTGTAAACATAAAAATATATAATTACTTAGAATACAGAATAAAGTGTTCGATTCCATTAAATAAATTGATTGGTAAATAAAATGATGGGTGTTATTGCAGAATGGGTCGGGAATCACTTTATTGGGTGCAACGATTACAAAATAAAAGGGATCACAGAATTAGTAGTAGACTTTCTTATATTTTTCTTCAGTGACAGTTTTTCATTTCAAAAAACAATTTCTTTTTAAAAAAAGGTGTCATAGACAATTATTTTACAATATCCTCCGGTCCCGCGAGAAAGCGGAAGAAATCTACGTAAACTAAAATACTATTCGTAAATAATAAAGTGAAATAAAATCTTTAAATTTATAAATACCTAGTGGGCAATTTCACCAGCCGACCGGAACGAGTGGCGTGCATGCTAGTGGGCAGCTGCTGTGCAGGTTCAGTGGTTGGCACATCCCTATGACGAACCTCTAATGGGAAGAGGCGCTGTAGAGGTCTGATTAATTCACCTTTTGCGGTTCTAACCCGCGCTACACGTCTATGACCATCCACCCCTTGCATCGTCTCAAGAACAATACCTAATGGCCATTTAACCCTCTTAACATCATCAGACCATATCAAAACTATGTCCCCGATTTCAACTGGATTATTATTAGCTGTTGATTTCTGAGTAAGTAGAGCCAGGTATTCGCTGCGAAAACGCTTCCTCAGATCGCCACATAGGCTTTTAATATAACGCCAACGTCCAGTCAAGAGCTGACCATCAATATGACCCATATCTAGGACATCTTTCCCTTCTTTTCCTACATGTAAAAACATTGAAGGAGTCAACGGAGCTAAATTTTCCGTAGTGTCGGCTATATAGGTTATCGGCCGAGAATTAATCATCGCTTCGGTTTCACACAACACAGTCAACAGTTCATTATATTTAAGTGCTGCCTTACCAAGCACCCTTCTTAGCATCTCTTTAACCGTCCGTACCATCCTTTCCCAGAATCCTCCCCACCATGGCGCTGACGGAGGTATAAAGCGCCATTCAATCCTTTGCGTTGATGTCTCCTGTGCTATTTCATTCCACTTGATGTTCTTAAGTATTGAACTTGCTCCGCGAAAATTCGTTCCATTATCTGTATATATTATCCTTACGAAACCTCGTCTCGCCACAAACCTGCGGAACGTTAACATAAAGTCTTCTGTAGATAATGAAGAACACGAGTCTAAATGGACTGCACGGTATGTAGCGCATGTGAATAAAACGATCCAGCACTTTTCTCCTGTCTTTAAATACAGTGGACCAGCCAAGTCTATACCGGTTGCCTCAAATGGACTGCCACATTGTATTCTGTCTGCAGGTAACGGTGCGGGGGGTACTGTACAACTCTTGCTGCTGAGACGCTTACAAACGACACATTGCTGCACTACCTTTTTAGCAAGACGACGAATGCTTATAATCCAATATCTTTCACGAAGTTTACTAATTAACGTTTGCGATCCCGCATGAAGGTATTTTACGTGAAAATATTGTACAATTCTCTCAACAATAACATTATCACTTGACAGTAATATAGGTGACATGAAACCGTCGCTGTCGTTGCTCATTGTTAAACGAGTCTTAACACAAACGAGTCCTTTATCGTTTAAAAAGGTTTGTAGCTTCTTATTGTTTTTAGAAAAATCAAATAAAAATTCTCTTTGAAGTACAGCGAGTAAGTAATTTTCAGCTGCTGTGTACTCCTCTGCTGATAAGTTTCCTGCTCTTCTGTATTCTTTCTTCAAACTTAATCCACAGTTATTAAGGAACCTTAAGCACCAGCCGACCATTCTTACTATCTTCGAATATTTCCCAAAATAAAGGAGGGTTTTAGAAAACTCTTTTGTGTTCACTACACACAAACACGACTTCTTCACCTCTCTTAAAACCTCTTTTTCATCCGGAGTCACTTCTACATGAGGCCATTCTGATTCAGATTTCTTTAGCCACTCGGGACCTTCCCACCATTTGCTTTTATAAAGGATTTCTGCATTGCAGCCTCGTGATGGCAAATCAGCAGGGTTACACTCTCCTGGAACATGACGCCATTCGTGCAAAACTGATTTATTAAGTATCTCCTGAACCCTATTATTTACAAATACATTCAAGTTCACCTTTCTATTAAGCCATGCTAGCACTATAGACGAATCGGTCCAGTAGAATACCGGACAGTTTAAGTTCAGGTCCCGTCTTATATCAGCGGCTACTCTAGCAGCTAGTAAAGCGGCTAGTAGCTCCAGCCTTGGCATCGTGACAGCTTTACTTGGACTCACTCTTGACTTAGCTGTCAACAATTGAACTGTGGCCTCGCTATTAAACTCAGACCGTAAAAATATACAACATGCATAGGCAGCCAAACTTGCATCGCAAAAAACATGTATGGTATTGTGACTATCGTGTAAATAGTATTTACTAATGCGCCGTGGAACTCTGCATGCCTCCATGTGCGGAATCTGTTGTAACCAATCTTTTGATGTTTTGACTAAATCTTCAGGTAAAGTTTCATCCCAACCAATATTACGTATCCAACATTTTTGTATGATAACTTTAGGCACTATAGTCACCGGTGAAAGAAAACCAATTGGGTCAAAGACGCTTTGCGCTACAGATAACAGATATCGCTTTGTAATATTTTTGTCCGTATTGTGTTTAGTTAGTAGAGAAGTTTTGCAATAAAGTGTATCATCTCTTGGGTTCCATTTGAGTCCTAATACTGAAGTGGTGACGACCTGTTCATCCGTAATGACTGGACCTGTCACCCAGCATCGAAGTTCGAAGTTGCCCTCTAGCATGATTCTTTTAGATTCACGTATAAAACGATGCATATCCTCCAGACTGTTTACACTATTTACACAATTATCTACATAGTATGACGTTCTTAACATCTCGGCAGTCTCCGAATTGTACTTTTTTAAATGTTTCAGTATTGTAGCTGCCAGTAAGAAAGGGCTCGTTGTTACTCCAAATACAACACGCTGGTGCCTGTATGTTATCATTTTTTTATTTTGGTCTTTAACATTATTCCACCACAAAAACTTGACATATTCACGATCTTCAGGCCATAACGATATTTGTAAAAATGCTTTCTTAATATCGGATGTAATGCCAATAGCATTTTTCCTGAAGTTAATTATCAACTTTGGTATTAGCTCTATTAAATTTGTTCCCTTCTCCAAGCACATATTTAAAGACAGGCCATTTTTATCTACCGCGGACGCGTCAAATACTGGTCTAATCTTGGTGGTTAGGCTCTCCGCTTTAACTACCGCGTGGTGAGCTAAATAATGACCATGCTTGTTGTCATCATTTTGTACGATTTCGATGATGCCACTATTTAACCATTCCTTAAATACGTTATCGTACTCTTCTATTATACCTGTGCTTTCTAATTTAGATGTAGTTGATATTAATCTCTTAAACGCTAAACCATAGTTACTTTCGAGACATTTTGATGCATCTTTCCACGGGAGCCTGACTTCATACCTACCATTCTCATCGACTTTCACCGTACTATTGAAAAATTTCAGTACCTCTGACTCTACTTTCTTTTGGCATTTTATTTCAGTATCATCTCTAATTCCCATTGTCTCTAATGACCAAAAATCCTGAACGTCAAATGTACTTGTATGAAATGTACTTACATTATTTATCGAACAAATTGTACCAACCACTGGACCCTGCACAGTCCAACCTAGTCGTGTTTCTAACACCAACAGGTTTTCGTCCACTCGCACAGATCGACCGGTGAGAATGCAACCTAAAACATCAGAACCAATTAATAAATCAATAATAACATTGTCATCTATACAATCAGAAAGCACAACACCCTTCTTTTTCAATAGAGAAACAATAGTATCGCTCTTATTCAGTTTCGGAAGACTTCCACAGATTACTTCTTGTTCTAAAGCTTGTATCTTAAATACGAAGCTGCTGTATAAATTCTTGACGCTGAAATCATATAGTTTGTGTTTTTGCTTTTTGGTGACAGCTCCTCCGAACAACGTGTGACTCAACTCTACTTCGTCAATAGCCTCTAGCTTAAGTTTTTTAACTGTCTCGCTTGTTACAAACGAACGTTGTGCACCAGAGTCGAGTAGAGCTCGTACTGTCAATTGCTTACTGCCGTGCACAAGGTTAATCTTTAAAGTTTGCAACAAAACGGTCTTTGAAGAAGATGACTGGTTCAGTACAGTTTCTGGTGGGTTAGAGCTGTCAGCGGTTTGTTGAGTGATTGTGTCCTTGTCTTTATCCAGGCCACCACACATTATGGGATAGTGCCTTCTACCACAGATCACACATTTAGGGTGTCTTCTGCACCGATTCCACATATGACCGATTGTCAAGCAAATAAAACAGGCCTTCTTACTCCTTACAAAGTCTTTTCGTTCCTCTAGCGTTTTCTTTATGGCCACAAGGCATTCTGAGCTAGCGTGTGAAGTTTTGTCACACCATAAGCACTTTCTATCCGATTTTTCTTTATTTTGTGGTTGGTTTCTCTCATTCTTCCTGTCAGAAGTGGTGAAACAGGCTGCGGTTGGCTCAGCTTCTGAATATTTTTCTAAGAATCCAGAACGTGCCATACGTATCTTCTCATCAGACTCCACCTCTAATTTAACAAAAGTGAGCAACTTGGTGAGTGTATTACCTTCTTGGCCTACATGAGTGTGCGATCTGTTCCAAGCCTTTAATACGTCCTCGGGTAAGGCCGACTCTACCAATGGAAACAGAAATGCTGCATACTTTTCCTGAGTTACACCCAATGAATCTAGCGCCAGAATTTGCGTCATGAGTTTGTCGTAAAGTGCTCTTAATGATGTTTTTGCACCCTTTGATTGAGCTAACACTAACTGTAATAACTCACGAACATAGTGTTCAATAATAAGCTCATCTTTAGCAAATCGTTCCTTTAATTGCTTTACGACCTTCTCATAATTTTCTCCGTTTGGTGGAAAACTCTTAACTAATTCTCTCGCAATTGAACCCTGCTCCATACATTGTAGAAGATATTGGAACTTATCATCATTGTCAATGTCGCTATCTTTATGAATCTTATTAAATTGAGACCAAAAACCAATCCAGTTCTTTATTTCTCCATCGAATGATGGAAGCTGCAGTTTGGGTAGTCTAAAGTTACGATGTTTAGTTATATTTTGTGATGAATTGCTAGTCTTATCAATCTCTTTAACGGTACCTTTATTGGAACATAGCGACTCTTCATCTAAAAATTCTTTTACTTTATATTTAATTTCATACCAACGAGCTTCATAACAATCGGAGGCATCTATATCTTGTTCTAACAACTTTTCATCTCTCTGGTCATCGTCCAACCACATATCTAAAACTTTATTTTGAACGATGGAGAGCTCGTCGAACAGTTTGCTTAGCCTCTCATACTCGGGTAATAAGTCATCGTCCAACCACATATCTAAAACTTTATTTTGAACGATGGAGAGCTCGTCGAACAGTTTGCTTAGCCTCTCATACTCGGGTAATAATGCGCTTTTATCTTTCTGAGATAGAATTATTTCAATTTTGTCCTGTCACGGTCGCCAGATATTGCAGAATGGGTCGGGAATCACTTTATTGGGTGCAACGATTACAAAATAAAAGGGATCACAGAATTAGTAGTAGACTTTCTTATATTTTTCTTCAGTGACAGTTTTTCATTTCAAAAAACAATTTCTTTTTAAAAAAAGGTGTCATAGACAATTATTTTACAATAGGTGTGATGTGAGGTTTGGTCGTTTGGTGATTGATTCAATTTTTGACACGACATTTTGGAAAATACGAATTCCTTTAATAATTATATCGTTAATTTTCTTACGGTCCGAATTTAATTCGCTGCAGCATCAATGAACGTATCCATCAACGGCAATTACAAACGACTGCGGACAGACTCGTCCGAATTTTAATGAATCAGAAATACTTGAATCAGTTGATCGTAATTACATCATTGCGTAGTCCATTGTTTTCGTTCCGTCCGCACTCCGTACTCGATTCTGAAACATTTCTCCGACACTCTCCGTACGTATGAGCATAATATAAAATTGTTGCAGGGGGTTTATTCGTATACATTCTACGTTAAATTTTTAGTAAACGTCCCGTCTAATTCTCGTATTTATACGAAGTTGTTTAAAAAAAAACCCGGATTTTCCATATAAATAATAATTGTTTTAGTTACCAGACTGCACTTTAACTCACAAACCAAAAAGTCTATAGTTATTGGTTTGTGAGTTTTGTGTTGGTTTAAAATGCATGTCGGTAAAAAATTCGGGGCTTTGCCTCAGCAGGTCAAGACTGTACCTTATTCAGCGATTCTCATAATACAAGGAAGAATTTCTCTACCGAAGAGATATTCACAAATTAATGAAGAGTTTTCTTCTCTGAAACAAGATATTAATGTCAGAATGATTAATATTGCTCTGTTAACTTCATAACGTTCCATCTGAAACTTAATTAAAAACAATGTAATATTGGATCTTGCTACCATTTTAATATTTCCGTAATTGTGCAGGAAGGTTGAAAGCTGTTAAAATAGAATAATGAATTTTACTGCTACTGTACACACTATATTATTAAAGGTGTTATTTTGCATCCTCGTCAAATTCAAGGAGGTAACTATGCTAATGATTCTCGTCCCAAATCGATAATAAAATAGGTAGTTCATTTTTCTTTTTTACGTAAATCGGTAAGTGTGAACCACCCGTGTTTTAAACGCGCCCGTCTGGTTCTTGCCCTATAACCTCGCTTACACACATACAAACAATTTTAAACGTTTATTCGATAATTTCTTATTCCCTAAACCCCGTTAAGGGGATTATTCTAAAATATTAACAAACTTAAACAACCAAAAAAATCAGCGTTTATTAATAATTAACTAGGTTATGTATTTTGTGACCACCTCCTGAAATTTGACGAGGTTGCAAATCAACACCTTGTATAAATACTGGTATTCAGCAGCATCCGGTAAGACTGAAGTCCGCCCCAACATACTTGAGAAAAAATTTAACAGATACTATAATACACAACTTCATTCACTATTATTAAAAGCCTATGTTGTTCCAGTGCACGGCAAAAGCCTTCCTTCCATTTATTTTGATCTGGTGCTTTTGTAGCCACTTAAAAATGAGTCCAGCTCATCCCACCACCTAAAAAAAACCTGATAAACAAGGTTGCACAGGAGTGAGTATTTCATAGAACAACCGGCAGCTCATTCGTGAAGTCGTGCGATCGAGCGCGATTATCTGCGATTACGTGGCGGAGCGGACGTAACCCGCGGCGGATCGCATGCGACCGGCCAAGTTCGCGCGGTATCGCACCTCGCTCATTACGGGCTATTGCAGAAGGACAACTTACCTACTAGCAATAGAAACTTCGTAAGATACATAACTAAAGGGTCAGGCATCCGTGCTCCTTAGATGCATGTCCTTTTTTAGTCCAACAAAATTGCCACTCACCATGTGGTTTAGTTCCCACGCTAAACAAACATAATTATGCCAAGCACAAACTGCATAACTCTTCCTTCAGTCGGGTAAAAAGCATAATATACTTATTCCATCTAACGTTTATAGTCTAAACACATTTATATCTATGATTAATGTACTTACCTGTAATAGTACATTGTTACCCTAGGGGTGAAAGTAACTTATTTAGTCCCGAGACGGGGTTTGTCGCCCGAACGAAGTGAGGGCGCCAATAGTTCGAGGGACTAAATAAGTCTTTAACCCGAGGTAAACACTGTGCTTTTCATTACGAATACAAGGAAACTAAAAATAAAAACATGAATTAGCTAAAGAAAAAATTTGTAAATTTTATTTTACATATATCAACAACTTCCCCGCCTATTTTGTTTTTTTTTTTCTGTGGCCAGCCAGCTATTCAGCCATTATTTTTCATTATCATCATTGAAAAAATGGTAAATATTTTGCCCAAATCTATGCTATTTTAAAGTAATTGTTTAAACTAAGTTATAATAAAGTTATTAAAAAAATATAGATTCTTTAATCAATACTTAACTTTAAGTTATTTCAATTTTACATCGTGGCTGCATAGAAAGTTGGAACATCGTTCAGTAAAAATGTGAAAATAAAACTAGTATTTTTTTTATAATGTGGCATCTGTCAGTTGAAAGCGATTCTCCCTACGGAGGAAAAGTGTTACTTTCAACCCGCTCCTCAGGCAACTTCAGACCTACTTTCAGAGTATGAGTAATGAAATAGTACATTGTTACCCTAGGGGTGAAAGTGACTTATTTAGACCCGAGACGGGGTTTGGCGCACGAACGAAGTGAGGGCGCCAATAGTTCGAGGGACTAAATAAGTCTTTAACCCGAGGTGAACACTGTGCTTTTCATTACGAATAGTACAAGGAAAGTAAAAATAAAAACGAATTAGCTAAAGAAAAAATGAGTAAAACCGTTTTCCGCTTTCCCGCCTGTTTTGTTTTTTTTTCTGTGGACAGCCACCTATTCAGCCTTTATTTTTCATTTTCATCATTGAAAAAATGGTAAATATTTTGCCCAAATCAATGTTGTTTAAAAAAAAACTGTTGAAACTAAATTATAATAAAGTGTTTTAAAAATATATATCCTTTAATCAATACTTAACTTAAGTTATTTTAATTTTACATCGTGGCTGCATAGAAAGTTGGAACATGGTTCAACAAAAATGTGAAATTAGAAGTAGTTTTTTTTTTTATAATTTGACATCTGTCAGTTGAAAGCGATTCTCCCTAGGGCTGAAAAGTATTACTTTCAACCCGCTCTTCAGGCAACTTCAGATCTACTTTCAGAGTATGAGTAATGAAAAATCTTTTTTCAAAATAGGAGCGCGATATAACATGCAATGAGGAGCAAATAGTCTACAAAGCGATAATACGTAGCGCTCGGTCGGTTCACTTTCTTCTCGGCAAAGGAAACATAATACCTGTAAGTTTGTTCCTTACAATACCACTCTCATGTGGCTCTTCTAACCCTGGCTACATGTTGATACCCCCCCGTCCCCCCTACCCCGGACCGCCTGTTACCGTTCGCTCGCGTATTCGCTTCCTGCCGCGGAGTAGTTTTTAACACACTTCCGCAGCAATACGAAACCTATTTACTGTTAATGTGTACGTGTTTTCATTCCAAGTGGGGTACTGGGTTATTACGTTATCACACGGGTATAGGCAGCGGTAAGGCGACATATTTCGTAGGTTAGGGCCCATGTTTTTAATGATTTTGCTGTTTTTCTTTACAAACTTACTAAACTATACTTACTTAACTAACTTTATTATACAAACTTTTCGCTAGACCTATTAAAGATAGAAAAGAAAAATCATTTAACAAAACCCAGCTTTGTTTTTGCGTGAAGAATTGCATAGTTACTTTTATTTTCTGCGCGGGTTTTTTTGTTCTCTGTAGTTTGGTTGCATGAACTACTGCTAATTTATTTATACAAGGTTGCAGAGCATAAACAGCTCGAGTTGACATGAGTTATACAAGATGTTGTTTTGCATCCTCGTTGAAATTCAGGAGGTTGTCACAAAAGACGTAAATATTCAATTTAAATTACGGTACCTAGTTAATTATTAATAAGTTTTTTTTGTTGGTTGTTTGTCAGTATATCGGAATAACCCATAAACGGGGTTTAGGGAATAAGAAATTATCGAATAAACGTTTGAGATTGTTTGTATGTGTGAAAGCGCGATTATAGGGCGAGGATCAGACGGGCCGCGTTCAAAACACGGTTGGTTCACACTTATCGATTTTCGTAAATAAGAAAAAAAATAAAAATTACTTACATATTTTATTATTGATTCGTGTCGAGAATCATTAGCATAGTTAGCTCCTTGAATTTGACGAGGATGCAATACAACATATTTAGTTAGAGCGTGCTAAGAGTCTTCTTTATTCCACATTCTTATATCATATAATGCCTAGTTGGTCACACAGTTGTCCTGCATAAAAATGTCTCTGCCACAGAATGGGTTATCTTTCTGTAATCATAGCCGTCGGGCTGTAACAAACGTTCGCTCCATAATTCTTGGAATGCATTCCGAGCTGAATGATTTAGATGTTGCTCCGTTTAGTTTTTGTTTGGTATTTCCGCTTTGGCGACGACCGGGTATTGTAGTTCAGTCAAGCGGGACCTACTCTGGACGTAAACCATTTAATGGGCCTACTATGAGTTGTTTCGAAGAGGATCAAGATGTAATTATGGTGCAATTTTACAAGCGGTTGAGCAGATCGTGTCCTCCTACTAACCCTTTTGTTTGCTTAAAACAGCAATTGATAAACAAAAATGATGATGATGATGGCCACTACTGAAGACGACCAACTCGAAACTCGCTCGAAAGGAAGCGAAGGAAGGATTCTCGAAGGAAGTATTGAAGAAGAATATTTGCTGCGACTCCCATAAATAAATGGGGATGAGGACAGGGGATGGATGATGATTGACATACTGAAAAGAAGAAGAAGATCAGAAAGTACTTCAATAGCCATCAGTCGAGGACAATGTTTGCTAACAGTAATACTTCTGAAACTTTTACACTCACAAGGAGATCAATGAATGCTGTCAAACCAATTATGTTGGAATCGTACCATCCGACTGCGCTAACTATTGAACTGTAAGTGCCCCCCATCTCCCTCCAGCCACATATCACCGGGTCCCGATCCCAACGTGACCCGCCTCGGTGCTCATCCTACTAGCGGCCACACTTTAGCATCGTTTAGTACTTAATTGCTAAGGAGTTTCGAAGCTGACTATTTATATTTGTTTTGATGAAGAACAGTAGTGTTATGATTTGTGTTAGTGTTTGATTTAAAAACTTAAACCATGTTAAGGCGAGTAAGTAAAAAAGAATTCCAAAACACTGATGCCGAGATCTTGACGCTACACGGCACGTTTATCTAAGTGCTATGTTTGCCACTATCGTACAACTGTCAAACTACAAATACAAGACAGATACAGAAGCATGGATAATCTGAGCTAAACCTCGTGCTAATTGGTTTGGAAAAATATTTATAAAGATCATAACAATTTTTATAAAAGTTTCACCCCACTGTTACTGTGTCCCGCAGCCCGACATTCAGTGAGCCCGCGGCAGCGTCACACACACGTCGTGACGTCACAGCGATCCGAGCGCCATCTACATCATAATAGGAACTATTTAATGGACAATTACTGAGCCACCGAGCTAGCAGTTAGCCAGGCGATTACACTTCCAACCAAAGCTTGCAACTATTATCGGCATTAAACTTTGTTTCAAGGGGTGTGAAGTTGAAGTTTGATCGTATTATTTTATTGAGATGAAGTTGGGCTAAATGGAACCCTAAAGTAAGATAAATAATAGGGAAAATAAGCAGTATATAACACAATGCTACTGATGTCATAACTCATTCATATTATCTAAGTCTTATCATCAGCCTAGCCTCTCCCCAACTATGTGGGGGCCGGTTTCAGCCTTAGCGGGTGCAGACGAATACCCTTATTCTACATGGAGATACTGTTTGTTCGACCTGTACAACCCAACTGTCGGTTAACACGATCTGGAGATTTTGGTCGTTATAAATTATCTTGCGAACCGTAACAACTGGTCCAGTTATCAAAATCAATCGTTCAGTATTTCTACATCAACTCGTGCTCAATAACTCCGTGCCCGGATACCTCGGTGTATCTCGACCATGCCCGGGTACACCCCGGCACCGTCGCCCCGAGCCACCCGGGCCGGGTGTTGCGACTGACGGGTAACTGCAAACGATTTACATCACAATAGCAACCGTCTCACGGATAATTACCGGATAACCGGCTTGACGGAACTACCAGCCATTTGTCAAATGATTTAGAAGATAATTTACATTGTTCTTCTAAAAATAGATTCAGTTTTTTTATTTATAAATCGATACAATTCTCTTGAATCTAGTTTTATGAAGAGCTTAGCTTCCTTTGTCTTAAAATACTCGTGCTGGAAACGACAAGCATCTCTTTCACTATAAACAAAGGATTATTTTATCGTAACTATTATGTAATATCTCTTTACTGTAATCAAATCCAAGTAATTTGGTAGTTCTGAGGGCTCAGCTCCCAATAAACTGTTTTATCGGATAATCGTATAATCTGTATTAATAATAATCCCTTAACAACGTTGGGGCAATAACCGGATTAAAGCACTTCGATCACGAGAGGTTTTGAGGTAAATATACGTAAATAATCAGATATAGTATAAAGTAACCTTAATAACTAAGAAACGGGATTTACAGGGTGGTATAGGGTTTATTCTATCAGGAATTCTTAGTAGCAACCCGAAGTATGAATTTATTGCTATTAATCAACCAGTGTCAAACCGAAGGTCGATTCATCGATAAGCCTATTACCGTGATATGTATTGATAAGAAGGTAAAATTAATACATTCCAAAATTTTTGTATAAGTACGACATAACAACTGAAAAAGAAAAAAATGAAAAACGTTACTCAAAAAAAAAAACCGTCTTCAAAAACATAAAACCGACGGCAACCAAACTCAAACAAAGAAACAGAAGTCACCGACTTCTGAAGCTAAAAGTTATTTCCATTACTTATTTGTGTTTTTGAAGTCGGTTTTATTTTTTTGCAAAAATGTTTTCCTGAACTATTTTCATAATTTGATCGTCTATTTCATGGCTATTGAATAATAAACAACATAACAAATGATCGAACATGACGCAGTAAATTAACTAGTTTACGTTTCGTCCTCTATTCAAACAAAACAATCGAGTCCGCTTTGTTCGGCGCTCCTATTTATATCCATTTCCATGTAAATTAATATTGTGCTCCAATCCATGGGATGGGAGTATGAACGTGTTAGCTATACGGGTGACAGCACTAGCTCAATGGAACGGAACGTGTTGGAAAAATATTAATTTGGATACATTGTATCAACCTTTTCGAAGGTGCTAATATTAATTTGATATGAACCTTTTATAGACATACAAGCGTTTGAAAGCGGCCACACCTTTCTGTTACACGCTGTAGACAGACAGACAAAAAAAATAACTTCGCATCTGTAAACTTAGTAAGTCAAAATGCCTAGAAGTATTTCCTATCGACGTATGAATCAGGTACTGAGTGATCAATCATATCACTACATTCATTTGTCTAGAAGTTTGTATTTACTTTAGTTTCTGTGTGAATAGAATCAATCTCAGCCACTGAGGTATTATCTCAGCCAATCTTTTAGTCTATTTATTGAAGGATGATTCTTATTCTAACATAATTATTTCTGACTATTTCGGAATCCATACCTATTCAACACCCGACAGCCACATGTTGTTGATGTATGATAACTAAGCCACTGAATTTCTCTTTTCATTTCCTAGTTGCTTTTCATTAACAACTGTTGAAAGAAAAGTAGTATTTTGAGAACCATAAACTAGACCTAATGTGTCACATATTACGGCCGTTATTCCAGTTATTTTTAGTCACGTTCTTGACATAGGTACAACTAATCTCATAAACATTTCTCGTTGGCTTAGCACCGACTTGAGTGACATATCTCCAACAGAATCAGTTCACTGCACAGAACAACAACTATGTCTAACAAAGCACAGCCACGCCTTTCACGTTATGACACGATGATTAAAAATAGTTTCAAACAAACAAGGGCTTGTACACTTTATTAGGAAGAGTCTTTATAATGAACTTTGGACTCTATAGTGCTGTACTTCAAAGTGCAATATCCCTTGGGGGATGTTTTTGGAAACGGTAGCAATTTAACAGTGATATCACGCACATCAAATAGTTCCTTAACAGCAGTTTAATGAACAATACTTCGTATTACATAGTCTTGTTCTTGTTTCTTCAAGGAGGTGCAATTTTCATTATAAATTCATAATATTCTGTTCTGAGAATATCAAAAATGGAAAGCTCCACAGTAAGATCTACATCAGATGAAGTTATTTGGTCTGTGTTGTTTGTTTCAACGTTATTATCAACATTTCCGTGCTCCACTGAGTACACTAATATCTCTTTAGCATTGTAATATGTTGGCAGTTCAAGGTCTGTTTATTTTAATATCTTAATCTTCGTAATAACTTTCTATAAACGTACAGCTATGTTTGTTCATTTTCATTGAGTAAATATTTCATCGCTCATTGTTGTATTGTTATTTTATTCGTCTTACATTTCTTGTTATTTATTCAAAGTAATTGAATATTTTCAAAGTGTGTCACTATACCAAAGTATCTTCCTACACTATTTTATAAGAGTTTAGAGATTTTGTATGAATCTTCTACCTTCTATGTGTCTTAATATACTCATCAACATTCTTTTGCCACTATCCCAATTTATTTGGGGTCGGCACTGCATGTCTTGTTCTTCTATACTCTCTTCTCTATTACTTGTCATCTCATGAGACTTGTCTCTCCTTTCTTGTCATATCATCATTCACACAGTCCATCCAATCATTTTTTTGGTCTTCCTCTACTCATAAACCCACATTCACACTCAAAACTTTCCTCACGACATTTTCCTCATTCCTCCGCATCACATGCCCGTACCACGACAACCTAAGATTTTTTTGGAACGTGGGACAAAACTTTAAGACGAACGAAAAATCCATTAAAAATGTTTTACTGTATCTACCTATTTGCTGTCTTTGAATCGTACTAGAACATTGTGGCATTACATTAGTCATTTTAATTACTTTTCTTAATTTTAACAAGGATGATTAAAAAATAGCAATCCTCGCATGTCACCATTCACATTCACCATTCTCATAATGTTATTCTTCAATCTCCACCATACTTAAATAGACATGGAAATTAATTTTAAACAGTACATGCGTACGTACGAGTACACAGACGCATCCAGTCAATTTAACAATTTAATTTACCTACCTATCGCACGCAGGATCCCATTTCCATGAAATTAAGGTTCAGTGAACTGCAATAATTCGTCCTACCCGACCTCCACGAAACCGTTAGTTCAGCACTTTAACTTCATTGATTATTGAAATAGTTTTCGTAGTTAAAAACTGGTAATTTTTTATAATCTCATAGTAAAGTTCTGTTATTAAGTACGCCGTAGCAGTCGTTGCGGCGGCGCGGCGGCGGTTAGTAGTGTTCTTTAATGCAAAGTTAATAGAAAAATTATCTCTGATAGTTTTGCGAGGATCATCAATTCAGTCACACTATTCTACTATTCTTTATTCTATACCATTCAGTTAACTGGCAGGATCAAACTTGTCTAGATTAGTTGTTCGCGTTATATTCATAGTTTTCGAGTTAATTAGCTTGAGCTTGTTCAATAAAGTGAGTAGATAATATTTTTGAGCTCCACCTGCTGCCGTAGTCACTCGTAGACGGTAATCAATCATTCACATAGTTACTCAGATCTGACACTACTCACGTCATAAATCGTGCTTTGAGAACGAAAGTTTCGTTTGTTTACTACGTTATGTTGTACTCTTGCATGGCAGGTTATGGTTTCAGTATCGATCCGATTAATCGGATATTGAAAACATAGGTTCGGCAACTTGATCGACCTTGGCCACCTGCCCCACTGCCGGCCGGCGTGGAAACGACCAGCTTTTGCCTGTACTCTCGTTAAAGAAACGTACAAAATAAATAATCGAAGGAGAATATTGAGTTTAAGTAATACTTACTAAGAAAATTATCGGTAATATGCCTACATTACGGATGAATAAATAAATTAATAGTTGATCGCTGACAGTTCCCACCCCCACCGCGGCACCGCCACACTGCTCGTGTCGGCTAGAACTCTGTCAAACAACCTATTCATTTTCAGTTGCTAGCTCTGCTCGCTTTTCCCTCATCTCCGGCATTGAGGCAGGTTCCATAGGTCATAGAAAACTCACTAACTACGACAAGTTCAACTTCATTCCTTTGAATACGTACAAAACCACCTAATCCCACCAGCCCCCTTCTACCATCGGACATCTAGACATACTGCAGTTACCATCCCTACCTTATTGCTATTCCATATTATTCCAATTTACTAAACGTTTTCAAACGTCTATCATATTTCGCACAGTAAAGGAGTTGAACTCTCTGCCTGCGTCTGTGTTTTCGAACGCTTCCAACCCTAATCTCTTTAAACTTAGAGTGAACAGGCTTCTTCTGGGTAAGCTCGTACCATCGTCGACTTTGTCTCTGTCATCTCTGACCTAGAGCAAACCCATCCCAAATAAAAAATAGTGTGTGGAGCCCCTCCGTGCGGAAAAAGTGAAACTTCGTAATACTACACGCATGCGTTCGAGTGTCACGCATTCACTCTCGTTATTTTATTGAGCTTCTAAATAATATTTTATTGTTGTTCACTTTTTATTACATAAGTTTATCGAGGTTATTCCACTCATGGAAACTGAAGGGAAGGGCGGGCGTTTTGGGGGACTGTCTCTTGTAATTTTGACGTTCAAAAAGTGCTGATTATCAGCCTAGTTTGAATAAATGACTTTTGATTTGATTTGATTTGATTTGAGCGAAGGCTGGTCACACCGAAGAGTCGAATGCATGACTGTTTGCACGCCATCTGGCGTACCTAGTAGAACTACGTAGTCACAAATCTTGTAATAGCGCCATCTCTTAGTGGGTAATAGAATATATTCCCCCTCCATTAGAACGTTAAACTTGTTGGAAGTCGCATAAGAAGTTTCACTTCAAAAATAAAAATATTCCTGCATCACGTTTTTGATAAGCCTCCATCTACATCCGAATATAAGCATCTATCAAGATCCCCTATTCTGAAACAGGTTCCTAAAACGCGCCACATTACAACTCAATCAAGTAAAACCTCCTTCTCTCTTGGTTCACGTCACGTCGAGGTCTCAACGAGTCTGATTGAATTACGTCATGATTCGCTAATACCGCACTGATTGATCGCCGATAATTAATGCGGCTCGGAACCGGCCCGGGTAGCTGCCGTGGGGTGAATTAGTGCTGTAGGGCTGCTAATAGGCTCAACGTGGTCATTGTAGCTCAAACACTACGTTTACTATATACACCTTTGCCACTGTTATGAATTTAGAAAAGAAGATTGTTTTTCCTTAAATATTTGACATTGAAGTTGGTGAAAATATAAAGGGTATTTCGTAACCCAATCAGGAATTTCTCCATTAAATGAAAAATGTGGTTTTTATTTTAAAGTCGCTTTTGAAGTCTAACCATTTGGTACTGTTGAGACAAATCCAATACGCTTTATAGTGATACTGTGTAGCACAATAACATGTAATCTTTAAATTGTCCCCATTTGAAATCTAACAAATGGCCATAAAACACGGCTGGTGGGCACTTTGTCCCCGGTGACTCGAGCCAATACCGTACAAAATGGTAATACATACCGTATTTGGTCCCATTACACCGTCTGAAAGTGTTCTAGTCCCAGACTGTCCCAGACCGCGACCCTTCTGGTTCGTGTATTATTTTTATATTTAACTTAGTGTTTGTAGAACATTGGCACGTCCGCCGCCACAGTTGGCCTATTGTTTCCAACTGCTCCGTATCTGCGGGACGCTCCGAATTCCAACGGATTTAGAAACGAAACGAAAACTTGTAACAGCTGCTTATCTTGCCGTTCAATTCCGAAAAGGGGTTTTTCCATAGAGAGGGTATAGACAGAAGGTATACACGTAAGGAAGTCTGCAAAGCCTCTTCAATCAATATGTTTCTGCCCCTGTCCCTTATTACTTGCGGGTCGGCGCAATACGTTTACGTCATACGTTTTTTCTTCCACTCTGGGTGTCAGCCGATACGCTATCATTCACTATATTAGGGAACAAAACTTTGGAATATCATTTCCAAACCTCTCGCAATCTTCATTACACAAGTATATTTACGTCCATCAGTTCATATAATAGTTAGTATTAGTTTACGTCATGTAAATGCCTTCTCCTTCTATGATTACAGGACTGGATTTTCTGCTCATCCACACTTGCTTCTCCTAAATTCGGGTCAGAATGGTTCTCAAAAACTTGTTACTATTTAGGGCAATATCTCAATCTTTAAACCAAAGACGTGTTTGGTTTGAGGCTGGAAAGATCTCGTTATAGCCACTCGGGTTTTGCTTAGAAAATGAAGAGTATTCGCTTGAGCGATAGACACATCGGGAAGGGTTTTATGTCTCGTCCCAAACGATTTGGAAATGCAAAATGTTTTACAAGTTCTTTGAAGTCTCTTGAAAATATCTGCGTCGAAACTAAATATGAGATATATTTAGTTTCGACGCATCTAAAGACGATTTAGAACTTAGTGCCAGATTTAAAAAAAGTCACGGAAAGGCAATTTAGTTAACCCGATAAAATTAAGTGGCATAACATTGGTTGATAAAACTGAAGTACACTTCTATTTGATAAACGGTAATAACTACGTTTTGTAGAAAGAAATCTGCCTAAAGATAAACTGGCATTGTCAACACCTGAGAGAAGGTTTGGATGATCGTGACAAATAGAGAGAAAATAAATATGTCATATTCTGTGTCAAAAATAAACTTCACTGACACATCTGTACCATCGGTATAAATATGTGTGGTGGAGTATGATGAATCATTAGAAACTGCTTTAAACACTGCAGTGCCTCTTTTAACAATGTTCGTGACCACTGCCTACTTTAGTAGTAGTCTAGCTGTGGCGGTCTGTGAGGGACAGTGTATCACGGACCTTTGATTAGTTGAACGTAATGCTAGTAACAATACTAACTCCGACAGCGCACGTTGCGGCTCACCGCACCTAATTATTGACATTCAATTAACTTTCGCGTGATCCAATCAGCTGCTTCAATCACACGATTGAATTAGACGTTCCTAGTCGAATCCAAGGAGGAATTCCGCCGAAGATCGAATTGAAAGTACCTGCTAAAACTTGAATTAGTTTCCTCAAAATTTGTGAGGTCGACGAAGCTGTAGACTGGCTTTTAACTGGAATATAATTAGGTATAATGATTAGATTACGGAGTTATTTCAGACAAGTGCTGTTTAACGAAGTCAGTCAGGTTTCACAAGAGTTAGGTAATGTTGCTCTTTCATTCGCGAATGAACATGAGTGAGTGAATAACTTGTGAATAGGGTATTTTTGGATGTAGCGCTCCAGTGTCTAATCCACTCGGGAGATTAAAAGAAAATCTATGTATGTCTGGGCTTCCTTCCACCCGAGATTTTTATTCGTTGCCGAGTTAGGAGTGCTATAAAAATAGTCTAAATGGCTCGAAGGCGCGAGCGGTGTTGCCAGCCTTCTGGGACCTTGACCTCAAGAAACGAGGTACTGGTAACACGGATAAAAATAAATGTAGAAGGCTGTTTATATCCAGCTTCAAATAACCATGACATGAAAAATAATGGCGACGATTTTGTTCAAACGGGGCTATGTCGATGTCAAGATAAATGGTTGAATGATTGTCATCGATCATTACTGTGTTTGTGTTCTATTATGTTTAGTAAATTGTGTTCTTTCTGTACTTTTTACATTTGCAAATAAAAACAAGGTTTCCACGACCGAGAACAACATGATATGTTAAAAGTTATTAATGGAGCCTTTTTGTCGAAAGTTTTCAACCTAATGTATGGCTTTATTTTTCTAATTTCAAAACACACAAATAGCAGCAGAAAATCTTTTCATATAAAACTCGGAAAAACCATAATGTAAAGCTACACGTTCTGCTTAAACAAACTTCTCGAAAGCACGCATACAAAGCAAATGTTAATACATTAATAATAACTCATATGTATACGGCACGAGATGTAATAAATGCATTTAAAAACGAAGAAGAATAGAAAAAGTATCTATTGGGAAATATGAAAAATAAATATAAAAATAAAGCAGCAAGATTAACCTGAGCTAGTGTTCAAATGATGGCTGGTGGAACACAGCTGGGTTCAAGTGGCGTACGTCCAAGGACCTGAATAAGAAGGGGTGGTCGTCCGGCGTCGAGATGGCCAGATGACATTATTGGCGTCACGGGTAGAACCTGGGTGGGGCTAGCAAAAGACACAAGCAAAAAAAAGTTCATCGGTGTTCAGCGGGTGTTCAAAGATATTTTTTACGGGTTCAAAGTTATTTTAGTAAAAGATATTTAGTCTGGAGCGTGTTTGAGATTGTTTCTGTTTGCGTGGTTGGTTTATTCGTGAGTTTGTTTCATAGTAGCTAGCTGCTGGTTTTTCGTTATGAGAGTGAGTCATTATCGTTACGGGCGACTTCAGATAACGCCATTTTTGTCTGCGTAATATTTATACAAAAAATCTTTAGACACCTACTTGACTGGTTAACGAACATAGTGTAACTCATATGAAAGGTAACTTCTTCAATTTGAATATTCTCTAAAGTAATTCGCTTTTAGGAAAAACTTGGACATAAAATTCTTACATTTCAAGCAAAATACATTTAATGTCGTATATGTCTCAATCAGTTATTGCATACTGTTCACCAGTCTGAGGAGGAGCCACTAAAACAAAATTCCATGAATTAGAAAGAGCCCAAAGGTCACTCATTAAAGTAATGTACTATAAACCATACAAATACCCCTCAGTGGGACCAGTACAGTAGTTTACAGTAAGAAAACTATACTTTTTATTTACGACCCTGTACTTAAAATATAATCAAGAATCTATTCCTTTTAACAAAGACAGACAGGTGAAAAGTCGAAACGATATAGTGGCTTGCTCCCCAAGGGTCCGAACTGCTTTTGACCGGCGTTAGTCAAATGTAACCCAATCGGTCTTCATTTATAATAAAATACACAAAAAATAAAGGTCATGTCATGAGGTCTCACACGTATGCAAAAAGGTAATAACCGAGTGGCTCAAGACCTTATCATACGAGGCAACTGAGCAAGTTTTGCTTAGAATTGGTTAAACATTTTCTTTTTTATTCCCTCCGTATCAATAATGTAAGTACTCACCGAGTATAATCTATAAATTGCTTCGAACACATTGGCACTTAAAAGAAGACATACACATACACATACACAGACACAAACACATACACAAACACACATACACAAACACACATACACAACAATACAAACCCTGTTTAAAAACACACACAGTTTCACAAAGGCATACAACTAAAGTTACACAAAGAGCTGCTAATTAGTTAATAAGTTATTTACTGTTAAATTTTTCTTGCTAAATTATTTTTTTTGACACTTTTTGTATTCTACCTTAGCCTTCAGACAAATAGACACTTACATGATTTGAGAAGTGTTATATTTTCACTGTTCTATTTGTGGAATAGTCTCAATAGTGTTAATTATTAAGGGAAAGAGCGAGATAGCCTCAACACAAGTATTATCAATTACTTACTGTATAATATGTCTCATTTATAATCTATGTAACTGTTTTTGGGACAAATAAACATTTTGTAATTTTTTTTTCCTTTTCTCTCTTAACGACATAGAATACGAATATGTGCGAAAAAATCCGGAGCTTCCAATAAAGTTAAGAGGTGCTCTAATCACAAAAGTTAAATTGACAACGAACGACAATACCAATAAGAACATTCGACTGATCCGAGCACAATATAATCGATTGAAAACCACACATCATGGAGGTAGACAGAAGACCCAACTTCTAGCAAGAAAGACACAGTTTTGTATAAAATGACATGAAATGATGACGGCTCATACATGTACCGACGGTGACGTCTCCGCTGTACCCAAGGTATCATTCCCGCTGTCATCTTTCTGACTGTACTGGACATGTAGTCGTTTAACCATTGATCACATTCTAGTGAATGGCCAGCAAATAGGAAAAGTCAAGGAGTACGTATACTAGGGACAGACTTTGAGTATAGCGATGAAGGGACAAGACCGCGAAATCAAGCGCCGTACCCAACTAGGGTGGAGTGCTTTCGGTAAGCTGGCCGACGTACTCAAGTCGAAGCGGGTGCCCATAAACCTAAAGCGTCGCATGTTCGAGCAGTCTGTCCTCCCAGTCACGACGTCCGGGGCTGAAAGTAGCTAAACACTATCCACCGAGCCGAGCAAGTCACTCAGAGAGCCATGTTGGGCATCTCCCTCTATGACCGGGTGAAAAATACTGAAATTCGGAGAAGAACGAGACTCACGGATATAGCGGAAGTGATAGCAAAAAGAAAGTGGGAGTGGACGGGCCATATATGCCGTAGACTGGATGGAAGATGGGGGAAGAAAATGCTGGAGTGGATACCACGGACGGGACGGAAGAATGTGGGAATACAACCGACTAGGTGACAGAAGATCTCATTAAAGTGGCCGGCAGAAACTGGATAGCCATGACACATAACCGCCAAAAGTGACGAGAGATTTGGAAGATACCTACACTCAGCATTGGGTTGGCCAAGGGATGAAGAAGAAGATTCGTTTAGCCAAGATATAAAGGTTTACGTTTGGCTATTTGTTGAATGTTTTTAAATTTTTCTTCTCTCAGTCCTGCTGGTATGAATTTATTTTGAAATAAGTTGTGCCTTTGTATTCTAAGTTATGTTATGATGTTTCTTTGTGTTCTCTCTTGTGTAAATAAATCATAAAATAAATAAAAGTAGTGCTAACTTCGATTATGGACATAAGATCTGAGGTCTGGATCTCTTGCAAAATGGTGAAAACATACTGTACATTTTTAAAGTCCCTTGTTATTTAGTGTGGCTTTTCTGATTTTGATTTTATCATCATTTTATTATCAATACAAATCCTCAACAGCAATCAAAATCGCAAATAAGTACATTCTTTATTACATCCCGCTTTCCCGAGTGAATCACGAAATACGACATAATGAAGACAAAGAAAACAGCGAGGATTAATGTGTGTCGCGCTCAGCTGTCCATTGAGATGTTTCCCGCTATTACTTGAATTGCTACACACATACAGGCAGAAAACGCGCGGAATCCGAGGTGAAACATTTCTGTGCAGAGTTTGTTAGCTAACAAACTGAAGCAGGACCTATTGAAATGCCTTTCAATTCCTTTTAGTTTGGTAAAAATATCAACCGGTGTATTTGGTAATAAGAAGGAAACTAGTCAGCAAAGTCATCTTTGGCATTATATTAGCGTAAGAAAGGAAGGGAGGGCTTTTTTACAAGCTTTTTTTGTGTTACGTACACGATATTTATTTTTGAAATTAAATGGGCGATTCTTAACCTCAATCTTGTCCTAAGAACAGAGATGAGGTCGACGATGGGGCGAGCTTACCCACAAGAAGCCAAGCTTACCACTTAGACCTTGTCCTATAGTGAGATGCAAATAATTAATTTTGTCATAAATATAAATAAACTAGCGGCCCGTCCCTGCTGCGCACGGGTGGTCATTTTTTTTTAAACATTATGGGATAAATAAAGATAATTTAACTTATAAATATGCTAATTAAAACGTACATGACAAAATTTTTCCAAATGTTCAAAATAAACAAAACGTATATTTTTGTTGTTTTATATATTTTCCTTTATTTACTTAAATCCATATTATTAACATTTTTAAATAATTTTACAAAATTGATATAAAAAATCATTTAAAAATATAAAAATAGTAGCCCACCGGCATCGGGAACAGGGTCCGGGCTACCGGTGGTCAGGGCTCTTGAGAAAGGAACCTCCTAACAATACGCGCCGTTTCCAGAAGTAGTGCTTTCTGAATCAAGCTCTTGATCCAGCTGCCAAGCGAAAGCCTACTCAAATGTAATATATTTCATCTTTAAGGGGTGTAATTTTTTTACTCATGTAATTTTTATTTCTTAATTTAAATTAAGGTCTTAACGTTTTTATTTTGTAATAGTTTACCTTAAAGCTTCACTGTACACTATGTTGGCAGTGGTATTTGTAGGTGATAACAAAACATTGATTTTCAGGAGACTCGAGAAAGAGCAACATACAATTAATAAAAAAAAAAGAAAAAAAAGTATTACAAAAAGTGTACATTTATGCGCAGTAGTATTGTTTTTCATACAATGGTATAATTAGTACTTATAAGTAAACTATAACTAAAACATATTCAAAAGGCAAGTAATGATAGTTCAATGCAGATGTTCGGTAGCGACCTGCCCGAACTAGGTTTTTTTTAAACCTGTGTTTCAGGCCATCACTTTACATAGCACAATTTAATTAGGACATTAAAATTATGAAATAAAATTTAACTATTAACAACTAGAATTATAATCAAATTGGTACAAAAGAAAAACACTAAAACTAGCTTATTAAGTAAAAATATACAAATAGATACGAGAGGATAACATAATCATACTACAACTTCTAGAAGTTTTTCTGTGTCTGTATAATTAAGTATTGCTAAATAATCCGACATTACATAACTACATTTTTTATAACTTAAATATAAAACTTAATTGCCCATGAGAAAAGCACTCATGCCTTAGGTTGATGCCAACCATCGAGAACATTTGTCCCTGGGATTTATTTATTGTAAGGGCAAACGATATCTTTACAGGAAATTGTAACCTTTTAAAAGTTATAAGCAAATCCGTCGGTATCATTGGGATCCGCGGAATGTGAGCGAGCTGACCGGCCGCGGGGCCCGTGATGATAGTTGCTACAATCACATTCTCTTAATTCCTTTATCAAAAGTCTTGTACCATTACACATACTGGGAGGGCTTAAATTTATCAATAGCATAATAGAGTACCTACTATGCGAACACCCCTCTCCCACACTTCGGTGCCATCTCTCTCGCCGCGTTGCTCGCTGCGCTGCGTGGAGCCACAACGGCGCGCCAGCGAGTAATTTTTGTTTATATAGATATTTTTAATTTCGTAATATCTTTTGAATGGAATGTCTGATTTCTATAATTCAAAAAGTAATTAACAGGTATTGAAACTGTCTTTAATACAAAATAGTTTATTTGGATAAGAATGGATAACATGGTCTGATTTCGATCAGCATTTCTATCAACTTTTAAAATGTTATAAAGTAGTTATAGTGACATAACTACAATAGTTGGAGATGTAGTCTCGCGGAGTTTTTTGTTGATATTGATGTGTTCTATAATATTGTAGAACATTTTTTTGTTCTATCATCAATACTTTCCGCAGCGTATGCAATGAAAGACATTTTAAGGCTCATTTTTTTACACCTTGGTTTGGTCTTAGTAGAGATTTCTAAGGATCTGTATTTTTTTCTAGTAATAAATATAGCCTATGTTACTCAGTGATAATGTAGCTTTCTAACGGTAAAAGAATTTATGAAATCGGTCCAGTAGTTTTTAAATTTATTCGTTACATACAAAAATACAAATCTTTCCTAATATTAGTGTAGATGTAGAAGTGTAGATAATATTTATTTTTGTCGTGACATTTCACGAATATCAGCTGTCGCGGCAACGCACTATGGAAAATCGTAGAACAACTGCTGATTAAAAATGGGTTTTGTCAATGTCGCTACTGCATATTTTATTTATTTTACTCAATAGTTTAAGGACCAAACTAGAATATAATATCAACAAATTATACATATTATTTGAAATGTTTTTTTTACAACTCTACAAGCTTTATAGTTTTGACGGACGTCCATGTTAAGCCCGTTCACTTCATCACTTTCAAATTGATTTTATCGTTATACATTACAGGAAAAGGTATAATGTATTATATATTTCTGGAAACCTCATCTTTTGAAGAATATGAAACACCTATTATGTATTTAATATTATATTAACGTTTACCTTAAAATAATTGCAAAATAAATAATGGTAAAAAAAAAGTTTATTTAAAGTTCATCGAGACTTTTGACAGTTACCCATGTTTACCCATGCTTTACATTTTATGTTGATTTGTAGCCTAGCTATCCATAAACATGATCAAATAAAAAAAAGTTGCGAATATTTGCGATTTTCGGAGTCCTTTGTAGAAATGTGATAAAAGTCAGAAAACAGAAAACCGCTCGCTATCTATTGCGGTTTGAAATGTTCCTGTTTACATCAATAGTTTGCGGTAAGTTTTGTAATTTATCATTGATATTAGGATGTCTTATCTTTTTTGCACTCATATTGCGTGTGAAAATATTAATCAACAAGATGCACACTACCCTCATATTTCATATACACACATCAAAAGTGTCTAGGGATCAAGCATTTTTATGCGGATTTCTTGAGATTGAGATGTGGCTTTGTAATAAATTTATGATTTTATAAATTTATATGGATCCTTTTTGGTGCATTTCATAATTTGAATCAGGAACTGTGAATCAAATTCGAGTAAAAGATGAAAATCAGCTGTCAATATTTTCCCTATAAAAACATACAACGCATTGAAGACATTATTAGTGCTACTGTTTCCCTACTACTGATTAAAACCAACGTTATTATGGAGCGGCGACGTCATTTAAGCAGGGAAGAAATGCTCAGAGCCGTGGGAATGATAGAAGCTGGTTCCCGGCAACGTACTGTGGCTTTAGCTCTGAATACAAGTCAGAGTGTTATCAGTCGACTTTGGACACGTTACCGAAGCACTGGTACCGTGGCTGAGCGCCATGGAGGACGGTATCGCTGCACCACACGGAGACAAGACCGATACATTCAAATCTTAACTCGAAGAGCTCCAACAATAACCGCCATGATGTTAGCCGTGAGGCTTCATCACTCTTCAGGGAACTTAATTAGCGACCAAACAGTCAGAAACCGCTTGCATGAAGTGAACCTTCATTCCCGAAGACCGCTACGGGTACCACCTATAGCAATGCACAATCGTAGGATTCGATATCAATGGGCTCTTGAACACAGAAATTGGGCAGAAGAACAATGGCGTTTCGTGTGCTTTTCTGATGAGTCTCGTTTTGGTATGAGACCGGATACAAGACGTATACGACACTGGAGAACCCCTGGACGCCAACAGCGATTAAAATCCTGCCAGGAAGTCCATCCTTATAGTGGTGGAACCATCATGGTATGGGCGGGTATTTGGATCGGCGGAAGAACTGAGTTGATTTGGATCAGAGGCAACCTCAACGCTCAAATTTATGCTGAGACGATTGTATCAGACGTCATCGTTCCTCTACAAGTGCAAATCGGTCCCTTATTTCAGTTAATGCATAATAATGCACGACCGCACACCGCAAGAGTTGTAAGACAGACTCTCGCCGCAGCTAACATCAATGTCCTGCCCTGGCCTGCTCAGTCGCCAGACTTGAACCCGATTGAGCATGCATGGGATATGCTACAGAGAAGAGCTCTGCCGAATATGGAGGGTATCCAGTCGCAAGAAGACCTTTTTTTGTTGTTGCAACGAACATGGGCGGCCATTCCACAGCGTGATTTGGATGAACTCATTTTGAGTATGCCAAACCGATGTTCTTGTGTTGTTAGTGTTCGCGGTAGAAACACGGATTATTAATTGTTTAAGTTACCCAATAAAATTTTAAAGAAAACTGTTATTTCAGTCTTTTTTTCGAACTTTAATGTTAGTGGTTCAAATGTCAAAAATCCCTTTATTAGAAAATGCCAAATTTCTTTATTAATGCAAAGGTGACTTGGTTTATCGTTACTGTGACAAACGAAAACACTTTATTTGATGAATCCTTAAAGAAAATTTTAATTAATATCAATCAGGAGAAAAGTTATTGCAAAAATCTATGTTGATCCCTAGACACTTTTGATGTGTGTAGTATATAAACAGTGGTTTCATTTCATTTTAAATAACAGAATAGTGATGAATTAGAAGAAGAAGAAGTGTAATTGTTACCAATACAATATAATTACGTGTTTTGTTAACTCTTCAAAATGTCTACTTTCAAGTGTTCTAAACGTGAAATAATACTTTCGTATATCGAAGGAGGAAAATCGTTGGAGGCATTATCAACCGTTTTAAAAGAAAATTATCATGTATCTGAAGACAACTTATGTTTCTTCCTCAGTGATTTTCAAAGACATATTATTCACACTTTTAATAAACGATGGACAGAAACGGAAAAAGGATTTATTTTTAACGAAAAACAGTAACTGGTTGGAATCAGAATATTCAGTAAATTTACCGAACTCTGAAGACGTTACAACCGTCTCCACACCATCTACTTCTTCTGGAAAACGTGGGAGACCGTGCGTATCTTACCCAGACTTGTCAGAATCCAGTAAGAGAAGAAAAAATCTAATGTTACTTAATGAATATGGATTTGAACACGTCTATAATGCATATCTTCAAGGGTTACGTTCAATAGGAGAAAGAACAGAAGCTAATCTTGTGGAAACATTAAGGTTTGCTGACAGTGAAAATAAGACCTTATTCTCGAGTCTCATAGAAGATGCAAGGTAGACAAAAATTTTAACGGATGAAGAAGCATTGAGCGTGTTTATTGACTTGGATTTAACAAAAGCACAATATTTGTACTTGAGAAATGTAACGAATGAACGAAAATGTTTTGTGTTTCCACCATATTTCAAAGTGCAAGAAGCTAAAATTACTTGCTATCCACCATCTTCAGCTATAGGAATTACAGATACAAGTGCAAAAATAGTAAGTCTTCAAGATTTATTAGATCACACTGCAGCTAGGATATTGAAAATAGATTCAGTGTATAAAAATGGATTGAATAACTTACTTCTATACAGCAAATGGGGCCGTGATGGCTCATCTGGTCAAAGTCAGTACAAACAGAAACTGCCAGAAGAGTCTGAACTAATTTCTGATGCAAATTTATTTATCACTTCTTTGGTGCCTGCCTATTAAGTTAATTAACGAGCTTACAGGTGATGTTGTTTGGCAAAATCCGGTACCTTCATCTGTTCGTTTTTGCCGGCCTATAGTAATAGAATTTTGCAAAGGCACTCCCGAGAAAACTAAAGCTGTTGTGGACGAAATAAAAGGTCAAATAAATTCTTTGCGTCCATCGTTAATTAACAAAGAAGGTGAAGGAGTGCAAGTGAAGCATGATCTATTTCTTACAATGATAGATGGTAAAGTAGCTCAGGTATTAACAGATACGTCTTCGGGTTCCACATGTACAATATGTGGAGCTACTCCACGCCAAATGAACGATTTGACTAAAGTTACTGCTAGGCCTGAAAATGAAGATTCTTATCTATACGGACTGTCTACTTTGCACGCCTGGATTCGTTGTATGAAAATGATTTTACATATTTCCTATAATCTGTCTTTCCAAACTTGGTCAGCCACAAGTGAAGAAAAGAAACGACTAAAGCAAGAGAAGAAAACCCTGGTACAAAGGCGTTTCCGTGAAGAGCTAGGATTGATCATCGATAAACCAAGACAAGTAAGTGGTAATTATAATGACGGTAATACTGCCAGAAGATTTTTTCACAATTCAAGCTGCTCTCCTGAAATTACAGGAGTGGATGTAAATTTAATAAAACGACTTTACATAATTCTGTAAGCTCTTTCATCTGGTATAATGATACATGCTGAAAAATTTGGCAGTTATGCTATGGAGACTGCCAGAATCTATGTGAGCAATTATGAATGGTACTACATGCCACCTTCCGTTCACAAAATTTTGATTCATGGAGAAAGTGTCATAAAGCATTTTGCAGTACTTCCTATTGGTCAACTTTCAGAAGATGCACAAGAATCTCGTAATAAGGATTATAAAAAATTTCGTCTACATCATGCTAGAAAATGCTCAAGATCCGCTACAGACGAGGATGTATTTCATACTCTTCTTTATACTTCAGATCCATACATAACCAGCATTAGAAAACCGTATACTAAAAACGTGAAGGAACTTGACGAAGACACCTTAGATCTTTTGAAAGTAAACGAATTAATTTCAGATCCCGAAGTTCATCAAGTATAATTAACATACCTAATATTTAGTAAAGATAATTAACTAATCATAAAAAAACATTTTTATGGAATATTACGATACGATTTCCGATTTTTATCATAAATATTAAAAAAAAAAAAAAAAAAATTAAATTGATATGTATTTTGATGTACTACATGATATTAGGTTTTCGTAAACATTAAAATAATAGTATACATTGTTAAAAAATAAATATTGGACATTTTTTATAATTTTGAATTTGTGTTATTTTTTAATGTAAGGTTTTACATTCAATCATAATAAATTATATTAGATTTGAAGCCATATTACACTATTCTATATCTGTGCAAAATTTTAGAACATAATATTCAGAAATAAAAAAGTTATTGATTTTTAATCAGAAACAGACCTTTATTTTCCACCGTGCAACGCAAGACTAAATAAATAATCACAATCCTGTCTGTAGTTTCACTGCCGGCGAAAAACATCGAGTTTTCTTTCTAAGGCTATGTAAAAGGAAACCTCTCATCAGAAAAGAAAAAAACATTTTAGTATAATCGTTATCTTTTACAAAAGACATGTGAAAAATGCACGGCAGTATGTCGTCCCGACTTTATTTAAATAAAAGATTGCAAGTTTAGGCGGTACGGAACCACGCCCGTCGCGGCACGCTCTCTTTATATCTCTTAAATGCATATTGTTGCCACAAGACGCTTGCGAAGAAGCTAAGATATTGTCTTCTACGATATAAATACGTGAAATGAGATTTTGGGAGGGTTTCCGGACATGGATTTGCAATTTCATTTTCGGGAGGAATGACTGTTATGTGAATCAAAAGTTGTTTTGACTAGTTACTATTGAACAAGCTTATTTTTAAAATCATTGAAAAACTTAAATTCTCGCATTCTAGAATTTTACTGTAAATCATTTTCCCTATAGTGTTTGTTAGAAGGTTTTTATGGGTTCAGTTTCTTTTCAGGGTCCCTAAAGGTAATTTAAAATCTTCAGACCTACACAGAAGATTGTAATCTTTCGCTGAAAAAACAGCGCCTAATGGTAATGTGGATATATTATATTACAAGCCTCGCCACGGTTTCAAGATGAAAGCAAAAAAAGTCTTCAAAACGAATAGGAGAGAATTTATAAAAGGGCTCCAACTTAAGTTCACTTTAGGATTTTGATTAAAGTACTTACTGGGAATCGAAAAATGTTTGGACATTTTTTTTTAGATTTGTGATTACTTTTATTATGATTCAAAGTACACAGAATCAACTTCAATTATTTATTTTAGGAACTCGTTTATCTATTTTCTTTACGTCTGTATGATAATCTTAAAAATACAAACACAGTTTGGGGAATTCTGTAATTTACTGAAACTTTTAATGGATTTTAATTACAAAACCTTTCCGAACATAACTGGGACGTACAAAGGTGGGCTAAAGTTAACAATATTTAGTTATTTACAAAACTGTCACGGGTAGCACTCACAATTACGACAGTATCAAAACACGACGTTTGCGGACACTCGTTATTCTGAGCCCACAATTATAACGATTACCAATCCTCAGTTTTACATTCAAAGCTGGCCCAGCTATGACCAATTACCAATTTATCTCATACAGTTTACCTCAACCTTAACTTAGGGTATAAAGGTAGATTATTGTTTGCTAGAGGGGTCGGTAGTGTTAAGTGAAACTATTTGTTTTTGCACGGCCGGCCACAAACAAAGGTCGGTGCTAATGAACAGCCTGCCGCCGCCCGCCGCTATTTACGACGCCCTCAATGCCGGCCCCATTCACTGTTGTCTACAACCTAAGTGTAGCTTTTAAAGAGGCTGTATTCTCTTCCATTTATCAAAGGCAGTGTCGAAGGGTTCATGAAAATTAGCTAGGTTTAGCGGTTTTTGTGTTACGAAAACAATCACTGTCCTCACGATTTAGCCTAGAATGAGAAAGTAGTAATGCTCTATTGTATTGTTTTATTCGACAATTGCAAACTCTATTCGATCTTGATTTCATGGATTCAAAATCCAATACACCCCCTACACGGGCTCTAAAATATCCATCACAGGATTGTCACACATGAGGGAACGCGGACGAGAGTGATGCTTCGGTATCTACATTTTCAGGTCTCAATCATTCATGATATCTTTTGTTTATGCATCCGCGTTGACACTTTTACAAAAACCAGACAGAAAAATTAAACTAGATGTTTAGGTTTAGCAGACCCGGAGTAAAGAATGTAACGATATTTCTAGCCAAGGATAAATTGTAATACAAGTTTAATCTGTCTCGTAATCAGGTCAAAATAATATAAGGTATTTCAATAATTATCATTTTCTACGGATATTTCCAACTTTCTGATTTAACTTTTACATGTTTGTGATGACTATTTTGGTAGCAGTCCACAACTACGTTAATATATAACGAGGGGTTTCAAACCTTTCGCTGGCCTTCACCTGGCTTCTAGTCGGAACTAGCTAATATGAGAAGTTTGGCTCGTTTCAGTTGTGGCTATAAATACTACCTGTCTTGATGTGGGTACTCAATCATGTTCTATATTTATTGTAGAGGTGAAGGCAGTTTTTCTTTACCTTCGTAGTAATCATTATTCGTCTCTTAGCGACCGTAAAAAGGAACGAGTTGATGGTTCATGCGATATAAGTGTGAAACATCTGTCATGTTTTATAAATAATAGGTTTAGTAAAGCTAATAAATGCTTCAGCAAGTGGATTTCTGACTGCGACGAAGGTTAATGGTCTTGTATGTATATTCCGGCAGCGTATTGAACATGGTAATTGTATTGTATAGTGTCCGGCAACTTATGCGCATATTAATTGCCTTGTATATATTCCGGCAGCCTATTGCACATGTTAATTGTCTTGTATATATTCCGGCAGCCTATTGCACATGTTAACTGTCTTGTATATATTCCGGCAGTCTATGCACATGTTAATTGTGTTGTATATATTCCGGCAGCCTATTGCACATGTGAATTGTCTTGTATATATTCCGGCAGCCTATGCACATGTTAACTGTCTTATATACAAGCTGATATTTTGCATCCTCGTCAAATTCAACGAGGTAACTATGCTAATGATTCTCCACCCGAATCGATAATAAAATGGGTGGGTATTTTTTTTTCTTATTTAGGAAATCTGTAAGTGTGAACCACTCGTGCTTTAAACGCGGGCTGTCTGATCCTAGCCCTTTCTAACAGGGCTTTTATACATACAAACAATCTCAAACGTTTATTCGATAATTTCTTATTCCCTAAACCACGTTAATCTTCTGGATTTATTCTGAAATACTGACAAACCTAAACAACCAAAAAAATCAGCGTTTATTCATAATTAACTAGGTACATCCTCTTGAATTTTGACGAGGATGCAAAACAACACCTTGTATATACCTTCCGGCAGCCTATTGCATATGTGTTCTGAAACATAGTATTGATTTAATTAGCTGTGTGCCCTGCGGCGTCTTGTCAATATTAGCAGTAGGGTGCAAAAAGTGAGCGTGGGTGTACAAAGTAACAGGAATGCACAAAGCTTGCCGAAACACTGCAGTGAAACGTCTTTGTACATGACACTGAGGCTCTGTCGGTACCAATTCACTATTCTTTGAATTTATTAGTACAAACTTGGGGTTAGGGTACATGCTTTCAAGACAAGAGAATTAGCTGAAGGGATTGGTGGAAAAGAAAATAAAAAGCTAACACATTCCCCTACAGAATAATCATATTAATAATTCATTTAATAATCATTTTCTTGCCCGAACCCCAATTTATTTGGGGTCGGCACAGCATGTGTTCCGTAGTAACACTAAACAGATAGTTCCTTAGATACAAATTTTTCAATCAACATTTATCACGTTGTGTAGCGTACGTCAGTTTAAATCCGGAACGTTTGTAAGCACTTTTACATCCCTTACATAACAAAAACGTAGTTGGAACTGATACTACAATTTTATTTCAGCGTGTATAGCGTCCGTGCGTGACCGAGCCAAGTAAAATATGACTGACACGTATCCACACAACACACAATGTATACAGGGACCACACAAAAAATCCAATTTAGATTTGCAAAACTGGCTTGTGAGAATAAGGTGTGGTTACACGGGTCTCTTGGACATTTCTAGGCAATGTGAGTCAAATACATTTAATGACAGAGAAACAATTATGTAAGCAAATTGTACACGCTATGATATAGAAAGTTGTTGCCAGAGAGGACGCCCCATATTGAGATTAAAGGTGAGGTATTTTAAATAAACTAACTATTAATGAAATAAAACCCAATCCTGGGTTAAGCTTGCCTTTGTACCTAAAACTATACGTATTCCCTTTTTTTTCTGTATTTTTGGATGCAGTAGTTTTTAAAGAGTCCTCTATTTCCACTACCACCAGTATATATTGCAGGCCACATTAATTATAATACCCGTGTAGCAAGCAGCAATTGCCGCAAAGAAATAACACAATATTAGATAGAATTCAGGAAGTATACAGAAAAAGAGCAACTTCATAACCAACTCAGCAAAATTGCTGAAAAAATTGACGGTGTGAGCAGATATTGACGGTGAGTACCGTCACGCTCCTCGTTCAACTCAGGTAGGTCAGCAGGCAGCGTAGCAGCGTGGCAGCGCGGTGAACGAGACCGATCCGGCCGGCCGACGGGTTAATTGAAGATGTAACGGGCGCGCGCTATGAATAATTCACGGGAGCGCGCGCTGGCGGCTCGCCAGCCGGCATCGGCAGCCGCGTTTAAGGGTTGAGAGCGATCGTGGCGTGGCGGAATGTTAAGGTAATGTGGGGCAGGTTGCCTGAAATGTGGCCTAGTAGGGGAACGGTACTGAACTGGAATGAGTGGCAACGATTGATAAGAGAAATAAGCGTGAGATGATTGGTCAGGAAACGTGCTATTATTATGTTACCAAATAAATGCGGGTAAAAATAATGCAGAAAGATGGTTGTCGTGTTTCACTTTACTTCGTACCTATTCGACTAATCGTTTTAAATTTCACAATCTGTAACATGCAACAATCATTTATCTTAACAGGTATTTTCATTAGAAAATACATTTTAATATCGTTTGTAAGCTCGGAACTCGCTCTCACGAAAAGAATTAAAGCGTATAATTCAGTGTGTTCCAATATTCATCTGAAAAATATGATTCATATTTTCCCTTTATAAATAAAAGGAGCTCAAACTAATTAGCACTCGATGTCGTAACACAACTAACATAAAACAGCAAGTGTTTTTCAAACAGAACTTGTCTTTTTGTCCGCGTCGCGCGTCGCAACGCTTCGTAATAAGATCTGGAAAATTCACACTGTATTTTTCACTGAATACTCTCATAGCTACCTAAAGGTGTGTTTGAGACAACACTGTCTGTGTGTGTCTGCGCGCGTAGTGGCAAACAGCGAGATTATTGTAGTGCTATAATAAAGTTAAAAGGGATTTATACGGTATGAGAATATCGTGAAATAAGTTGAGATCATTTTGAAACGAAGCGCTCTACTACTCATGCAATATTAAACGCTTTCATTCGATATAAGTTATACACAGGTATAAGTCGTAAAATTTAGATTACATCAAAGATTCTTGAATATTAAGTGGCCCGGAAAAGTATTTACGCTAAAGAAATGATCTAGCTATCTCGCATGGAACTATAAATACTATTTTCAGTACCAATTAGTGAGCGAGAAAAATGAAATTGTTATTTGATGTAGTGGATGAAACAAACGATTTAAATCTTTGCATGACATGGACTTAGTTAGACGGTCAGTATTGAACTTTGTTCGATCTCATCTAGTCACAATCTCCAGATTTTCTGATGCAGCCTTTTCCACTAAGCCACACTCAAACTAGATTTTAATAAACCTAATATAATGAAGGTTTACCGCCCGACTCCTGACTGAAGACTCATGTAAGATGTGTGCTCCAGATTGAAGTGGTGGGGTGCAGCTTAACTGCAGATCAGACGCTGATTGAGCCGTCGTCGTGGTAATCCATACAAAATAGACGCGCTATTACTTTAAGTAAGAACTAAGCTGTTTGTGAGAATCACAACAAAATAAGATGCCTTGTACATTAGTATTGCTTGATATTTGGTAAGTGACTGTTACGTGTGCGTGGGCTCTTTAGTTAACTTGTATTTTCTTGTTTCTGTGCGTTTCATTCTAGACCCAATTATAACTTAGATAAATATTACTTTTATCAGAATTATGATTGAATACATTGGTGGTTAAGAGGGAATGAAGAGAGGTGGACAATAGTTCAGTCACATTTTGCCAGTCAAGCCTTTAGCCATCAACAGGGCACAAATCTAAACTCCGGGACCTTCCAGTTATAAACAATGTGTTAATCAGTGTTATTAGGACCTTCCATCAGAAATAATTTCTCCGTAGCAGCCACTGATCTACGTTGATGGTAATAGGCTCGGCACTTAACGGTTTCGATAACTGGCAATATGTGGGTGACCTATGCTAGAGCTAGGCAGGTCGACATTATTATGCTGATTTTTTTATTTCAGGATGTTGAAGAAACTTAGCACCTGTCCTGACTGAATCTTCTTGTTTATTCCATATACCTACATCTTAACCTTCCGCATATTATTCCTCTGTGTACAAACAGTGTTGGCGACTTGTTGTAACGACTCAACTTGGTTCGACTAGTTCGCAACTATTTGGATTAATGGTCCTCCTTATAGATTTGGGGCTGTAATGAGCCGGTAAGACCGTATTAGTGAAGGGGCAAGTTTAGTACGCTTTATAGTTTTCTGAATAGAATAGAAAATTTGTCAAAGTACCAAAAGTAAAAGTAAAAGTAAGTATGACAAAATGTAAGACAAGACAAGTAAGGTAGGTCGATAAAATAATTATAATTTGAGAAATTACTGTGTCTTGGAGATGGCAACACATCTGTCACGCCATTGAAATTGCAAATGCAGATATCGATAATACGGCAGTGACCACTGGTCGGTTTATGTACATACAAGCAGTAAAAATAAGATAAAACTAAACATTTGTTAAGAATTGCGACATAGCCGGCCGTACTGACGCTTCCTTATTCTCCTCATCCTCATCATAATGACTAAGCACTTCTTGGCCACTCAGTAAATTGGCTCTCATGCAGTTATAATTCAACACTGCATCCGTCTCATTACCAACAGTCATCAATCAAAAACTAAAAACTACCGCGCAAGAATTTCGCTCCCAAAAATTTTAAATGAGCCACTTCCTCTCGTTTCCATAGGCACCCGTGAATTAGCGTCAGGGGTCAATCTGTGACCCCATCGTGACCCGGTGCCTCGTGGGCTGACGCTCAAACACGTATTCATATTAATTCGTGCCGTAACCGACTAGTCGCACTACTGTTAACATGCCGGATGTGAGGGGAGGTCCGGGGGGCAGGGAGGGGGCGAAGGGTGCGCGGAAACAAGTGCTCTTGTTTTGGTACTTGAGTTTTGTGAATAGAAGGAAAATAAGGTTTTTCGGCTGTGGGCTGCATTTAACGATTCTAATAATTATCTCAATTTTGGGCCCGAATTTGTAAGATACTATGTTTATTCATAATCTATATACAATGTGGAAATCTCTATATTTGGTCAATATTCTTCTTAGCGTGTCGATGGCAATCTAAGTTGTGTCGGCCCAGAACTGAGCCACTAGTTTGGCGCCCTCTGTAGCGTCCATCAGTTCCTGTAATGTACAAACAGCAGGACACGCAGGACACGATATTAATATTAAGTGCCTCATCGTTTGGTCACTACAAAACTTATTGACGGATTTTCAGATCAATGATGACTTTGATAAAAATGAGTACAAACAAAATACATCGGCTCACCAAATATTAGATTCACTGTCCAAATCTACAGGGAAGCATATTTAACTGCAGGCGTTCACGATCCGACACGGAATTAGGACAGCTCGCTAATTCCATGTAGTGGAATACTACAGGGAGCCGGATTTAGGCCCGTTACGTCCGATCGAGTCGGGCTAGTATTTTAACAAGTGGGCCGTACGTTAGTGTTATGGACACGTTTGTTACCCGCCCGGGTTGCACGTGGGACGTGCGGGGATCACTCGTGCTGCGACGTTTTTATGTCCACTGGACGGAAAGAGAACAGAGTGCTTACCTACTATTTAGGTGAGCTATTGGATCTCGTCAAATAGTAGTTAGATGGCAGGCTTCTAAACAAAACCTAATGTAGTCACGCCCGTTATCCCCGAAGTTTTAGACAGAGGTGTACCGAATAATACACCTGGCCTAGGTATATTTCGCCAGTCTCAAGTTCATGCTCATGTGTGTTTTTCCTACACCTCCGCCATTTTCTTCTGATTCATTTCGTTGCGGAATCCAAGACAGTTAAATTGTTTCTCTAGGACTTCGTCGAGCTTCACTGCCTCGGCGCTTTTCTGGTGGTCAGCATTGATGATTCTGAAGCACAGGTGTTGCAGTTATTCAGGAATATTGTGGCGGGCTTGTCCCAGTCTCATATAGGTACCTATTACATGGGCGAGTGAGCTTATTGCCTCAACCGGGCAGGTGTCCTGAGTTCGCGGCTGCTAATGAGAAAACCAGTAACACCTTCCATTCAGACTACCCAGCATTTGTGCTTGATTGAAAAAAAAATGTTATTATAATTCCTCCCGTAACCGTGATAGTGTTGTACTCACTGAATCGAACGCGAATCAATCGGTCAATATTTGCCCGTGGGTGTCCGACTACGCCTCCACGGCGCAATCCCGCTGTTTGTAAAAGATATTTCCTCTCACCCGAGTTGTAACAAAGCACTTGTGTTTATTTACGTTATTTTTTATGTTACTTTTCTAATATTACGTGAAGTGGATGGCTACGCGCTGTGAAATGGCACCAACAACACAGCAAAAACTGACAAAAACACTTTTGACAGAAATAAGGGTCCCAAATAACGAAGATAGGTCTGTGCTATCGAATGTCATCAATTCCGGAGCAAAAACAAGTAAAAGAACTTTTCAGTTTCCAAACTTCATAGTCGCTTTGCGTTGCATCGTCGCAACTTTATGAGTTTATTGTACCGGGGCCACATGAGCTATGCGGTGTCGCAACGCAAAGACGCCACAATCATTCGCCCACAAAAACATACATTTTAAATATTAATCATTTTAATTATAAACAGATAATTACAGTAAAATTAAAACAAAAGCTAAGAAAAACCTTTTCTATTTCCAACATTTTTCATGACATAAAACATACAAAACATCAAGAAAGTGACAAGTGGGTGTACCTCGCTGCTTCCCATTACGGCCGACAATGGAGGCTACACAAAGAGGGCAAATTGCCGCTCAGATGATACGCACTCGTTTAGCCCGCGCGAACGATTTGGCACGAGCCGCGCTCGCTGGCGATTCTTCACATTGTCCGCAGTATGAACATCATGGCGCACGTAATGGCCCGCCCTTACACTATTGATTTGGAATTAAAATCGCTATTAAGTGAACCACATTGATTTTTGTGTCACAATTGTGTCACCAGAGAGTGTTCCACTATGCCATAGTTAGGTTAGACGTATCTTCATTATATGGCAGTAAGAACTTTTATTGTTTTGTAACACCTCATGTACCCATGTTCCAGCAAATATGCGTCATGTTCGTGAACGGGCGCTGTCAGTTGTGACTGGTCATCTCTTAGCTGCCACGGTTTATTTTAATTACTGATTTAATCTTATACTCTGGACGCTCTTAACTTGCCCGTATTTCTACATTGTTCTCACATATTTGTAATTCTTAACATGAATGATGTAACCAAGATTTTGTAACATATTTTGATTTAAAAGAGTGTCCATGGAGTTTCTTGCCCGTTCTTCTCCATAGAGATCTACGCTACGGAATGGGCAACTACAGTACTTTCATAAGTTATTATGCCTTGTGACTGGGACTGTAGCTTCGCGTTTTATTTTGTTTTTTTTTGACTTTCAAAAGTGCCTGTAATGGTCTAATTGAAATAAATGCTTCGACTTTTGACTTTTTTTTGACTTTTGAATAAATGATTTTATTTGAAACAAGGAATGTCGCAATTGTTGAGATATATTATACCCGTGAACGATCCAAAGTAAAGGAGTTAATTCCAAAGGAATTAAACAAATGAGGACTTCAGTGCCCAATTACAACAAAAATGGGTTTTTAATAAGTAATTCAAAGGGTGAATTTATGTACCCATTCAGTCGTAGAGTAATTTGATGTATTGCGAAAGTAAAGCAATTGCAATACCCAGAGGTGCCATACCATAAAATACAGTTACGATTGTGGGCAATGTAGAAAACTCGGTTTGGAACTATTGTACATTTAACTTTTGTCCCTCTATATAATAAAGATATAGCCAGTTCGGCAGTCATGTAATAAAAATAACTGGACCATTTCTGGAATTACGGTTTCAAATTAATAGTCCAATTTGGGAAAAACACGAAAATATGTCATTGATTTAAAGTTACGATATGACCGCAAACTACCGATCCGATATCGTTATAGATAGACAGTAACCGGAATGAATATGTTATGTTCGCTTCAATTTGAGTTTTTCATCAGAAACAGGAGAAGGTATTTTGAAATGAAATTAGGCTATAGTTAAACCTACTATATATCCTTTCATTCATCAGAACTTTACACTCATCAATGCTTGATCAAGCTTCGTGTTCTCTTCGTATCCACATTGCATGACACTGACAAATGTAAATTAATCCGTATGTGAGTGTTTGTGCCTAAACACCGCAAGCCTCAAGGATGCAATAAGGCAGTTACATCACCGTCTAAGTGGGGCATTAGAGTGGCGACACGTCGTTAATATGCAGAGCCCGGGCGAAGTGGGGGGCTGAAGTGAAGGGGGGATGCACGGTGAAGCTGGGATAATGCGAACAGGTGGGTTATAGTGCTAATGTCAGAACACCGGCTACTAATGCGGTGTCATGCTGTTAGAGTGAGCCGTGATGCGATCCTGATGAAGAGATTAACTTGGATTCCGAAATGTACTGTCTATATATTAGAGTTGAAAGCCTTTTTGTTAATGAACTTACAGATTGATACAACGGTGGTGAAATACGTCTTGAATTATAGACTAAAATGGGCAGGACATGTCTGTGAGCCTGATTATCACAAGACCGGAGTCCTGAGACAGTGGAAGGCCTCGGGTGGCCTTCTCATATATTGCAACAATTTAGGGAGGTCTTTGCCAAAGGCGACTTTATTAAACGTGAATCATATTTTCATATTTAAACTGCCCATTACAACTTGTTGGCCCATAAAATCCTTCACCAGTTTGTCATCAATAGTATAAACACGACATGGCTAATAAAACCCTTGACCAAGTCCAGAATGAAAATTACTCACATATTGATACTTGGCGTGTCGCATTTAATAACTGAGCTCATAATGAACAAGTAATTGCTCTCTAAATTGGGCTATAAACGATAATGTCGTCCGCGCAGGAGATACAGAAGGCCCATGTTACGGTTACTCAGAAATTCTCCCATGCTGTGTTTATTTCCTTACTGTGATCTTATCGAGCCTATTTTCCCCGTGGGAATAGACGATGGTGTACCTGCAGTATTATGTCTCATGGAATAGGGGACCCGATGACGAACGTGGACGAGGCCATAGGAATATGTTACAATCGTAGCAGGTGACGTTCTGTACTTTCTGCCTGCACCTATAGGAAATAGGGGGTGAGTTTTTGTATGTATGTAATCCTGTAAGTACAATTCCTGACCCGAGGCTTCCACATACAAATTCCTGATGGAAAAACCCACTAGCAATATGTTTGGCCGGGGAGTCAAACCCAGGACGTAATGCTCAGCAGTATTTCTTGCAACTATTAGTCCAAAGAATCATTCCATGATGTGATTAAAAAAAAGGGTTTTCCGAGCATATTTATGAATGCTACTGACGGAAGTAGCAATATCCTCTCACAGCAGCAGTTGACGTCGGAGGTTCGTTTGATAGCGTCTCTCTTTATCCTGGTTGAACATTAAACATTGTCCGGAGTGAAGCTTCTGCAGCAGTCTTCAACAAGGTCGGCCCGATGAACGGTGATCGTTACGCGTAATAACCTAGAGTTGCTGAAGTTGCGATACCGGGCGGCGCTCGTTTGACCGGCTCAAAACTTCCTATACAGACAAACATACGTAGTTTTTTCGTGAAATATTAGTGGTGCACCTAATAGGTTAATGTTGCTATCAAACAATGAAAATAGCCTACTAAAAGAGTAGCGATAGAAGGATTCGTTGATGATATCACCACAGAATTCCTGTCTGAGTTGATTTTGATAACGACTGGTAGATAACGTCATTGCTTTGAGAAATGATAGCAGAGTATATTAATAAATAGGTAATGTCAATTAAAAACTAGAGCACATTTGATGACTTTAGGAAACGGTAGACGATGCAAATACTCAATCTGATTATAACCTACTGTGAAATACCGAATAAAAAAGCTCTTACACTGCACACCTGTACAGCTCAAAAAGGTCAGAAACACGTCATAGTCCAAACAAAACAACATCTGTACTGGATGACGTCACCAGATCTGAAATAGCGTCTCATCCTGACTCGTCGGCCGGTCCATTTGTCACCGCAGCGGTTCAAATCTGGGGCGCGCCGCGAGTGCATGACGAATGCTCGCCTGCGACTAATTAATGTGCTAATAATCTTCGGCGACCAGCTCGGAAATATTCCCTCATCAATCTACATTATGGTCTAGTTCGCGTGACTGAATAGAGATGAGGGATTTTTCTCTCTGATTTGTAAGTGAATAAGTGAAGCGGTTTCTTTGATGGCAATTGATTGTTTGATGGACGTGAGGAGTTAATAATAAATGGCTTCAACGAGGGCTTATATGAGTTATTAGTAAGTCAAATAAATTACGTTTTAAATTAAATGTCACCAGCAACTTGCTTCTACTACAGCAGATAGATTAGTAGTGCCTTGCAGCTTGCATGACACATACCTAATCCCATGCCACTGAACCTCCCAACCTCCTCCTCTGTACCCGTGGGTTCAGCAGTCAGTTCGGGCTACATAGTAATCGCCACTACAACGAAATGTACATAAATAGAATGCTACATGCGATGCATTACCGTTTCCAGCTTATTCGGGAAAATAACCAATAGAATTATCAATAACACTTGTAAAAGGATATTTACGATGTTTATTATTTGTTTATAGTTCCAAATATACAGCGCCGAAATATCGGGAACTCAAAACAAATAATAAACATGATAAATATCCCGTTAGAACAGTTATTGATAGTGTTAGTGACCATGTCAGTTTAAAAACTTATATAGCCAATAGAACATTAATATAGAGATGTTATACAACATGTTTCGTAATGAAAGGAAACCATGTTCACATCAAATTCAATCCGAAAACATCCGTCTGTCGTACACACGCCATCTGTTAGTGTTTGAAGACGTGCAGATTTCGTTCAGAAGTCAAAATAGCTGGCAGTTGGAGGAGTGTGGTCTGTGTATAGTACCACGACCTGGGATTTCACTCCTGGTAGAGGAAATGGCTAATTCATTGAGTTAGTATTTTATATTGAGGTGTGACGATTATTCTATAATTTGGTTTGTTCCTTATTGCTATTGGGTTAAAGCAGTGTTCATACATATTTAGACTCACATCCATATTAACCAAGCAAAACTATCGTTTATCCCAAAACAAA
Source organism: Cerastis leucographa (assembly GCA_963082945.1). NCBI lineage: Eukaryota > Metazoa > Arthropoda > Insecta > Lepidoptera > Noctuidae > Cerastis > Cerastis leucographa. The sequence goes on along the minus strand of OY720381.1, from coordinate 22,879,418 downwards.
GTTATAATCCCTTGCAACAGTTGAGTTCAAAGTGTATGACGAATCGCATCCCATCCCCCATCTCCGCCATCTTGCAATTAATGCCACTGCGGTCTAAAAGCTGAAACATTGGCTCATTTATCAACGCGGAGACTTCATAATTGCCTATGAACTTCTCTAGATCGGCCTTGAATCAGAATTAGTGGGGCGGAAACTATTATAAGTTTTCCGTTTAAAATTAATGGATGATGAAAAGTTTCGAGCAATCGCAGTATGTTTCATGTAATCACATCGGTATTCGGAAGCTTTGGGGAAATTGATCATTTTGTAACTTAGTTGTGTTATTTGTAGTCAATCATGCTACTGTGATTGAAGTTGACTGCATTGAACAGAATAATCAGCTAGAAAAACTGAAAGACGGAACGCATTGTTTTGAAAACTAGTCATATTATTAACAAGCCCAAGCAAAGACTGTTGTTTCAACTTCAGAGCACATAAACCAAGTTACTATCGACAAGGAGCTCAAATCAAGTTTAATCTTAGTTGAACTCGTTAGTCAAAGATTGCGATAAGGCAATTAAACAGTCAGCCACAGCAGCATTTGATTAATCGTGAAATATCCGTAGGCCATAACGTCAAGCCAGCTGTTGCACCGATGCAACTTATTTACCAACTTCTGCCATTCATCAAAACAGTTGGAGTTTCCCTACTGGCTTGAAGTTCAAAGTCATTATCGGGGGTAAGTTTTTGTTTAAAAAGAAGCGCGTTTGTTTCAGTGGCCCGAAAGCATACTAATTAAAAATTTAAGGCCTATCGAGCTTTTCCTCTTTGTTAAGAATTTAAGAAGATTACATCTTTACTCTCTCTATACGTACTTCACTCTCCATCCCTATTACTCGTTTTCCACCAGTTCATAATAATTTCATCTGGTATTGATTTATTCTTCACCTATCAGGAGGTACTTTAATATTCTGTCTTCTGTCCGTCTTCTATTCACACAACAGTAATAATCCATTTTAAAAAACCCACATATTTTGTTTAGTTTTAACATTTTGTGCCATTCTTCGTCGTACCTATTTAGTTGGTCGTACACTGCGTATGACATTAAGCAGCGCTTTGTTGTCACATCAGTGTCAGGTCTGTCGGGGCGCGGATATCTGGGGCACACAAAAGAGACAAGTGTCACACAGCCTTCTTTTGTTTCTGGAGACACCCGGACCTGGACCCGACATGTAAACAACGCTTACAAAAGATAAGCAAGTATATGTGTATCTATTAGTGCGGAATTGTTTCTTATTATTCAGATAAAGCCTAACAGTGTACTAGCGTTTTCGGTACAAAAGGTTGTGGGTTTAAGCCACAGATTGTTATTTTGGGGTCCGATTTTGTGCCTGGATCAGACCTACCTGCAAAAGGTATAATTGAGCCCTGATGTGATGTAAATTAGTTATTTTCTAATTTTAGTTCTTAATGTTTTAAAACTTATCCAGCCTTAACTCCAAAATTCCAAGTAAATTAGACCAGAACCAGAAATTTACCTCTTTACAGTCGTTTATGTATTTCCTAAGTTTTAAGCTATTAACCACTCAAGCTGTGTGTGGCTGGCATGTGGTCGTAACGTGGCTCGTGAGCTAATTCCCGCTTAATATGTGAAGTAAATACACGTCGCAGGCAGCCCTGACGCCCGGACTGCCGCTACTGCCAGACGAACGAGGCGACGACGCTGCACGCTGCTCGCACGGGGGAGGGAAGGTGCACGCTTTGTGGGATATCTAATGCAGTCATTTAAGGAGAAGAGTTAATCTTTCAATGGTTTTTGGAAGCTGTTGCCTCATGACTCGGATCATTGTATCGGAATGGATGGATTATGATTGGTTACCTATCATATATTCTAAAAATGTTTGACCAAATTTCATTTCACCTAAAACTTTTCAACAATTTTCGTTTCGTTTTTTTTACTTCATCCAAGTCACGTCTGCACTCTGCTACTGTATCAGTTGATCTATTATCATATCGTTTTTTTTTTCGTTACTCCGACGTTTCATTTGGTCAAAAAACTTTTTACCGAAGTTACACTTAGCCGAAATAACATTTGTTTAAAATTAAAAGTCATTTATTAAAATTAGGCTGATAATCAGCACTTTTTGAATGTCAAAATTAAAAGAGACAGTCCCCCAAAACGCCCGCCCTAACCACTTCCTAGTGTTTTAGCTGAGAAGAATTGGCGGAACAAATTATCCAGCAACACATAAGTCTATTAGGTTAAAAGAATCAGATTCTAAAAAAATGTGTTCAAGTTAATATAAACAAAGAATCCATTACATAAAATTATTGTCACATGTCAGCTAACACACACCAATAAAATATATACTCAAAAATAAATAATCTCCAGGCATAAATGCCCCCATACACGTGTAATGTTGGTTCATACGTATATGTAGCAGTAACTTGAAGCCACAGGTGATAAACTAGTACACCAGAATAAGAAAAGAAACTATAATACAATCGAATTTTTAATAACAGTAACAAAAACCTGGCCAACAAGACGACCAGTCACCATAGGTAGCACCCATTCACCAGCATAACGCGAAGATCAGCCATTACCCCCCTCGCCATATTTGACGGAGGGAGGTAACCCGATCCCCGACGCTACCGCAAGCAATGACATCTAAAGGAGCCTGACGAATTGCTGCTGGTTTCTGACGCAAAAAATAAAATTATAAATTAAAATAAATGGTTGGGGTCGCTAGTTGACCAATATTTAAATTGGTTATTTATGTCTTTTGTGACAACCTCGATGATCCTGAATTTTTAAGAGGATGCAAAACAACCACTGTTTTCTTTCCACTGTTTTAAGAAGGAATGCAGCATGCAAGTAGGCATGCAGCGTGCAAGTGGGCATACAGCGTGCAAGAAGGCGTGCAAGCAGGCATGCAATATGCAGCAAACATTGTTTCTGTCACGGCTCCGGCACTCCGGGGTTTTGGGCGGGCCCACGCTAGCTAATAATCCCAGATGGTTTTAACGCTCACCACCGCAGGCTCATCCGCGGCGGCGGCGGGCCTTCAAACCACTTGCTCCTCAGCTCGCGGGCCGCCTCACCCTTCCGCACCTACGCGGGCTTAAATTACACTCTAGGGTTGAGCAGACAAGACTGTGTGAAGTCGGTTTTGCAGCGATTCGTTTCTGTCACTAAATTTTGTAGCATCACATATTGATTTAATGTGTGTGACCATATAATATTCCGTAAAATGTTGTTTCGGTGTGGTGAAAATATGGCAAATAAATCATTTGGCAAATGAAAAAAGTTCAAAAGAGGCTTCAACCAATAGCAAAGAGTTATTTTGTAAATCGGTTAAATAAGGTTCGGTAAATTAACACATATGACACATGATACTTCGATGATCTAAAAATAAATGTCACATAACGCTTAGAGCAAAAAAGAGTCGGTCAATAGTTTTCGGTAAACTGAAATTCGAACAAACAAAATTTGGAAAAGTGATCGGTTCCCCAGAAAATAAATGTGCTTTTTCCAAAATTTAAAGTGAAGGATTATATCGAGAGAAGATCATAGAACCAAAAATTCGAAGACATGATTGTAACATGCACAAACCCGCACTGGGCCCGCGTAGTGGATTACGGCCCTTTTCTTCACACAGAAACCTACCGTACCGGCCCGCAAGTTAGAACGTTATAAGCTGATTATGCTAAAACTGCAGTTAAGGTAGCTGAACTCAATCAACTGTACGTTTCAAGTTATTACATAGTGTTGGTAACAATGTGGTTACGTGTCTGTGATGCATGATAATGCTGTTCATTTGGAGTCCCCCGTGTCGGGCCACAAAGCCAGGCGTAATGTAATCTGCGCCACACCTGTCCAGCCAGTCCGCTGGGATGCCTTACATTGTACGTACGTGGGATTATTGTAGCACACCTACCTCCTACACAAACAGACACTATCACGCAAGCTAACAACTACATATTATGTAGATTTACGAATTTCGTGATTGATACCGAGAATTGGTATTGTATTATTATTGCCGTTGGTCTTGACTGTAATTTATAGATCGTTACGCCTAATCAAAAGTCCTAAAATTTGTCAACCAGTAACGTTATCGGGTAACACATTCACTGGGTTGTGGAGGTCAGATAGAAAGTCGATCCACGTAAAATAATGGTATTCAAGAGTATTCGGTTACACAGGTAAACGAAACCATTGTAGTTGTGAAAAGCTAGGCTAATGATACATTCCGAGAATCACAAATGATAGGGAGAATAATATTGGTGTTTTGTCAACCAGAATATTGTGTTTGTTGAAGATTGTCCTAAATACTAAATGTAAACTCAATATTGGGAACTCAACATTTTTTAGAACCTACTAGTGTGGGAGACAATCCATTATTCACCCAATTTGCTGAAAGTACAGAACTATTCATAGTTTCTACCACCTGATATGGAATTCTGTAGAATCAGCTTAAGCATAATTCAATCGCAGCAACTGGCATGAAGATGCATTCCCAACACAGATATAATACAAATAATCTGTTAGTCCGGAGTGTAAGCCGGGGACTGCGCTGCGACGCTCAGCCGGAGTTTGGACGGAGTATAGTGAATATATAACGGAAGTCTGACGCTAACTGAAGCATCGGCCCGCAAAACTTTGCAGACGTGTATAATTCCTCTTCGATTTAGTCAGTGCGAAGTCGACACTTCTTTAGTTGTCAAGGAACTAAGTTTGTCTTTACATTCGACTAAGTACTATATTTAGTTCATCTATTTACTAACAAAGCGTTTGATGGAGAAACAGCGTGATAGTGTTGGTCGGACCCAGGCATAAGAAGTTCTTCTCATTGACACTCCTCAGAATTGGTCTCCGAGTTTGGCACTTTAAATGGCGTCAATCAGTTCCTGTAATTAACAAACAGCAGGACACGCAGGACACGAGATTTGTTGCTCCATCGTTTGTAGAACGGCACCACATTTATTCTCCAAGGCAGAGTCATCACTAATTCTCCACCTGACCAGGTTTTCTTTGCATAAGAAGGACTCTTCTACATCGCTCTTAGAAGACTAATTTTATTAGTTGTTTTAGTTAACTGTCAGTCTTTTAGAAACGCCAATGAAAATTATGAAACCTACTTTTATTTTTCAACAATCATTTTCAATTCGAATAACTCCTATCATCGCTTTAAATTTCAATCTGACATATTTTTCATGTAACAGAGAGAATAAATTACATTTTTACAAAGGAAATGAGAGCTAGCAAAGAATACAAAACCAAATCGTTCTAGATTGTGCTGCTCTGTGCCGTTCAGTAAAAAAACAAGTTTGTGTGCGAGCTCAGATATTCGTTTATCCAATATGCTTGTTCCATGTCTTTGTTGTAAGGTTGTAACTGATGCTTTATGCAGATAACGTGTCATTTTAATTTGTTGCACTACCGTGAACACGGGACCAAGATATTGTTACTATAGTCGGTCGTCAATTATTGTAGTATCACTGTAAGTACGTGGCTAGTACTGAAATAATTCAGACTCCATCATCGGCCTAGCAACATTTTAGTGTTGGTATTGGCTGCCGGTCTAACTGAACGTAGCTAAATACCAGTATCTTTCACGTAGAGAGCACACTGCCTATTTACGTCCACAACCTCTTTATAGTTATGTGTTTTCAGCTTAATTGGAGGACTTGTGATGGAAATTTACTTTAACATCACTATTGTTTTAACAATTTCACTCCATAGGTTTGCCATTCCCATGTATCACATCAAATTCTCACGAAAGTGTTCCATTGATTTTGTTGTGTAAAATAATGGTTTCATGAAAACGAAGCATTTTTCTCTATGTTTCTATGAAATCAGCGCCCAGGGAAATGCAATTCGTTTTAATTCGGCTGCAATTAATTTACATTTCAAGTGGAGTAGTTTGCGGTTTCTACGAAGTAATTACCCTTTTTAATGGGAAAGCTCCGTGTGTTCGAGCGGTCGATCATTTTACTTCTTTTAGTTAGGCAGTTTGTTTGTAGTTATTTTTTCGCTATTTAAGGGATTAAATATAATGACCACCAAAAAATACTTTGAGATCTTAAACTCCTTTGCCAAATAACAAATACTAAACACCAAAAAAAATATTCGGTTGTAGCACCAAATTTTGTTTGAGCTCAGGACATTGGGCACCCCGTCCCGGACAGGTTGTGTACGTTAATTTTGGTGACCATTTACTATGTTTGGTTAGAATAAAATGTTTTTTAAAGGTTATTTTTACTTTATCTGGTGTTTTATTAAACATAAGCCTTTAATTAACATTCGCATGTACTCATAATGTTTTTAGAAGCTTGTATGGCTGAATTAAGAAGTTTAATAGGGAAAGTTATAATTATTCGGTTGGTTGGAGAGCTCCAGTATTTGAATTGATTTTTGAATGTTAAATGCTAGCTCACTGATTTTTACTTCACAAACCACATTATAGTATTGTCAGATGGACCAACAGAATTCTTTCATTTTCATTCATTCATCCTAATTAAAATGCGGGTGTGCTGTGTCACCTGAAGCTGTGCATGCCAGACCGGTACGTGTGGAGGTTGCGGCGACCGCCACTGCTGGCCGTGCTGGTTGCCAAAAACAACCTGCTGTCTAGTCACCCCTCACTCGCAGAATATGTGTACTAAACTAAGTGCATGAGAGACTTGAAATACTTTCGTGCAATCTGAGTGAATTCGCAAAAGTTTTTTTTTAATTATGTTAGTTATATTTCAGTCAATCATATTTATGATTGACTGATTGACTGATTTTATATTTAGATTTTAAGGATTAGCTGTAAGTTTATTTTTCAATTTATTTGGTGTGTGTTTTGCAAACCACTATTGTATTAGGGTTATCCTGTAAAGATAGTGTGTGTAAGATAAAAAATAATATATAAATATTTTTCCTGAAATTATTGAATTCGACACAGTGGTTATCATTCAACACTACTTTTCAATTCAACTGTGCTAAATAACCATAAAATATTATTCTTTCCTTCCAAAACTGTTGTTCAGAAATGCACCTCATAACTCTTGTTCATCTTCTCTGTCAGCGTGAACTATGAATAATATTTGGGTTCCTCCAACACACTTATTCTAATAGACCAAACATTTTCTCATCAGGCTCTCCGGTACGTGCCGGCGCCGGCACGGGGACGGCCAGGCACGGCACGGCACGGCTGCGGCTCCTCCGCTTTATTACACTGTCACAATGTATTAAATCTCACGTCTCGAATTAATTTATGACGACACCGGCTCGTAATGTTAGCAAATTAAACGGCTTTCTCACTTGTTAGTGTAAGACGTGAGGACTTTGTTCTTAGTCGGAAAGTAACTTGTGTAATAGGTATTTTAGTATTAAAGTTAGGTTTAACATTAAAGGACCCATTAAAATATCTCAGGTCTCAGGTGGAACATAACTTTTACAATGTCTTTAAACTAGCTAGCGAGACTTCGTGTCGAATCGTGGTGGGTTTTGAATTCGATATCAAAACACAAACAACAAAACTCAAAAAATGAGATATTTTTGTTGAGTTTAACTGTCTCAGTTAATTTGATCGTTTTAAATACGGTAATAATAAAACAATCTTTAAAAAAACTATTTCCGCTCACTGACTCTTTTGCTAATTTAACTGTTCACCGGTAAGTGTTGACTTGTTTTTATTATTGCACAACAAGGCAACTCGATTTCTTTCCATTTCTCTGTAACCATAGTTTATGCATGTGAGCACAGTTCATTTGTTTTCTGCTCAAATTGAACTTAGCGGTGTCCGGTGCCAATGCAAGAAGCATTGCGGTCCTTGCAACCTACACTGCACGGGAGCAATTCGCTGGATATAAGAAACACCACTTGAATATATTTTTGCATTTGTATTTTTTTATATTCACAAAATTATAAGTGACAAAAATAAAAATAGCAATACAGTATTTTGTTAGAAACCCACAAAATATGTTATGTTTGTTACTGTTTGTGTCATTATTGCCACAAACAATAATTTCACTAACAGTGCGACGGACACATATAAATGCTTGAATGAATAAAAACGTGCTAATTGATTATACCGAAAATGGATTAGTGGAAACGGTTAAACAAGTACTAATATCCGTTTTCACTTATTTACTATTATTTTCAATTCCAATTATATACAGTGAATTTCATTGTCCGGTGTTGTCAGAGAGCTTAATCCATTGGAACGTGTTGTCCAAATAAAATTGTTTAATTAATTTTAGCGTAGCGCTACCGAAATTAACAGAAATAGAATTTGGTTATGTATTGTATTGTCATTTCCTTTCATATTTTATGGCATAACATCCTTTAAATCACGATTTATAAGAAAATTCTCACTGCATTGATATAATTTTGCGCATTACAATATTTATGCATTGAGAGGTTTCCGTTAATTCAATAACGTAAATTAATACAATGGTTGTTAAACTGTTTTATGATGACAACTACAAGATCAAGTAACGTAGAAGACATTCTGCTCCGTGCCCAAATAAATTGGGGTAGGCAAAGGGAGATAAAATGGTGATGCTGTTAACCTGTCAAACGTAAAGCCCAACGAGCGCGATACGCAATCACTCCGCTATTTCCTTGTTTTTTTTTTGCTGTTTTTCCCGTCTACAGGATGGAAGTTTGCTTGATAGTTTAAGACTTTTTATTTCGACATTTCCCAATTGCCACAGGCTTAACTTTTTCGAGCGAACCGACTGCATCAAGTTATTAAAATTCCCCGTCAGTTCAGCCGTAGCGTGTTTGCCGACACGCGACTAATGCCGCTATTTCAAAGGAATTTCGCCAATAAAGCTTTTCAGTGGAGCACGCACTCTATAAATTTTAACCCTTTTGTTCGTTTTACAATTATCTTTAGAGTATGAGTTACTGTGAGCTACCTTTTTGATATATTGCGCGGTGATACCGAACGCGCGTGTTTTGAGAGCTGTTGTATGAGTAGGTACGTACAGTCATGAGCACTAATATGTACTCACACAACAACTTTTAAGCCGGGCATCACATTTCATGTAAGGCACGTTGTTCAATGTAATATTTGATCATACAAGTCTGGACCCTTCTTTGTAAGCGATTTTATTCTACTGTATTGATTGTAATTTTATGTTGCTAATAAAATAGTATTATTGAAATCATCCATACAATTATGAAATAGGCCTTAACCTCAAAGTTGCAATGTGCTAACTCATCACATATTGCTTCTGACTGTACACCTGCCTACCATGCGGGTAGTTATAGCGTGTGCGTTATAGGGGTTTGTAATAGGTTGGTCGGCTTTGTTAGAAGTTGTACCGACTGTATTGTTTGTGATACACATGGGAGTTGGAAGGGCCTGTTGTGTTGTGTGAGCAATTATTGATAAGATCTTACGTGTATTTGTTTTCACGATTACAGAGTAACATAATGTTCATGTCAATTATTTAAGTTTCAATAATGTTGGAAATACTTAAAGCATACTCAATTTAATCAGCTAAAAACAGTGCTGGTACTGCTCGCACACAAGCCCACACACACACACATACTGATCTGTGAAAGGGAGTGGGCCATGATCCACCACGCGGGTCTAGTCATCTATCCCAATTATTTGGGGTCGGCGCAGCATGTCTTCTTCTTCCATACTTCTATTACTTCCATACTTTCTACTACACCACGCGGGTCTAGTGCGTGTTCGAATTCTTGGTTCTAAAATAATGTGGTTTCCTCATGGCATCTTCGTTCACCGTTTTAACACAAATATACTTACTCAAATAGTAAATTTACTTAAATAGTATCTCTATTTTATAATGAGTAAGTATGCCTGTTTGTAAGTTGCGGTCAGAAAATATTGTGACCCAAATAATTAATTTATTCATTTTTAATTCCTAGAATAACCTGTCACTTTCACAACTCCAGAAAGTAAACATATTTTAAAAAGTTTCAAAATAATATTTTCGCGGTTCCTAGATCAAAAGCAACAAATTTTTAATTACCTAGCCGTCATAACTCGACACTGAATTTAATCAACATCGTTCGGAATAGAATTCAATCTGCGGAACAACTTGTACTTCCATACGTGACAGTTTCATCAACTCTACACCGTTATACAGGAGGAGGAAATAAATTAAACGAAAATTATATTTACTGAATTAAAGGCTGACATATACCTAATAATCTTTGGAATAATTTTAAGTGGTATCGGCGAAGGTTGCAACTGAAATCACCCCGCTACTGAATGTCGAAGTTTGAAATGTCGACGTATGTTAGTTCTAAAGTACAGGATCTCGATGTACGCCAGTTCGAAAGTTCACTGGAGCGAAGTATGCAAGGCCGACGTATCGTTAGTTAGAAAGCATAATTGTTAAAGAGCGAGCGAAGCGAGCTCTGGACTTGGGGCACCCCGACTCGGACAGGTTAGGTTCGAAGGGGATGGCGGGGTCTAGTAAGCGAGCGGAGCGAGTCGGTTGGATGGATTTGATTTGTGAATACGAAAACTAGGTGAAAATCTCGACTCCACTACTGAATGTCGAAGTTTGAAATGTCGACGTATGTTAGTTCTAAAGTACAGGATCTCGTTTCGCTGATCGAATCCGAACACTTTAAATTATTCGTTCAAAGCACCCTGTACAAACAAAATCAGTTCATGTTTGGACGTAAATAAGTCCGCCAACCCGCTGAAGGTGATAACCAACTAAAACCTATTACGTCACGAACTAATAAAGGTATTATCGGTAGTCGCGGGGGTATTACCCGGCTGGGGCATGTATTACCTTACTTGTGCGGTATTAGCCGTCTTCGGTGGTTTTAGGTACCTGGTTGAAGTTAGCGTCATAGTAAATGATGGAGGATGGGCAGGTTCAGATTGTGATGCTAAGATTCGAAAGTTTCGTTTTGTTCCGTTTGTGCTTTGTTTGTTCCTAAAATAAGTTAATTTAATGAGATAAATAAACGCTTTTAGTTTGACAACAGCGTAAACTTCACTTTTAGCTGATCAGATTAAGTATAGAACTTGCGAATCTTAGTTATACATGCATACTCTAGTTTTTTGAATCTGGGCAATCGTCAAAGATAAAGTTAAAATACATATAATATTCATTAATTATTGGCTAGTTGAAACTAAAATTAGAATGCGACTGTTCATAAAATTACGGGAATAATCCCTTCGATATTAACACCAATTTACACAACATCACGAACAGTACATAACAACACATTGGAACGCAAACAAATAAATTAACTTTACCATTATCTCAAGTACGCTACATAGATCTCAAGAACACATTCAGCGAAATAGATCCCAACTGAGAAGCCAAATCAGCTCCAAATAACACACATTAAGTGAATAAATCGACTCAGTCCCGATCACATTAAAAGCATTGTTTACCTCACGAATTGAATACGAAACCGTTCGCACGCGCTCATTAGGAACGAAGGACCAAATAATTTGCTGGCACAGACAACATCTATGAACTAACTTTTTGTATTTTCACGTTGCTATAATGCTGTTTTGTACTTAAACTACTAATCCAATGTACTGTCTCTTGTTTGTTTGGAAACAAACGCTCCTGACAGTTTCACATCCATGGCTCGTCGGTGACCACTGTGCTTTTTCCACATCCTAATTGCGCAGATAATGGAGGCAACAATTGGGTGTTTGGATAATCAATATCGTACTTGTTTACATCGTAGGCGTGGCGAACATTATCATATATTATTGTTTGCTGATCTAGAAATGGAAGCAATAATACACACAAAACAACTAGCTGAGGCCAATTTTTTGGAAAAAGAAAAATCCCAGTTTTTTACTTTTATGACTAATACAATGTGCTATTAAAGCTTTTAGATCTTTCACATTATAGTTAGTTGGGTTTAAATGGTGACTGTTCGCCTTTATGAAAAATAATATGGGCTTTCAGTAACTCTGCAGAACGTTTCAAACTTTTATGATCATTTTAAGAATGGTTTGACTTGATAAAGAGCGACAATGCTTCACACAAATTCACACGTTTACCGTATAACAAACGGCCGACGCAAAAAGAGGACCTGTTTGCGTAGGGGGTCGAAAACATAGCAATGCAGAGGATTCCGTGTGGTGGACAAGATAATAAAAAGTAACAATCTTACAGTTACAACTTCGTTATTTTTCGGAATCGCTCGAGTGCGCTCGGGTTCCGACGAAAACAAGAGTGCGCTAGAGTCGCGATTATCACGCTTTTCTACACACACAGCCCTGAGTTGATTGTTTATATTAGGGATGGGACAGACTGGGTCAGTATGGGACCTCTTATTGTTATGGGGCGCGAAATTGTGTGTTTCCTGTTATTCCACGTGTGGTAAGTACTTAAACCGTTTGCAGTTATGTAGCTGGCAATTTACTTTTCTATTTAGTGTTGGTGATAGCACAGGTAACTGTTATCGTCTGTTGTGAGTATTAAGACAACTGTTATGTGAACCTACTATGTAGGTAAGTAAGTACATTCCTGAGAAGTGAAACTTTCCTCTTTATGTTAAAAACTAGCCTGCTTATAACGGTAACGGATTTCATTTTGAATTAGTTTGTTAGTGTCCTTATTTGGATCGAGTCCTATTGCTATGTGTTATCCAAAATCAAAAGTTCTTTAATAATGCCGAAAATAAAAATGCCCTTCATCAGACTGCTTCATCTGGATAGAAGAAGTGGCGGTATAACATCCCTAGCAACACATCTGTCTTTGCAATCAATCGTATTCCGCACATTTGCGGGTTTCCGCATGACCTTCATTAAAAAGTCAACAACAACATAAGCTTCCTTATTTCGAGAGTGCTCATGGACCCCCTCCCCCACCCTCTCCTCCCAGTGCTGAATAGTTCAAGACAACAGCTCCCAAGACATGATGAGAGTGAAAAAATCATCGTTAAGAATGGAAACTTTACATTTTTTATCACGGGAATGTTCGGTGTAGGGTTGGCGGAGAAAAAAAACAACATAAATAACAAACACAACACAATAACGAGAACGTGACAGACTCACTTATAATATGATAATTTTGATCTAGACAGTAGATATACATATAAAGCCGATAAAAATACTCTCAGCAATGTGTGAAGGAAAAATTGTTACAAAAATATTTGGGTAGAATAATTTTCGGGGACACTCCGAATATTTCGTTTAGTTTTAGTAAATACGAAGCATGTTTGGCATTGCTGAATGATTATTTATTTATAAACCATTAGCAAAGTCAATTTACGTGACAATTTATGTCTTACCACAAATTCCCGATCCAAAATGTAGCAATCTAATTCAAATTGAAGACAACCAACTATTGGAGAGCCATATCGATAATAATAGCTGTCCGAAATAATTACTGGAGAGGATGGCCGCCTCAACACCAGACATGCCCGGGATACTTGGAGATAGAAACTAGATCGGTATTTATTTCAGATACTACACCAACCTTACTTCGTAACTATTTATTTGGATACTTAAATTGTTCTTTTCAACCAACTTTGTGATAGGAAAAAGGAAAAAGAATTTGACGAAAATCGTGAACGGGATGTTGTGCCTATGGGACTGAAAATAATGGGCTAGCGAAACCGTCACTTTGGGGTCCCGCAGGACACCTCTCGAACTCATCAATTGTCCGTTTGCGAGGTTTCTCTTACAAAGGGGAAACGTTCCCGTCCGTAAAGGGATTCCTTCTCGTCGCAAAAACAAGTGAACCCTGAACAAATAGTTCACGGTCTACATGTATGAAATAGTTTTATGAATTAATTTGTTTGGTCAAGTTTCCTTATTGTAATAGGTACTTAGTGATCGGAGTGGTGTTTTATGTACGAAGTGTTTAAGCAAGAAGATGGAACTGCATGTTCAGTATCTAAGTTTAATGGCCCGTCCGAGTATTAGTTTTTTATCTACGAAACAAAACTATTAAATAAATACTTGTAGCTTAACAGCCCTATAAGCAGTTTAAATAATAGAGCATGGCGTGAGGAGTCAACAAAGGCGCCATGTTTTATAGAACAACTCGGTCACCGCGCAAGGCCGCTCTTGCCAGGACACGCGCCGATGCTGGATGTTCAGTATGTATATTTTATGAGCTCCCACGGCGTTCTTGGAGATGATTCTCAACTGACTAGAAAAATCAAAAGTTTTTAATATCAGCGTACCTAATATTTAGGATTTTCGTGTTTTAACCATTACACAATAGATTTCTCAGACGTTATAAATAACGTATTTACCTATTCAAAGTTAACCTTTCTTCTGTTTATGTAAATAACATTCCTCATATTATTACATGGGATTAAATATAACTGGCGAAATATGGGTGTACCATTAGGAACACCTCTGCCTGACCAATTGGGGATTACAGGCGTGATAGTATTTTTTTTCAACTTTATAAATGGAAGCTATTCAACTATCTCAAAAAGTTTGTTTTAAATATTATGTAAATTAAAACTAATTTGGATTTGTTTACGTTGATATCAGATAAATTTTAATTTGACCCTTTTCATTACAAAGAACTAACTTTATATTTAAAACAAAGATCTTTAATTTAACATTTTTAGTACAGAACTCTAAAAATATAACAAAATTCTTCATTATAATAATTTAGTTCAAATGTATTCAAAGCGAACTATGTAATTTGCAATTTCATAAATCCCGATATTTAATCGTCAAGTTTATGATTTCCAGATTTTAGACGAAATACCTCGTCTAAAATCTGGAAATCAACTCTATGTTACTTCCTTCCTCGAACTTTAAGTAAATCACTGATCATTACAGTGTTAGCACCCTTCAAACAGACCGCCCGAACAAAATATTTGAAACCTAAACCTGAAAAGATATTTCTTGTGTCTGTGTGTGTGTAAACTCTCGGATGAAGTGGGATAGGAACGCTTGCTACTAACTACACGTACGCGGGGAGCTTTATCGCTTTGTTACCCTACATACCGATGAAACGTAATGATACCACTCGTGTAGAGTGCCACTGGCCAGTGAACCGCGCCAGGTATAGCGTAGGCAGCTTTATGTGGCTAGTAAATACATACCCAATAACATTGAAAGTCAATCAATGTTATTGCTAATTGGTCTAGTATTTGCTGCTGTACATGAAGTTCATAAGGTTCAATTTCCGAGGTGTTATTGGGTATTTCAATTAGGAATATTTCAGCAACAATCGCATGGGATATCTACATAACTGCCAAAATATGGGTGTACAAAGTGTACAATTGTACATACCTAGTACACCGCACATTTTATCAGTTATCTTGTCGTATCTTATCTAACCATAACGTAACATACACCTCACGCCTGTAATCCCCAGTAAGTTAGACGGAGGTGTGTGTGGGTGTACTAGGTGTACCTTGTACACCCACATTTTACTTGTTATGTTGATGTCCAGGCAGAGGTATACCTCTTTTCTGGGATTACAGTAAGATGTTCATGTGTGTATTACGCGTGTGGGCTGATGTTTATGATTTGGTTTTGTTAGATAAAAATATGACAAATACTTACTGCTCATTTTTACCCTCACAGTAATCATGAGTTAAAATGCTTTATGCCCGGCTCCCAGAACAGGCGAGGAGCCTTACAAAGTAGAGTGTCAGGTTCTTGCAAGAGCTAAGTTCAAAAAGTACGTTACTAGTGCTAACTTGTACAAACTTCTACACAATTAAGGTTTCGAATTGCAAATAAAAGCTAACTCCATTTTCCACACTTAAATTTTACAGTATTATAAACCTGCGGGAATACTGAATTCCTATGCATATAGAACGGGAAATAAAAGGGGTTACGAATAAAAGCGAGTGCTGTACAAAAACGATGCTCAAAACACTACGCGTTTTGAGCGTCGTTTTAGCGAAAGTGCGCGTTTTCACCGGTAACTGCGTGTTTTCACCGGTAACTGCGCGTTTTTAACCATGATAGTAGAATGGCGACATGTTTGGAAATTGCACTTTATTAGAAATGATGGTTGTGTTTGGTTTCGAGTGCTCTCTGCGAGAGTTTCAGTGTTTGAGATGTGCAAAAAATCACAACGAGTTTCCATCTCCGACATGCGGTGCTACTATATACATTTGTGTAACGTGCTTCTGTAGAATATGGAAAAGAGAAATAGCCTCCTCTTTGTCAAATTTACGAGTAACTTTTGTTCACAACACACAGAGTTCCTTTTTATTTCTTTTCTCGTCAAATGTTTATTCAAAATTTGTGTTCAACTGTATGGATGAGGGAGAGCTAGGCTTTAACTTACCAGCTAAATATCAGTATTATACATGGAGCCACTGCCTCTTATACCTCCACAACCCAGTTACTAAGTAACACGATACCCCTAAGACGTAAAACCCGCCTTACTTTGTTAAAATTGTTAAAGTAGATCAAAATGTAAATTATTGAAGCAATAATAACCAGTAGTCTAATCAATACTTGCATCTTGTACCAATATAAGCCAGCAGTGAAAAAATAAGCCAGACATATCAGTTCCAATACGATAGCAACACAGGAATAATAAAATTTCACAGACTGACTGTTGTATCCGAATCTCAGTGAACCGGAAAAAGGCAAAAAATGTACAAACCACGTTTGCAATTTTTGCGAATGAAAAATTGCTATAGGACGCAGGGCGTACGATACTATACCACAGAATAAAAACATCCAGTAAACCAACTACGTCCTTTTTGTGAAATCAAAAGTTGATGTCAGGGTTGTCAAATAAACTTTTGGTTGTGTTGCAGTATACACATCACATTATCATGTAACCACTTCTCTCGATGCGACCTCAGCCTCGTGTGACCTCACAAGTAACCTGTTACCTGAAGCATGCTTCTATCGTATATCGTGTAAAAGCTTTGCATGTGTGTGTGAGCTATTTCCGAATAAATTTTGTTTCCAGTTGAAGTACTGTATGTTAATACTAATATGTAGACTGTGGTGATACGGTCTCGTCTCGCGCAGTTGAGTTATGGAGCTCTCATCTAAATTATTATGGTTGCTTACTGTCTCTGAAGAAATAATAGATGCACGAGAAATCTGGCCAGGAATCACGCAATGTCAATCAATTTCCACGTTTTATAATTTTTTGCTGTTTTTTCTGAAAGGAAAATTGGTAGCCCATGTGACCCGATATGGCTGTACGCTGTAACATGTATTATGAAGATACATTTATTTACGTAGAATGAAGATTTCACCAGTTGCAAAAGGTTCAGGTTAAGATAATTATGCCATCAAACATATCATGTACAATAATGCCAAATCTTTTAGTTAGCTTTTAGTTTGTCCTTTCACGCTCTTTGCTCTAATCATTTCATTCTGTCCTTGTTTCGAGATTGTACAACAGTCGAAACGGTAGCAATGTTTTGACTGTTCCACCTACATTTTGGGCAAAGATCCGGAATTCTAAGAAAATCAATCACGTTATACGAATAAACATGTATTCTGTTTCATTCCTATCTAATTACGATGCGAGAACCGATAGCTAGCAAAAGTAATTTCGAACGAGCCCAAAATAAAACATCTCTTTAACGGCATAATAAAAATACCGACATTTATAGCCACAACATGACTAACACTAAAATGATAAAAATAACGCGAACAAGTCACTCACTCTCTCTGAAAGTGCTCAACAAATAGTGCGTTAATGTCATATAACACGACACCGGCACGGGGCCGGTACGTGACCGTGACGACGCCGGGGCGAGGTCAACACGACGCCCAGTTATTAAATTTCCCATACGTAAATCTAGTGTGACAGCAAGACACTGCTTTTGTATGCGCAGAATATTAAACATTCTAGACTTTTCCTTCAGAGTCACAACAAAAGACCATTTCATGAAGGTTTTATCTTTGTTGTTGAACGCACAAGTTGTGAAGGCAGGTAAACCGCTCCTAACGTTCGCGTTACGCTTTTGCGCGTCGCAGTTTATCAAATTATACTTTTTTTTATTTACAGACAGGGGTAAAATAATTCCGACCTTTGCGTACTCGTCATGTAAACGTAATTTTTTGCCGTCTAACTTACTCCCCAAGTTTGTTCCGCGAAAATTAAAATTTGGTCCTACACTCTGCACGCCGTTACTTTAAATTAATTGTAAACTTTATTTTGTTAACTATTAACATTTAAACTTGACGAGGGAGTTACACAAAATGTTTGTGTTTGAACCGTTTAATATTCTGCGCAAGTCGTAAAAGTCAACAAATGAAAGTACATTATTACAGTAACCTTTAACTATTTGTTAGAAATACATTACTTCGAGCTGCGTACGTACCTTTTGGGACATTAGTTAAACATTTTATGTTCGTACTTGATGGAGTTTATTGTGATAGAGAACAGCCGTGGTTTTCCTACGAATTTACTCTGTTTGCTATCAGATGAATCATGGACAACATAAGGATCAATAAACTCTATCATATACTCGTCTAATTACAATCAGTGTCGTAGCAGATTTTATAAGATAGGTATCGTTTACCCCTGATGAAAATAGCAAAATACATGTAAAAAAAAAAACAGTCTGTTTGTGTCATGTTTGACTCACCCAAAAACTTTCTTTTCAACAAAAAGCAACAGAAAATAATACATAAAAAATACGACATAAAAAAATCTGTCCCGTGCAAAATATTATTTTAATTTGTCCATTTTAATAAGAGCCGGGTCCCACGTTACACGGACACTACGGATAGCGGAGAGTGTTACTACCTGAGGAAGTAATTTAATTAGCTCGAACACAACGCTGCCTCTGACATAGTTTCACATAGTTTCAGTTAGGAATATTTCGTTATGAATTGTTTGGACATTATAACAATAAGTTACAAATTACTTCGAAGTTTTAGAAATGGAAAGACGCACTCATCCAAATTGTTAGTTAATTTAACAGGAATTCACTATCGTCTTCAATTCACATCACAACTAACTGTTATTACTAAGCGGTCGTATACAAACCTTAGACTGTAAATTGCCTTAGTGTTAATCTGCTAAATAATTAATTTCATCTACTGTAGACAGTTTGCTTAACTATAGATTCGAGAGTACGTGTAAGAATAATATGTCCTTTCTTTATTTTCCCATCAGTACTCACAATGTTTCTTCGGATCTGAATCTAAAGTAATTGTTATGTACAAATACAAAATATTAAAGAAAACCCCGACCATAAAGGAAGTAAAACAGTCAAAGAGCGTCGGCGTGGCGGCGCGCGTCGGGACAAACGGAGGACAACCGGGTACCACAGTGGACGAGCGGGGACAATCCGGGAAATCTTTGAAGTTCACCGCGTTTTGTTCCTTTGTTTATGGCTTGTGGAAAATTAAAGAGGTGTATTGTGGCCGTGGCTTTGAAAGTAGATAAATGTTAATGACGTCATTTCTCTAAGGACCGTACTTGGTTTTCTGTAGTTACTACCCTTTTCCAATGAGGCTATCATTGTAAAAAAACAGGACGTCTATATATATTACTAATACCTGGAGGACCTGGGCTCGATTCTCGGGTCGGGCAAACTGTTATTGGGTTTTGCCATTAGAAATTTCTCAGTAGCAGCCACCGACTTGGGATTTGAGCCGGGTTGATGGCAATAGACTTGCCCCTATTCCATGAGACTTAAAAAGCATAATAGGCTTAATGTGGGTGTACTATTAGGTACCCTTCTGCCTTACCCTTTGAGGATTACAGGCGTGAGGTTATGTATGTATGTGTTTTATTATCAGTAGGAGTAACTAGGGAGCGAGACTTGTAACGAGAATTATGTTATTATAAAACACCGTTAGCATTATATAATGTCGTGTCCGACGGAATCACCAATAGGATGTTTAAACTCTTCTCCGCTCAAATCGTCGTGTTAATGGCGGCCTTCTTTAATGGCGCCCTGAGCAACAACATGTTTCCCCAAGTTTGGAAAGAGACCACTGTTATCGGTATCGCCAAGCCAGGCAAACCCAAGTCTGAGCCCTCGAGCTACCGATTTATGAGTCTCCTGAATGCACTTGGTAAAATCTACGAGAGACTTATTTATAAGCGACTCAATTCGCCGAGGCTAAGAGTCTCATCCCCAACGAGCAGTTCGGCTTCAGGACCGGACACTCTTGTACACAACAGGCCCACCGTATCGTAGAGCACTTAAGCACTGGCTTCCAGCGTGGAGCGATGACGGCTGTGTTATTCTTCGACATAGCAAAGGCTTTCGATGAAATCTGGTAAAACGGGTTATTATATAAGCTGTACAAACTAGGAGTGCCAGACTTTTTTGTGCTCATCCTACGAGACTTTCTGTCGGATTGCACTTGCTGTCGCATCGGGAATGCACTGTCTTCCCCTCACACCATTCGAGCCGGAGTCCCTCAGGGCTTCGTTATCTCTCCTCTCGTTTCTACTTTGTTCACTAGCGATATCCCCAAGAGCAAGAAGGCTCAGTTAGCGGACAACACGGCCATTAATACACTGGCCGCAGTCACGACGCTATCTTTTTCACCCTCCAAACCTCAGCCAATGTCTTAGGCGCTTGGTTCCGGAATGTCCGTAATGACCGTATACACGTAGACCGTAAAATGCCTACCGTCCTTCAGTTTATGAAACGACTTTCGAAGCATTTCTTTGATAATGCCATTAAGCACCGTAATCCCCTGATCGCAGCGGCCGCCCGTTACGTACCCTCGCGCATTAGTTCCGTACGCCGTCCAAGGCATACCCTCGTCCCAATAATTCTATCACCTTCTTCCAGGAGAGGGGCAAAGAACTAGCACTCTTAAAAAGTTCAGACACAACGCACGTCCCGTTCCTTGCCCTCACCGACCTTCGCTCGAGCCAGCCTACGATGCTGTGCCAGTAGTTATAAATGCGTGCCTAAATAATCATATCATTCAGAGCGAGTCATGCTGTCCTCCCCCAGCGACCCCCTGAGCCGAGGCTCGTACCCCACAAGGGGTGCCCTTAGCGGGTAGTCGCTTTGTTTGTAAGTCTATTTTATGCCCGGCTGGAGGCTTTACATTTGAGGCACCCACAGGATAGTCCGGTTAAGCAGATGCCAACCTCCTTGGTTGAACAACGAGATGCAATTCACAAATATATATTTATAATGTCACGACAGTATTTATTTAAGTATTCTTAAGGAACAGAAGCAATGTTTATGTCGATGGGAAACAAAACACTTGCAGAAATACCTTCGAAAAACACTCGCGTTAGCGTGATAAATGTAAGTAAAGCTATAAACATAACCGTAGTATCAATACCGATCGTTACGGACTCCTAACAAGTAGAGCGAACTTAGTTTGTTTCCCAATAAATTGTACTAAATTTGACACGAAACAGACGTTTATGAACGAACAACAACTTTTATTCCCCAATACACGTAACGTTTGTCGCTATAATATCATAAAATGTGCCGACGTGCACGGAAAGGATTCACTGTTATACAAAAACAAACCTAACTTAATAAAAATAAGTTTCAAAATCCAGTGCGCCAGTTGATATTTTGACGTTTAGCAGACCGGCCGCCACGACAAGGTGAAGGCGTTTGGAACTAAAATGGCGTTCAAATATAACCGTCTATAGCCGTCTCTTCGACAATTTGATGACATGAATGGCTCCGCAATACTGGCGATGAGTACAAAGAGACGATACTTTACGCTTATTAGGCTGTTTCGTGGCCACTTTGAGAGCGAAGCGGGAAGATTACCGGAACTTAACCGTAAATGGCTCTATTATTGCGCAAATAACTTGTTACCTTCTGTGGACTGTGCTGGTTGGTAGAGCAATTTTATTGTAGGACCTTTTTATATTGGGTAGGGACTCTTTAATATTGATTTTTATACTCTATTTCCTTTGTAAATTTTAGCAGGTGATGACAACACAGCATACAATATAGAGAACATGATTCTAATGACCGATATCACTACCGCACTATCGCTACTAAGACGAATGTTTGATATTTTGAAAAAAAAATCGACACTGTAGCTTTCTATCTTTCTTCTCTGCTTATCCCACTAATGATCTCATATCTCCTTACAAAGGACACCGGTACTCCAAGCCTGTTTTCTACCTATTTTCCTCAACGTACCGATGTTTTATTGGTTTCGTCATAAATCACCGGTTTCCGTGAATGTCTTCTGTAATTTATAGGCGATTTTATTAATGGCCCTACAGTTGCAGTGTTTAGAAATACCTTTGGTTGTCTCTGTAAGTGGATTTTCGCAGATCATTCTGAAACGTTTTGTGGTCCGTTTCCTTTAGGTAGACCAACAATCTTATTTTTTTTCTGAAAAACTTATTGTTCAGATTTATTGAATGTAACTCCGACCGTTATTTGTTTAAATAAATGTGTTTTTAGGTTGCAAAATATAATTTTCACTCACTGCGGTAAAAAAGAACAAACCGACTGAGTTGTTTCTTAAAAATCTGGAACACAGAACTAAGTAGAGTTGAGCGTAAACCTAAAACACTCGCCAGGTGCTGGCTAAAATCACTTTAATATGTTTTTCCTCATTAACATATTTAACACACTCATTACGATTCTGTAAGTCTCAGTGAACAAACGATGATTACGTGCTGACAGCTGACTTACTGAGGGCGCAGCATGCGGCCGGCCAACTCTGACTTACTGGCCTGTTTTATAACCCGCCAATACGAACTGTTTATAAGCCATCGGCAATTTTATTGGTAATTTGGCACACAACCGATGTACCTTCGTTCAATGACCAGCACGTTCAATGACCCGCTTACGAGGTTTCTGTAAAATTCCTTGAGCCGACCGTGTTAGTGTGTTAGGTTTTAAGTATATAAAGTACATCACATCTTTAAAGTTCATCAAGTGGAAGACATCGTTTAGTTGAAAATATTCTCTTTTACAGATTTTCAATAACGAGATGTATTTTTTTTTCAATTACAACGTTTTTCTTATCGTACATTTATTTAATTTTTTAGGATGATTAATAAGCCTCCTATATTTTATTAAGTATAAGGATATAGCTCTAGTCCACTGTAAATGATAAATGGTATTTTTTCTGCCCATCATTATTTATATCAACAATAATAATTATGTTTTAAAACTTGACGAAGTAGGTGTTTCCTAATCGAGAAAAAATACTATTAAAAATATTTTTAAAGTCCAGTCCCAATCTTGCTCAAGTGTAGTACGTCGGGGCACTACATATATCACATTCGTGTCCATTAATACAATTCATTAACTATTGGATAAAACACAAAACACAATCACAGTGTGCACTGCACCAAAAACAGTGACGATACATTACAAAATAAATATATAATTAAACTACGTTCACGTTCCAGTGAGTTGGAGGAATCGTTAATTGATACGGCTACAAATAAATAATTTATATGTTCATATAATTACGTGGGGCAAATAAGCAAACAGTCTGCGGGAGCAAACACTGTGTGTGTGTCGGCGTCAATACGGGAGCAAAACCGATGTGTGAACCCGGAGGTAATCCGGGACATACATGCATATTATGTAAATACTCTATCCCGTATGAATACTATCAAACTTATTAGATCACTTATTTTACTTTTCGTTATTGGATCACATCGACACTTCAATGTCATTCTGCTTTTATACGTAAAAGGGAGAGCGCTGATTATAAATTATAACCTATACAACTAACTGTTTCTTTGTACGAACGATTATTCCCCTCTATCCAGCCAATTTATCTCATTAAATACAGTTGAAAAAATGGACGTAATCTTCTAAAACCTTAATTATTTGTCTTTATTCACAGCATTTACTCTTCCATTCAAAACTTCCAACCTTACTGATGAATCGTAGTTAACATAATCATAGTTTCGTTAATCGATTAGCAAAATAATTGGATAATGAATGTTTTGTTGGCAATATTTCATCTATAAAACGTAGGTATCATTTGCATACATAAACAATTACTGACTAAACCAATACAAACCAAAACAAAAAGATAACCAAGCAGGCAAGCATCCATTTTTAACGAAATTTAAAAGAAATTCGTACGTACATTTAAAACGGACCATATTTACAGAAAAACGTGGCGAAAACGCCACTCTTCTCGACAGGGCACAAAAACTCGCGAACGACGCGTAACGTTGTAAGCGCATTTGCTTTTACTACCAGAGTCCATTGCTATCGCCTATGTAGCAAACATGAGTATGTACATTGTACAGCTCGCAACAACAACAGTCATCTGTGATGTGTTTTGCGTCAAAACGATTTGGTAATCAATAAGATGAATAATAAACATGTGAAGTTAATGTTTGTGTTGATTATTGAAACAAACGTGATTAAAATAAAGTGTTGATATTAAGTATGAGTTTTAATTTACGTCAAAACACGAGTGAATATATTATATTCACTCGTGTTTTGACATTCCATTTCATAACCTACCCCATAATATATACGACTGGGCCACATAATTTACCTGTACATCAGATTATATCTCCGTGATTGAATGACACAGGAGAGGGAAGGCGGAGCGGAAGGGATCTGTTGAACCGAGAAAAATAAGATGAATGTCGTCGGCGTAGCTTTGAATAAATTTAGGAGGAAATACTCTTACAAATAGGTAGGGTCATTACCTTATCATTCGATGCTGATGAAATGACCTGAGGGCCTCTTCGTAATTGAAATATAGGAATATTTTTTTAATACTGATGTTAAGACATCTAAAGATCTGACTTTCTTGGAAGGTCCTTTCAACATCGTTCAAATTAAAGAGAAGTTAAGATAAAATTAATATTTTTACAAAAAAACTGCCAAAGATTATGCTATGACAATTTATGTTCTTAGTCAAACATAATATGTCACCTGTAATCCTCAAATAATTGAGCAGAAATGTATCTATAGTACACCCAAATTTCACAAGTTATTTTTAAATTTCATGTAATAGCTGGCTATCCAGCGGTTAGTTACTTTTTCTCTTTTTAATTTTCCTTTTTGCACGAATGGATAACAGTAAAATAAAAAATAAAAAAGTCTCTCGCAGCCAGTGTTGTGGTCGTGAGGGTTAATAATTTAACAAGTTTTAGTTGCTTGAAGCTTAAAATGATTTCCACTTCACTTTCAAAGGCCTTTTATGACTAAAACTTGGTCCTAGGAAGCGAACGCTGCTTTTATTTTCGGGATCAAAGTTTTTGGATTTTCTGGTCGTCTCTTAGTCATTCATTTCATACTTCAAAGATTCAGAATCAGCAGGCAAAAGGAATCTTTTTCTTGAAGCAAAAGGTTCTTTAACCAAGGCGTTTTATCACCAAACAGTGAAATAGTAGGCCTATAATGGTAACCACTGTGACTGCTTGTACTGTAAAGGTTTTTAACAGAGTGTTTTGGTTCTATAAAATTAAAGAGCATTTAAGTTCTATAAATTAGTACTAAGAACGTTTATAGGACCATACAAAAGAATATTTAAAGTGTTGCACTGTAATAGATATGAAAAAGGCGATTTTGGTACTATTTAGTGCTATAAGCGACCTTACTGACACTTTTATGTATCTATTTTGCACTAATAATGCGTCAAAAAAACTTTTACAGTACTAGTATTGTAGCAGTATCGAAAACTCTATTACAGAATCAATCTGCACTATAAAAGAACCTTGCACAACCGTTAAGTAACCTTGCAGCTTCTTTAAAGCTCCCTCAACATCGCAATGGGGCTAGTTCTGAAAAAGTCATGAAAACTCATCTATAGTACTAATTATTACCATAGTGACTCCTGGCGCGGTTGCTAAATAACTAAAATTCTAAATAGCTCTATAAGTGAGTTTCTGTTACTGTTACCAGACTAAAGCGTTTTCGATGAAAATATGTCTGCCGTTTTCTGCTGCTGATGTAACATAAGCAGCACGGCTGGAGCCAATGTGTACTATAGCAGCCATAATCGAGACAAATACTTATTTTATTTATTTAAATTTAATTAAAATTCTAAAATAATGAGGGCGCATTGTCAAATTTGAAATCAGCATACTGATTCAACCGATGCAATTTTTATCGCAAGCACAAGTTATGGCAGAGTTACGGTCTTTGAGTGTTTTGTAGTATGTCATTATTTTAACATGTTACGTTAAATAAAATGGCAAATGTCATAAAGCATACTCATATAGATATTTTTTTTTTCTTGGGGAACTGGCCAACATGTGTGATAAAAAAGATCACTGGAATCATTTACGTTGCAAAATAGCACTATACACATGTTTTGGTTACTTTTATAGTGGAAATTTGTGACATAAACGTTGCAACATTTCAACTAAAGAGCTGATTTATCATCGTAAGAGCCTTTATGTAATGATTATAGAATAAATTAGTTATAAAACTAGGGCCTTTTTGGGGTTCTGTAAACGTTTACAACACCATTATAGTACTAATCATGAACACTATTTAGCACGTCCTAAAACGTTCTCAGGACTTTTATAGTACCATATTTTGTTACTTGGGTTGTTATGATCTTTTAGATAGATAGATAGCATATTGTTTATGTACACCATACAAATTTCAATTTACATAAAAATAAAACATTTTTCATAAGCTGACACAATGCGCGGTCTTATCGCTAAAAACATATTTTAGTTATTGCTGACGTAGATAGTTATGGTAAACAGAACATTTTAAAATATGTTTATCGAGTGATCGAGTTAGAACAAAAGTTTGACGGCCTAACCACGTATAGCATATGAAGCGAGTGGGTCAGTAAGTTATGACAGTGCACTGGAGCAAGTTTGAAAGTTCAGTGGGTTAATAGAAAGTGCAAAAATAGTTAGTCACCTTGAGGTATCATGTTATGTGCCGGGTTATAAACTTTGTGTACGATGGATTGGTCGTACACTAGCTAAGAGTGTTCTAAAAGTTGGTCTAAGCGTTGCTCATTTAATTACCTACTTAATTTCTGCCTATTTTGAAATCTAAACTGTAAAACTAGGCAAAGTTTTACAATTTATTAAGCACAAAATTCCTAACAAGCGCTCTTCTAAAAGTCCCAAAAACACAAAATGAAATAAAACGTCATAAACTAAATCCAAAGAACTCAGATTGCATGGCCACTGCATTATTCATTGCAGCTCATCAAAAAGAAATAGCCCAATAAAATATCTTGTAAGACACTCTACACTTCCACAATATTTTTAAATTCAATTCTTATATCAATTTATCGGGTGTCGACTGTGGTCCCACCGGATAGTTGCATCGGGAGCCCTATAAGAATGCAACATGTACAAACTCTGTTCGGTTGTAATAAGGATCACATTCGCTCGACATAGGTTTAGAGTGAGTGTGCTGAGTGGGCTATGCAGTTACTTGTCAGTTGATATCTCTGTACCGTTGAAGTATAGCCCCGAGGGGAAGCCGGGGAAAATGGGACATTCAATACCTCTGAGTTATCAGTTAGTAAGTAACTGACGAGCGTGTGGATATACCGGGTTATGAAATATATATAGACGGACATATTGTTGTGTATGTGTGCATGTGCTAGAATTGTCTAGGCTACCAGTTTTTGAAAGTAGGAAATTTTTTGGAGGGTATAGGATTATAATTTCGTTGTATAGTAGGTACTGTTGCTGCTCCAAGTATTCTTAAGTAAAATAAAAGTTAATTTTTGGTTAAGTTACTAACAGGTACACCTCGGAGGGGGAATATTTAGGGCACTAGTTTTTTTTTAATAATTATATTCATTTGATGATTAAATTCAGAGTATTGTTTTTTTGTAGATACGTTTAACAACACCCACCATTACCAACTAAATATTAATTTGTTTTTGAAATGTATTATTAAGAAAGTAAAGAGGGAGCAACCACCATTATGCCATTGTACGAGCAGTTAGCGACCGAATTATATCCCGCTGGCCAGCCGGCATTGTGATCCGAAATAGCTCTTATTGTACGAATGTTTTGCAAAGTATATTAAATTATACCTCTATGATTCCGACAATAGTTTTTTTTATTGAAAAATAAACAAAGCTGGAATAAATTCGAAGTTGTTTTTTTAAAGAATAGAGCCATGTTTATGCTGTCTAGTCTACTTTTTCTGTAATAAGGTCTTGTAGACCCTTCATTTAGGTTTACTTGAAATGAAATTGTTTTGTTTTTAATTTTAGTTGTAAAATAGTACATTATGATATAAGTGCGGTAAGTTGAAAATTACAGCCGAGGCGATATTGCTAGCCCGAGCCGTAGGCGAGGGCTACAAGAAAGCAGAGGCTGTAATTATCAAAGCGCACGTATGTCACACGACGTTTTATAACACATTTGCGAGGAAATAAATAAAATTCGGATGACATTTTCAAACAAAAACAATACAGCGTAAAGAGAAAGCGCGCGGAATAATTTTTACGCTTTTTTTAAGGCAAAGGCACAAAAACAGCCAGTATTACTAATAAAGTAAATTAATATTTTTGTGTTTTGTTACAGATAAATGGTTGTAATTTATGGTCCAAATTGATTAAATTAAAGAATTAAATGTTTATTTATTATATTTTATCTCCCAACTTAATTTTATTAATAAAATGTTGACTACTTTTCTGACATAAAAACTCTTTGCTAAGATTTAAAAAAAGTACCGTTCGTTTTAGACGGAGCATTATGATAAGCCGTGCGTTTTACTTTACATTACCGCACTAGTGCGTAATGTGATACATTACGATACTGAACTTGGTGCAATAAGAGACCCTTTACGAGCAAATGTGTTATAAACATAGTTTACCTTTTTATGCCTTGTCAAATCAATATCATCAATCAGGTATTTTGCAATACACGTGTGGCAACTGTGTGCTCTTCAGAAGCTACCTTTCATAGAATATAGCCCAACACTAAAACGTTGCAATCGCTAACAAAATATAAAAACAACTGCAAACATAATTCCGCAACTATTGACTCCAAACAATTCTGAAGCACTTCAGAAAGATTCAGAACTCGGCGGCTAAACATTTCTAAACCACTTTGTATGGCGCGTGTATTGGGACCCCTGCGACCTCTATTTCCGCAGCTGCAAAGATTCTCTAAAACGCCATTTACGTTGAATAGAGCGGCCCCACTTACGCGTGTCGAACCAACCGCCCTGTTGTGCGCGAGAAATATTTTACTATTATTGTACGGTGCGATGCAATCCCCTCAAACGTATTCGAGTGGGATTTTCTCGTGATTTTTAATGGCACAAGTATTTTCACTATATAATAATATGTAAACGGTCCATTTTTAAAGGCAAAGTTTCGAGAGCAAAATTGAAGCAATTTTCTTTAGACGCTTCCGTCGCTTGTAAGTTAGAGCGGAATAAGCGTAAATATCTGCTTCATATTTCTCGCTTTTGGGAGCGTATCTTGAGAAATTCTTAGCGCTTGTTTTTGCGGGTATGATTAATATGAGCGATTAAGGAGCGGGTTCTATCTGCCGTCTGCCGCGAAAGACGTATGAGACGGATAATAACGTATGAGTTCCATGTAAGTATCTACTTATATACTTCTAGAAAATCGATGATACTTTTGAGAAAAAGAAAACCTACCCTACACAAAAAAAAAACATTTTACGGTAGTTTTGCCAATTAGTTATTGTATTATTAATTTTCTTTATTCTGGTGTCTGTGATACAATGATTTTTATTCATTAGTACAGGTACCAACGATACACTTATGTCTGTTATGCTCATTTTTATTTGCAAAATTTGTATAATATCTGATCATTAATTTTTTTTTTCTAAAAATAAAAATAAATATTTTATTTATTTAAAAAAAATATTATTAATTCCTCAATTGTAGCTAATTGCTCACAAAAACAAGTATAATGTTTGTAATTTATACCGCGGTTTGATTATCCAAATGTTTTTGTCTATAGCATTAACATGAATGTTTTAGTCATTCACAAATGGTTCTAAGCGTAAATTAAGCAATTTATATTCAGAGTTTAGTTCGTTTTTATTTTTATGCGAATGCGCAAACAACAATTTGTCAGAATTTTTATTTTAATGTTTTTTACTCAAATTTTTGGTTTTGTTTATACTTTAGTGCAAACGCGGCGATTTCTAATATAAGCGCTGCTTGTTACAAATTATTCTTGCAGTCAACAGTAGTTGACTAAAATAAACTGAATATTTTACGCTTAAGCGCTTTAGATTATAAGCGTAAAATACTCAGTTTATTTTTATAAAATATATTATCAAGGTAAGGCTGTTTAGTAAAATAATAATTCATTGTTCCACTGGAATCTCCATTTCCAATTCTAATTACGTAAATGCTTCTAATTATTTGTAGCCGAAAGCAAATCTCTTTCTCAGTACCAATTATGTTATTGTTTAGTAGGTCGTTCTTGGTAATTTCCAAGAAAATCTCAAGAGTCTTACCCCAAAATTACTCAGTATAGCCCTGAAACAGTTCTACTTCGTGGCGGGCAACGTCAGGAAGGCACCGGGGTGACGACACAATTAAACTCAGTCGCAGCGATCGGGAAGCAATCGGCTTATTCCGGCCGTCGCCTCCCAACTGATATTAATAACACAACAATGTAATGCAGAAGGCCCACTGTGCAGCCATATGTGTAGTCTTTTCAAAAAAATAATGTTCTCTTTCTTTAGCCCTCTTATTTCACGCTTCTTATAGTTACCGAGAAGCTGACCAAAGGAGCATTTATTCTTATTACTGATTCTGTTTATTGAACTAAATCTTTAAAATTCCAGAACTTAACAACAAGCTAAATTTGCCAACTAAATGATTGTTTAAAGGCACTTCCTTGCCGGGAGTATTCGTCTGTAATGTACAACATGCAAGATTTGATTTTGTGCAGAAAAAAGTGGATCTGAGCTGTTACATTACAGGCGAATGCTCGGTGAGGGAGCGCCATAATGCTAAAACTAGCCACGGGAATCGAGTAGTTGCTATGCAGTGAGTTGACATACTGCACAATTTCCTCCTGTGACATTAGTGCCGCCACGCCACAGCGTCTTCAACACTTGATTAAAACCTTCCCAACACTTCTTTCTATAATACTTTCACAGATATTTGTGTAAAATCGACTCATTTTAGCGCTTTTTCAGTATGCGGGGCATTTTTATTACTAGATTTGCATCAAAATGGGATGAATTCTTTATTATATTTTGTTTAGTGTTTCCGTATACACTTTTCCTAACGCGGCAATAATGCACTAATAGTGTAATAATATATTTTGCAAGATAGTGACTATCCTGTAGATTAGATCACCAATCATAATTCTTTTCAAAGCAAAGTTAGAATATTCTGACCATACCTTTTCAAGTGCTTTAAAAGAAGTTGGAGATTTATCATCATCATATCAGCCGTAGGACGTCCACTGCTGGACATAGGCCTCCCCCATGGATTTCCAACAGGACCGGTTGGAAGCGGCCTGCGCCCAGCGTCTTCCGGCGACCTTGACTAGGTCGTCGGTCCACCTAGCTGGTGGACGTCCTACGCTGCGCTTGCCGGTCCGCGGTCTCCACTCCAGGACCTTCCGGCCCCATCGGCCATCGGTCCTGCGCACTATGTGGCCAGCCCACTGCCATTTCAACTGTAGTTGGAGATTATTTAGGTTATATTTGACTGGATCATTGGTTTAGTGGTGTCAAGCGCTACTTCTGAGCATGAAGCTCTTGGTTCGATACGCAGGACGGGTAAAGTTTTATTTGATTTATTTCATCAGGAATTGCTCAGCATCGATAGAGTCTGGATTTGTCGCCCGGTTGATGGCAATTTAGGCTCGCCCCCTTTTAAATTCAATACTTGACGCTACAACTCATTGGATGATGGAACATCATCAACAATAAATTATAATAAGACAAAAATAATGACATTCCACCCACGACAAAAAAAAAAACATAAATATAAACTTCAGTTATAAAAATAACAAGATAGAAACAGTTAATAAATTCACCCTATTAGGACTAGACATAGACACACATATAGATTGGAAATCGCATATCCGAAAACTACAAGCTAAATTATCAAAATTCTCATACGCCCTTCGGGAAATCAAGAAAACTACAGACATAAAAAATACTGCGCTGGTTACATACTACGCATATGCCTATTCATGGCTTAAATACGGCGTCATATTATGGGGAAATAGTACAGACGCGCCTACACTATTCACCTTACAAAAAAAACTTATTAGGATCCTAGTAAATATTGAACAAACGGATAGCTGTAAGCCCCACTTCCAGGAACATAAAATTCTATCCCTACCGTGCCTTTACATTTTTGAGATCTGTAAATTTGTACGTAAATATCCGAATTTCTGCACAAAAAGAGAAGACATACAAACTAAGATTACTTTACGTCATAAAAATAGATTAAACATACCTACATCCCGATTAAAAATGCATTCTTCAAGTGCCTATGTCATGTCGATAAAAATATATAATAAGTTACCGGAAGAATTAAGAAATATAAATAAATACAACATCTTTATTAATAAATTAAAATTATTTCTATTGAACAAAAGCTATTATAATGTGAACGAATACTTGAATGAAAGATTATAATAAAATATATAGGTATACCTATCACGAAGATTATTTGGCTGAACATAAGTAATACGAAAATAGCTAACTACCTACACTTACACTTATTATTATGTTTTGTAAATTGTATGTAATTCTTTAGTTTCTCATGTATAATTAAGTTTTAAGTTTTAGCTCTTTAAGACTGACATTTTAACTTTAAGCATATTGACATTTCTCTTTTCTATATTTTTTTTTTTGGTAATGTTATTTCTCATGTGATTTTTATTTTAATTTTTGGCATGTTCGAATTATATTTAATTTTTATTTTATTTTAATTATGTTACCCTAAATTTTGCTGTGCCCTGACAGGGTCTACAATGTTTCTTAGCTCTAAGCCATTTGTTAACACCATGTATTTACCTTGTAGAACGCAAATAAATGAATATGAATATGAATATGAATACACAGGACTTAAACATAACTGGTGAAATAAGCAAAATAAAGTAATTACATAACTTTATGATGTCATGATGTTATGTCATGGTATGAGTAGTAAATTAATCTAAACATTAATAACGCAACTTCAATTAGCTGTGAACCTAATTGCCTTTCAATCGGTCATCGAGTATTCAGTATTGAGAGCAATGCTATTGTTATAATCTTCATCATTTAATTAGTTCATGTGTTCTGTTAACATTATTATCATCATCATTTCAGCCGAAAGAAGTCCACTGCTGGACATAGGCCTCCCTCAAATGTCGCCACATTGACCGGTCCCGTGCGACTCGCATGCATCGGATCCCCACAACCTACACTAGGTCATCGGTCCACCTAGTGGGAGGCTTTGGGAACTTTTCAGGCCCATCGCCCATCCGTTCTGCGAGCAATGTGTCCTGCCCACTGCTACTTAAGTTTGGCAATTTTTCGAGCTTCGTCGGTAACCTTGGTTCTCTTGCGGATGTCCTCATTTCTGATTTGATCACACAAGGAAACTCCGAGCCTAGCCCTTTGGGTGACTTTAGCCCTTCTGATGAGGCCCATGATTGAGAGCGACCACGTTTCGGTCCCGTATGTAATCACTGGCAACACATACTGGTCATATACTTTCCTCTTAAGACAATGCGGTAAATTGGATGTGAAGATACTACACAACTTACCGAACGCTGCCTAGCCGAGTCGGATTCGAAGATTGACCTCTTTCTCGAAGTGAACCTACCCAACTATCCATGTCTGACCGTTTGTCCAGGTAGACAAAATCGTCTACAACTTCGAGTGTAGAGTCTCCGATCCTGATAGGAGTGGGTGCTACATCGGCATTTGACATGACTTTGGTTTTGTCCATGTTAATTTTAGGCCCCACTCTTTTGGAAGCTCTACTGAGGTCATCGAGCAATGTACTGGTCCTCCATGGTCTCAGCCACCACTATGTCGTTGGCAAATCGAAGGTGAGAGATGTACTCGCCATTGACGTTGATGCCTAGCCCTCTCCAGTCCAGAACCTTGAAGATATCTTCCAGTGCGGCGGTGAACAATTTCGGAGATATGAAATCAAAAATCAAAATATTGTTATTTCACCTATGCCTACATGGTCACTTGTAAAACGTCAACAAAAAAGGTGCACAGTTCGGGTTGGTCGTTTCGTATGGAGAAGAACCTGCAAGAAACTCCATGGGTACTCTTAAAATCATTTAGTTTTACAATAATTTTTTATGCTACAGCGTTAGTACTTAAGTATGGGAGGATATCGTAGGCCCGACAATAAGTCGTTGCTTACTACAAAACGTAGAACAAGATAAAAAGTTACCAAGGATCTAGGAATCTATAAAGCCTACAATGTCCACACATTCACAAACAATTGGTAAATAAAAAAAAAAGAGTATTCAACAACAACAACAACAACAAAAGAAAATATTACAAAAATATTTATTTATATTTTTTTATTAAACAAGTGACACAAATGTTGTCATCAGTGCTGTAACTTTAAAAATATTGTAAAACATCTGATTAAAAAGAAGAAAGAATGTAAATAAAAAAAAAAACATAAGAAATTACATTGAGAATAGTTAGATACATCCCTACATTTGTGCCGTTTATGTGCTACCAGGGAAACCGCTTGTGCGAAGAGACGAAGGCCAAGGCCTTAATTTTGTAATATGCTTTTTTTAATAAGGATACGTTTGATACAATTTTTAAACTTTCCGTCGGTCAGTTCTGTAACTGACTTCGGCAACTTATTATAAAAGCGTATACTATTTATAAGAAATTACTTGCTATGACGTCTCCCTGTCTCACACCTCCCACTGCACAAGGATGTTTCCGACACCTGGTCCTGAAGTCAGACTAACATGGTGGCGTTTTTGTACAAAAACTTCAACAACTCGATGTACCGATAGTCAATTTGACACCGTTGGAGAGACTGTTGTACAGCCCAAGTCTCGATCGAATCGAAGGCTTTCTAGTCCACAAACGCTAAACAGATAGGCTCAGCTGCAGCGGTGCTAAAGCCCTTTAAATTTGCGCACGAGACGATTCGTGATGACTCTTGAAAACAACTTGTAGACATGGCTTAGAAGTGAGATGGGCCTATAGTTCTTCAACCGGGTAATGTCACTCTTTTTGAAGAAGAGTACCACCACACCTCTGCATGGTACAGCCTGTGGCGTTTTCCCTTCGAGTATGAATATATCTACATAGAATCTCTCGATCTCCCTCAGTAGCTCCGGTTTGGGATACGCTCCTGCCAACGTCGGTCTTCAGTTTCGTGAGCTGGCTTTGCCCAATAGCCAGGTCTCTTGCAAAAATCTTGGAGCCTTTATTCCGCTCAATTGTGTCTTTAATACTGCCGGTATTTCCACGCCTCATCTGCAGGATCTTCTCACACCGTTCCTTCATGAGCTTGAGAGTATGAGCTTGATCAGAGAGTTTTTTTTCTTCTGTGCACGATGTGTTTTGAAGAACGTAAGTTCTTCCAGCCTACAGGGTCTAAACCCTGTGGTATGGACAGTTTCCAGGAATCCATCATTGTATTTGTCCACTGAGCTTCCTAGGCACTCGAAACGATTCTTGAGTTAAAGCAGAAAGCTCTCGGGGTTTTGGATCTAGTTCTGCGCTGGTCGGAGCGTAGACTTCATCAGTCGAGACCTTTCAAGCTCAGTATTGATGTTCAGTGTGCCTCTTACAATGCGATAATGGCTCCCGGTTTTCACTGAATTGATCATAGAGTCATCATTGAACATTTGCTTCTAGGTTGACAGAATGAAGTCAATCTCATTTTTAGTTGCACCATCGGGGCTCTGCCAGATCCACTTCCTGTGCTCACGCTTTCTGAAGAAGGCCCACCTTTTTCATAAAAATAGCCATTTGATGTCCCCGGTGGTTCTGACGTCCAACCACAAATTGCCCCACCTGCAGCTCATCCCCGATTCCTTTGCCCAGTTTCGCGTTGAAGTCCCCCATGACAACGGTGAAGTAAGTTTCGAAACCATGCATGGCTTTAGAGATATCAGGGCAAAGTGTACGAGTAGGTACTCGTACACTTTGCCCTGATATCTGATTTATGTGACAGATATGTCTTATACAGACTGACTTCTGCCCGCGAATTTGTCAGCGTCGAAGAAACAAATCATGCGGTACTCGGTAATAGCGTAGCTCCCCATTTGTGAAAGGTTTTTTTTTTATCAGATAAATAGTTTCGGAGATTTCTTTATAGTATTAGAGAAGAGAAGCTGAAAAGCCTTATCGTTATTCTGAGGTAATATCATTTTGTAAAGATTCAGAACGATAGATTATAAAAAAGTATATAAATACTCCAGCAAAATGATTAAAAAGACAATCTGAGCGTACTTACATATTTATACGGAAATAACATATAGATGCCTTATACATGAATGCTGCTAATTAACTGCACACACAACGGCATTAGCATACGAATGACTTAAGACCGACAAACTTGCCGCATTAGCTGCACCGCAGCAAAACTACTAATTACGACACGCACACACATACACACACACAATACATAAAGTGCACTTGCTTATAACGATGCTAACAATTTAGTTCACGGTAACTAGGTACTACAGACTAGAATATCAAAGAAAGCGGAGTTTTATTTAGTCTTGAGCACATTATTTTCTTACCTACCTAGACTGAAAATCTTGACTTTAAGCCCTCAAGAATGACAATTATTGAGCAGTATTTTAGGTTTATTAATACTTTGGTTGGAGAAAACCGCACAGAGAGAAGATAAGAAGGTTATGGGAGAGACTTTAGCCCAGCAGTGGGAAAACAATTGTACATTTTGGGTTAATATAATGAAGTCGATAGACCTTCACAAAAGTATAGGAGACTTGGTGGGTGGGCAACTTGACAGAATAATACAAAGATTTGAAAAACGTCCAGCCTACAAGTTTTATGATAAAAAACATAATACCTTGATGAATAGTTTGGGCCTTCTACGAAAGCAATTATGAAATTGTAGTTATTTTTTACGACTTATTAACTGGCACGAAAATATAATTTATTTCATATTGAAAAACTTGAAAATGTAACGAGACAAAGCTTTTCAAAGCAAATTGAAAACCCTTTCTAAGTGCCTACTTAGTTACGTAATGTACCGATATCGTCCGAGTTTTATATGTTTTTACCTTTAACAAAGGGAAAAGGGTTTCACTTGTTTACTTGTTGCAGACGATATGGGGAACATTACTTCGCTGAAAAATGAACAAATAATAAAGTAGCAGATGTGTTGTACGACACTGAGGGGACAAAGAGTCAGGGAAGGTCAACCCAAGGGCATGACTTTTGCAGATACCTACATAACATAGTTTATAAGGATAAGTTAGTGTTTGTCACGTAGTGGGTATAAAAAGATTACATTTTGTGACGGAACTTTTGTTGTTGTAATTTAGAACAAGAAATAAGACTTTCAAGTAAACCTACTTTTTTGCATCGATAAAAATTTATAAGTAGGTACTTATTAATTTTATCCTGGTTTTTTTTGTCAAAGAAATAATATATAAATTACGTCCCACTCTTGTTCACTCAGTGCAGGTCTATGATCCAGCAGTAATAACATAACATAACATTAACAGCGATACTGCTAAGATAATGTAAGTTTAAACAGAATGTCAAAGAGGTGGACACTTTAAAATCATTATTTTTCACTTTCAATCATATTTTTTGTGAATGTGTGGACATTGTAGGCTTTGTAAATTCGTAGTATTTTTTTTATCTTGTTCTACCTTTTGTAGTAAGCGACGACTTATTGTCGGGCCTACGCTGTCCTCCCATACTTAAGTACTAAAGCTGTAATATTCAAATATCGTAAAACCAAATGATTTTAAAAGAGTAACTATGAAGTTTCTTGCCACTTCTTCTCCATCATAGGAAACGACCAAGCCGAACCGTGCACCTTTTGTCGACGTTTTACAAGTGCTCATGTAGGCCTATGTAAAATAAAATATTTTGATTTTGAAAGACAGAATGTTGTAATTCACGTGAAACAGCGTACGTTTGACCTGCTTCTGAAGACACTTCTTATTTTCACTCAAAAGTTGCTGAAAATAATGATACCAAAGAGTACAAGTTTGTTCCTGTTGGTCTGTTTATTTTGACTTGGTTCGGGCCGAGTCTTTACAGCCAGGAACAAGAATACTCGCGTCAAGTGTGACCCGTTTATTTTTATATCCCTGCCCACTTTATCAGTGACATCATACGGATTTACTTACCAAAAGTACCAGGCAAATATAAAACATAAAGAGTGTGTCACTGGTAAAGTTCAGAAGATTTTTGTGGAAATCCTCGCAAATATAGATAAGACTATTTTTGAAGATCAGCATTTTCCAACTCCCACTTATGATTTTAGTTTACCGGATTAAAATCGTTTTCCTGTATAATATTTGGTTATTTCATTTCTACGTTAAGTAAGGTATCAATTAGCCATAAATAATACTTTCTATAATATTTTCTGTTTTATTTTTAAATTCCAGATGTTTACCATTGAGATACGCAGCGGTGGTCAGTGGGATGCTTTTTTCTGCTCCCTGGTTTGTTTTTAAAGTTTCTTCCTTTTATAAAACGACAGGCTTGCTTTTTTTATATACCGTTTTCCACGATTCTCATAATCTTACTTTACGTTTCGGTTTATGCAAAACCTGCTACTGAATTTAAAACTTTTTTGTTTGTATGAAGAACGTCACTTATCCCAAGGGAACGTACTACCGGGAAAAAGTTAGCTATAATTACCTTATATCACAGGTCACCTCACCTATTCTCTATCAAGGTCATGATCTTCATTAACATTTCATCAAAATCCGTTCAGTGGTAAGGATATGAATATTTAACAGACAGATAGAGTCATTTTCCTACATTATTATGGTTTATTTTAACATGTTGGTCTAGCTAGTGTTACCAACAGTGTCTGACCTGAACCAGCAGTGTGGCCACAAAATGAGCGCCATCGCACAGGTTTATTTACACGTGCGACCGCATGTATACTGTTAGTGTGGATGTTATAAACCTGCTGGAGGTGTGTCGTGACGCGGCCACGCGCGACCACCACGACCTGTGGTTTCATTGGCGGTACAGAAATATAGCGTCTGAATTGTGTTCCTAGTAATTACTAGTAACAGTTCAGAGGACAAGTCTGTGGTAGCACTTTGACCGTGAAATAGCTTAGCGTACTTAGTACTTGCCGATTTAGAATATGAGGACATGCTAGCATGCATTTATTTTGCTACCATTAAAATGCGACCTAAAGAACGTTTGCAAGAACACTCCTGTCTACAAAGTATTCTCTATAAAAAAGACAATTCTACAAATATTGTGTATGGTTGATTTCGTTTTCGTAAAAGGGTCCCGTTAAGTTCCTGTTAATCGGATCGGAATCGGATGCATGATTTATAGAAGATTTGATAATTGTGATGGCGAAGCTTACAGATATACTCAAGGCTATAAGTTACTGTCTTAAAATAAAACAAACAATTGCTAAAAATACACGAAAACTGTTTCCAATTCCCTTTCGGCTTAATCACGTGGCAATAAAGTCAGTGAAACAGTGACAACTGTTATCAATAGTAGTGTGGAGGCCATTATTAGTGAACGTTAATGTACTCCGACACGTCGGAATACAACGATTGTGTCCATATGTCACGACGCGTCGTTGTAGTGACGTCACAATGTCATGGCGTCATCGATGATAGTCATGATAAAGTGAGAGGCAATCTGTTGAAGGTTTATGTTATCGGTGTCCGGTGTATTGTGTTGTATGGACAGTGAGTTACAAGCCTTGCGTTATGCGTTTGGCGTTATATCGAAGTATAAAACTTGGAGAGCCTACTAGTTTGCAATAATCACGCCTGCAATCGTCAAACGGTTAGGCAGAGATGACTGACTACAGGCGAAATATGTGTGATTATCCGGATCTGGGACTCTAACTCAAGACCCCATACTTAGCAATAGAGATTGTGACCACTAGACCAACAAGGCTAGTTAGGCAGTGATGTTCATCTTTTATATTAATAAACTTGTCAAAAAGGTGAACGAAACATTGTTATTAACAAGTATTTTACAAGAAAACCAGTATCATACCTTGTATAGTATAAACCTCGGACTATACAATGACATAAATACTCTGTAGGTATGTGCTGGATTCAAACAAATAGTAGTCGTTATAATTAACTTATTTCGTCAAATCAATATGTCACCGACTGTTACTTGAATAATGAAAAAGCAATAAACGAACCCCCAAATTAAGTGCGTATTTTAGTTATTATTTTTTTACTTAAAATCACTCTTCACTAAATAATCTATAATTCAGGTACTCGGATTTTGAGAGTTTTATAGATGTAATACATGGAAACATCCACATTCCATTTAATTTAGATATTCCTATTCATAACTAACAAAATTGAATTTCATATGTAGTTCTCTGAATCCCACTTAGATCTCAGACACACACAAACGCATATTATTATACACTAGTTATACATGTATGTACAGGTATATGTTACAGATTGTAAATAGCGATAGTGAGGGCAGGCTCTCACATTTACATAATAGAGGCATACAAGGCGAATTGCTGCCGTCCTCAGCCAAAAGGCTGTATGTTAACTTTGATGTAGCTACGAGGAAATCGCAGTTTTATGCTTTAGGTTCCCATAATATTAAACTATGTCATGCATATTTTATGCAGACGGTTCTACCTGGTCTTATATCTTTTTTAGTTTACGTTATATTTTAGTATAACTAGTTTTTTACCCGACTGAAGGAAGGGTTATGTTTTTCACGCGTATCTTGTGTTTGTAAATATCTTTATTACCTCGTATCTTGCAAACGGCTTGAAGGTTTGAAATAAGGATAATTTACGATACATTTTAATCACTACATTCTGCAACTAAACGGTCTGGTTGGCGACGACTGCGCAAACCCGACCAACCGTCGCTCGACTGCGATCGAAAAATTTGCTAGTTACAAGAATTTGGGTAGTTAGAACTATCATCTGAGTGGATCGATAATATTGTATGACGGGCCGGTGTCCGCAACTTCACTTACAACGCGTGTATTTTGCGTACGGAGTCGATCGATCAAACAAACATAGCGCCATTCTGATCTAGCAGTTGACCTTTAGTTTGGTTTGATGGAAATTGTGTAGCGCACCAAACTGATTTGTCTGTTACCTTCTCACGCTTGCTTAAGTGGTCTGCACGGATTCCAGTAAAATTGGCAAAAAGATAGATTGCATCCTGGAGCAGGAAATAGGCTATATATTATCACGCTAACGGCTAAGGGGGATGAGCAATATGCCCAATGAAAATATTCTTCAACTGTTTGACGTCCCAGTCATGAGTTTATGACAATGTTTGTATTAGAACTGCTATTTTAGTCTTCCTGTCAGCGAATCAAATAACCCGTGCGGCTTCAATTAGTTTTCACAACACGGATCATCTGAATAACTACGTTTATTCCGATCTTTGGGAAAGGGCAATTTTAGCAGCGACAAATGAAAATTTATAAGTCAGATCAACACGACAAATAATTTATATTTTATTCAAACCACCGAGGTTCATTGCCTTCGTATAAAAGTAGATCGCTCAACTTTTCCACTATGACAGC
Organism: Cerastis leucographa; assembly: GCA_963082945.1. Taxonomy (NCBI): domain Eukaryota; kingdom Metazoa; phylum Arthropoda; class Insecta; order Lepidoptera; family Noctuidae; genus Cerastis; species Cerastis leucographa. The sequence continues at coordinate 22,837,958 of OY720381.1, read as the reverse complement.
AAATACCAGGAATTTCCTTTTCCAACGTTTAAAATATTAAATAAAATCCGTACCTACTATCAATACCCATACTAATATTTTGAAAACATCTCAATCTGTCTGTTACCTTTCACGCAGAAACACCTGAACAGATTTGAACGAGACGGATGGGTGTTTAGAACATAAGATTACGATAGCATGTATCTAATAAGATTATTTCCGACCAAAGCGCGGATATAGCCACCGCGAAAGTACCTTTGCGGTTCATATTAGTTTTCGTCACTTATACAAGGTGTTGTTTTGCATCCTCGTCAAATTCAAGGAGGTAACTATGCTAATGATTCTCGTCCCGAATCAATAATAAAATTGGTAGGTAATTTTTATTTTTTTCCTTATTTAGGGAGATCCGTAAGTGTGAACCACCCGTATTTCAAACGCGGGCCGTCTAATTCTCGACCTATAACCTAGCTTCCACACATACAAACAAACGTTTATTCAGTCATTTATAATTTCCTAAACCACGTTAAGGGGGTTATTCTGAAATACTGACAAACACAAACAACCAAAAAAATCAGTGTTTATTAATAATTAACTAGGTACCGTAATTTTAATTGATTATTTTTTGTCTTTTGTGACAACCTCCTGAATTTTGACGAGGATGCAAAACAACACCTTGTATACTACCTAAATAGATAAATAGCTATCTTCCTATCTCCAATAACTACACACAAAATAATCTATTATGGACCGTTAGCGTTTTTAAAATCAGAAATCAGGATTATTTAGAATAGACGATCATTATTATAATTATGATTATGTTGCCGAGCGATGGACAAGTCATTCTATTTATTAAAGTAATTACATAAGATCTCATAGTTTTTTACGGCAGAAGTACTGGTTTGCGAGACTTGCATTTTTGTAGATGTTACGTTTTTGACGGGATCGATCTGTCTTAATCTTGCGAATGTCACTAAATACATAAAATTAATCAACATTAATATTATGAAACTAAAAAGCTGTAAATAAAAATAAAATAATTATAAAAACTAAAAAAACCTGACTAAAAAGCAAACAACAAGAACATTTAGAAGCAGTCGAGACCCATTCCATGTTTTAATAATTTTATTTTCAACGGGTTCCCCCTAAACGTTAAGTCAACTTTACATTTTTTTTGTATCAAATGTTAACTTATACTGTAATGAAGTGAGACCTTTTAACTTCTCCTGTAGATTGGCTACGCTTGCTTTAACCCGGTTTGCGGTTTCGTAGAACAGTGTAGTGCTACGCCGTAGTACGCTGCTACGGCGTAGCACTCGCGATAATGCGCTCCTCATTAAGGCAACTGCACTTCGTGGTTAAATGTGCTTAAGATGGTTTGATAAAGTATAATGAGTACATGTTAATCTAAACCTTAGCTTACTGCACATTGAAATTGAAAATCTCGTTTACGGATTTTTATAAAACCTTTGTTGTGAACCCTTTGGTACTCAAACGCAGGCTGACGGAGTATTTTAAAACTCGACCTGTTATCCCATTTTAAAGCTTTTAAAGGCTCTGACATCTGTCAAAGATCATACAGGTTCGATGACGGTATGACAAGGTTTTTGCGAAGAAGGAAATCGCTATTTAAAGAATGTTTTTTGACCAAACCATAAATATATTTTCCAATTAAATCTTCCAATACAAGGCAATAAAACTATTTCGTTCCCCAGGTGGCCACTATCCCATACAATTGACATAAAAATGTATTTCTTGAAGTAAAATAGCAGTAAAAGAGCAGGATGGATCGCAATGAGCCATCAATTTTATATTCGATCGACAAAGATGGCGGTCAAATAGCACGCGCTCGTTTTATTGAAGAACATCAAATATAATAGCCATGTAGAATAAGGAGCATATTTGCACGAAATGGTCTGCAATACGATGAAATGAATTACTACAAAGATTTAAGACATCTCAATTTTTGGTGGGTAGTGCAATGAATACTACTAATTTATATATATTGTATTGTATTTTAACTTAAATGGACTTTTTCAGTTGATGGCACGTAGAACATAGATATCTGCCTAATCTCAGGCCCATTTTCCCTGAGGATAGGCAGAAATTTAAAAAAACGTCACCTGCGGTCCTTACAACCTATATACTCCTTTCGCATCGTTCACGTTTTGTTCACCTGTGCACTTGACGTTCCTGAAGAGCACCACCAATTTACTGACACTGGTAGGTCAGTATATGTCCTTCTAGGGCGTCTTCTCGGGGTCATATTTGCCTTGTATACCATTGCTTATCGCTTATGATGACCAAGCTGTCTAAGTGCGGCAATAACAGACATTTACTATTTTAATTTTAATAGAGAACTTTTCTAAGTGATCGTTTTTAGCAATCTTGTGATCGATGACGACATGATAAGTTCTATAAAATGTTATAAGTTCCACCTCAAGGATGATCCACAGAACCGTGTGTGTAATCCTTAGAAAGGCGAGCATCTTTGCTTGTCCGACATGAAAGCAAGTATATTTAAGTGGTGTAACATATGAGTTTCAGCTCAACTCGGGGCTTGTACTGAATAGCTGACATTTATAGAGATGGATTAGAAATCTTTTGGATGGTTTCATGTTTATATAAAAGCCAAAGGAATATTAAAAAATCGTAACTGACATAGTTTATTGCTTCATAACGATGTGACTGAGTTGACGAAGTGATTTTGCCTTTCCACAGTTCGAAGAAATTTTCTTTCATCTTTTAAAATTCTTTTCTACAGAAAACAGACGAAGTCATTTTAATTTTGGTGTAATTTCCAGTAATATCTGAGTTTTGAATGCGTTTTTAATGAGCCTGCTCACTATGAACCCAACAAATTGTTCGTGTAACCTGACCGCCTCTGCTACCTGCGTGTATATAGAAGGTTACCACGCAACTTGCTGCCATTTTGGGTTCCGGGACTAAGTGCGTTCGATGGGCGTATCGGGTGACTGGAGAGCTCATATTACTAGTGCGAATGGAGGAAACTTGTTTACGTTACTATGAATAGAACTTTAGTAAATGTATAAATAACCTGTGAGAAAGGTTGCGATGTATTTTGGTTCAGGAAGGTTGTGGGCGAAAAAGTTCATCTACCTTGATCGAGCACTGGACTGATAGCATGCCATAAATGGCTTGCCAGTTCCCACCACTATGTTTTATTACGACTAGTTTTATCCTATTTCTGCGCCCATCCTTTCTAAGGAGTTCAACATTTCTACATAATAGTTGTTATTAATAGTAATTAGTAGACAACTTTCAGAACTTCTTTATGGTAGAGTCCTGTTAGATTACTATCTATCAGGAATCTGCTATAGCCATTCTGATAGCCATTCGTTGGTATACCGTTTAAAGGCCTAGAACCTGAATTTGAAGATATATGAAGATGAGTAAATCTCATTATCAAAAAGTAATAATAATACTTATAACAAAGAACACCCATAGTAAAAGATAATAATTTTATTATTTCGTCCTACAAAGTAATGTAAGCGCGCCGTAGCGACGTAATGATCATCTCCAGACTGTAATATTGTAATAAGCGCGTTAATTAGCAGAACGTCGCCGTCATTACTACGAACACGTCACCGAGTATCGAGATTATGAGTCGCAAGTGTGTTCTACGCTTATTTTATTTTATTCTCCTAATTACGACACGCTCTCATTTCCATTTCGTTTATTTTGATTTTTGCTCCTAAAGATGTATCTATGTTTGTGCTCATTAAGTGGTTGGGATTTTTAGGGCATGAAAACGAGAAAGATTTTCTCTTATATTTATTATAATTATAATGTTTTCATGTTCTGGTTATTTTAAGAGGTTCTTCCTGTTGTATTAAATCGTATTCTTTTAACTTCACACTCTTTTACCTGAAGCTCAAAGAGTCTAACACACGCGCACATAGTGATAATTAGTTTAGTTATATCATAGAACAATATTGTCATGTTGAAATCATGCAGACAGGATCCCAAGGGCGGTCAAAGTGTTGTGAATATTCTAAATTGTTTTTTTCTTAATTCGCCCTTAGAATTTTCTAATAATACGTGTAATGGTAACATGCTCGTATAAATAAAAATAAATATTTTAAAAATATTACAATTTAGAAATTTACTCAGCTAAGTATAGCATTCAACCGTTCAGCTAGTGAAACTATTAAAGGTCTTCATATGACTGTCTATTTGAAGCATACCTGCAATCCAAGTAATCAGGCTCCCGTCATATAAATCATTCATAGTGCGCAGTGGGCGGCAAGGTCTTAGGGAAATAATAAAAAAGCCGCTGAGCGTGGATCCGATCGTGACAAGGGTGCAAGGTGCGTCAATGTTCTACACGGTACCGCTGTGGCTGGCCAGCTGAATTTGTAATTTATAGCGAGGAAGTTTTGAGGTGAGCTTAAATATTTGGTGTGAAGTTTTATCGCATTGGACTAGCAATTTCGTAGAAATTTTACTGCAAAGAATTAAACGCAGTTAGTTTATTTAAAAAAAAAACACTTTGTTGGCACAACTTCTGCATTTAGAATAAGAACAGTTTTTGACTTCTGACTAGAACACAGGACTAGTAATCTTCTAGAAACTTTTGTATATCTGCCGTATTTGTATACATTTTTAAAAAAAACTGTTCCTTTTCTCTTAAAGGAGTCAATGCCCAAAAGAGCCATGTGAGCACATGCAAAAAATAAAATAGTAAAACTGACCGGGTCTCCAAATCCAACCAACATTTATTTAAAAGCACATTTATTGAACCACACTCGGTTTAGCGGCCATCGGCTCATAGCACTAATGGCTATTAAAAAACGCAGGCAACCGCTCACGACACAACAACACGAGCAAAACACTGCTGACATTCAGCGAGCGAAAAAAGCAGAGACAAGGCCTCGCGGAGATTAGAGCGGGCGGAGCGACGGACAAGCTTTGAGGTTTACAATTACATGTTTTACGAATGACACACAAGCGACGGTTTAGACAAAATATGTTGAGGAAGCCCGGCTTTCATTCTGTGGCCGGTAATATGGGCTTTTAATTTATGCTTTTTACGACCTGTTCGAAAAAAATGTAATGAATAAAGGTTTTGGGGCTGAAAATTCCTTTCCTACGGTCGCTGTACGTGGTGGAAACGAATTATTAATAAGTAGGTACTCGCTTGTAGGACCTTTTATTCGGTACCCTACTAAGTTTTTCTTCCAAATAATATTGTGAGAGTTATTTGCCGGTATTCATTTATTTTATCTGCCTATAGATGTCATAGATATAAAGATGATTATATTAATATAGATGATCATAACAAAGTAACAGCTGCCTAGCTAACTTTGTCGAAAATATTATTATTGTTAATGTGTCGTAAAGACATTAAGACAAACATGAGAATCCAAGCGTCTCTTTCACCGCAAGGCGATTTTTTTTTTTTAAAGAGATTTTTCCAGGAAAAACGATCGAAAAGTCAGTAAGAGTTTGTTCACTCAAACGTCGGTTCTTAGGAACACTAAGCTCACGAGACCGAGGATAATATTTTACGAACTGTTGTTGTAAAGGGATATGAGTAAGTGTGATGACAAGGGAGCCGTTTTTATAAGAAATTGTAATTTATTTAGAGACCGTTTTGTGTGAGATTGATGGCTCGTCCTAGAATTATGTTAGATCGACGGGGCATATTTTCCTTAATAGTCACTTGTAGGAGGTGTTTTCTTTGCGTTACATAACTTAGTAGATAAAATAGGTGTTGCAGCTTAGAGGTAACATGGTGTTTTGAGAAAATTATGAGACTTCCGACTTAACCAGAGGACTTAATAGAGGAAAAACCGGTAATTTAACATTGTAAAAGGGCTGTACATCAAAACAGTTTAAGGGTCAGCTCACACCGAGACGCGACGCGACGCGACGCTGCGCGCACACTTTTATTAATTATTATTATTAATTTTAGAGAGCGATTCGAAATTTAACTTTATTTTCTACACGAAAAGAAACACATTTCGTTGTGAGAATTCAGAATACGTTGCGCAACGTATTCTGAATTCTCACAAGTGCGCGCAGCGTCGCGTCTCGGTGTGAGCTGACTCTAATACAACAATTATTAAATAAATAACCCTATGTTGTGCATCAATCCTATAGATAAACATCCGTTTAGACTGTATCTTCACAATACACAACGGAAATCAAGGTCAAGACCATTGCGACTAAAATAGAACACACTGACACGATACCCTAATTTTGTCCAATAAAAAACTTTGTATGTCACATATCAACAAAAAATATCGCCGGTAAGTAATTTGCCTGTCAGTACAATACCCGCAGCGCGTCATACAATGAAGTGTGCGGTAGAATGAAGTCGGACGGGCGCGACACACGCCACGCATTGGAGCGCGAACATTGCGTAACTGACCATAAAAAGATTCGCGCTTGGAGTGAACGCACACGCACGATGGTGTGCAGATATGTCGCGTGATACGTTTAGTTCAGCTTCAGTGAAACGTGGGATATGAACGTAACGGCACTGGGTTATTGTTAATCTTTTTCAGGATTATAAAGGTTTTCTGCTGTTATGGATTTTTCTAGGTTAACTAAATAGGAGCTAATACTATTATTTATATCTAAATTTAATCTAGATCAAGTTGATTTCGAGAATGAATAAGGATGACTAAAAGAGCAGACGAAGATCACAGAAACGATAGATGGGCTAAGTGAAGGATAAAAAAATGAAACCTGGGCTTTAATTTGACTTTTGAAAATGATCCAGGCCAGATGAAGATGGCAGCACCATCTTCCCGACCACGGGCATCCTCAAGAGATGATGTTGTCGATTCAACGTGGTCCCAGGGTGCGCCCGTATCCTGCATCCAAGTCTGGATCTTTTACGCGGAATCAACACTAACACTGGTATTCTTAGTCATGAACTGAACTCCACCCTGTTTGTTTATAAATTGACATAATAAACGCATAATCTTCATCTGTCAAATTTGGATTACCAGAAAACTACTACATACACATCTGTAACATTGATTAAAGTGACATAATTATGACATCTTTAGCATTGATTGAAGCAGAAATGAATGAATGCAACAATGAGTTTGACAAAGATAGCTAGCTGGAGAGGTAACTTATTCAAAGATCCGCCAATTGCGGCCAAGAAATTTTAGGAATACGATTTGGTTCAACTGTCGTCATGGCTATACAGTTCGACTAAATCCAAAAATGGATTTGGTTTGCCTCTTAGAATATGGGTGTTTATGTTTTGCGTAACGTTTAATTTGACTTTTGTGTCTAGTTAAGTAGAACTGTCTCTTTTGCTCAGTACTGCACATGTGTCCGATATAATTCAACTACATTTGACCAAACATCGCTCACTACTACTTGCAACTCTGCTTCCAATATGTACTAGACGTAACACATAAGCTCAATGACAGGCTACAGCCAATGCATCAGAGTACGACGTGTTATCGCTTCCTATTTAATAGAACAAGCTCATAAAGGGAGTTTATGTGATAGACGATGCCGTCGGTGGCGTGTTGCGGGCCACTTGACGCTTTAACACACTATCCATTTATTTTGTAACGACATCATTTGGGGATATCAGCTCTTGCTGATAAATTGGCACATAAAAAAGGATTTAGATGTAAAAACATAGAAGTTTCTTTCTTGAAGTTAGTTAAGTAGACGATTTCAATTACGTACAAACATACTGATAACTATCAAAATGTAGTGGGTGTACAGTCACGTATTATAATATATATACACGCAGCAACTTTTAAAAGTGATTTTCTCCTGCTGTTTTGATTAAGGTTTTACGTTTTCACGAACATGGAATTTTGGAAGCCATACTATTACGAAATAGGTCTTATCTCAACGTAGAAACCGTAATTACACGAGCAAATCACTTTTCAGTTTTGCTAAGTGTGTATTGTTCGTGACTGTACAACATGTAGGTAAACCTATAGGTGTATCCGTGATGGAGAATCATCAAATGACCCCTCCCACTCTGGGTAGAACGGAAGGGAGTGTCAGACTTGTACTGACTAAAACCCATCCATGTTCCTTCTTAGCTCTTTGCGTTCCAGGGCCACGATATCTCTTTCGAACAGTCCCGCAGCCCCGGCAGGCATCGGCTCTCTTGGACCCCTTCCGATTTGCTGACATCGTCATCCTACGGACGGACAGTGAGCCAGCCCATGTCTCACCGTCCACAGGCCTGCGAGGTTAACCTCTGCCTAACCCTTCAGGGATTACAGCAAAATATATGGTGTAGGCAGATCGACACCTAATAGCAAATCAGTTTTATGTGAGGCACTCGACCTGCCTAGAACATATTTTTTTATTCTCATGCAGCAGTCGAAGTCACAATGTTTCGTGTCATCATTACATTATCTGCTAGTACAGACAGTAACATACGGAAAATAAGGGCTAGAGCTAAACGAAACTTCTTTACGCAACATTGCCATCGCACTATTTGTGCCAAATCTCTCTGCCATATTAATAAAATAAAACATTTATATCATACAACGTTGCCTTGCTCCAGTTCTCGATTCCCTTAATGATTGTAGCTAGGGTTCTATGCAAAATTACTATATGCGTACACTACTCAAACACAAATATAGTTGCCAAACAATAATTTGTGTACATTTGCCTCGCTAGAACACAGTAACTGACTACATTATAAACTCCCCTGCCATGTATTCATCTTGTTTATGAGTTAGACACCCATCACATGAAACATTCACAGACTTGGTGAGTAATATCGTACTACTTACACTGTGATAACGTTATGACTAGAATAGTTGGAAAATGGTTGAATGGTCAGTTTAAGGCAGCAGTCCACTTACACCATATTTTCCCGCTCAGCAAACGTACACAATATTATATAGCTCCTTTTTTTTTTGCGGATGGGAAATCATCAAATGTCTTCTCCCGCTCTGGGCGGAGCGGGAGGGAGTGTCAGACTTGTACTGACTAAAACCCACCCATGTTCCTTCTTAGCCCTTTGTGTTCCAGGGCTGCGGTATCTCCTTCGAACAACCCCATTATATGTACAGGGTGTAACGGAAAGGGTATATACACCCTTAAGGGTGTGCTACAGACCATCAAATTGAACATGTTTCTCATAATAAAAAAAAATTTGCGGCAAAAAAAAATATCAGCTGCCTATACATTTGGGTCGAATAGGTATTGCAATTTTCTATGGGGCAGCAGATATTTTTTTTGCTGCAATTTTTTTTTATGATGTTAAACATGTTCAGTTTGATGGTCTGTAGCACACCCTTAAGGATGTATATACCCTTTCCGTTACACCCTGTATAGCCCCTTGAGTAGCATAAATGCAGGAGCATGATCAACCTAAAATGTTTTCACATAGAGAGGGACACAGGCCTTCTCATCACGGGCCCAGTTCGCCAATAAGCCTGGCCTTGTGTTGATAGATCGATTGAAGCGTCGCGCAATGATTGTTGATATAACAGTTCCGCATGACGAGGACCTTATTAAAGCACAGAAAGATAAGCAATTCAAGTATTTAGATCTGGCTCGCGAGGTTGTCGACATGTGGGACGGGAGTACAGCAGTCATTGTGCCGATAGTCGTGTCGGCCAATGGCTTAATAGCGAAAAGCTTTGACAAACATCTGAGGAGTCTTGGCTTGGTTTGGCAGCTGGATCAAGGGTTTGATTCAGAAAGCAGTACTTTTAAACACTCGTAACTCGGACAACGTATTGTTAGGAGGTTCCTCTCTCAAGAGCCCTGAACACCGGTAACCCGGACCCTTTTTCTGATGCGCGTGGGCTACTATTTTTTTTAAATATAATTTTGTAAAAATATTTAAAAAAAAATGATGAATAAACGAAATAATATTTAATTTATTTCAATGTCATTCCTAGAATTATTACAATATTTAAAGATACATGCAAAATAATAATTATTACTTCATGTCACTGTGAGGTCTTAAGTTTGGAAAAATTATCGTAAGAACTCGTTCAAGTAATAGTAACATTTATTTATTAAAAGGCTCTTTAGACTTTTCTTAAATAAGGCAGTATTCATTGCCCATATTTTTTCAGGTAATTTATTGAAAATTACAGGAGCCATGTGAATCACACTTTTGTGCATTAAAGCGGTATATGTTGAGCGGACACAGAGGCGAAATGCGTCACGTTGTTGCCTATTGTTCACTTCTGCGGCTAATGAAAATATTTTTTTATTGATCTTCACAAATACTGAGACCTCATAGATGTAAAGGCATGGGAGAGTTAAAATTTTGTACTCCTGGAAAAACGGTTTACAGGTTTCGATCATTTGAATTGAAGCCCCATAGCCCTTATGCAGCGTTTTTGCGCTTTAAAAATTAAGTCAATATTTCCGCAAAAAATGACACCACATCTCAGGACTGAAGCTACTAAACCATAATTAATCATAGTTGATCGCTGACATTTCACACCGCTACCGCCCGCGCTGGCTAGGACTCCATCAAACAAATCGTTTTTAGACAAAACAAAAAAACCCTTGATTGAGAGAGAGATTTGTGCACGACGTCATCCAAATATACAGGAAAGCCTACAGGCATGACACTGCGTAAGTGACTTAGTGTCCACAAAGCCGACTCTGTCAGAATGGGAACATCGTTGCACAAACCGAACTAAGAAAATACAAGATGGCACGGTTATCCTGTATACGGTATAGTCGTAGGATTATCCAGTTCTCGTTGTCTGACGTTAAAGGAAGTTAACGTTTAGGCTCAATGGAATTGAAATAGTTTGCACTTTTGGTTAGTAGCATCACGCCGGTAATCTTATAAAGATTAAGCAAAGTAGTCTATAGAACTATCACACATATTTTGCCAGATCTCATTTCTTTTGTTCTTTTGTAAAAGAAGTTTCGGCGCGGCGTAACACTATCTAGCTAATGTAAAATTATTCATTGCAAAAAAAACTTGATAACTTATTGCCTGAACCTGGTCTATTATTGTTCAGGTTACGGTAATCATGTCATGGCAGAAATGTCACCTATCATTATTTAACGTTCCCTAACAGTCGTATAATAAAGCTGTTCCCATTCTGTTTATATCCGTAGGCTTAGCAATTTAACTTTTCACCGAAATAAAATGTCCAGCTAGCGATGACCGGTGTGTTTTATCACCACCGTCCACCATCCGGCCGGACAGGCGGACGGACAACCGGACAAGCGGACAAGTGGCTGCGTCCCCGCAGATAAAACGTTAAAACCACATACCGGGGTTGCTGTCACAACAAATAAAAGACCTTTGGCGCCATGTGTGTATTACGGCCTATTTCATTAATTATGAAGCAGTATGTTTTCTAATTTACTGATACTTAAATCAATGTCTGGCTACCTAGGTTTTCAGCTTATTGTCTGCCTAACATTTGCCTGACAATGACCTTTTCTCATTTAGTTTAGTATCGAAACCTACGAGAAAAGATTATTTTAGGTGGAGAATTATTTTCAGTAACGCATATCCAGGATTAAAGATTTTTCCTAGTACTGTAGTCTCATTATTAGGAGTATAACCTTCGAATTATTTCTGCTCGTTGTAATGATTCAACTTTAACTCATTTGTAAGTTAGTTAATTAAGTTTATTATAGGTTCCTGAGTTCTGTAAATGATAACTAAAAACTGTGGTAAATTGAATGGATGGATAATAGAGGCACGTGTAGGGTTATAGTGCATATGTGTCACCCGGCATCATTAAAAATATTTTTTTCGTGTAATAACGATTGCAACTTTGAGATATGGTATTCTTGATAATATTAGTATAGTAATTCAACTATACATAGTAATAAACACGTTCACACATACTACACATGTTATTATATGAAGTTACGGAAAGGAAGGAGAAAATCAATTTTCAAACTTGCTATAGTGCTTGTGACTGTTTCTAAGTTATTTTGTTTAATTGTCAGAAGTTAAACGTTTTACCTACTCCACTTTTCAGTCATGTCATCATATTATGTACTTGTAGTTTTTGTAGTTCTCTTGTCATCAACCAGTTACTAATCCAAACGCTGCCACTGAGCAATTCCTACTGAAAAAACCCAATAACAATTTGCACGATCTAGGTATCAAATCTCATGCTCAGTTTCAGTACCGCTACTATACATATAAGTATTAAAAAACCCTTTTCCAGCCCGTAAGTGTCAATTCTTGCTGAAGGTGGTATTCGTGCAGGTACATAGACGTCAGTACCGATACACGTGAAGCTCTCGCCAGGTCTCCACGGACAGTGAATATTATATCAGAGGTGCTGCCCCCTAATGTGTCCTCGATAAACCTATTTAAACATTTACATATAAAAGAGGCTGGCTAATGGGCTGACTCAGGGATGACAAACTTTACGTGAACGACTATTTATTTGGAACTTTTAAAAGGGTTTCCAATTATAAATAGAATTATACGAGGCACATCAAATTTAAAATTTGAGGACCGGTTTGGTCGAAAATAATGCCTGGCGAGTATTATGAATTAGTAATAAAAGATTTTACTGGAAACAGGCGGTCTTAAAACAGTTATAGTTTCTAAGTACCCTCGAAAAGTGTTATTTTTTGGCACGATACGGAATCAATGTTTAATAACCGGTAAATACTGTGGTTTGTTCCACCCAATATAAAGTAACATATAAACTAAACCACATGGTGTGCAAAGTTGTTAGATCATGGTAAACGAATTATTTCACGTAAAACCTTAACTGACAGCCCTGCCTGTCCCAGGGGACTCAAGAAGGGAACGTAATTTATTCGCGGCTGGCAAGACAGACGTAGGTATGTAGTTACCGTAATAAAAGATGTACGCCGAATTATATTACTTACTGTCTTTACGTTGGCGGAATAAAATTTGATGAACGTATTCCTGTAAAATGTAAGGTCGCATACCGTCGGCTTTTCTCCTCACAATACGTAGTATTTTATAGTACTAGACTTAAATGGTACTTAAAATATAATTTAAGGTTACGTCGGCGTCAGAGCACAGCCCCAGCTACGCCGTAGCACAGAATGAACTACGCTGTAATAAAGCCTGAGGTACCTACGCTGAGCCCCGCTTGGGCTGAGCACCGCCGTGTCCTCGTAGCGGCGATTGGTGGCGGTGACCTCTCGCGACCGGCCCTGGTTCAATCCATGGTCCGGAGCGAGAGGGAATGGGAAGCCGTCGCCTCCTTCTGCGAAGCAGTCATGCTAGCGAAGGAGGTGGCGGAACGTGAGAGGGAGAGAACCTCACGTCCCAGCCGCCGCGGGAGACGCCCCGGGCGTCGGGGGGCAACCAGTGGCCCCCGGCCACCGTAGGCGCGAGCCTGTGGACGGTGAGTAATGGGTTAGCTCACCGTCCGTCCGTCTCATGACGACAGGCCGTGTCGACGGCGCGTACGTGTTCCACGCGCGCCTCAAGGAGATGTCAGCAAACCGGAAGGGGCCCGAGAGGGCCGATGCCTGCCAGGGCTGCGGGTTGTTCGAAAGAGATACCGCGGCCCTGGAACAAAAAGGGCGAAGAAGGAACATGGGTGGGTTTTAGTCAGTACAAGTCTGACACTCCCTCCCGCTCCGCCCAGAGCGGGAGAAGTCATTTGATGATTTCCCATCCCGAAAAAAAAAAAAAAAAAAAAAGGTACCTACGCTGTAGCACAGAATGAGCTACGCCGCACGGTGGGCTGAAATCGCGAAGTTGGGACTTAAGGATTTTTAAATATATATTTGCATTGTATATACTTATACCATACTTTTATGTTTTGGAACTTTTTTTTAAAGTAGGTTATTACCCTAAAATTTCAGAGATTTAATTTGTATGAATAAAACAAAGAATTCGATGCATGGTGCATATTATTAGGATTATTATTATTAGTTTGTTGTAAATATTTTGTGCAACTGCATTCCACACCACTCTTTCCACAACACCAAAACCGGTTTTCTTATCAGTAGACGAGTCGTCATTAGTGACGTGCGCCAATCAGAGGGCAGTAAATTTGCAGGTAAAAAATATTTGGGGTAGCAAGTTGAAAACAATGATATCAGTTCGTTGTAACCACCCTTTACATACGGACTACCCGCTCGTTACTTGATTTTTGTTAAAAGTTGATTTTCGAGAATTTTGTGAAAATGTTTAGTGATTTAGTTACTAATGTTGATATGTTTGTGAAATTGAAATCAAGTGGTAGTATTAAGGATCATAACTTTTTATACAGTGCTATCAAGTCAAAATTGTGTGATTTAAATCAAGATAATGATAATTTGCTAAAGGAATTCTGCGCAAAGTATTGTTATAATACTTATAAAAAATGGGAAAATGCTAAACGAAAAGAACATACATTTAGAAGTAAATACAGTGATTGGTTGGCATCGGAGATAGTTTGGCCTGAGTTTATGAAAGATTTTGCAAAAAACGACGACGAACCAGTTCCTAGCACATCAACTACATCTCATGAAAAGGTGTCTGTTGGTACATCAACTCAAGTAAGTCCGAGAAAACCATTTACAGAATTAGGTCCTAAACAAAAAAAGAGACGTACGGAACTTACTACGCAAACTATTGCTTCAGAGGAGTTGTCACATGCCCATGTTTTTAACTTAAAAGCAGAAGGAAAGGAAGATGTTGCTGACATATTACAGCATCTGCTCAAGCATCCACAGGACGTGCAAAAAGTAAAAGATTGTCTTTTTGGAAATAAAAAGAAATCAGTATTCTCTCCAGATGAAGCTTTAGGCTTGTTTTTGTCTTTGAAATTGTCAAAATGGCAATATAATACGCTACGAAAAAGTATCGCAGAAGTAACTGGTACCAACGTATATCCCTCTTACTACGCACTGCAAAATGAAAAAATTAAATGTTATCCACCTAAAACTGCTATTGTAGTAACAGATAAAACGGCTATGATAGAATTGCAGGCACTATTGGATATTACTGTGAAGAGAATTATAATGTCAAACGAAATTAGTGAAACTTGTAAAGATTTGACACTGATTAGTAAATGGGGATTTGACGGAGCTTCGAATCAAGCCAATTATAAGCAGAAAGTTGGAAGAGAAAATGAAGAAGATGAGGACTTTGACGATTCTAGCGTATTTATGGGTAGTTTGATTCCTATCAAATTAGTGTCTGGTGACAGAGTTATATGGGAAAATGATTCCCCAAATTCCTCATTATGGTGTCGTCCGCTGTTTTTTAAATTCATGAAGGAAAACAAATTCAGCATTTTGCAAGAAAAAAATGCGATTGAGGCAGAGATTAACAATTTAGTTAAGACAGTGGTTGATGATTTGACCATCTCGCACAACCTAATACTAACCATGATAGATGGTAAAGTGACTGCAGTTCTTTGCGATACATCAACACAAAGATGTGACATATGTAAAGCTACTCCAAAGGAAATGAATGATTTGTCCTTGGTTTTGGCAAAAGAAATTGATGTCGATTTATATAAATATGGTTTATCGTCGTTACACATCTGGATACGATTCATGGAATGCATTCTTCATATAGCGTACAGATTAGATTTGAAGACATGGATGGTGAAAGGTGACAGTAAAGCTATTATGGAGAGCAAAAAGAGAAATATTCAGGAAGCATTTAAATCCGAAACAGGACTTTTAATTGATGTTGTGAAACAGGGTCATGGTACAACAAATGATGGGAATACTGCGAGGAGATTTTTCGAAAACCCCGATATTGCAGCTTCGATCACAGGAGTAAATGAAGAATTAATAAAAAGATTTAAAACTATATTAGAAGCAATTTCGTCGGGTCACCGTATTGATATATTGAAGTTTAAAGATTATACCGAAACCACCATGGAACTATACATTGAATTATATAATTGGTTTTACATGCCTGCAAGTGTTCACAAAGTTTTAGCTCACGGAGCAGCTATTATTGAAAGCTTGGGTATAGTGCCCATTGGAAAATTATCCGAAGAAGCAGCTGAAGCACGCAACAAAGATTTTCGGAGATATCGTGCTCATAATTCGAGGAAATTCTGTAGAAAAGCTACTAATGAAGATATTTTGAACAATTTGTTAATCAGCTCTGATCCACATATTTCAAAGATACGACACAAACTGGTGCGAAAACACAAAGCCTTTTCAGAAGAAGCAACAGCTTTGTTGATCGTTAAGGATACATTTGTTGACGATGATGATCAAGAAAATTTAGGGGTTTTAACTGAAGACCCGTTATTGTCAGAGCATGGTGTTGAGCATGGTGCAGGCCCCTCCTAAAAATATTGGTAAATGATTTGAATTTTGAATTTGTCTTTGTAAGTCTCACACATACAGAACACAGATTTGTAGTCGTGGATTAGGCCTATTGGGGAGACCACTGATAAAAAAAACGCGCCTAGTTCTCTACCTCTGGGGTGGTGTGGAATAGAGAATACAATAATTATCACTGCTAAGTATTCTAAGATTTAGGTGACTTTTAAGATATTTTCGTTCAAAAAAATCTAAAAAAGTCTAACTACCTACTAAGTCACAGTAAACTACAGTAGACGATTAGATGCAAATAAATTGTACTATTAAAATACTTATCCAACAATTGGAAGAAATTTGAGATTTTGTAGACTTAAATGCGATTTTAATAAGAAAAAAAATTAAAAAAAAAATTCTCCTAAATCGCAGCAAAGCGCAGTAGCTGACTAGTTGTAAAAATAAGCTAATAAATAGTACTATTTTAATATATACATCGCAGTTGGAGATGTTTTCAGATTTTTGAGATTCTTTAGATTTTATGATTTTTTCTATACAAAAAAATATTTAAAAAATTGTAGTACTAAAAATAATGCGTAAAATAAAAAGTCATAGAACAATAATTTACTGTATTAGATAGTAGAACAAATTTGCATCATTAATCAGTAAAAATAAGATGACTTTTTTTTTAATGTCCTAAGTCCACTACGTATATAAATCAACCCACCGTGCGCCGTAGCGAACAGCTGCTCTGCCTCCAGGAAACGGGTTTTGTCTTAATAAATGGATTTTCTTTGGTAATAAACGGACTTATATTATTGAAAGTCTGAAAACGTCTTCTGGATAAGGTCCTCCTTGTTATGAACGGTCAGATCCAGAGTTTCTGCATTACGTTACCGATATCCATATTGAGTTGTAATGTGAATATTTTCCCCTCAAACGAAATATCTGTAGACAGCATCTTACCATACATAAATAAAATCGAATGCTTTATTGGCTCGACCTCCATCCCACCTCACTCGACCGCTGTCCTCGACAGGATTCGTTTACTACTGCTGTTTAACTAACGGATCTCAGAATTGTGATCGACCTATATTATGTACCTTCTTTCCTCGCTCTACAAGGTGTTGTTTTGCATCCTCGTCAAACTTCAGGAAGTTGTCACATAAGGCATAAATAATCAATTAAAATTACGGTGTCTAGTTAATTATTAAATAACACAGATTTTTTTGGTTCTTCATGTTTGTCAGTATTTGAGAATAACCCCCTTGACGTGGTTTAGGGAATTAGGAATGATTGAATAAACGTTTGAGATGGTTTGTATGTATGGAAGCGAGGTTATAGGGTGAAAATCAGACGGCCCGCGTTTAAAACACGGGTGGTTCACACGTACCGATTTCAGTAAATAAGAAAAAAAAATAGAAATTATCTACCCATTTTATTATTGATTCGGGACGAGAATCATTAGCATAGTTACCTCCTTGAATTTGACGAGGATGCAAAACAACACCTTGTATTTATGACATGTTTCGTATCTTTTAGAATAGAAAGAAACGGGAGACACAGAAAGATGGTTTTCACTATCTTCGAATGGCAGATAATTTCATAGACATTCTGTCTCAGTTATAATGTTACCAGAGGGCCGAAACTACCTGGCATTGCAAGATTGACATTTCAGCTTTTCGGCAGCTTGTGATCATCCAATCAATTTTTACATCAACATAATCGACTCTAGAATGTCACTTTGGGCCTGTTTGAACAACGCAGTTACCGTTAACAGAAGTTTCATACAAATTCTGTTCAATTCCTATTTTTTTCTTGCATGTAGTGGGTATTCGGGCATCGCAAAAAAGGTCCGTAGTCTTGGCCTCTGCTGATTAGTTACTATTTTGAAAGTTATTATATTAAAGGCCTTTAAAGTGATAAATTTATCTGCTAGACCACGATTGGTTTTACTATCGAAGTTATTCTTGCTCGTAAAAGTCACAGTACTCGACATCTGGCGACGCGGCCCGCTTTAAATTCAAACATATGGTGATGTATTAGAGCGTTTACGGAGCAGCGGTTTGACGCGCGTTTGCTTGAGATTTAAGCCTTGCTCGCGGTGTTACGGACAAATACAAGCAAACGGCAGTGCCCGGGTTAGTTAATCACACGGAAAAAAATTACAACGTCGTAGTTTTATCCAAAAAGAATCAATTTGTTTTTATTTTAAATTGGCCAAATAGAAAATAAGCACAAAAGAACATACTTAATGATTGTGATTTGATCCTGGAATTAATTACTGATCTGCAGTCCGGTCGCAGTACCACCAGGCTACTTATTTCACTGACACTTTATCTAAAATAGACGTACTGTTCTAATGCATGCTGTGACAGTTGTCAAACACTTGAAGAATATGGTCCTATGTTGGGCTACAAAATACGTCACGGGAGGTCGCCGCGTCTCCTTAAACGGAAAATACGCCCGACGCGCCACGTGACTTGCCGCGCACCGCGACGCCCAACGCGCCGCGTCTGCGTAAATGAGCACTTAGTGTTTAAACAATTTTAATCTCAATGCAATTGTTAGTGGATTGTGTAGTACCTACACTAAGCGGGGGTTTCTTTTCCACTTTTGACTATTGTTGGGGCCATGTCTGTTAACGTGATTGTGTCACAATAGTCGCTGAATTGGCACTGTAATTTTCATCTTCTTTAGAATTGGTGATCTTTTAAATTTCATTATCATCGTACAACGCCATTGTGAATTTATTCGATTACGAACTTTAGGTACACTTAATAGTAAAAAAAAATTACAAGTACACACAGCACCAAGTCCCTTTACGCGACTACCCACACTACCTGTAAACACACACACAATCCACAGTTAGTAAATAATTACAGCGAGTAGATTGCACCGAACTGTTGACGGCGCTGTGTCCGCAAATACGGGCGCGCAAACTCTCTGATTGATCATCTGATCAACCTGAGCTGATCACACGGGTGCGAGCGATTGCGCGGCTGATCGGCGCTGATTGGCGCTGATCACTACGCTGAGAGCTGGGATAGTGAGACGTTGCGCTGTCAATTGTTTCTTTTTGTTGTTTGTTATTGGTTGATTCTTCTGCTGAATTGATATTAGGTGGTCTTATGGATATTTGACGATGTGTAAACTGTAATTAAAGACTTAAAAGTTTATCATAGCATTTATTTATTACTTTACTTTTTTATTTTAGTGGTGAGTAATATCAAACTACCAGTATAGTCATTTCAGGCCTATTATTTTGGCAAAAAAAAAACAGGCGGGTCCTTAGTCACGTAATAGTAGTTAATATTGGCAGTAAACTATTTACTATACACAATTATCCTAATTAACTTCATCAATTATAATTATGTCGTCTCTTTGCAAAATATGCTGCTGATAATTTATTGAAGGAGCCATATCTACTAAAACAATTTGGATCGGAATGGCCGATCACTGACACCGTAATTTTTGATTTTGTAAGAATAGACTTAAAAGTTTATCATATCAATATTCTGCTTTAAACGTATCCTTGTGATTAACCACTGGCGTTTTAATGAAATTTTATTGGAAAAGTTTGTATTTTGGTAAAGTAGGTACTGTGAATGAGATTGTCAGAAGTATGGAGTTGGTAATAAATGTGGAAAGCATGACAGCTTATGGGCAATAGAAATTGAAAATAGCAGACTATGTGTTTCTGATGTGTCTAAAATAATCAGAATTGTGATTGCGGCAGCCAACAAACTTCTACAAAATTAATACTCTTTCACGTTAGTAATGTCAGCAAACAAACCGTAAAAACATTTCTTCACTAATTATTCGTGTTCGTCGGTAGTACGAGTACATAGACGATCAATTAGTAGAATTTATTGCCGTCCCCTGACGTTTCTTTATTTATCCGTCGTTTGTCAACGTCCATGGACGCTGTAATTGCTAAAGTTGCTACATCCGTTCTGCAAGGAGAGCGATTGTTTCTGATAGCGATGTATTACGGTTTCAATAGCACTCTGGTGTGAGTGGGTTGACATAAAATGCAGTTTTAAAAAAATCAAAAGAAAATGTCACATCTATCAACCCGCACTGGCCCACTGGTCTCATATACTGCTCACCCTGATGCGAAAACACTTTTTTTTTGCATAACCAATAGTAAATATATTTTTTTTTTATTTTAAATAATAGTCAAAAAAAATCATAGAAAATTCACCTATCAACAGCGAGTGTTACCTTAATTACCTTTGACTTCAGTTTAACCCACCACATACTGGTTTGCCAAAAACAGGGGTTTGTGAAAAAGAACAAGAATAGAAAATATGTGCCTACCAATATTTTCTGCGTACGCACCAAACATGGCGGGATGATCCAATATTATTTTTATCAATATTTTCATTCAAACTTCCTGAAAACTGTTGGCGAAGGATATTTTTTCGAGCTCTCTGGTAACCTTGCAAAAAATAACGGTTTCTTTATAGTAAAAGTTGCAGCAGAACCAATATTGCGGTTAGATGGAACTTAGTTTGTAGCGATATCTTCTGCCTGGTGCTGTAGTTAGTCGATACCATTTGAAACGATAACGACACGACGCGACGAGGCGACGACGACGAGATGTTACAATCATTTGAAAAAAATATTTATTCAGAAAATCCCTCTAATAACGGTTTAGAAGACTGTTTTGACAAGTTTTTCAAAGCTTTCACAGTGTCCGAAATGATATCATTATATTTTAAGTTAACACTTAAGTCTTATGTTTGTAATGAAACATTTAACTTTCCGAAAATAGGGACCAATAATGCGCAAAACTAATGACGAGAATGATTGCAGACACCGTCACGGGCTATTAGATTTTAATAAACGGCAAACACAAATTATTTCACGCTTATGAACGAAATGAAATGCCTAATCCGTTTTAATGTTAGCGTCAAATGGTCTGTGAACTTTATTAGTGAAATAATTTCGTTTCCGCTTTGTTCTCTAAACATAATCTGAATTAACACAAATGGTAAATTAATGACCCGTGCTAATAAGATTTAACCTCAAAATTCTGCTTGGTAAAATATTCTGTAGGATAACCCGAATAAGCATTTATAAATATTATATACAAAAATAAAGACGGGTTGTCTTTATTTCTGACCAAAAATCGACAACTTTTATTTAAAATGTGGCCGCATCCGGAAAAAGAAAACTGTCACTTACCTTTTTATGACATGTCCGTATTACAATTTCAAATATTCCATGCATCACATAAACGCCCCCATTATATTATACAAAAATACGTCACATTCTTCCTCAATTTATCTTCATACGACAAAAATAAAAGACAGGGTCTCAAAATACGGCTTTATTACCGATGTATTGACCACAAAAACGTACGCTCATCCCGACAACCCACCATGACGCATTGGCGCGTCGACAGTTATTGCTGCCACAGATTATATTTCAAGATGGCGGCCATATTTCACAGCGCTACTAGCGCCGTTGTCTGATACACTGATGCAATGATGTGATATCTTACACCCATATTCTAAGAGCCTTCCCAAATCCATTTTTGAACTAATTCGACCTTTTGTTGCCATGACAACAGTTGAAAACACCCACCAAATCGTATTCCTAGAATTTCTTGGCCGCAATTGGCAGATCTCCGATTAAGGCATTCTGCTTCAATTAATGGTAAAGATGTCATAAGTCACTTTAATGAATTTTAAATATTTAATAGTTTTCCAGTACTTCAAATTTGACAGATAGAAAGTAGGCGTTTATATGTTAATTTATAATCAAACAGGGCGGAATGTAGGTGTGGTTAGTCCGATTCTTAGTTCAGTTCATGACTAAGAATACCTGAACCTAAAGTGAACCTTTAAAGTTGGCTGTTTATGATTGTTATCTTGGCTTTCAATGTGACTTGTAGGTACAAGTACCACAATTAATTGCACTTAAAGTCCAAGAAATATGAGCACTAATACACCAAAAAAATTATTACGAATAATTTCAGTTAAGTACAAGCTTTTGGTAATAAACCAGATTACGTAACAAAGCGTTTGCTGTTGGTTATTGTCCGCATTACCCGTTGTTAGTCAAAAGCCGCGCTCATTAAAGTTATTTCGCAAAATGGCCGGGGATTGTGAGTTGATCACCATACCAGTCCACAACATTTGTTTTAAAAGCAAGATTAATATACATCGTAGCACTGGTTTTAGTCTACATGGCAGAAAGAGATAGAAATATTTCCGCGATAGAGTGAAAAGGAAAGAGTTATACGAAGGAATTGTCTCGCATTATTTCATAAGAACGGACAACACAATATAACTTTTTATGTGGCCCTGTCTCCGTAGTTTTAATTTAGTGACGAACTAAGTTAGAAAATAATGTTGTCAATGAATGTATTACTTGCAGTTTAATTCTTTGAAAATTAAAAGGTTTCCCTTAAAAATAGTAGCACTTTCCGTCCTAATAAAACAAACATTAATAACGGGCAGAGTTCAAAAACAAATGAAAGCCGGATACCGAAATAGATTTACAGACAAGTAAGGGACTGGTCATCATGACGAAACTATATGGATATTAGTACGGAACCCTAAACAAATATTTGCGACACCTGCGCATGTTAAGTAATCTTTACGAAAAACATAATATTTCGTCCCATTACAGTAATAAGTAATTTTTCATCTAGTCATGTTCTATGGGTCGGCTTCTTTTATTCTGAGGGTGATTACTGCGCCCAGCAGGAGGTCTGTGATCGAGATGTGATTACTTGATGTTATTGTGTCGAGTGTGCACATGTCGAGTGTAATGACTTTGTCGTCACTAGTACACCCAAGGGGGCTGTGGGTGAGTTGTAATCTTATAGTGGGATTTTGACTGTGATGTATTGGTGTCGATATGTGGAGTATTGGTATTGTTTACTTATAGAGATTAAAAATAGAAAGACAAAAAATTAAATTAGATCCAGGTCCAAGAATATTACTAGTGGTAGTAGATTTTTGAACACTTTAAAAAACTTTTAGTTGTTAGAATGCAAATATGTATTTAAAAACAAAAGAACCGCTGTCTTAGGGTTCTCAAAACAATTTCTTCGAAAAACAGGTAAATCAAATATTATTCTTCGTAAAGTTAAGCTTTTAGAAAAAGGTAACATCAAATTCTGCTTTGATGGAATAACACAAATATTTCTTTACTTTATCTTTACACAAAGCCTCAGAAATAATAGTAAAAAACGTTAAAAATATTATTCAGTTTTGCGCCATTACCACGCCGTAAAAACTGTTTAAAATCATGCATTTATAATGAGCACACAATGCACGCATGCATATTTGCATAACACCCCTCTGATTTAATGCGCACCTCTGAAAACACATTCACAAAGCCCGAGAAAATCTTTAACAAAAAGTTGATGACAATTGTTATTACAGCGCCGCAAACAGAAATATTTAATCGAGCGGTCATAACGCAATACATGCGCCTCTGTATGTTCTGCGACCATAAAAATAACAGCTTTCACGAAAGTACACACCATACCATTTAAAACGGCCGATTCGTATCACAGTTAAATTCAAAGCGCTTGAAACTATCGCAGGATCGCTGAATAGTGCTGATTTTAGTACTTATTTTAGTGTTTTTTTTATTGAAACTTGCTTTTGATAGTATGATACAGCGAAAACGGTGTGTGTGTTACCCTGCCCAAAATTAAAACAATTTAACCTTATAAACCGAAACTTTTAAAATAAAAATAGAAACTGTTTGGGTGATTAAACTGGCTCAAGCAAATATTTAAAAAAAAATGTGGTGAATTCAGTTTCAAAATAAGACCAACCGTGTCTTATTAACTGAACGCTATTAGAATCCTAGAACTGCCTATATCATAATTAATAAGGACATTGGCATTGACAGTTCTTGAACGCCGTTTTGATATGCTGATCACGCTCAGTTTTATTTGTGAGACCTGCTCTTAACTATGTGGATTAAATAAAACCACTTTTTACTGAGCATCTGCCTCGTGTAAGGAGCCAAGCTAACAGAAGACGGTAGGTTCGTATTACAGCGCAGTGCGGCCCGGGCAGCAAACCGTGCAAAGAGACGCGATGTGCAAATATTTGAGCAGCCACCAGCGTGCAGCGCCGGCGAGAATGTTGTAAGATTGCTTCGACCGCGGGAAAATTAACTCTTTAACGCAGAACTGGATTAGTTTGTTTGTGGGTAAGATGTTTGAAACTCGGAAAAATAAGATTTTTCTAAAATAACCTAGAAAAAGTAATGCTGTCATAATATTATCGTGTCATTATCATTTATGATGGTTATCTGTAATGGCTTTTGGTGGAATGAATAATTTATTGACTATTTTATTTATTTTCCTGTGGTCGGCGCATCACGTTCGATTCAGCATTAAATTGGAATAAGGGTAGGAAAATAAAAACACATGCTGAAAAGAATGGCGCAGCACGTTCTATTCAGCTAGGTCTTCTATGTCATCTTCTTTCATACTTCTCTATTACTCGTCATCTCATCAGACATCTCCTTCCTTGCCATGCCATCTTTCACACATGACAATCCATCCACAAAATAAGGTCTTTTCTATTTTCAGGAAGACAAGTAACGAATGATTTACGAAAATCTTAAATGGCCCGACCGGAGTTTGCCAGATAATTATACTGATGATATCTGCCAACGACCAATGTCCGTAGCCAGGCCAGATTGCTATCTAGTTTGCTTGACCGTACATTTAGAAATCAATAGGCAGTTATATGTACCCAGCAATAAGAAATATAGTACAAGTTTAAAAAAAAATAGGTAAATAATTATAGTATAAGTCTCAAGTATCTGTGATCGTTTGTGGCGAACTTTTTTGGTAGGTACCGCCCGTCGACCTTTATCGCCACAGTTCCACAACACAATGTAACTGTTTATACTAAGTCACACCGTCGTTATTTTAACAATTTTTTATTTTTTTATTTATGTAGGTCCCTACTTAATATTTTTTTCTTATTTAGTTCTTCCGTTACGTGTCAAGAGATAATGAAGGATGTGTCTGAGATCAAGATATTTGAAGAGTAAGTTTGCTTTGCTACTTTTTCCGCGCTCGTTTAAATACGCATTTTTATTCACACAAGCACCTCTACTAAATGAATATTTTTGTCATAATTTATTTAGACAGCCGAAAGAAGAAATTCAAGATGCAGAAACAGAATGCATTTTCAACGATTTAAGATTCGATAAGTTAATTTATATTTACTTTATGCGGAGAGGATCACTTACCGTGAAGCAGTCTCTTAAGTTTATTAAGTATTATTAAGAATGAAAAAAAAATATGTACTAGGTGATTTTTTAAACGTAGGCAATTATTAAGAGCCGGGTAGTACTCATGAAAAACTTTTATTGTGGGACCGATAAGAAGATCCACCGTCACTCTGAAAGTTCATCCAAGCAGTGGCAATTTGTCTTCAAACCAAAAAATACCCCTTAAAAGTTTGTGCCATCTACTTTCCACCACGGTACATGATAAAATAGACGACTGTATAAGTTTTCTAGCCCGCCTTGGCAATAGATTTTTATATTACTAGGTGACTTCAATGCTAAAAACACTTATTGGGGTTCCAGACTAACAACTACTTAAGGCAAATAATTACTAAGTGCTATAAAAGAACTAAAATGTGACGTTATATCTACTGGAAAGCCCACCTATTGGCCAACAGATCCAAATAAAATACCGGACTTAATCGATTTCTTCGTAACCAAGGATCTTTCAACTAGTTTTATAAAAAAACGGAACAAGTTATGATTTGAACTCAGATCACTCTGCAATTTATTTAGAAATTAGCTAGAGTATTTTATACTAAGAAAACAGTCTCACTTTTGTTAATAAATTTATGGACTGGGAGAGCTTCAAGGCTAGATTGAATGATCATAATATCAAATCAAATTATTTTTATTTCACATAGCCCTACATGGGCACTTGTAAAACGTCGACAAAAAGGTGCTCGGTTCGGGTTGGTCGTTTCCTATGGAGAAGAACCGGCAAGAAACTCCATGGTTACTCTTTTAAAATCATTTGGCTTTACAATTTTTCTATGTAACAGCGTTGGCACTTAAGTATGAGTGGACATCGTAGGCCCGACAATAAGTCGTTGCTTACTACAAAACGTAGAACAAGATAAAAAGTTACCAAGGATCTAGGAATCTATAAGGCCTACAATATCCACACATTTACAAACAATCGGTAAATAAGAAAAAGAGTCAATACAAAAAAAAGAAGATATTGCATGAAGATTAAACAAGTGACAAAACTGTTGTCATTCGTGCTGTAACTTTTCTAAACAAAATGGTGTAATGATTAAGAAACTATTGTAAAACATCTGATTAAAAATAATGGAAAAAAGTAAATAAAAAAAAAGATTCAGAATAGTTAGAGACATCCACACATTTGTGCCGTTTTATGAGCTACCAGGGAAGCCGCATGTGCGTAGGGGCTCAGGCCAAACTTCTCTATCTTCAACGTAGTCCTTAATATTGTAATAAGCTTTTTTAATTTGGACACGTTTGATATAATTTTTAAACTTTCCATCGGTCAGTTCTGTAACTGACTTCGGCAACTTATTATAAAAGCGTATTTTGTTTATAGACCTTACGAAAAAAGCTATGAGGTTTGCAGAGCACCTACAAAATATCTTTCAACGAAACGAGAGAGAAATCATTGAAGACAGCACCCTGGTTAATATAATGCCAGATGATGCCATACCGAGAAAAGTCGCACTAGAAATAAAGCAGAAAATTAGCCTGAAAATCACCAGGTTACGATTTAATAACAGGGAAATACTTCATAACTTACCAAAAAAGGGTTTGGTTAAGTTAACAACACTTTTATTGCCGCACTGAGGCTTAAATATGTACCAGACTTATGGAAAGTTGCTGAAGTAATAATGATAGCGAAGCCTGGGAAACCGGCTCACGAAACAACAATTCCAATAATGTCAAAGCAATAATTGGTATTAGGAACATTATACCAGGACGCCATTTTTGCTTTCGAGAAGTACACTCAACGATCGATCAAGTGCACCGAATTACAAACGTAATAGAAAACGCGTTAGAATACAAGAAAGTTTGCTTTCTACGGTCTTTATTGGACTTAAGCGTTTGACAAAGTATGGCATGAAGGCCTTATACATAAATTAAAAAGCTTGCTACCGAAACAGTTTGCAGATATATGTATTAGAATAATTCTACCTTCCTAACAAAGTCTTTGGAGTAAGGCAAGATGACGTTTATTCAGAACTTAATCTAATAAAAGCTGGCGTCCCTCAAGGAAGTGTGTTAGGTCCAGTCATGTACCTACTATACACTTGCGATATTCCTGAATCTTGGACCTTTGCTAATGATACCGACATAGTGGCCGTTGGAAACAGCTACGAAGAAGCAGTAGAAAAGGTTCAAATGGCTAAATGAATCCAAATCTGTGCACATAGACTTTACCAACAAAAAGCAACAACATTTTTCAGTTTATATTAACCACAAAGAAATCCCTTACAAGAATACAGCCAAATATCTGGGTATGAATAATAAAGAACAAGGTACTACCGGAAATTGTAAATGGACCCTGGTACATACGAAATGGTGAATCATCCTCATCGGGAGCTAGAAGTTGAGTTCATCGAAAAGGTGATACAAAAATCTGTAGAAGCTCACGAACAGAGACTTCATCAGCATGTAAACGTCGAGGCCATCCAGCTTCTCAACCACGCGGACATAGTTAGAAGACTAAAAACAACAAAACGTTTGAGTTAGTGTTTAGTGTTCGTGGAAGTGAAAAGTGTAATGTAGCATAAGTGTTACCAAATAAATACCAGAACGATGTGTATTGGCCTTAATAGAGGCAATAAGAAAAGTGCCATTAGACACATTCTTAGTAAAAACAATAAAACAGTTTAAGTTTTAATTAAATTACTTATTAGTCTACATACAAGATAGTAATAATGATTAGGGTTTATCTTTTTGATGAACACTTGCGAGTGTTCATCAAAAAGATAAAAAAAAACTCTGATAGTTTCGAGCATGTTGAGGTAGAAAGTTGTGTCGCGCTACGAAGCTGTTGGTATTTAGAAGATTTAATTAAACTATTTAGTCGAGTTTTGCTTGAACTCTTCTTACTGGAATTTTGTGAATAGACGGTTTCGGAAGAATGTTAATGATTTTGGCTGGTTCATAAGTGTTTATGCGTTTGGTTTGGTTCCGTAGCCGAATGGCAAAAAAAGGAACCCTTTAAAATTCGTCAGTCTGTCTATCTGTCTGTCCGTCCGTATGTCATGGCCACTTTATTCTATTAAGACTACACAGTTGAAACTTGGTAGCTATTCTGTGAACCGCTTTTGATTTTTATACAAAACAACACAACAACAATAAACAAACAACAATATATATGGACCTGTCGAATTCGGAGACATCTCACATGTATTCGAACTTTTAGTTCTAGGACATTTCCGTTTCCTCACGATGTTTTCCTTCACCGTTTTGAGAGCATCGGTGATGAAATAAATAACACAAAGTAATGCGCCTGCCTGGGTTCGAACCTACGACTTACTGCTCTTAAGTCGGAGCTACCTCCACTGGGCCACAGCTGCTCTCACACAAATAGCGAAAAAAATAAAACTTTAAAAAAACAAAAAGTAAAAATAGCCCAGCTTAACTAGGCTAGCATAAGTTTAAAGTTGTATGTATATTAAGAGTTCCATTCGAGTAGCATAAGTAAGATCAGAAGATGAGGTACCTACTGAACATAGCGGTGAAGATAAAACTAATATCTCATCTTACACTTTACCGGAACATAATTTTCAAAGCTACTAACCTATTCTATCTCACATGCTATTTCCATAATAATCAAAGGAGCAGCCCCGACACCGACCAACCCGAAATTATGTTAAACCGGCGCGGCGTCACCGTAGTTTGCAGATGTCTTCAAATGTGAGTTATTTCCTATGTAAGAGAGATGCCACACGATGTATCGTCGGTACGCTGCGACGACGGAGCGGTGACTCTGCGTTCGTTCTACATATAAAATCAAAACGAACATGTTGCATGATGCGATGAAACTGCGTGCGGCGACGCAACGGGTGCGCATCCGACACGAGGCCAGACAGAGGAAACGAGGAGAGGGGCTGCGATGCGACACCGGAGCGACAACGCAACGCAGCACAGTATTTTTAATTATATTCAAGGTTTTTTAGTGCTGCGACCTAATAGCGTCGTCATTGCTTTGCGACAGCGCTTGTGCGTCACTTTCATGATGTGTGTTTCACAGTGCGTTCAAGTCATGGCATTTCGACGACACACGTTCGTGTAGGTTCCCTCTAAACTGCACTCCGGAGATATCGTAGCTAGCTATGGCCTGATTTGTGCAGCACATGTGTGTGGACTTTACATCTGTGGTCTCGGAATGGACGGCCGAAGAATACTTATGCGTTCTACGAAAAGACAGTTCGTTACTCGCCCAACTTCGGTAGGCTAGAGTTGGACTGAGTTAGTGTTCGCACGAGTACTTAGAATTTGAATTCAACTTAAGTTCAACGACCGAGTAAGTTGGGTAGTAAAAACTTCATCGACGAATGTTTAAATTGATATTTCTGGTGCATCTGTTTTCTACGAATCTCGCTTTAGATGTTAAATCAGCGTGTTAATAAAAAAAACAGAGTCAGGGAATCACTAAATAACTTATTTTGAACAAACAGTAACTTACAGGACATTATTTCTTTGAATCGAAATGAACAAGTAGAAAATTCCTGAAAGTTCCAAAACAACTAGTCTATTACTTTTACAAACAAACACCACTAAATCCCATACAAAACTCAATTTAAAGTTAAACCACGAGCAACTGCGTCAACAATTAATTTAGTGAGCTCGCTTATCGGCTCGACTAAGTGACATTTTAATTTGTGTAATTTACTCGGTCCTCGGTGCCCCGTCCTCAACGGAGGTGGAGGTAAACAAAGACAAGTTCCGCGCCGTCAGTTTTTGTTCGCGCGTGTTTTGCGCGCAAGATAAACGCGTCAAGTTTACCGCATGCCGGCGCAAGTTAAGGGAGATCGTATCTGTGTTGCCATAGGAATTAATAAAAACTTACCGGCGTGGAAAATTGGCGAAAATGTTGGGTCCGAGAAACTTTTTCGTTTAATGGCTTGCTAATTGCTAGTATTGATGATTTTAATGACTACGATTATGTAAATACGTACGTTTTGCGGCCGCGTATCAATTTATTCAACATAAAACTTGACACTGACCGGCAAGTTGCAAGGAACTTAGGAGGGTTTGAATTTGCGGGCCACCCTATCGCTTTCCCTTAAGCGATATTTTTTTTTTCTTCTAAATTATTTAGTTGATGATATTGGTGCACGGTAACAATCTAATGAGTTTACGTTGGCATCCACTTAAATGTATAAAATGTATATGTGATTACTGAATAAATAAAATGAATGTAAATTCTTTTTTTTAGACTTTTTACAAGTGTTTCGAAGCAATTAAACAAAGTCTAGGTAATAATCATCAATTATTTTCTGTCCAATTTCATCAGAAATTTCTCAATAGCAACACGGAGCCGCCCTTTGTGCCCGGTTGCCCAGTCAATAGGCTCGCCCCTTATTGCATAGGACTTGACGTATATGACGAATTGTGGGTGTACTACCTCTGCCTAGCTGTATAGACATTACAGGCGTGACGTTATGGTTGATGTCTCAGTAGAACCGAGAAGCAACCTCTCCGTTTCATTCACAAACTTTCCTCCGAACATACTTTGCCACCTAACCGCGGGATAAACTCTTATATCCCAAGTTCGCAACTTGTTCGCTACCTGTATGTGGCAAGTTTTAGTTTATGTGTGGTCGACGAGGCGTGTTATTTATTTAGCAACAACTAAAGTAATGGAGGCCAGCGCTGAGGTACGAGCCTAATGTCGTGCTCGTGTACAAGCCGCTCGCTTTTTGTTTATACTCGCTAATTCTATAAAGGGTCAGTTACTTGGGGAGGGTTTTAAGGAATCTAAAAGGTGATTATACAGAGGAAATAAATGGTTAATTCGTATCGACAGTTCCAGAAAATCTCCAAGCTAGTCCACTTTTATAATCTTACTCAAACGTCATGCCTGTTTTTCATCCAAAATGACGAAAAATTTGTAGTGGCAAGACCTTGGTATTTCTAATCTGCCAGATCTGGGAATCGTATTCAAGATCTTAAGTTTGGCAGTAGCGTGACCACATCTACATCTACACTAATATTATAAAGAGGAAAGATTTGTATTTTTGTATGTAACGAATAAACTTAAAAACTCCTACCGATTTCAAAAATTCTTTTGCCGTTAGAAAGCTACGTCGTCTAATAAATTATTTCGTATTCAAGACAGTTTTAATAACTGTTAATTACTTTTTGAATTATTGAAATCGGAAATTCCATTCGAAAGATATTACGAAATAAAAAATGTCTATATGAACAAAAATTACACGCTGACGCGCCAGTGTCGCTCCACGCAGCGCAGCGAGCAACGCGGCGAGAGAGGGGGCATCGAAGTGTGGGAGAGGGGTGTTTGCATAGTAGGTACTTACTCCCATTATGCTATTGAGAAATTTAGGGCCTCTCAGTATGTGTAATGGTACAAGACTTTTGATAAAGGAATTAAGAGACAATGTGATTGTAGCAACTATCATCACGGGCCCCGCGGCCGGTCAGCTCGCTCACATTCCGCGGATCCCGATGATACCGACGGATTTGCCTATATCTTTTAATTTCCTGTGAACTTAACGTTTGCCCTTACAGTAAATAAATCCCAGGGACAAACTTTCTCGATGGTTGGTATCAACCTAAGGAAAGAGTGCTTTTCTCATGGGCAATTGTATGTTGCTCTTTCTCGAGTAGGATCTCCTGAAAATCAATATGTTTTGTTACCATCTACAAATACCACTGCCAACATAGTGTACAGTGAAGCTGGTAAAATATTACAAAATAAAATGTAAAAACTTAAAATTAACTTAAAATATACATAAAGAAATTAAAAAAAATACACTACAAAAAAATTACACCCCCTAAAAATAAAATACATAAAACAACAAAAACAATACACCCTTTTTTATAATTTTGAACATTTGGAAAAATTGAGTCATGTACGTTTTAATTAGCATACTTATAAGTTAAATTATCTTTATTTATCCCATAATGTTTTAAAAAAAGGTCCACCCGTGCGAAGCCGGGACGGGCCGCTAGTCCATTTATAATCGTATTCGCCTGTTTGTTTCTTAGCTTGAATAATAGCACATGAGTGCGATAATCGCCTGCTGAGACTAAAGTTTTGTCTCCACCGACCACGAGATAGGATTCGATTGGAAGCTGATCCCGTCGATTTGTATCCACCCATCTCGGGATCCGTTTCAAACAAAATATTTATTAATATTTTCAAGAAAATCCCGAATCCCGGGATCGGTGGCTAAAAATATTAATTATATTTTTTTTTTGAAACTGTTTCCAAGATGGGACGGGGGATCAGTTTCCAATTCAGTCTGATCTCGAGATCGGTGGAGAAAAACCTGACAAGAGACTAGCATTAAATTTTATGCCCTCAACGTTCTATGAACTTCTGTTCTTATAAAATTGGTACTCCTGAACTCCAAAGCTTTATTCCTAGAAAGTTGTCTACCGTCTCTTTTCATTTGGTACCTACTACGTTTATTTTGTATTTAACTTATCGTAAAATCGAGCTTTGGTTCTTTAAAAGTTTATTTCTGGTGTCAAACTTATTTCTTTTAGCGAAGCTTTAAGTTTTTATGAGGGTAGTCATGACTGGCAGCTAGAATTTAATTTCACCGAGTGAAGAAGTTATTTTACGTTTTGGTATATCTCGTAGATGCTAAGATGGAGGATGAGGCGGTTTATGGCCGGAGACGTGCCAGGCAGAGACGCAGGAAATGAATGCGGAATGGAAGCAGGTATGCTTTGGAACTTGGATGATGTAGGTTTATGAAGGCTGACTGGATAATATTGACTCAAAATATTACTAAATGTAGATAACTTTATTTTTACTGTAAGATTTTACTGAATAACCGAATGGCAAAATATAACCTAAGCGAAGTGGATACTAAAATAAACAAGAATAAAAGAAGATGTGTGGTAATCATTTAAATCACGGCTCTAATAGGGCATTCCAAGAAGCCAATTCACTCATTCATAATAGTAAACTGTCTTATTTCCCTTTCACCAAAGAATATATTTAAGCTGTAGACACACTTCATAAATCAATGTCACGTAATAAACGTCACGATAAATGTATATTTGTCGCCCGTCAAATGGTGGGAATCACGAGGAAATGCGTGAAAAACCCATACTATACTGAAAAAACACTATACAACCAAAAGCATACCCACAGTTTAAAAACATAGAGTACACTATTCTGTGGGAATAGAAATATAAATACGTTAGTGAATATCGAATAAGGTCGGATCTGTGATTGATATCACTTTTCATGCCACATATATAGTGATATTGGGATTTACGTATTACCTACGAGTATATAATGTACGGTCTAGTAAAGATAAATAAAGTGAGGATGGAGAGCTTAGGCAAAGCGCGGACGTCGAGTGAGTCTGTGGTGGAATATATCGGAACACTGATAGCGGATATTATGTCTGTGGATAAGAGACACTTTCTTTCTTTATGTCTATAAATAACGTAGAACTACCTCGTGTAGGAGTATATTATCGCAACCGTGTTTTAACTATTATGTTCGCCAAAAAAAAAAATTGATATACTTTTGCTGACGATGGAAATTTAACTTCCTATGCGAATGACTCTAACTTGAATGTTGAATACCAGTATAACTGTAACATTTGAAGATTGTACTAGTATAGAAATCAAATCTAGAAAAATAATCAGAAACTTCATGGCGAACTACAATGGCTGCACAATTAGAGATCAATCCAGAATTGCATCCGTCCGATACCGCAGCCGCTGCGACGAACAGCGACGTCTTAGCGATACAACCTCCGTGCCTCCAGGCAAGTACAATTGAAACCTTAAGTTGTACAGCTTAGTGGTGGAATGAACGGCACATGTAGTCGGTCCCGGGTAATGTGGACGTAATTGTGTGTCAGAGGCACACATATCTATTACTGATCTACGTGAAGTCGGATTGGTTTTTGATGTGGACACAATAGTACACTGAGGCCAGTATCGTTAGATAATGTTATTGAAGGTTGCTATTGGAAATGAAATACTTTTGTCTTTAGGGTATTTGATTTTATCTTTACTATTTCGAAGTTGTTTCATATAAAATACTAGATTTTCCGGCGGCTTTGCCTTCCTGAAGGTTGGAATTATCCAGCGGCAATCGGGATAACAAGTATCTCATATCCTAACACCGGCCACCTATACCTGAATTCCAAACATCGAAATCCGTTCAGCCATTTAGACTAAAAATAGTAACATACACAAAAAGTTATTTTTTTGAAATTCGATTTTGTAACCAGAAAGGTTTCTTCTTTTATTTAAGTTCTAAAACTTGTTAACTTTAATTGAACCCGAGGGATGAACAGATAGTTAGAAGCAAATGGTTTGAGCACTTCGGATTTGTGCTGCGTTGGTCCGGCCATATCGACCAAGACGTTGGACCACGATATCTTAGCCCGCATAGGTACGGCAAGTGTTACACCTGCAACCGCAGGACCCTTGTTGGATTCAGAAACATAATCTACAAAGATATAAAAGACCACTGAGACTTTTTCCCATGCATCTTACCAGTATCTTGGTGAGAATTCAGTATGAAATTATAGTGACGTAAAATTCAATAAGTTGGGGTTTTAAAAGCTTAAAAGGCACTAAGTCATTTCAAAGAAGAGGTCAGGGGTCCAAAATGATTCGATAAACCGTACCCGTATAAACAATCTTTATTGCCAACTACGCAAGTAAAAGGAGTGTGCCAACACACATAAAGTACTTCGGCATATCGTCCCGTTGACGAGGCATCTCAATCACGTGTCGGACCCAACCCTTTGCTGGAAAACCTACTGATAAATTATTCAACCCTAATATAGGTCTCATATCTAAGCACCTAGGAACCTTTTTGACCTCACAAGGGCTGGTACTCGCCTTAAATTAAATATGCCACGCCATTACTCAATTTTGCCAGAAACTGGGACTTGGAGAGCCAGAGGGCCCCTTATTAAACTTTTTACGAGTCAAGTTGGCTGGAACATTAAATATATTGGCTATGCTTGGACGGAAGGACGCCTCGTGTTATGAAACGCTCTGTCTATTTGGAAGGTAGTACCAAATGTTACGTCTTAATTGTTCTGAAACAAATATTCAGCCTACTGTAATTGATATGAGGACTTTCGTTTTATTTTCATTGTCACTTTGATGAAGATTTTTACTCCGAAAAAATATGGATAGTAATTTTCCCACGTACTTTAAATAAACAAATTTATGTTCGATGTATCACCCTTCAAACCGTATCTATTTCTGGTATGTTAACCTTTACATAAATCTTATATTATTAAGCTTCTCCATTAAGGAATTTGCATAATATTATATTCGGTGATACATTATGTCGTGAGACGGTTTGTGTTGAAAATAAATCCAATTCGTAACTAAAGCTAATATGCGAAAAGAAGAAAGGAAACGGTCCAGACGAGCATTATTAGACATAAAACAATATACATTATTGGCTGGTATAATAAAATGTACAAAACAAAGTGGGGGTAACAAAGGCGCATCCATTGCTCTGTCACAAGCAGACAGTGAGGTTGTTACTGCCGTCCCAGGGATGCCAAACGACTTTGTTTTTCACAAACGTTTTCCGTAGAGCAGCAAATTTTTTATTCCGTTGGGATTGACGTATTTTTTTTAGTTTTATACAGAGTGTATGTTTTTGAATGCGAGACATTTTAGACGGGGTTGTTTGCGAGAGTGAAACTGAAAGCATGGGATTGCGAAAAGCGAAATGTTTTGAATCTAGTTACGTAACGTAATTTAAATGCGTTCCAGAAATGGCGTTATAAAGAAAAAAATAATATCTATCTTTTCACATTGTTGTAGAATGGGTAATGATTATGATTTTGGATGTTTTTTTCTATAGATTCCATATAAAGTTGATTATAAAAAAGCTGCTCAGTTGCTTATTAGCCTAACAACCCTATCGATAATTTTTCTCTACAATATTTTCCAATTACAGCTCTAGAGTCTCAACTGGGGACTCTGCTAATATACCCGACTTATCAATGAGAAACGTATTTGCGGCCTTCTGCGGACTGTGGCCATCCTAAACATTGTCTTGGTGACACCAGCAAAATAGTTCAAATTTCAAAATAACGCGACGAAGCCGCGGGCAAAAGCTAGTTTATAATAAAATTGTTAGTCCTAAAACATTATCTAAAATATACAATACAATAGTTTATTTAATATTTTCGTAGTTTTTATAATTATGTATATGATAGTCTGTTACCTACGTATTTATGAAACTGATGGGTCTTTGTTATCCAAATACATTATTTGTTTTTGTTGTTGTTAACGCTTACCACCGCAGCTTCGTCTTAAACCATCTGCGACGATAAGCTCGCGTGGGACTGCTGTAACTCCGCAGCGCCGAAGCCGTGACAGAAACTATGCCTGCTGCTGTTGCATGCTGGCTTGTATGCTTGCTTGCATGCTGCATGCTTGCTGAATGAAAAGTGTTTACATGCTTCTTACAGGGAAATAAAAACCACATGTTCACAAAAAAAAAAATAGGATGATTAAACATTAAATAATTTAAATTTAGGACATAACTTTTTCTTAGTCTTTTGGACATTATTGATTCTAATATATATGACAATTGGATTTAGGGCATATTGTATTTAGGGATTTCAATTTTATGGCATGTGATATTATGTGACATTAAGTTCGGGCAAGTTATCATTCGGTTAACAAATGATACCTACGGTAAAAAATTGCTTGTTTCGGTTTATACTAGGCTTGCATGAATTCAATGTAGTATTTATTCTAACAATTTTGTTTGCACACTCAAAATCTGGGTAGAGCTTACTTATTGTCAAAGTACTAGGCTTGTATAAATTCTAAGTGGCTGTTCCGTTACCATTTTTGACTTTTTACTTCATTGTTATTATTTTTAAATAAGCAAGGTCTGTAGTTCAAGTGTTACTGGAACTATGTATTTGTTTACCTAGTTACCAGCAACGAAAGGACTTAAAAACCTAAAATCTTAGATTGTTTAAAAAAAACCCACATACATGGTTAAGCACTCATATTTTTTACTGCTTAGAAGATTTTTTTGACATGTAAACTACGGGAAACTTTATGATGAAACCTATAATATGTATTTGCATGCTGTGATATAAGCAAAACATATGCTCTAATAATGTCTGAAAACAACTTTGTACACCGTGTTTTATGCAAATTAAAAATATCTTTGATTTGAACGAAATAAATTATCAAGCATCATAATTGAACTCTGTTACTTTAAAATACGTTAGTCGTAGTTGGCACACAGAACACCAACAAGCGACAAGTGCGTCGCTCATCTCTCATACATTTCTCATACACAAACGGCTTAACTCTCATCTCAGCCGCTACATACGCTCGCAACAATGAACATCACCACCATCGGACTAACTTTGCAACGCCTCGGGCGAACTCCACAAAGGTGCAATACCTACCCAGAACTATATGCAAAACATCGTAACTTTCCACCCTAACTTGGCCAAAAAACAACCTTTGAACTTGTGTATACGGTTGTAATTTCGTTGGACGGGTATTAAAAGTAAAATGTTCTAGAATGTTCCCAAAAGGTTTTGAAAGCGCGGTCTCCTGCCAGGCATGTTTACTCTGGCTCTCTGCGGCTGATGTAAGAATGACCTCAATAGCCAACGGATTTGCTTCTTGTGCCGCCATTAAAGTACATTAACACCTCATTCATGACGTCACATAATTAGTTATTCTATGCATCTGTTATGAACTTATGATGGACGCGGTGCCGGTGGATTTTACTGCACTATAACTAACTATAACTGTAAATATTTGTGCACTAACTGCAAATGTTAGTGTTTGGATGCATAATGGTTATGTTCGCGTTTGGCTAGCTGTTCTGCCTCGATAACTTTTAATTATTCAGGCTTGTTGTTTAGTCCTTAGTGAGTGCAGCTGTTTAGACTGTTTAGGAGTAGTTTATAATCGTCTACTGAAATATTTTATAAGTGAGTTCATAGATGCTAGTGCGAGATTTTATCGACTCAAAGTAAATTTAAATTCTTGGATGTTTTCCGTCGCTAGTTCAGTTTCAAAACTTTCAAAAACTTGCACTGCATCTTCTTTTGGTTTTGCTCAGATGCATATTAGGAAGGATATTCGACGTACCAATATTTCCAATAAAAGAGTACAGTTCACAAAAACGATCGCTATAGTTTAACACAGTTGTAACACCCGCCACTTTACGCCTAAAATAGATTTTCCGGTTCATCCCGATTCTCGGCTGATAGGAGCACAAACAAGCTGATCCGTACGGTGATTGATCAGTGAACAAATACTATGACAAATATATTTGTGCCTCGCAGCTCACGGTGGCGGGAATTTATTGTGTTTTAGTGAACGTCAATAAATCCGACGGCTTTTTGTGCACCTTGTTTAGACTTGTAATTTGAAACCATTTACGAAATATTTTTGTTAGAATTGCAAAATTTAAGTTAATTTTCATATTTAAATGCATTTTAGTGTACCTATTCAAAATATTTATTACATGACCGGTAGCCAAGGGACTTAAAAATCAATGGATCTTCTTTTTTTTATACCTCGACCTCGCCACACTATTCCCAAACCACTGCAACTTCTTAATGCCAGAATAAAATGTAATATGACGTACAGCTCTGCTTAGCCCTTCAGGGATTACAAATAGTGACGTCATATTTTGTTCAAACTACATAAGTCAGAAGTGAAATAAATCCCAACAAAGAAGCTTAAAGAAATAGGGCCTGATAATTCACGTGTACATTATGAATATGATATTTATACTAACGTAAAAGAAATTCACAGTATTTTGACATCAGTGCGAGTCTCAGTAAATATAGCGAGTATAACGTGAAGTATGTAGGCTTGAGATCACCGGCTCATTTCCCCAAGCTCGGGTTACGACTCCCCGGGAACATCACAACGTGATAAACTGAGATTAGCATGCGAATAACAAATTTATATTCATAGATTTAACGAATCAGGACTTGAAGTATTCAGCCTGATACAAGAGTAAGAAGATAACAAAGTATGCTTTGAGAGTTTCATGTAAAACAAGCTGTTAAAGGGGATGAAGGCATCTAGGTTGTTTTGTTCTGCTAGTCAATCTTCCGGGAACTAGTAATGAATGTCTTCATTGTATGGAGTTTTGTTGTGCTAATCATTTTTCTTAAAACGAACGTTTTCAAAGAGAAAGATGAACATACCGTACGTTCCAGACAGAGATATATTACAATTGTTAATAGATTAATCTAAAACATCGTAAAATAAAACAAATGATTTTAGCGAAATTAAAAACCGACCGACTTACGACTTATAGTCTATCTACTGGCTGCTATCTGTGGCTAGTAGTCGTAAGTCGGTTTACCGGTCATGGGTTCAGGCCCAAACCGCATAACTTTGTGTTATTTATTTCATCACCACTGCTACTAAGTAACTCTCAAAACGAAAAACATCTTGAGAAAATCGGGTTGTCTTAGAACCAAAAGTTCGAACCGTGACAACTAGAGACCCGCACTGAGCTCGCGAGGTAGTTTACAGCCTACTCCTTCTCATAGATCACGGCTGTGTCCCAGCAGTAGGCTGATTAGAGATTAGGCAATTAAATCCTAATCGAGTGAATGTAAAACCACTCCTGCCCTGAATCAAATGATTAAAAAAAAAATGTGACATACACAAATAAATACTCCCAAAGACATCTAGGTACCGAAGCTCTCACAAAAGATTAGGAAAGTGTATCTAAATGTTTTTTCCTCACATGTAGGCATCGTGAAGAGTAAATCTATCATCAGCGACCCTCTTCAAGGGCGCTTAGCTGGAAGAGTCCAGCGCTCTTAAGGGGCGCTTCCATTGCTGCCCATTACTACTTTTATACTTTACGCTCAAGTAGGTCTTTACCTTCGCTTTGTATGTAATTAAAGGTAGAATCATCAACAACATATCATTTCATCATTACGTAAGTACATTCTTGTTATGACAAAAAGGAGGTATCTCGTGCGATGACAAGTAATAGACAAGTAAAGGAAGAAGAAGACATGCTTCTCCGACTCCAATAAATTGGGATAAGAGCAAGAGAATGAAGATCTACATTTTATGTTTGGTCAGACCTGTCAGATTGCGAACAAATTGCTGACACCGAAAATGGTCAAACACTTCAGTTTGTTTCAGGTCTGAGTCCAGTGACCACAGCCGTTCCGCAATCTATCCGTATCATTTTGACCGAACCTTATCTTCCCCGTGCATTTCCTACGCGCAATGGCACCGCGCCTTTATTCCCACTTCAGCGTGAGAGGATAAGACGTGACTGGTACTTTGATTAGGTAACAACAACTCTTTAATTAATTGTATTTTATACGACTCTTATTGACAAAAGTGTTTCATTATTCTTATGTTGTTGAGAGAAGGGATTTTGAAGAAAAGTTTTCATGGTTTTTCAATTCCTCTAAAATGAAGTAAAGTTGGCAGATCTTTTGTAACTTTCGGATATAACCATTTTCGGGATTACTCCAATGCACCTACAATTTCTTACAATGTTACCTACACCATAATTTTTGCTTCCACCGACTTTTATAAAGTCTGCTTCATCAAATATTTGATATAAAGAAAAGCCACGAAACGAAATTAACACATACACTGGCTAATGTACTTTAATATTAAGAAAACATTATTTCCCTTATTACTAGTCTAGGTAGGTACTGCTTACAAAAGTTATTCTAGTCATAAAATATGAAGCAGCCCTACGTTTCCAGGTAATGTACTAAGGAAGGGTGGAGGACTGGAGGTAGCTGTCTCCTAAACTATTCTAATAACACTGTCGCTGGCACCTGCAACAGTAAGCCTGTCCTATAAAGAAACCTGAACACCATTTAATTATAAAATACTAGGTCCCGGGCGCTATTTCGTACGTCAAACAAAATAATCCTTTTGTCGCACCTTCGCGTTACCTTCCCAACTTTAGTAAAGATACTGCTGACTGCCATAGCTGACCAAGAGGTTGTGGAGGTTAGATAGGCATTCGTTCTTTGTAAAATAGTGATATTCAGCTAAATCCGGTTACCTTCATCATAGGTACGAAAAAAATGCAGATGGTAAACAAACATTTCACTACCAAGCTTTTGTTTAGAGATGTGCTAAATGATGCACTTGAAACTGCCGTCAACATGGCTATAAGTAGGTCATACTTACGTACTTACTTTTTCCCAAATAATGAGAGAGGAAACAGACATCGGTAGTGCGTGGTATTATACATATTATATTTCAGGAAAATAAAACCTAACAAAAATACGAACATCATGACAGAATATCACACACGTAATTTTCCGTGCACGTGCAAAAATCCAGCAATAAGTCATAATGTACGGAATCACTGAACATTACATCTGTAGTTGTTATTCACGTCAGGAGCGGACATTAGAGTCGTAGGCTCGGCCGACTTCGGAACGTTTCGGCAGGATTCTGCTTAACTTCGGCAAACTTCGTCATTGTACGGGCTAAGTCCACCTATTCGCACGGCTAAACGTTAATCATGCTGGTCTAGAGAGCTGTCCTAACGTTACTCGTGTCCTTGGCCTGAAGCCAGTCCAGTGTGAAAGCGTAGACAATGCTCATCATTAGCGGTTGGATTTTTTGGAAATATATCACACTTGCTTCTGTCCAAGGGTTATCATACATGGAAGTAGGAATTTATGTCTCGGGAATGCACCACTGGAATTAAAAGTATCCTTTGTTCTCATCATGGTCACGGTCTACCTATGCACCTCATTTTGTCAAAATCAGGCCGACAAACACTTTTACTTTCGCATTTATAATATGGATGGAGAGTAAGAAAATAATTATCACACGGTTTCTGGGAATTTATTTCTGAGAGCAACTAGTGCTCACCACAGTAATTCACAAAAAAATGTGAATGCCTTGTCTGGTTTTAAAATACCAAAAATAAATTCAATCATGTAGTATTATAATCATTCTCCTCAAAATACATAACGCAAAATGATTCAATAATTTTATAACTTAACTTACCTTGCAACCTAATTTCCCCACCTCAATTTATCTTTAGGATGTTCAAAGACAAATCGGGAGTCCATTTATTATGAACATTACCTTTGATTTGCGGTTTTCACGGAGCGGGTCCGGAATTCATTCAAGTACCTTAAATTAAGGGTTGACCCGACAGGAGCAGGGTTAGGTTATGTGTATTCAACTAATTCTGTTGACAAAAGAGACCAAATATCTCCTTTACGTTTCTGGTTTGATCTTATTCGAATCTGTGTGAAATAAACTGAGGATTTTATTAACTTTCAATACTATTTTTGTGGTGATTCCGTCATCTTTATATCCACACCTGCTCAAATTGACAGCTTTTATTTGAATTAATCCACTAAATTTATATTTTAACTATCGATTAATAGCTGAGATTCGATCAAATCAGTCAAAACTAAAGGCGCTGCCTCACTGGAGTCTTCGAATGTAATGTAAGAATCCAAGATTCGATTTTGTACGGAAACAACTGATTGTTACAAATTATAGAGCACTGTCTTCTTCATGATTCTGCTCTCCTAGTACTTTCTGTTCAAATTTTAAATCGAGTTCTCTGGTAACAAACATTAGTGGGCCAGAGAGAGACAAAAAATAGCAACGTTAACAAAGATAGGACGTAGCCATAAAATTTTTCTCAAGAGCTATGTTGCAGAGCCTGGGAATAAGCCTAATAATCGGTTGGCGTCACTCAGCGATGTAATGCTCGAAACGGAACTGTTCCATGACAGACGAATGCTCCCGGTGAGGGAGCACCTTAACCCTTGCTGCCCATCTATATAGAAAAGTACGGGCAGGGAACTCCTTCTTCCTCTTCCTCCCAAGGAAGAGCGGAGGGGTCTGTCAGACTCGTACTGACTAAAACCACGCCGATGATCCCTCGCACATTTGCGTCGGGGGGCAGCGGGATCGAATGCGACTTTCGCTGCCCAGGACTAGTTTGACCGTAGGAGTCAGAAAGAGAGCATTGTACTCCCTCTGCCAACGCCCAGTGCGTCTGCTACAGCTCGGTGATAGCTCGTCATCTCCCTTTCCCTGCGACATGACTTCGCAGAAGGACATCACCGTAGCCCAGGACTTTTCACTGCCGATCATCGAGCGAGCAACGATCGGCAGCGACAGGTCTCCTCCTACCTCTGTAATGCACGACAAAAGCACGGCGCGGCTCGTCCGAGGCGACACCCTCGGCTAGCGTATACCGCGCCGTATCCTCCAGATAGCGGATGCAGTGATGGTACCGGGCTAAAAGTTGTCACAAAAGTCTCATAAAATCATGTACCTGCGTCGTAAGTTATCTAAGGATTTCGCGATTATCTCGGTTTCTAGTTCTCCAATGATGGGTGCTCACCCTCGGCTGTTTTGTAACAGTTCAGATTCCAATTTCTAAGAATCGCTAGTTTCTGTACAAAATTGAATCGTGGATTGGTACATTACAGGTGAATGCTCCCTCACCGGAGCGGCTATTTGTAACTTAATACTCAGATCGAATCATTAATGGTTATGTTGCAGGTTAATGCCCGGAGTGGATGTGGGATCGCCACATCTGGTCAAAGAGGCATATACCGGTTGCGAATGCTACGCGCTTGAACTTT
This sequence comes from Cerastis leucographa, assembly GCA_963082945.1. NCBI lineage: Eukaryota > Metazoa > Arthropoda > Insecta > Lepidoptera > Noctuidae > Cerastis > Cerastis leucographa. Next base: position 22,793,952 of record OY720381.1, on the reverse strand, counting down.
CTAAATAATGTCACAAATAAGGTCTTGTTGAGGCATATCGTGGTTTCCACTCACAATTGTCTTACAGGCGTAAAAAGAAGGGAGAAAAGTAAGTAAGTCGCCTTGCATACGTTCTCTCAACATAACAAATCTTATAAAATAAATTATTAATATTTGTTTGTTTGTTCGTTTAGTTCAGAATAACTAAGCTACTACTTCACAAAAGCGTCTTTACTGCATCGGATTTTATGCAATTTTCACTTACATTTAGAAAAAATCTTCTACAATACCTACTCACTGCCTGCCTAGCCTTTTCCCAAACTATCTTGGGGTCGGCTTCCAGTCTAACCGGATGCAGCTGAGTACCAGTATTTTACATGAAGCGACTGCCTATCTGACCTCCACAACCCAGTAACTGGGTAATACGATACCCCTTGAAAGACTGGATGTCAGACTTTTTGGCTTCTGACTACTCGTAACAACTGTCAAAGATCTACAAATGACAGCCGGGACCAACGGCTTAACGTGCTTTCCAAGGCACGGCACAATACCTACTCACTGGTTCTTACTAAAATACATATTTCGTTAAAACATAACATGTATGTTACACATTAATTGCTCGCGAGTTAAAACTAATACATAACAAGAACTTGTGTGAAATAAAAATCCAAACAACTTTTTTTTGCAAGAAAGTAAAGAGGCTCCTTTATGACACTATGTTTGGGAAGGGTCGAGGATACTTTAGGTATAGATAACTAGCATGGACGCTGAATACTCGTTCACAGAACTCTACACATAGTTAAAAATTACGAATATATAATAACAAATTTATATTTTTTTAATTACAAACTCAATACAAATTTTGATTCTTTATGCTTTTACTAAAACATCAAATTTACATATGTAAGACAACTTTGAAAAGCCAAGTCTTCTAGAAAGATTCAGTAATACACTGCCGAGCAATGAAAAAGTTCGACCCTCAAAATGCCGACAAACACCTTAATATCTCCTAAGGGTTCTATGTCTTAGGAGATATTAAGGTGTTTGTTGGCATTTTGTGGGTGGAACTTTTTCATTGCTCGGCAGTGTATGTTGCGGTAGTGGGCAGATCTTAATTTTACACGTTGCGGCCTTACAAGAAGCTGTTGATCCATCGCAGGTATGAGGTGATGCGAGTGTAGCCAGTGGGATACCCTGCGTTGCAGCCGGCAGCAGCCGTGAACGACACCAGACCCACCTGTAGAATGTAGAAACACTTACTTAGTACTCTTAGACAGTTTTACGACAAAAAGTAAAATTAAGATGCCTTCAAATTTCAACTACAAGGTGAGATTCTCTAAACATCGATACGAAAGATGACGTTACACACGTTTTGTAAACTGAACTTGGTGTAGAAATTTGACTTTCAAAAGTGCCTGTAATGGTCTAATTGAAATAAATGCTTTGACTTTGACTGTGTATCACGCTAGGTAATTTTCATCTTACTTACTTACAGTTTCTCACTTTACTACGTAGATCTAAAGACGATTTTGATTCTTAAAAAAGTGTTTTTGAAACAAACCTTATATATATGCTGTTCATAATTGAATGCAATTACGGCACATATTTCTTGCAAAAGTTAGTAGACATTACCGGACATGACAACTTTTTGAGACTCATAAAACGTTTACCAAAACAAAATAATGTTCAAACAAACACCATTTTAGGCGATTCTCTAACAAACTTCACCAGCCACTCTAGAAGCTGTAAGAGGAGTTACCAGCATATCTTTTCCGGAGGTGCCTTGGTAGCGCCGCAAGATCAGAGGACCGCCGTAGTCCCCTCCACAGGCACCCTTGTCGCCGTCTCCACTAGTGCACATCATGTCCAGGGTCACAAAGGACCCATACACCTGTGCGCACTGAGCATTACTGATGACTTTGACGAAGACATCACGAAGACTTGAAGACCCGTCTAATGCACTAGCTGCAAGTTAAGACAATGTTATCATGCCTTCATGAAAATCCTGATAATAATTTCTATGTGGTTTTGTCTGTACGTACTCAAAAGTGAATAAAAAGTATAAGACACAGAAGTTAACTTACTCGGAGAAGTCCTTCCATATCCAATAATTTCAGCCGTGTAGCCTTCAAGTGAACTGAAATAGGCGACCGGCAGCGTAATATAACCAATGTAACCTGAAAGAAAATAACAAACATTAATAAACTACAAAATCCCAAAAATATGGCGAAATTCATTTCTATTACACTAAATGTGAAATTTGGATTAGAAAAAAATACAATGAAAACGTTTAGTAGCTGGTCAGCAGATATAACAATATTATTTTCAAATACTCACTGTTTGTTGAAATATACGGGGTATTAACCATTGCAATATCGTTAGCCAGGGTATTGGCGTCGTATTGGGGATGCAAGGTAACCGATTGGGCATACTTTCGGGTACCTCCCTTAAATAATGTTACCGTTCCTAGGACAACCTTAAATAAAGATAATTATTAAAGATGAGCTAAGCAAGTATCGTTTAACTCGAACTCGAACATCATAGTTTAACTCGAATTAAATAGAAATAAGAAACAAAAATCATTAACAAGTATTTGTACTAAGATGACTCGTGTATTTCAAGTTATCAATTTCCAAAAGTTTCAGAAATTCATCAATAGTGATTCGCCTCAAAGTTATTATTGATTTCTGAAGCTTGTAACTATTCTCGGAAGATTCTGAATTTGTTGCCATTTTTATGACAAAATATTGCTGACCTGCATTTCTCTGCCCTCAGATTCACCGTCGTACCAGCATTGTCCAATGGTCACAAGATAGTAGTAGTTCAGAAGAGTCCCGCCACATACTGATGTCTCGCCTGTCTTTAGAGTAATTATTAACCCCGCCTGAAAAATTAAAATTTACCTATTAAATCCATTTGTTTTAAACAGTTTTCCGGTGCTAAAGTGTGTGGTGATTTACACAGCGTGGGTGGCAGCGGCTAAATAAGTTTAGCCATAACCTGATTCATCCTCAGATCGTTTAATTGGAGAGGCTTATCTTCAGCAGTAAACTTAAAGGCTAATGATAATATTATTGTAGGTTTTCGTTGAAAAAACGTGGAAAACACTAAGTGGCAAAGAACACATCTGGTTAGGCAGCGAGCGGCAGGCGTTTTGGGGGACTGTCTCTTGTAATTTTGACGTTCAAAAAGTGCTGATTATCAGCCTAATTTGAATAAATGAATTTCGATTGATTTTGATTGATTGATTGAGTAGGTACAGATCTGAAAAAGTATAAAAAATAATGCATGTTATAAATGAAAAAATGTTACTACAACATTCGAATAAAAATTGATAGGCGACGAAAAAAGACTTACCAAATACGGATGTTCACCGTTATATGAACTGAGGCCGCCAGCGATTCTCATAGATTCCTGTAGCCTGATCTTTGCAGCCGTGGGGATCCCCACACGCTTGTGGTATTTCGCCGCAGCTGATTCTGCTACCAGCAGTGCCAGGACACAGACTAACAGATATGCAGTCTTCATCGTAACAGAGATAGACGAGCAGTGACGCAGTACAAATGATGGAACTATCTTTATATTAGAACGTAGCTGATGCGAATTTGACGTCGTCTTTAGATAAGTTTGAGTATCACTCGAGAATAGGGACTTTTCTGCGAAATATATTTAGGTCTAGCAGGAATATTGTGTTGATTGTTATCAGCATAAAAACGAATGAGGAAGTTAGGTATGAGTTTGGAGTACTCACAGCGCATGCGTGGCGGGTGGAATTCTTATGTGGATAATTCACTACCTAAAACATCTTATGTATCTGTTTACATGGGTATCACCACCCAAAAATCCCTTCAAACAGGTCAATAACGGTCTTTGGCTATAAGTTTTTCTAAAGCTATCATTGATCTAGTTACTATATTGCAGAAACAGTCCTTCACAGTAGATCCTAGTACAAAAGACTGTGTCTGCAATTTTCTTACAGAGTAGGTATTCGGAACCAGTGCGTCATAAGTCGAGCATAACTTTAGTAACAGATAAACATGATAGGTGAATGTACTTAAACTGAAGTATTACCGGTAAATACTTAAAATAATTAAAAGAGCTCTTATCTGTTGACATTAACCGACGAAGTAGCATACGTATTTACTAATGACTGATCTCTTGACAAGACTTCTTTTTATGGGTAACTAGCTGTCCCGCGCAACTTTTCTGCGTCACATTTCCCCTGTTTTCGCAACATTTCTCATTGCTGCTCCACTCCTATTGGTTGTAGCGTGATGATATATAGCCTATGTCTTTCTTCAGGTTGAAATCTATCTTCTTGCCAAAGGAGGCTGGCGAAAATGGACCCAAAGAATCTAAAAATTAACTAAACTCCGTTCCAGTGTAAATATTAAATAATTATAACTACAGTTTTATGAGATATTAATTTTTAAAATATTGAATTTTTAGGACTCGGGAATCAAAAGTTATAAATATTTTCAATTTACTAAAATTAAGTAATCGTGCAATTACAAAACGCAACTTTTTTCCGATTACGTTCCAATCCAATGACATGTGTTTTTGCTCAAGGGTTTTCTTACTACAAATGGCTCTTTCTCTTAGTTTTTATACATTCTATTATGTCAAAAATTCATAAAAAATAACATGCAAACCTGATATTAAAACGCCAATTAACAATGCAAAAGCATTTAATAAAAAACTTTTTTACAAAAAAAAAAATAACCGACATCCATTAAACACTAAAAAGTGTCAAATAATTTTAGTTTCGGCAGTCGGTGACTTGTTTGTTTCATTTACTTTTTTGCCACCGACTTCCGAAACTAAAATTATTTGACACTTTTTAGTGTTTAATGGAAGTCGGTTATTTTTTTTGTAAAAAAGTTTTTATTTTAACCTTTTCAGTTGTGGTATCTCTCTTTAATCCTAGTCAAGTATAATTTTTACATTGTAACTAGACACCAGCACATCGTCCATACATACGAAAAAGGACAAAATGCATAATAAAGAGGATGACTCAAAAAGTACCTAAGCAAAGATAATAAAATTCATATGGCTCCACGGGGCAAGCTTCTCTACCAAATGAATGAAAAATCATCTAAATCGGTTCAGTAATCACGGAGAAATCGGTGTACATAAGTGAAAAAATTACATATAACAAAATTTTTAATAAAATGAAAACTATATGGCCAAACTATATTAATTTTTTATGGGATCAAATGGCAGGTATTCAACATCAAACTAAAGAAGAATCACGCAAATCGGATCATAAATCTCAGCGTAATCGGTGTATACACCTGGAAAATGCATACCGTTACAATTCCAACAAGCCCAAACACAGCTAAGATTCATTGCCTTGTTATGGAGTTCCGAAGCCTGTCTCTTGGATTCATCATCAGATCTGATGGTAGAATGGTTCTTATTGGACGCAAATGCTTCACTTGTTGTAGAAAATACCAAAATCACTGTACGTTTTCCTATAAAATTTGAAGAGTTCCCTCGATTTCGCCAAGATTCCATCATCAGATCCCGACTTGGTGACTATGGAACCATTTGGGAAGTATACCCTTTCCAACAAAAAAAGAATTTTCCAAATCGGTTGGCAAGCGACGGAGTAATGCGCGAACATTAAAAAAAAAAAAAAAAAAATACAAACATCCGAATTGAGAACCTCCTCCTTTTTTAGAAGTCGGTTAAAAAATGAACAATGGCGATTTTATAGTATTTCTTATAAAGGAACAGTATCAATGATGATCGATTGAGTCCCGTCACTACTGTCATTGTCAGATCTGTGATGATCTAGTTCATCGTTATGTTTGTATTTTTGTCTGGGATTTTATGTTTATCATTGCGATTTTATAGATTCTCGACGACTTGGCCTTTACATCTTGAACTGAAGATAATGCACCCTGTCATAGACTACCTACCGCATTCTTCTCTGGATATTGGACAATGAGTTGTTTTTGATTTGGACTTTGATTTTAACCACAAACATCCGTTGCTTTAATTTCTTCTTCTCTTACGACTTACGCTCTTACGGAGGTGTCGTCTCTTTGATGAAGGTGCTCAGGGCTTTGAAAAAGTTCAGAGATGGGTGTATCCACGTGATGTAAGTATATTTGTAAAAAAACATGTATTTATATCATAAGTTAAGAACTTATTTAAGATATCTATCTGAACAACAAACTGAGATTCGTTTAGCTTTTATATGTATAAATACATACTGTTGTAATCTTATATTAGGCTCATTCTTACTGTTGCCCTATACTTTATCGGACTAAAACAGTATGCAGTAAAAGACTGGCCGAGGTAGCAGTAGTGTATTTTACTGAGATCTTTCAGTCATCAAAATAGAAGATGGGTGGCTGTGGCATTTTGTCATGAAATATTTATACTTAATATTTATATACCCCTCCACAGGTATCAGAGGTCTTCGACCTCTATATTATCTTTCGACATTTCTGTTTTTCTTTTGTTACTTATGTAACTCTTTGTGTTTATTACATTATAGGTGAATTTATTTATTTTAACATAATTAATTAATTCCAGATAACAGGAGACGACTATCTTTGTCACTCATGCTGGGGGCTGATAAGCTGCGACCCTGAAAATGAAACCCGACAGCAACTTGGCCATCGTAACGTCTGTGTTGCATAAAATAAAAACTATGTAAAAATACCAAAAAATAAGATTTATTACTCATACTTTTTTTATTCAACAAACCCTGCTTTTCAATAGCTGTACATAGCTAGTCAGCTCTGGCTGTTATAATTTATGTAAAACAATATTATCTTGTCTCAGCGTAATAAGAATCGTTTTACTTGACTATAATTCGCTTATAGATCAAAATCGTAACTACATAGTTTTAATAGTGATTGAACTAATTACAGGGTTGGTAATCAGTTTAGTCTCTAGCTGCAGTCTAGCAGTTTTATGATTCATCAATTAGGTACAGGAAATGAAGTAAAAATTCTGGTTTTGGCTTATGACGAGAAGCAAAACACGTAAAGTCAGAACTAAAACTGCGAGGGAAATACAGTAGTTCGAATCTTCCTTTATGAGTCGTCTTAAATATTATTATATTTTGATTAATCTTAATTACGGAGACATTCCACTGTTAAAAACCTTAGTCGTAAGATTTTTAGGTTATCTTGTAAATAGACGTATATCTCTTTTCTCCCAACTTTTCTGTCTTACTTTCCATTTACTTTTCTGATAGTCTTTAGTCGTTTTACAACTATGTATAAGTTGCTATAGTGAATGCTACCTCTAAGAGTGGGTCCCAAAATACATGTAGTCTCGCCCGCCTCCTTTCATTAAGATCCGATCAGCCGTTTAGTTGTGAAAAGGTAACAAACAGACTTACTTTCGCATTTATAATATTAAGTTAGGATTCACTTGTTTCTTGAGATAACTATAGAAATTAAGGGTCATCAATTTTATATGGGATGGCGCAACATGAACGTTATTTTATGTGCTTATCAGCTTTCACAAAAATTATGTTTTACATTTTTGTTTCACAATAATATTGTTCCTTACAGCATCCATCTTATATATTTTCTCCAGCTTTTCTGCTTCCCGTCTATCAAAGGAAACATTATTGCAAGCTTTGTCAGCATAAAACAATGAAAAACCCTAGCGTGTCACGACACTAAAGCATCGATTTTTAAACCAAAGTGGAGAACGATTGATGAAACAAAACGATAAATAGGCTTTCAGAGAGCTTTGACCTTATACTTTGTTACGTACAAATTGTTCTAGAGTTCAGAATAAAAATTAAACCCACTCTTGAAAAAAATACTGTAATTTATGTTATTTTATCGGAGCAGGATTATTGAAGATTTTTTATTTGTAGTACTAACTCCACAGTCTACATGAATGATAACTAGTACTACGAATATGGTCGTTTCACAGTTTTCTATCTATTACAGCTGCAAGCCAACACCAACCGTATTACAACCGCAATAAATATCAATGACATATTTTTGACTGTGGAAGCAACCCAACGCCAAACTTTTTGAAACGGGAATAAGCATCATTGTGATTTAATAACGATGCCTAGTAAGTGGTCTACCACGTATTCGTGAAAGTACCAACGACATTATAAAGATGATTTTAACGTCATTTTTTTACCCAGTGGTAAAAATCAACTGCAACATTAGTATGTTGGGGTCGACTGTATCATCAAACCCATACCATTTATTTAATTGGACCAGTACGAGCACTTTCAAATTGTCAAAAAAAAAAAAGATGAAGCTACAGTCCTAGTTACGAGGCATAATAACTGTGAATGGACTGTAGTTGCCCATTCAAAAGCGTAGATCATTATGGAGAAGAATGGGGATCAATTCATCATCAAAGCGTTTATTTTCCTTTCCTTTTCATCAACGTGCACCTTGAGCGCTCACTTGTCACTGCAACCCCATCTTGTCTGATTAGCAATTCAGATACGTAACTGTCAAAACCGCCCCTGTTTACGGCATCATTAGATCCAGCTCGTTTACGACACAGTTTGATATGAAAGCGATAAGGTTTGTGACTTGGGATATTGTATTAAATTTCGATAGATCGTTAAAGGTTTTAATGACAAGCGAGTTAAATGTTACGTGTGTGAATTGTTTTGATATAACTAGATAAGTGTTGTTGATAATGCCTATTGTAATGATTCATACGACACTTTTACTTATGAGATAGATGGTTACTGAGATGGTTACTTAGTATGTAGGTACATACTAAGTAATACCAGACATTTCTCAGTCGCAGTCTGGTAATCTGGATTCGTTCCCAGTTGATGGCAATAGGCTCGCTCGCTGTTACATGGGACTTTAACATTTAAAGGTTGACTGGTAGAAAATGCCTGTGGTATTAAGTCTTCTGTGCATTGTACTGTAATAAACTTGCTTATTCCTTGTGATGAAAAAGAAAGAAGCTAATTTGTACATTAAAAGAGTTAAAAGGGGAAAATGAATATATTATTAAATGAGATTAAAAATACAACAAATTATTAAAAATCTGCTTATCATTCACACTTTTATCTTTAAAAGGCAAACTGTAAAAAATGAAGACAAACTCACCAGAAGAGGCGAGATCTGACAACCAACCCGATTGTCAGAACAGTATAGTGAGCGAGATGAGTACTCAGGAATATAGATCAGTTTCAGAAAATCCCATAGAATGACCGTTCAAAATACTGTTACTATATTGTTTGGGGCTATGGAACCCTGTGTGCGAGTAAGACTCGCACTTGGCCCGTTTTTTTTACTTTTTCCTCTGACAGACGTAACGGCATATTTTACTCCTTTCCCTTTCACATCAGTCCTTTCAACATAACTGGTGAAACTGTGGGTGCAATGTACGGTACTTTTCGGGGATTACAGCCTTGATTGTAAGTTATGTGTAGGACTTAGTTATTTTATACAAATAAAATTGTAATAACACCAGTTTCATCAAATATTTTTTTACCGTATCCTCGATTAACTACACAGAATTTGAATTTTGTGTAGTTATTAATTTCCTCACTTCAGTTTTTGACAATTATGAGTATGTAATATATCTAAATCATGTTTATTGGGGTGTTTCATGCGTGGGTGTGTTTTATTACCACATTAGTGCTTCAACTTTAACAATCATATTATGAGTTGGTCCGACGCGCGAATTGGAATCAAACTTAATAAGTTATGTAAAAGCTTTATAATTACTACATAGAATGCAAATATTACAGACAGTTTTGGTTTTGTCATACCTAACTTTCATATATCTTCGAGAATTTTCACCACGGCGAGCGAGTCCGTCCACTACACCATACAATACCATGAACGTGCTATGAACGTATCAGGAAAACAAATATGTACAGACCAGCACATCAAGCTACAACAATCTGTTAAATTTATTTAATAGATTTTGAACGTTATTGTTAAAGAATTAGATTCAAGGTTGATTGGAAAAAGTTGAGAGTTTCGGGTAGTTTTATGTGCTGGCGTCTGTAACATGTTTATAAAGAAACTTATAAGTTATAATAAGAAAAACCTTTCATAGATAACGAGACAGTTATATTTATAGTACACCTACAATACATACCTAACCTTTTCATTCTTCATCAAAGCTTTTTATCATTGTACGAAAATACTGTCATTACGCTTATGATTGGCGAAGGCTTGTTCGAGATCCTTTCATGTAAGTACTGCTAAAGAAATACGAATTACGAACAAACATGTCAATAAAGATACAGTACACTACCTTGTGCTCTGTAAACATCTGAGGGCTTAGTGACGTGTTTTTATTCAAAGTTGGTTAACATAAGTCCAGAAAAAGATCGATTGACGAGTGTTTGGTCAGCCTACGCAAATATTTATTAGGAAAATTCGATCATAAAATAATATCTTAAAAAGTTATACGACATAACAGAGTAAACACAAAACATTCTTTATGACTGTGATTTCATCCTGCAAATTCTGATTCGCAGTCCGGTCGCTGTACCACCAGGCTATTTGCTTCACTGACACTATGTCTAAAATAGACGTTCTATTCTAATTGACAGTTGACAAACACTTGAAGAATATGGTCCCATTTTGGAGCTACAAGATCCGTCGCGGGCGGTCGCCGCGTCTCCGTAAACGGAAAATACGCCCGACGCGCCACGTGACTCGCCGCGTACCGCGCCACGCGACTCGCCGCGTACCGCGCCGCCCGACGCGCCGCGTCTCCGTAAATAAGCCCTAAAGGACACCGTCGCGAAAACGCACACCACATACTCAGTACAACATTCGGTACCAAAACAACTGTTCCATACATTTTGAAGTGTAGATAATTATAGGCATTGTACCCTTGTAGGAAACAGCTTATTTGAAAAAAAAAACCGATGAAATTTTTTTAAGAGTATGAGAAACCGGGTGTAAAGTTCCGCGATACTCCTTAGAAAAGGGAGGATCCTCCGACCAGACAGGTGCTATGTCTGGCGGGCAACTGCCCGACAGTTGTTGTCGGGTTTCTCTATATATTCTTAAGTCGATGTAAACTTTGCTTGCGAGATGTAGGAATATGATGTTACTTCTTCCGTCGTGTCATAGATGGCGCTGTAGTACTTTTTGTAGTAAGTTGCTTTTCAAGGTCGCTACAATTTTATATGTGGGGAGTTCAGAATGATGTGCTGAACGGTGTAAGCGTTTTCGCGTCGGTGTCCCATACACCCTGTATACAAACAATAGTACACACAAACATCATGTTGCTATATAATACGGGGAACTAAATCTTTCATGTAAGTATTCGACAAATGTTTCCTTCTTCTATAGTTATCTCTAACACATTTATACCGTTAAGATAAAAAACAAAGCACTTTATGTTATAGTATTCCCAGAATATTGTCAATGCATGTACTACACGAATGTCACTCGAACTATTCACTAAACAATTCAACCCTTTCAAAATGACAGTACATTATGGCCGGTACATTCGACCACATAATAACTTAATAACGAACGAAAATGAAGTAATTGCGATGTGGTGGACCGCATCACCACTGCACGTGGATTTTCCCCGATGAGGGTAGGTTAATATTAAATTTTATTAAAATGGCCCCTTGTGGATTGTAACGCAGTCGGAAATTCGAAATTATGATAGATCTGTATCATTTTCAGCGAGATCTGAAATTATATTTGTTATTTGTTTGGCTCTGAAACTGGTGTGATTTGATTTGATTTGAGTGAGAAAATTTTCTTAAAAAGGATGTATGAACAGTGATGAACAGAAACTGTAACTGAAACTAACAACCAAGGTTGTTTAGGAACACTTTTCTAAAAGCACTTTAGAACAGCTTCGAATATCCAAATAATGTTTCAGTATTTCATGAAGATTCGTCAAACACAGAACATCAAAGTCAATCCCAGCTGCGCACAGAAATAAAAGCCCTCAACACAGGTATTCAATTCATTCCATTATACGGCACTAGCGTTCATTAACACCAGCGATGCTCAATGGGTTGGACATCCCCCCCCTTACCTCCCCTCGTCCCGCGATCCCGCACGCCTCGTTAACGACAACCTTTCATCTGATTAACTGCTAGCCTTTTAAATACCCCTCTGTTTCCCAGTTTTATTGGCGGGATTCCGAGTTCGCGCGACTCGTCACGTGAGAGAATCGATGAAACACGTTTATTGCATCCCTATTCCCCGCTCTGTATCATCGCTCCAATAAAAATCAATGTTTGATGAATAATTATCGCCCCAAATTGAGGTTTGCGTTTCGGTAAGTAATGCGTGTCCATTGTGGAAATATATGGTTTTTGGCGGCTAATTGGATTGACCATCATTACTAAATTAAAACATTCAAAACAATTCTGTTTTAATGTGATTGCTTTCCAACCGATTGTATCACCAAAAATACATCGAACACTAAGTATATTGGTGCCTAGTAAAAGCAAACAAATTAAATGGTGTACATAAAACCGACTGGCTTATTATAATAAAAGCGTATGTACGAGTATTTCAACGAATTTATTACTTTGTATACAGAAACAAATTTACGAATGAAAAAGTGATGTTTATTTGTCGAGGTATCTTTATACCCATTACTTTCTTAAGGGTTATATCGCATTTTTTATGATCGACAATTTTCTTCTTAAAAAAAAGCGTGGGCCTAAGAAAGTGTATCATAACAAAACGCAATAAAATTGTCTGTCTCTGAAACTTGTAATTTCAAGAAAGAGATGTATAACATTTAGCGAACGAGCGACTCTCGCAAGAACAGAAGACGAGATTTTTGCTACTAATGTCGCTATTATCACGCACGATCTAATGAACATATAAAAACACCCTATAAACTTCATCAACTCAAGCAACTGTATGACCTAAGTTGAATGAAATAGAGTTTAATTTACCCTGACCGACATGATTCGGTTATTGAATTTCTTGCCAGTGGGTCGACTCACGTAGTTCGTTTTCACACAGTTTGTGAGATGTTTCCATGGCTATTTATCTGATGTCTACTGGTGGACGCGATCTAATTACGTCGTGAACACAAGTGATTACAATCGACACGAGATACTCTTATTGATTAATTTTAACTAGATAAACTCCTTTTCTTACTCGGTACGAAATAAAGAAAGATAGGATAAAGAAAGAAAGAAAATTTTCTGTTTACTTAACAAAAACAATACAGTAAACAAAATAACTTTTCGTTTTATTTGAGTTTTTTAATTACCAGTTAGTTAGAAGTTTTAATCCTAATAACATTACGTATTTAGTTAATGTCAGACAACATGAATAAAAAGAAAACTATAAGAGTAGTAATTAAATACATTAATTAAAACATTAAACCCTAGACAAGATATCCCTAAGTTAATATCCGAAAACAAAAGCGTAGTTAATAGTAATACCTTTGGAATTACGACTAATGAGAGATAGGATCAGGAATAAAACAAAATTACTCACGTACTGTACATTTTATGTCACTTGGCATAGAATAAGGGAGTTCAAGTAGAAGCGAAACACTCACTCCAAACGAATTGTAACTTAAACTGAAGCCATAATCAATGATGCCAATGACTGGGCCGAAATAATCGTGTTACTATACGAAAGTTTCATCGATTCGTCAGGAACACCAATTTGTAAATGCCTGTTGCTGGTTGTTGGGCCATAGAAAGGTATTAAAGGTAAACCTAATTTTCACATACTCAGCAAAATACAGCTAGGTCTACTGTAGACTGATTAGTAGAACTAGTAGGAATTATCCATAAGGACGGTCACAATAACTCTTTGTTCAGGTTTTCAGTAATTTAACTCGTGCAAACATCTACGGACTAAACACCGTGACCACGACAAATACTTGAGACAAAAATTTATGTCACAGAGCGATCTATCTCAAATAAAGCATATCAATTATTTTATCAATAATATATCACAGAAACAAAAATTCGCCGACATGTGACCTCTACGAATCCACACTGGAGCTACGTGATAGATTACAGCTCGTCTAATAATGAGGAAGCCTGAACTGTGCCACAGTAGTGAAAAAATGATTGGTTGATAATGATAGTTAATTTACGTTGAAAGTCATATTTGTATCGCTTCTACAAAGTATTGTTATTCTATGCCGTCGTAGTTGTATTGTCGGCACACGCCACCCCTATCAATCTGAGATCGTATCGTTTTGATTGCTGTTCAAACTAATAGCACTGTTCAAACCGCTGTTTGTTGTTGTATTATTTCGTACAACTGTTGTTTTGTACGAGAAGTTATAGATGAAAATGAACTCGACTCAAAATTAATTAAAACTGAATTTAATGAGCGAAAGGTCTTCTATTACAAAGATTAATTAAAGATGGCCCAATATGTCTGCTATTATATTTTAAGAAATTAAACATTGAGTTTATTTAAACAGTAATAGGACTAATCCTGCTCGTCTATCATAATGTACGAAAATAAAGGATAATGGTTAACTAATGGGGTGAAGTATATTATTGTTATTGTACGAGCCACGTGGAGCCCAAAGTAAGATAAATCCGGGCGTAGTACACGTACTGTGCCTATACGTATTCCTGAAGTCTAGGCGCCAAACTTTACTGAAATAGATGGGCGAAGGATAACGATAAAAAGAGTTGTTAATAATACTTACATAGCATAATCAGCCGTACATGACATAATGTTACCACAGCTTGGGCACAAGTCTCCTAGAAGAGCCACCATACTATTACAAACAATTTAACTATACAAGGCGGCCAGGTCAGACTGGATGCAGGCAAAAGGGGAACCTGGTCTAGCTCTGGATTGTGATGTGCTGTCCTGATTGACTACTATTATTAAACAAAACTGATTCTAGAAACAATGGAAAAGCGACTCTAATATTCTGTGAGTTCGGTGAATATTTCTTTCACCTAACTCACAGAATTTTAGAGTCACTTTTCTATTTCTTTGAAGAGCTCGTGGCTAAATAATAAAAGCCGCACGGGTCGATCTACAAGTTTAAGCCGCTGCTTGCCAAGGTTGGTCCGTGGATGGGTGACCAAATTACATAGGTACCGAGTTTCCTCCGTACCTTGGAAAGCACGTTAAGCCGTTGGTCCCAGCTGTCATTTGTAGATCTTTGACAGGCGTTACGAGTAGTCTGAAGCCGTATGTCTGACATCCAGTCTTACCAAGGGGTATTGTATTTTCCAGTTACTGGGTTGTGGAGGTCAGATAGGCAGTCGCTTCATGTTAAATACTGATACTCAGCTGCATCCGGTCAGACTTGAAGCCGACCCCAATAAAGTTTGAGAAAAGGCTAGGCAGATGATGAGGTGAATTTTTCTTTATAGGGAATTGGATGATGAGCTGATAAATAGTGACGGACGGACTTTTCAGAATTTATTTTGACTATCCAGAAATACCGATAAGCATATTATAGGGTCCTTATCCCGACTTGGTACCATTCACATTCAAATGATAAAATATATTCTTAGGTACGTGACTGAAGGAGATTTACCTACTTAAGCTCCTACCTAGGTACCTAAATAAATCTCATTAATCAATTTAGGCACCTAACATTCAAAGTAACGACGAAAAGGTCCTTTTACTCCAAATAGTACCCGGCGCGGGCGGCGGCGGCGCAAATCGAATTCAAATTCAGGTAATTTTTTAAAACCCTCATCAATAGACTCCATTTAATCGGGATGAGAACATTCTTAAAAAACGTAGGGATAAGGAATTGTAGGCTTAGTAATGGATTATATTAATGATATTATGTGGAGAGCGATTTGGAGGACTAGATCGAATCGAGGCTGGTCGGGCTTACTCGGGTCTCCTCGGGTAGGGCTTTCGGAATTGAGTTAAATTGTTTAGGGTAATTCTCAGGCTTGTTAATTTGAAAAGGCTTTGAACGTTGTGTTCATCATTATAATGTTCTACAGATTTAGTGATTGACTGTCCGTGACCTTTGAATTCAGTACGTCATTTAGTAGTTCGAAAGTGAGATGTCCATGAATTGTTACTTAGTGGACTATAAAATGAGAAAGAGTGTTTTACCAATGCATGGAAACATATCGATATTTTTATTTTATGGTCGTATTGAATCGAATCGAAGCCAATTCATCATCTGACTTTTCCCAACAATGGAGGTCAACTTCCGATCTAACCGTATGCAGCAGAATACGAAGAAGTCAATTGCGAACCACAAATCATAAATAACTTTTCTAATTTTCGTAGTAAACCAATATGATGAATCTCAGAAGTCAAATCCCTAATCATCTTTAGAACCGGAAGAACCAAAAAATACATGTTTATAAACGCAAACGGTCGGATGAGGGATGTCCGTCCGTCACACCCGTTCACAATAAATCGGGTTCCGTCGGTCGCATCCGTCACCGTGCCGGATCGTTACCGTCCCGAACCACAGTATACAGATAGTAAACCATCCCAACTTTGTTTTCATAAAACTTAACCACTTGTCTCGATGCGTCAGCCTCGACTTACCT
Source organism: Cerastis leucographa (assembly GCA_963082945.1). Lineage (NCBI taxonomy): Eukaryota > Metazoa > Arthropoda > Insecta > Lepidoptera > Noctuidae > Cerastis > Cerastis leucographa. The sequence goes on along the minus strand of OY720381.1, from coordinate 22,777,532 downwards.
GAAGCATGCCTAGAAGGCACCTAACACATTATGTGTATCAGTCGATCAAAGTCAAAGTCAAAGTAAGGCATTTATTTCAATTAGACCATTACAGGCACTTTTGAAAGTCAACAAAAACAAAATAAAACGCGAAGCTACAGTCCCAGTCACAAGGCATAATAACTTGTGGAAGTACTGTAGTTGCCCATTCCGTAGCGTAGATCTCTATGGAGAAGAACGGGCAAGAAACTCCATGGACACTCTTTTAAATCAAAATATGTTACAAAATCTTGGTTACATCATTCATGTCAAGAATTACAAATATGTGAGAACAATGTAGAAATACGGGCAAGTTAAGAGCGTCCAGAGTAAAAGATTAAATCAGTAATAAAAAAATAAAGTAATTAAAATAAACCGTGGCAGCTAAGAGATGACCAGTCACAACTGACAGCGCCCGTTCACGAACATGACGCATGACGATCCCAATTCCCAACCATAATTTTTGTTAGGTGCAATGACATAATTATGATATTACTAAATATGTCTTACACTTCCTAATATGTTGTGCTCCTACCTTTCAGCAGCCTCGTGTAGGTTTGTGTAAAATAAAATATTTCAGCTACGTAGTTTGGATTTGTGTCCGTTTGATGGCAATAGGCTCAATCTCTACTACCTACATGTGGTTTAAACTTAACTTTTCAGGATACCGGGCGCATAAAATAATGTGTTTTACTGGAATTTGTGTACTGTGTCGTGACGTACCGTGTCGCCGGCGCGCGGCAATTATTTATGTGAAGTAACGTGCCGCTAATTGTGTTACGGACACACACTCGTGTTACTGTTGACAACTTCATATAAATGAACATGTTTTTTTGGCTCCAAAAATCGTAATTCAATGGCTGATGGAATGAGAAAAAAATTGAGCATGATAGCTTACAGAAGTCATTACAGTTTATATTGCATTATTTATTTAATTTTCCAATATGGCGTGGCTAAATAGTAAAACCCGGTTTTCTTTTGGAACCGAAACTCGGTTCCGCATGCCTTATCGGAAAGCACCTTATCACTACCTACCAATTGTCAAAGATCTTCAAATGACAGCCGGGACCAACGACTCGAGTAACCCAAAAGTCTGACAACCAATATGACCAGAGGAAATATCGTATTACCTAGTACTAACTGGGTTGTGGAGGTTATTTTTTTTTTTTAAAACGTTACTCTATTAGAAGTTTCTCCTGTATCGTGGGTGCATTTTTACAAACATTTAAACTCACATACACAGACAACCAGACCCGGAACAACTATCTGTAGGACTTACAAATATTTGTTCCGTGCGGGGATCGAACCCGCGACACGCAGCGCAGCAGTCAATAGGTTAGCCACTGCGCCAACCGTGCCGTCAATATAGACAGTCACTCCATGTAAAATACTAATAGGTTTTCAGCTGCATTCGTTTAAGCTAGAAGTCAACTCGAACATAGTTGGAAAAATTCTTGACAGATGATTACTTCATTTTCAAACAACTATTTTATCAAACGAAATTCCGATAAACATGCAGTGACTTTATAATGTATCGACAATGGGTAATATCATAATTATTAATTATGCACGTTATTTCAATTAAACACGAAACCAAATTAATTACATTGTGCTTTAATCCGGATCGGAAAGCTCCACCGAATGACGTAAAAGATTCCGCTTTGATAGGTTTAAAGCATTTTAATTAAATTAAAATTATGTAAATAAACGTCTAATTATTTATATCGTGGCGGGACAACAGCGGTTAATGTCGCTTGCATAATGAAAAGTGTTACAGACAGCACAGATTACGTCAACATTTACGGATACTCGTTACAATTGTCCTGTCCTCATCTCAATTTATTTGGGGTCATGTTCGTGAACGGGCGCTGTCAGTTGTGACTGGTCATCTCTTAGCTGATTATTTGCGGTGCGTTAACAAACATTTGAACTCATACACAAACAGCCAGACACGGAACAACTATCTGTAGGCCATACAAATATTTGTTCCGTGCGGGGATCGAACCCGCAGCAAACACAGTGTGCTGCGGTTGCAGACAGTTTTTTATTCTGTCCTTCAACCAAAAACCACAAATTACATTCATGAAATATGGAAACAAGCAATTATTTCATGCCAAAACTATTCATGAATCTACTTGTTAATTCACACAGGGATACCGAGTTCGTGAACACGTTGTCACACAGACTATTCAAATAAAAGAGCCGCTCAGTAGTCCCCATGCTCCCCACGTGACCTACCGGAACATAATAACAGATTTTGGTCTAAATTACTAGATGAAAGCTTCACTGTTCAGCGACAATAAGGCTTCCACGACTTGCGCTAACCATTTTTATTTTACCACCAAATCATTTCATAATAACCCTTAAGGCTCTGTTCATAAAGTTGGATCAGGGTGAAAGCGTTACTTGGCGGGTCATTAGTTCCAGGATAGTGATATTTCGCCGGCCATGCATCACCCTGATGTATGACATAATGAGGATAGGAATTTAGTGTCATAAAAGAGCTTACTCGGACATTATTACACAGACATTCGAGCCATGTTTTGTTCCGAGCTATTTTAATATTGTATGTTCATACTTCTGACAAAGAATTATTAAAATGTTGGAGTTTTACAGAATTTAATCGCATTTTAAGCGTGTTCTTTGTGCTGAAACGAGAATTTATTATTTATTGTTTTTATTTCGTACTGTTGTGAAAATGAAAGTGTTTTTTTCTGATATTTTTTATAAAACCCGTGCTCCTTCAAAAGATTGTGTGAACATTTTTAAAACTGAATTTCACTTTTGCTCGCTCATGAATTTTCCTTACTTCTTGAACTTGTAATATCGCCTGACGTCACACAGTCACAGTCAGCAAAACGTGTAGAATTTTAAATTGCCATGCGATTCCGTGCGGCTGGCAGGATTGGGTCAACTGTGTTCCCTCGGTGAACGTGTAGGTAGTATGTGGTTCTATAACTGGTAACAATAGTTATATTCAGTTGACATCGTCTGTTTTCATTTGTGATAAAGACTGAATAGAGTACAACCAAATTATCATGTGAAAGGACGGATGTGCTTAGCAGCAAGCGATAATACAAATATACAACTTTGAAATTCTTTAGCTTCGAAGTACTCCATAATCATGACGAGTAAATGTGTAGTTTGTGGTTAAACATCATCGTTTTCAAAAAAATGACAGCAATCAACAACACTGCTGTAAACGCTCAAGACAATACCAGCAACAATTCAATCCAAGAACGCTCAAATTCCTTACCCCATAAAAATGAGTATCCAATGCACATTAGAGGTGACATAATAACCCCAACATTACCATAGACGCGACGCCATGTGCCCGAGTGTGGCAGAGCGGTCTGAATGCGAGGAGTTTTTAATAAAGAGCTCGGCAGACGATATGCATGCCGTGCGAGCTTGTGTAGACGACGGCCATTTATAGAGAAAAATGGTGCTGCGAATAATAAAATGGAATGAGTTAATCTACTCACAACCACCACATCGCACCAATTAAGTCATAAGGACAATCAAATGAACAAGACCTGGCATAAATTATTGGTCATACTATAAAATTTTAAAACTATCTAACAAAAAAAAAACACACAGAAGAGTGAACTCTCATATCCCGCTTGAAATTATAGAAACAATTTTCAGTATAACTGAAACATTTTCAACTCGGTGCAGCGAATCTAACGAATTAAACCTTTGGATTTAGAAAGTTGTTGTAAAGTGTGCAATTTAACTTATTTTGTCCATGCAATTTATTAGAAGGCGTACAAACCGAACCAAATATCTCTGTTAATGCTTACTTTGTATAACGCCTACCATCTTATTTTGAATAGCGTGGTTTGTGCAAACAGAAAAGGTTAGAGCAGTAAGAGTATACAGTTATCAACGTTACTTTCGGTTCTTTTGATGTTAAATTTTACCATTTTTTTGAGTAGTTATTATGTAGGCAATACAACAGTATTCAAAGATACATTTAATTCGGGTTTTCGCAATTCACTGCTGAAAATAGGCCTCTTCCAAGCTTCTGCACACCGTGTCCTCCGACTTCCATATCCAGTCTATTGAACGCAACCAGCTTTTAATACAGTTGTTCAACGCATTTCACGGCTTTGTTACGTCTTTACTGAGGTATGCTTGCTCTTATGTGGTATCTCGACACAAATACATAGCGTGTACAAATGCTTGAGAGTAACTAAGGTACAACTATGCGACTACTTTTTAAATGTTTTTTTACAAGCCAAATATTATTTAAAAACCATGTCTAAGTACACAAATAAAGCATAACTATCTTAGGAATATGATAGGTACCTCATTCGGTAATAATAGTCGGTAAACGTATGATTCCCCTGTAGGCCGGTTATATAGCCAATTGTTTCGGAAAGAGATACCGTCACAGAGTCTCTATAAAGATAAACACAGAAGGTCGGGTTTCTACAACGAGCGAAAACAGGCGCACGCAAACAACGATAGACGCCACGTACGATGATCACAGTAATATTATAAAGGCGAAAGTTTGTGAGTGACTGTGTATGTTTATCACTCCTTCACGCCTCAATCGCTGAACGGATTTGGATGAAATTTGGTATGTAGTTATCTTATACTCTGAATTAACACTTTTTATCCCGGTTTGCGTAGATGAAGCCGCGGGGCGCAGCTAGTTTCCAATAAATGTGTATAGAGAACGCTATAGATTAGCTGTTAGTGGATCGTATACCCTTATGAAATAGCGGTAGTGTTGGACAGGTTTAAAACTATCTAATTCAAGTACTGTGGCAGCAGTTTTTTGGGCCTCAGTTAGCCGCTAACTACTGGGGTCAAACAAAAGGTGTGCAAAGGAGTTCGAACAAGCATATTTCTGTCTCGTTGAGTCTTATTTATTGACTTAAAAAGTGTATCCTGATGTCATAACATAATTCTGGTCTCTCAATAATGACGTCAACTATATATTATAGCCCCTTAAACGCCGTTTTAGGGGGTCTATATTATATAGTTGACGTTCATAAAGTGCTGACTTTAGTCTATAAATGACTTTTGATTATGATTTGGTAACTTGTCTATTGCTATTTTCTGTGAAGAAAAAAATATGATCGCACCTTTGTTGTGCACATGTTGTACGCATACGCATGTCAATGTTTGCGTGCGTTTTTACTCGAAGTATGGATCTGGCATTCTGTGCCTATCTACTCTATGGCAGTCAGTACAACTGTAGGTAAGAAGCCTATACATCACTATGAGCGACACTCGATTTTCTCTGGCTACCCCCGGGGAAATTATCGTCATTATACTTTACTTAATAGGTAACGCTATTTGGAACTGCATACATTTAAGGGGATAGTTCAATTTCATATAGAACGGGTTGTGTATTGATGAAACTTTGCCAACTATTATTAATCATGGGTTATGGGACACATCAATTTGTACCCTGTGTTCACAAAATTAATAAATGGATTTGAATTTGAATTTGGGATTTATTCCTAAAACTGTTTGTTGTTAAGGCTATCAACTTCAAACAAGTCTTACACCCGTATCTATTAAAAAGTCAATATTTATCATATAGTTTATTAATTGTTTGAAATGGAGAACTGTCAAAAGTTAGTATTTTATTTTTTAAAACTTCATGTACAATAGTGGTACATAGGCGGACTTAGTGCCACAAGGTATTCTCTACCAGTCGACCTTTTTGTGTTCCTAGCTTTGCTTAATTTGATGGCTCTTCATCATCATCATCATATCAGCCATAGGACGTCCACTGCTGGACATAGGCCTCCCCCATGGATTTCCAACAGGACCGGTTGGAAGCGGCCTGCGCCCAGCGTCTTCCGGCTACCTTGACTAGGTCGTCGGTCCACCTAGCTGGTGGACGTCCTACGCTGCGCTTGCCGTTCCGCGGTCTCCACTCCATGGCTCTTACTTCATTTAGATTCTTGTCTATTGCATGTTGCTGTAATTTACTTTCTCATCTGTCAATTGTTTAATTTGATGAATTTGTTATGGAGTCGCCCAGAGTTTCTTTGGTTATTCATTCAATGTTATTCGACGAATGTATTTACTTTGTCTTTAACATTAACCACAGAAATGCACACGAGCAGAAAATATCCATAGAGCTTTCCCTATTGCGAGACGAGGTCTTAAAATGTTATTTTCGATTTTCAGGACAAAAACATTAAGACTATTTTTCATGTAGACTGTTTTTCATGTTTTTGTCCTGGAAAACGTGGAAAATATAAAAAAGAAAGTCATAAAACTAGAAAAACACAATGTTGACCAACGCAGCCGTTTGTGAAGAGTCTTGTCCTATATAATGTCCCTCAAATATTGTCGCAGGGACCCTTGGCTCAAACATTATTCTTTCATCGAGCCAATGTTTGCTCACTTTCCTAGCTAAACACGCTTGCCAACGTTTTCCAATGTCCCCTACGAAATCTGGAGACGTACCTATGATGCGTGAAATTGTTGGTAAAATATGAACAAGTTCTGGTAAGAGGTAAACGTAAGGATTAAATGGGCTGTTGACTATTTTATGTGTGTGTGCAATTTTGTATACAATTGTAGCTGAGGTGAATTTGCTTGAAGATACAGTACATTTAGTTGAAGATTTGTAGTCAACCTGCGGATCGGCTGGAAAGTGATAGATATACTGTATATCAGCTGTATTAAGTTGGAAGTGTCAGAGTCGCAGCCGCAATTTGTACATAGCAATTTGACCGAACCTCTATTTGAGCTTTCTTTAACATCTATTTACTTTCTTCAACCAATTGCCTGCTGATATAAGAAGTCAGAAAATGAAAAGTAAGTTTGCAAAATCGCTTAAACTATTCTTTCTCAGGAGTCTGTAAACCATACTTATTTTTTTTTATTAAGAAAGTGATTTGCAGATTGCTGGGAGAGGGTATAATAAGTAGTTTCTAAGATTTGTTGATTGAGTAATATTAGTTTAACATTGTTTACTTTTATTTTATTTTTTAATATCGTTCCGTTCCTACAGACAAACTGTGAAAACAGTTTTGTGGGGCTTAGTTTTTAAATGAAAGTTTGTATAAAAATTGTTTGATAAATAAATAATAAATAATCTTTCGAAGAGATTGCAAAGAAAGGTAAAATATGATTTCAAAGAAAAAAATAAGCAACATTTGGCACAAATATCCAAAGCTATTCAAATTTTTCAAAACATAATCAATATAGGACGTTCGACGGAAAAGATAAATGTCAAAGAATTTGCGTCTGACGCTGGTTTCAAATAACGGAACGTTTGACGTCGGCTATCAAATGTCGCCGCGCGATTGACGTACCGTACCCGTGTGAGTTCGGCCCAATTCTTTGTGTGTAGCACCCTCTTTGATCCCCCCGCTTTGATCTCACTTCCTGGGGAAATGTAGAACAAATTCTATTACGTTTTAACTTCAATTTGATTGGAATCAATTAAATGTTAATTTTGTTTGTTTTAATTTAAGTCAATCATTATTGATTCATTCCTATTTTGTTAAATACAAAAAAATACGGAGGCTCCACACATTAGGATGAAGGTCCTAAATTCATAAAATCAATCAATGTTGACATTTGACGAGTTTATGGTTCAATTTTTAGTCCTACTTCGAACCTGTGCACCCCAATTTCAGGTCCACTTTATATTTTAATACAGCAGGAGGGCTGTCAAACAAGGCCGTGACACGTGGCTCAAGGCTCATGGCTTCCTTTGCCGCCAATAAATTCGTAAAGCGTTATTGGCGACGATCAATCACGGAGGCATTAACACGACCCCGGCTTGCCTTTTATTTCATCGATGTCACTCTCCATTTGAATTTACACTCTTTGTTTCAAGGCTTAAGTTTGATATTGGGTTAAAGTTTTGGAATATTTTGAGGGTTGACTGTATCAGAAGTTTGAACGTACGATGCGAAGTTTGTACCCAAAAGAGATAAACTGCTATCGGGTTCGGAAAACGTTCCACTGCGGTTGAAATACTTATTATGAGCAACAAGTTACTTGCTCACTATTACAAAGTTTATCCAAGTTCTGGATACATTGGGACAATAACGGCCAGTAGAAAAAAACGGGCATACGTAATTATTGGTCCTTGGCTAAGCGCCAAAGACCGGATACGTCGGCGTCGTTCTGACCTAACTTTCATCGATTGAAACTGTATACAATTTTCAAGCCTTTGTAAATTCTTTCTGAAAACTAAAGTGTAGCTATTTCGAATATTGCGGACATTTTAATACAAGCTCCTTTCATTCTTGAATATTAGAATATTTTCTCCATATCTCAGAGATCATGTGCAGCAGGGATGTATTCTGTTTCGCAAAGAATAGCTGAACAGTGAACACCTTTTCGTATAAATTTTTAAAAAAGAGAAAAAAAGCAAGTTTACTTTTAAAAACAAAATGTTGTTGAAGTATTTCAAATTTTTGTTGGATTAAAAAACCTGATAAATATCAAACAAATATAGATGTTTTCGCATATTAAAATTCTGTTAGTATAACTCAAAGTATCAGCTATTTTTTCACATTTGCGAATTCAGTCATAAAAAAAAACGGCGGTTTGTGAGTCAAGCTCGCGCACAAAGCGAAAAAACAAAATGAACCCAATGCGCGTTCATTTTTTACTAATATAGTACTACAGCAAAAGTAAATTCATTTTCCAAAAGTATTTAAAATCAAGACAAAGATACTGCAGCAGATTCACGAAAAAGTCTCAAAAAGTACTTTACAAAACCCATATTTTTACTTAAAAAATAGAGGGCACAATTTTGACGTTTTCAGAAGCGAATATCTAATAAGCAATATTGTTTTTAGAATAAAAGTATATAAGAGTGATTACATAAATAATAGTAACATGGAAAATATCCCGTTTTATATTAAAACAAATTCAGGCATTCGCGATACGTCGAAACAATAAAAGTAGGTACACGATGATTACACGAACATTAAGTATTTGATCCCAAACTGCTGACCTGTCGTTAAACCGGGGCTGAGCGTCGCTCGTTAAAACTCGGACTTTGACCTACACTCCAAGACTACAACGCAATGTTACCAAATTTTCCGCTGACATTTTTGGTAGACCTAGTTTTTAAGTTCGATTTCAGATTAAGACATACTGAACGGGAAAATGATGTAGTTCATTTTTAGGGTCCCTTACCCAAAGAGTCAAACGGGACCCTATTACTGAGACTTCGCTGTCGTTCCATCCGTCCGTCCGTCCGTCTGTCACCAGGATGTATCTCATGAACCGTGATAGGTAGCTAGTTGGAATTTCTACAGGTTATGTATTTCTGATGATGTTATCACAACAAATAATAAAATAAATATTTAGGGGGGCTCCCCTCCCATACAAACAAATGATTTTTTGCTCTTTTTTATAAATAATGGCACGGAACCCTTCGTGCGCGACTCCGGCTCACACTTAGCCGGTTTTTTATTAAAACTTTAGTCATAAGAATGTTGTATGACTTGCATTTCCGAAAAAGGAGGGTTGTCCTTAAAGTTAGTACTTTACTCTTAGACACGTTACAATTTTTAACTAAAACTCATGCTAACAGCTGGGTTTTCGCATCTCGGTTACTGAGGAGGTTCTATTCAGGTTTAAAACTCAACGGTTTTATGAGAGAAGGATCACAAAAAAAACCTGTGTTTACCAAACACTGGGACAGTTAGCGTTTTATATTTAGACCATAGCTTCCCAAAATATAAACTTTTCTAGAAATTATTTTCTGCTGCAGAAAAGAAGTTTGATTATTTTTGCATGCTACCCGCATTGGACCGAAATAATGGCTTTATAATTTTTCTGGAAAACGATCAGAGTCGCTTTTGAAAATCTAAGAACGTTTAACGGTACAAATTAGTAAAGCACGCTATACAATTATATTGTTAACAAACGCTGTGGCCATAAAGGGATTCTTGTTAAAGTTATCATCCTTTAACTTCATTTTTATTTCGCAGTAATATTCTTTCTGCGAAGTTAAAAACGGCTTTAATTTGGGTTTTATATCATGGCTCGTATTTTCCCCGACGTTGAACACTGGTAACCTTTTTGACTTGCTAAAATACTGTCGCTTTTAATTTTATATAGCATTTCAGGAAAAAAGTGTCCCTAGTCCCTAGTTACCTAAATTAAAGTGATTCATCAAAATATTTCTCATTTGTAAACAAAGTCGCACTGTAATAAAACACAACAACTTTGCCCTTGGAATACAATTTTACCAAACCGAAAGTGAAATAAAACCACGTGAGGGCCTAGGACAAAGTGTACTTATTTTGTTGTATTGGCAATAAGTTACTGAAAAACTTATTTCAAACCTATCACTTTCAACAGCCAGATGGATAGATGACATTCAGATGATTCCATTGGTGGAGACTTGCGCAGAGCAGGGAAGACTGGCGCGAAAGCTTTGTTGCACTCACTCTGAGTATAGGCATGAAGGGGTATACTCAGCAGTGAGTGCAACAAAGCTTTCAATGATGATGATGATAATTTCATTAAGATATCTACCTTGGTAGTAACTGAAAGCGATTATCTCTTGCCTAGTAAAGTAAAGTGAAGAAGATTAAAATAGAACAAACAACAATCCTGCAAAAAGAAGCCAATCTCTGGTGTACTTTAAAATTCAGACTACTGATATTACATAACGGACTTTTGCAAGAAAAATGTGATGAAAAACACTCCAGAAAACTTGTTCTCAGTACAGAAATCTCGCGATATCTCATACATTTTTAACTCTTCCAGTTTAATGCTGCTCTTCATCACAGCTTCTGAATTTTTAATGCAGACAGATAATTTAATTCCTCGTTGCTGCGAATTATTCAAGGTAACGCCTGAAAAGATTGTTGCTTTCCAGCCGTTGTTTTGTTGGGATTATTGTCTTAATCCGGATGTTAAGTTGTGTATTGCGGATAACGCTATGTTTTTGGAGGCTGTGTTTGGAAGTTCAAAAGGTATGCGTAAACGAACATGTTTTATGAAATGTTTTAGTAGAAAATTGTTATTCTTAGACACAGACATAGATCAATAATAACTATCTAATGATGGTGTTCAGACTTTTCTTATCATATTCTCTGGCACAGTTCCAAGCTAATCATTGAAGAGATTTTAGCTATATTGCAGACGATAACTTCTGGTCAGTGTGGCATTTAACACACCTTTTTTGCAGACTAATAAAGTTTTGTTTCCTCCCCTCGTTTCTGTAAGATACTTTGAAAACTTTAACAAGGAGAAGGCGTGTTGGCGCTGTTCGCCCAGTCAGGTGGCAACCGGTCATCATATTCGCTTTCAGACCCTCCGCGCAAAAACTTTCCCATTAAGGTCAGAACAAAGACATGAAGAACGATAACAATTACAACTCTTAATCCATCATATGAAGGTCCATTTTCTTTTGCTCAAATAAACCTCCGTAAAGCAATCATCTTTTAATTTGTTCTGTAAGCTGTAGAAACTGTACAATGGATGAATCGAATTTATTCGAAGTGTTTCAATTAAAAACGGATAAGGCTTAAGAAATCTTCTGAAAGTAAATCAGAGTTAACTTCCTCCTTTCAAGTTAGCTTCGGACAAATTGTTTTGAAACAATGACAGTCTGTTAATGATTAGTAAACAAACTCGGTCCTTCTGTATAAAATGTTCACACTGCGTACGATGTTGATCATTTTTATTTCGCCTGTTTTCGTAATATTTTCGTTCCTTTGATGCAGCCAAAGCCTTCCGTTTTCCTCTTCAAATGTTTCCTCTTCAACATTTTTTATTACAGATCGAAGATTGTCCTTATCGTGTTTGGGATACAATGCGGTTCATACATACACATTTCCTGATATAGAACCTTCCTTTCTAGCTACAATAAGATTTAAATATTGCAATAGTGCACAAGTAAAAGCTTTCTGCCCGACTTTACGGGCACAGTGACCCACTTTCCTTTACCGCGGAAACAAACAGATGAAAGACTATTTTTTCCTTTCGAAATCAACAAGAAGGCAAACAAATACGTGTAAAGTTAGACCAGAGTGTCTTTATTATCTCGGGCACTTGATATTTTAGAGGGCAAATTTGTAGGAAGTAATAAAACAAAGTTGGTCCTTACGCTAGTTTAGTGTCTTCAATAATTCTCACAAATAAACAACTTGAGGACAAAGTTTTCGGACCCAAAGTTTGTTCTGGAATATTTGATGTGTTTTGATTACGTGGGATACGGCTAATGACCTGAGTTCTTCGTCTCTTCGTAGTTGTTGCTGTGATTAATTCTTGAAGAGAAAAAACTTTATGTGAGTTCGGACTACTAATTTGTTTATCTCAGAATTAACGACTTGCTAACAAGTCCCTGATTTGCTCGGATTTGGTGAGATCCGCCCTGTAGATTATTATCTATGTGTAATTGTGAAATCTAAGAATTTATCTAAGGTCTTGTTGGTAACTTTTGGATTTAAAACATAAAATAATATACAAACCTGTCTTACGACATCACTAAAACACATCAACAATAGTATGAGGCAAACAAGTTCGAAACAAAGCAAAGGTGAGCAAGTTGCCTCATCGCTGTGAATCTCTTTGCTCTGAACTTTTAAAATATCGATTAGTCCAGAAGGGCAGCTCAGTACAACGAGCGTAATCGCACGCACACTCGCAACCGGCATTTGTTTCCAATCGTCTGCGTTATACGTACACGTCTATGTGTGCGTGCGCTTGTGTTCGTTCGTTCTGTTGAGCTGGCCTTCTCGTCTACTCTATAGTACTGTATCGCTTAGCATCCGAACTAGTTCTGAGCTTCCTACGAACAGTATCAAGCTAACTAACTAATAAGGCAGACAATCACAACTTCTGAACTCGTGTTACCAATGTTTAGTATTGAAGTATTTGATATGGATATAGAGACATAATACGACGTTACACTAGTGAGTTCAGCAAGGAGGCTGTTTGCCTAACTGGGAATGATTCAAACGAAGTCTATAAATATGTAGTAAGTCTTCAATTTAATTCAAAAGTTTCCAAATACATCCCGGGTATTAACAATAAAAAAATTGATAAGACGTGATACGTCATCAAATACAAAAGTAGAACTCTGCTAAAAATGCTTGAAAATTGATCTTATTGTAAAGAAGAAAAATACTTACTGTTCCGCTCTAATATTACAATAACTAGCTGCAAGCAAGTTCTCTTTCAAGAGTACATAAAAGTCCAGACAGCGGCAGCGCAGCGCTCGAAGCCGTTGTACGTTGTAGGTACAACCGTACAGCGATGCATTTATGCAAATGGCCGCCGCAAATCTGATGAGCCGCGCTTACAGCGACGGGTAATCGCTTTCGACGCGACTGTACGGAAAATTTGCAATTTCATTAAATAAGCTGAAAAGTCTTTTAATGTTTGGCTTGTTCGAGAAATGTGAGTTGACGGGGAAGAGGATTATAGTTGGTCGAAATAAGCTAGTGGCTTCCGCTATAAATGCAAAATTGGAACAAAATTTTGTGCTGAAAGTTTTGAGGGCTTACATGGGATCAGTAGAAATAAAAAAACTGGCCAAGTCTTAGTGCGAGTCGGACTCGCGCACGAAGGGTACCGTATCACTATTTATAAAAACGACCAAAAAAAAAACACTTTTTTGTATGGGAGCCCCCTTAAATATTTATTTTTATTCTGTTTTTAGTATTTGTTATTATAGCGGCAACAGAAAAACATAATCTGTAGAAATTTCAACTGTCTAACTATCACGGTTTATGAGCTGGTGACAGACCGATAGTGAAGTTTCAGTAATAGGGTCCCGTTTGACCCTTTGGGTACGGAATCCTAAAAAGGCACACAGGAGTTTGATTGTGTTTCTGCTGATTCTATGCAGGTAAATCTTTTTGAACGACATTCCATTGTTTAAGGTGAGATAAAACTGCTACAATGTTACATTAATCAGACAAAGTAAGTAGTTTTTTTTTTTGATAAATGTATTTAAATTAAGAAAAAAAAATGTCATAATTAAGAGAGTCGGGTCATCATCGTGTAACTCATACCTCAGACACCTTTCTCTATTTATGAATGTGCACTTTACAAACCAGTGCCTGTATTATACCTAATATGATGTTAAATGCATAAATATTTTTTGAATATTTGTGATGATGATTGAACATAAACTCGACTTTTGATCAGACTTCTACTATAAAACCATAAAATCGTTCAGATACTGCAATTTCCATTCATCCAGTAGTACTCATACATCAGTTGGCATAACATTTCACCTGAATCTGAGTTTGTAAAATCTTTCAACCTCCAGTTGAATACTAAACTGAGAGCAGATGTATTGAAAGGAATATGAATAAGAAATGGTTTTCCAATATCTGTGTTATTTGGAAACTGGATTATTTAAATGGTGTATTTCATAAATTATGAGCTGCTCTAAAAGGCTTTCCGGAATAGATTTTATCCGTTCTTGTATTTACTGTTATGTTTCTGACTTAAATAAAATAAATAAAAACCATTTATTTCAGACAAAAAAGTCCATAGGCAAGGCAAGGCTTAGGTTTTGTTGTTTGTATTGAGGAAGATACGAACGAGGTTCGGATGTGTTTTGTTTATAGGTGTTTTTGAGGTGCTAAAATTGTCAGAGTTTAAACCACACAAATAACCCTCAACATGTATTATTTAGCTTAGCATAAACAGTAACACCAGATACTTGGGTTACAAATTTAAAATCCCTTATCTGAGTTACAGTGAGCGTTGCGCTCGATTCCACTTACTTCCATTTGCAACTCGGAGAAATATATCTGACATACGGTTCCTAGTGAAAATAGCACAATCAAAAGTTGAATGTCCTGAACTTCTTTCTAAGCTGTCTTTGAATGTTCCACCCCGACACTCTCGCTTGAGAAATCTTATTCGTGCTCCTTACGCTCGCACAGTATACCGCAGCAACTCCTATATGCTCCGTTCAGTCAAAGCATTTAACCTAATTCTAATTAACGAACACCCCTCAATTGATTTGTTTGCAAGCTCCATAACGACAATTAGTACAGCCTTGTCTAAAAATTCTGTCCATGATGAATTGTAATAGTGATTGGACCTGCCTGTGCAGGCACTTAATTTAGTATCGTACCTAATTTAATGTTAAGTTTATTCTTATATTCTGTTTCCTAAAATTATGCGTAGTGTTTATTATGTTAATATATTGTGCAACAAAATTGTTTTCTTCTATTTGTGGAGGCTTGTAAATGGCTTGTTGTTGTTACATCACTATAAGTTCTGTATTGTTAGCTGTAAGCCACCCAAACACAATAAAATAAAATAAAATAAACACGTTTAATCATTTTAGTAACTTCATAGGTAACCAATGCTAACAATCAGAAACATGTCAATGTGACAAAAGTTAATCATAGAGAGGTAGTTAAGTTTTTGTTTGTGTTTGACCCTTTGGTTTCCGAGTAAATTTCATAAAATGATAAGAGAAATTATCATAAAATAGCAAATAGCAACACTTTTCCCGGAACATTTTGATTGCCAGCGTTTCAAGTTGATGAAACATTTTACAACCTGATTTTTGTTCCGATATCTTATTTGAAATGTTTGATGTAATATAAATAAAGAACATAAAGAGCTTCGCTTCTAGAACAGAAAACGTAAAAGTGCAGGAAATCGGATTGCGGTCACTTTCGGTTGCTTGCGGTTTGCTCCGGAAATAAACAGGGGAGCGATATAGACGGCTCCATTTCAAAATAAATTGCGTTTTACTTTGTATTTTACAATGTTGTTATTATTTTTTATCTACACACAATTTTTTGTGGCTTCAGGGAAAATGATAGTGTATCAAATTGCCATTATATAATTTAAGTGTTTGATTTATAAAATCACAACTGTCATTCTTTAAATATTTAGTATGGATTGGCTTAAAACTTCAATTGTAGTTCTATTGCCAATATGCTTAAGAATATTATATTTCCTTTAGTGCAAAATAAAGATAACCTGCCGTAAAGTAGGTGCTACAGCCACACAATTGACCACGAACACTTCAGTTCACAAAACTTACCTCCGACTGATCAAAAGCAAACCAACTCACACATTTATAAACCCGGAAGAGACATCTCGTCAAAGTGTGACATAACTTGTATCATATCTTAATAAGGTACTAACTCCACTTCGTAAACTGTGCGAGTAGTAAAGTTTTACGTCGAGCCGTAAGCAACAGTGTTGCCGTACATTACTGCTGCGATAAAAACGAACTGCAAGCCAGTTCACTGCCACTAGCATTATATTTAGTACATATCTGTGTGGTCCAGACTGTGGGCAGACCATCACGTCATTTCCCCACGGTAGTGTAAATGAAGAAATTATTATCTGAACAGTATAAGTGGTTGGGGTATGAAAGTACTGTAGTAAATGTCACCATTGTGATGTAAAAATATTCCCCGAAGAGGTAAGTAGACACTTTTTGCCAATCATTTTTCAGTTCCGCGTAATAGGGAGAGCTCATTGCCGTTAATCTGGATTCTGAGCTATACTGAGAAATTCCTGAGGTAATTTATAAAAATAAACTTTTCATACCTGGGAACTGAACATAAACTATATTATGTTGAAATTAATTTTAAAGGACATAAATATCAGAATATCATGCTTGTAATCCTCGAAGGTTAAGTCAAAGATGTACTATAAATAGAAGACTCACAATTCGCCGGTCTGGATAAATCCCTTTTAGAACTAAACGAATAAAACGTGAATCCTTTCCACAGTGTCAGCGATCATACACCTTTACGATAGTGATGTGACAAATGCCTGGAGCACCCGACTAGTGAGGTAATACGACGTCATAGATACGTCATACGCAGACACACGGTACGCCAGTACGCTACCCGATTACGTGTGTGCTGTCAACGGAACTGACAAATATCATACCTAACAATAACAGAGTCAACATCCATCACGTCGTTATTGAGTTAAAGTGTGATGTTATTGCAAATACTTCAAGGAAGACTATAGTAGAATTAACTGCTATTTAACAAAATAACCAAGTACTAATTTTAAAACCAAGTAGACTGTTATTTCTTTTGTTTTCAGTTATCGTTATTACTGTCTAGCCTTTTCCTAAATATGTTGGGTTTGGCTTCCAGTCTAATTTAATACAGCTGAAGAATAATTTAGTCATCTACATGCAGCGGATGCCTGAATACCTGACGCCCACAATCCAGTTATTAGATAACACGAAACTCACTGGCAAGACCAGTTGGTTGTTTTGTTTTGGGTTTTGAAAAGAAACATGCAAAATCTGGTCGTTCGTACCTATCACTTAACAAACGTCACACCTGACGTCTCAAGCTTAGAAAGTGAATGTGAATATTGTAGCTGCTAGTTCTCCGTGTTTTAGCACTACCTATTTGGAATGCTGGGAAAATTAAGTAGATTGTCTCGGTAAACGTACACGGTTGGTACTCAAGGTGTGCCATGAAATCCCTGTGGATGTGCCGCTACTATACAGAAACTATCACGTCTTTCTGAATATACATATTTCATCTTTAGTATGTAGGTGATACGAAATGGAATACCACGTAACATCACGCCCATTTCCCCGGAAGGGTTTAGGCAGAGGTATAAATCAAAACATCCACATTTTGACAGTTTGTTTTAAGTCCCATGTGACAAGTGAAGATGCTACTGAGAATACGTAATGTAAATAGGAAAATTGAAGGAATTGCAACGGAAAATTTGCCGCAGATTTTCACTTAAAAAAAAAAAGAAAAGAAAAAAAAAGTATTTTCCTTAGAAATAAAGTATTGTTAAGAATATCAAAGACGACCGTAAAATCACCCCATTTCCGTTAAATTAAAAATATTTTGCATGATATTGGGCATCATTAGGGTATCGAGCACAAGACCATTGTCAGGACCCCAACCGAGAAATAATGGGAACTCAACCTAAAAAAAGTAAAAATATATTTTCTGCTCAGTCACCCTCGGGAGGGGTCGCTAGTAGAAATTCTATTAAAGAGCTTAAAAAATAATTATATTTAAAGAGCTCTCACAATAGAGGTATCGGGGTGGGTGGTGCAACCTTAAAAACAATTGCGTCACAGTTTAAGCACCAAATCGAATCATTTGAGGAAATTTAAGGGGGAGAGAGCAAAGTGAGTCAAAAGCTATTTATATAGGAAGATGTTAGAACGGGCAATTGTGCAGATAAACTGTGTGCAGGGGTCGGCAGCGACACGTGCCTCGGAGCCAATCTATATATATAAAAGAAAGTCGTGTTAGTTACTTCACTTATAACTCAAGAACGGCTGAACCGATTTAGCTGAAAATTGGCAGGGAGGTAGTTTAGAGCCAGGAGAAGGACATAGGATACGGTAGGGTAGGGTAGGTAGGTAGGGTAGGGTAGGTAGGTAGGGTAGGGTAGGTAGGTACGGTAGGGTAGGTAGGTAGGGTAGGGTAGGTAGGTAGGGTAGGGTAGGTAGGTAGGTAGGGTAGGGTAGGTAGGTAGGGTAGGTAGGTAGGGTAGGGTAGGTAGGTAGGTAGGGTAGGGTAGGTAGGTAGGGTAGGGTAGGTAGGTAGGGTAGGGTAGGTAGGTAGGGTAGGGTAGGTAGGTAGGGTAGGGTAGGGTAGGTAGGTAGGTAGGGTAGGGTAGGTAGTAAGGGTAGGGTAGGGTAGGGTAGAGTAGGTAGGTAGGGTAGGGTAGAGTAGGTAGGTAGGTAGCGTAGGGTAGGGTAGGTAGGATAGGGTAGGTAGGTCGGATAGGGTAGGTGGGTAGTAAAAAGTGCATTGCAACGCATGCTGGGTACAGCTAGTTAAAAATAAATTAAAAGTCACACAAATCTCCCAGACCTTTCTGACTCTTTAAAATAAATTGCTAAAACATTGAAGCTTCTTTTTGCATAAATAATGGTGTTTTTCCTATTATGAGCGGTAATGTGGTAGACTTAAAATGTCTGTGTCATGTTTGCGACCTTCTGGGAAGAAGCAATCGATATTTCTATTACTTTTAAGTTTCGATTTTATCATCATTGTGGTAGTAGGTAGATAGAAAAATACATAGGCAGGCAAAGTACAACATCATTGTCAAACAGCTCGTTTGCAATATTGTTAAATCTATTCGTACAGAACGGAGATCGACACAAACTATTGCCATGTATTCAGGACAACATTCCAATACCTCCCATCTAGAATCTTTTCATAGGTAATTTAAAGAAAAAAAACTGCAGTGTCCTACAAAAATGCAATACCTACACGGTCAGAATGTTTCGAACAGCAGATTGTTCATTTAATTGTTCCTACCTGTTTACACATAAGTTTCTCTATTTTAAACATTATGCTGATGCGCCTCTAAGGACTGGCTCATTCACCTTATTAGAAGTATTTAGCGGTACTGTGAAAAACCCCCGACACAAGGGCCGTCACTATTAATATTCACTTTTACCGTCACAGATTCAATAAAACCTTAGCTTCTTGCTGGGTCATGGAGTTCAAGGCAAGAATGGAACATGTCGGCCTTCACGCACGCACCCTTCCGATGTTATCAAACTGACTGTGATAGATCGAGCCTCGCGAGTCCTCGTCATCCATCCAATCTGAATACTGATGAGCCATATAATATACGCGATTGATCAATCGTAATGCAATTACATAACAGTGCCAGTTTTGAATAAATTCGTACTCGGAGAATGGAATAGTTGAAATGGTTGATCGAAATTATTCGGTACACACTAATATTGAATGAGGTGAAGATATGATTTTCACGTATCATACCGTAAATGAACGCATTGAAAATGAACTCAGTTTCGAAATTTATGCGAACCTTCAGTATCGAGAAAGATTTAATTAAAGTTTCACTCAGCATTGCAATGCCAAAATGAATATCTTACGTGATATTTCACTGCAGTAAGGAATGGATTAAATACAATTTTGATGGACTCCACGGACCAATAATGTATTTTTCCGCAACTCTGAGAAATCGTCATCGGACTGATTTTGTTTAATATTTAGTGTACACAGCGCTCTTGGATCGTATTAATATTTCCCGATTCAGAATTAACGGAGGCTTTTGTAAAGTATGTCCAAAATTTGCATGTTCGTGTTGTTGAATTAAATTAAATAAATCCTCGTGTTCATAGACCGGAGATGTTTTGAATTTCATTGTGAGTTGTGTTCGTTTAATAATCTCAAATCGAAAATGAAATTACTTTTTCGTACCAATTATTTCGCGTTTCATTCCGTTCGTGACCGCAAGTGCTGGGAAGCGCTTAAAACGTGTGAAAATGCTAGAGGTTAAATACAACGTGCTTTAATTTGTAAAAACAACGTACATTCTTATTTAATTTGATTGAAACAGAATGTTTGCTTTTATAAAAATGGCCCTTATTCATTTTGGTCCTTCTGTTTTGTTCTAATCAGGAATCTGAAAATACTAATATTATCAAAATGAACGGACTATTTGTAATAATGGTATTTAATAGTATCGTTACTTAATAAAAAAAAAATTTTAGACGTGGAACTGTTAGTTGATAAATACCACATGGATATTTTATGTTTCTGTGAAACTTGGTTAAAACCAGATAGGATGTTGTTTAATGTAAATAATTTTTCAGTTGCCAGTGCGTACAACAGGTCCTCAGTGGGTGGTGGTACCCTGATACTTTGTAATAGCTGTCTTAGGTATAAAGAAAGGAAGGTCAAGTCAAGTCAAGTCAAGTCAAGTCAAAGCATTTATTTCAATTAGACCATTACAGGCACTTTTGAAAGTCAACAAAAACAAAATAAAACGCGAAGCTACAGTCCCAGTCACAAGGCATAATAACTTGTGAAAGTACTGTAGTTGCCCATTCCGTAGCGTAGATCTCTATGGAGAAGAACGGGCAAGAAACTCCATGGACACTCTTTTAAATCAAAATATGTTACAAAATCTTGGTTACATCATTCATGTCAAGAATTACAAATATGTGAGAACAATGTAGAAATACGGGCAAGTTAAGAGCGTCCAGAGTAAAAGATTAAATCAGTAATAAAAAAATAAAGTAATTAAAATAAACCGTGGCAGCTAAGAGATGACCAGTCACAACTGACAGCGCCCGTTCACGAACATGACGCATGTATCAGCCATCATTCAACTCAACCATTTTGAAGGGAACTAAACGACCCGACACACCCGCCACCATCAGCGTGACATTTAAGTGAGCATGACATTCACTCAACCACCAGGGTAATTTCGCGTCAATGAAAGATTTAGTTACTCGTTAAATAGTGGCTTTACAGTACATGGTACTCACACATGTGCTATGAAAGATATCACTGCTTACTCTGTTGATCGCTTATGTGAGGTAGCATGTGCAGAGGTTGAGGGCCATACTGTCTTATGTGTTTATAGACCACCAGCATCAAACTTGTCATTATTCTTGATCACAATGGAAGAAATATTAAGTAAACTTTTCACAGATAATAAATTAGTTTTTGTTTGTGGTGACTTCAATATTGATCTGTTAGTCAATTCACCAGAAAAATGTAAGCTTGTCTCATTGTTTCAATCATTCAATTTAAAATATTTATTTAATGAAGCAACTAGAATAACAGCAACCTCCGCTTCATGCATAGACAATGTGTTTACTAACTGCACAGTAAAAGAGTCGTTATTAATTAGTGGCGTTAGGTCAGACCATACGGGTCAACTTGTATCTTTTGAGTTAGACAAAAAGTTACAATTAGTTAAAACAGTTCAATTAAGACCTCTTTCTAAAAATAAATATATAATAATGTTCTTAGCAACCTCAATAAAGCTAGTTTTGATTCAACAGACCCCAATATAAACTACAGTACATTATTTTCTACAGTTTGCCATGAATTTGATACAACGTGTCCTGTAAAAAAAGTTAAAATCAATTCAAAATCTAAATTTAGTGAATGGGCCACTACGGGAATAAGAATAAGCAGAGATACTTTATATTATTTATATCATGAAAAATCTCTGACTTCAGATCAAGTTTTTCACACTTATGTTAGAAACTATTCGAAAATATTCAAAAGTGTCTGCGCTCAAGCAAAATCTCAAATAATAAGTAATAAAATTGGTAATTCTAATAATAAAATAAAAACTGTGTGGCAGGTTATAAACAGAGAAACCGGAAAGACTCAACAACATGATAAGAGTGAATTGTCTTTAAAAATAGATAACAAAACTATTTCTGATAAGTTAGAAGTCGCTGAGACACTAGACAATTTCTTTACTAACATTCCGTTAGAGGTTACGAAATCTCTCCCCTCTTCAGTTGAATTAGCTGAAGGCCTTCTTAAGGAGAGCTTCACAAAGGATATACCAAACTTTAAATTTAAACCAGTATGTATTGCCACAATCAAAAACGCATTCAAAAGTCTCAATATAAAAAACACTGAAGACTTATGGGGGATTTCCGTCAAGGTTCTTGGAAACATTATTGACTCTATCGCTCCTGTCCTAACAGGCATATTCAATCAATGTTTGGACAGCGGCAAGTTTCCTGATTTGATGAAACATAGTAAAGTGGTACCAATTTTTAAATCAGGTTGTAAGAGTGATCCTTCTAATTATAGACCGATATCTGTGCTTCCAGCGTTGAGTAAAATTTATGAAAAAATCATGTTGGACCAGATGCTCTCACACTTCAACTCTAATAGAATACTGCATGATCAGCAGTTTGGTTTCACGAAGGGTAGGTCAACAACGGACGCGGGAGTTAAACTCATCAGTCACATTCTAGAATCCTGGGAGAAGTCCCAGGACGCTATTGGCATTTTTTGTGATCTCTCAAAAGCGTTCGATTGCGTCGACCACAACACACTGATCTGTAAATTACATCACTACGGAATTCGTGGTCGAGCTGCTGATCTTGTTCTTTCCTATTTATCAAACCGGCAGCAAAAAGTGAATGTAAATGGGGCGACGTCCTCTGGGTCTATAGTAAAGATGGGTGTGCCTCAAGGTTCAATTCTCGGGCCTTTTCTATTTCTTGTCTATATCAATGATCTCCCTTATATGATGGCCAAATTATCGGATATAATTCTATTTGCTGATGACACTTCGCTAATTTTTAAAATTCATAGAAAAGATACGGATCTCATACATGTAATGAAAGTCTAACTGTTCTCTCGAAATGGTTCGCAGCTAACAATCTTTTACTGAATGCGAACAAAACAAAATGTCTCAAGTTCTCTTTACCAAATGTAACACAACGTGACCTAAATTTAAATCTTGACGGTAAAAAACTTGATGTTATCGCGGAAACTGTATTCTTAGGGATTACTATCGACTCAAAACTGCAGTGGGGCGCGCACATTGGAAGTCTTTCGGGGAGGTTAAGCTCAGCTGCCTATGCAGTTAGGAAAATAAGGCAGTTAACTGATGTAGCCACAGCTAGGTTAGTATACTACGCTTATTTCCACAGTATTATGTCTTATGGCATTCTGCTGTGGGGATCGGCAGCAGACGTTGATTCAATTTTCATTTTGCAAAAGAGAGCAGTCCGCGCGATCTATAAAATGGGTCCTCGCGAGTCCCTCAGAGAAAAATTTAAAGAGATCGATATACTGACACTGCCTTCACTTTATATCCTAGAATGTATTTTATATGTCCGCAAAAACCGAGGGCTTTTCAAAATTAGAAGCGACTTCCATAATATAAACACGCGCAGTAAACACGAAATTGTAATACCCAAATTTAGATTAACAAAAACTAGCAAGTCATTTCTTATAAACAGTATACGCTTTTATAATAAGCTGCCAAAGTCAGTTACAGAACTGACCGATGGAAAGTTTAAAAATTGCATCAAACGTGTCCTTATTAAAAAAGCATATTACAAAATTAAGGACTACGTTGAAGATAAAGAAGTTTGGCTGTAGTTCCTTCTGCTCATGCGGCTTCCCTGGTAGCTCATAAACGACACAAATGTGTGGATGTCTCTAACTATTCCCAATATTATTTTTTCCATTCTTTTTATTCTTTTTCTTTTTTTACAATAGTTTTTCAATAATTGCACGTTTCGTTCATTGTTCAGAATAGTTACAGCACTGATGATAACATCTGTGTCTATTGTTAAGTTAGTGTTCTTTTATTGTTTTATTTTTACTTTTGTATAGATTCTTTTTATTTACCTATTTTTTGTGAATGTGAGGACATTGTAGGCTTTGTATTTTTTTTTTTTTTTTTTTTTTTTTTTTTTCCCTATTACTACCGTCTGTAGTAAGCAATCGACTTATTGTCGGGCCTACGCTGTCCTCCCATATTTAAGTACTAACGCTGTAACTTCAAATATTGTAAAACCAAATGATTTTAAAAGAGTAACCATGGAGTTTCTTGCCGGTTCTTCTCCATAGGAAACGACCAACCCGAACCGTGCACCTTTTGTTGACGTTTTATAAGTGCCCATGTAGGCCTATGTAAAATAAAATATTTTGATTTTGATTTTGAATCATCGTACATTGTAACTTACATACACAATGTTTGTTTGTTTGTATACACGATATTAAAATGTGTACGCTTAATAATAATCAGTCCTGTGCCAAATAAAAACAACCATGAATGATTTTGAATAATTTTCAGTTGTGCACCGAGGCAATCAAACAAAAATATGAAGCATTCATTCACACAAGGCTTGGCTCGTGTATACACGATCCTTGACTCATCGGTTAGTGGATTTGAATTAATTCTACAGCTTCCAATAAAAGCTTCGTTTTTAAACTGGAACAAAAATCCTACGCGTTAGTCAGAGCATAAAATTGGTATCATCACATCACAGCTTTGTCTAACATTTTGTCAAATTAAATTGTAAGTTTTGTTTAATATATCTATGAGGATTTGCCGACACTATAAACAGAGAAACCAAAAAAGTTAATCGTAGTAGACCGCATTGTTAACTTAGTATTTGTAAAATAATTAATAGACTTGTAATTTTTTTGTCCGATCGTTGAAGACTAGTTTATACTAGTTTGGAACTCGTCGTGACTGTCTTCTAATGGTGTTGGACTAGTCGTGACTGTCTTTGACTAGTTTTGCAACTATCCGCGATTTGTCGCAACTAGTCGTCTTGGTTCAACTAGCACCGGACTTATCGCAACTAGCCGACTAGTCTAAAACTCTACCACTTGTTCTTTTTTAACCGCTTCCCTGAATCACATCTATTTTCAACCTATTTTAAAAGGTCTTTAGTTATCCTATGTTTTACTTCACCGCCCATTTTATATTTAAAACTTTTTATTCAGCGTACTCAACATCATGATTATAGAAGTAATACCATTACGTACGTACATTTACATTAAAGACCGCTTAAAACTCGGGATCCTTCTAATAGGATCCCGAAACTCCCACGCAGTCTGCTTTTTGTAGCTTATTCGGAATACGTGTTTCAGTTATCTACCATTATGGATAAAGTTTTGGGTTTCAAGAAAATAATATGTATTCAATGGAAAAGTGGAGTCGAATGGAAAGATTACACGTAATTTATAAAAATGTAAAAGATAGCTTGGAGATGTCTTTTCGCTTTAATTTCATACTAGGTGCATAATACTGCTAAAAACTTTACTTTCATCTTCGTAGATCGTTTTTAGGGTTCCGTAGCCGAAAGGCAAAAAACGGAACCCTTATAGATTCGTCATGTCTGTCTGTCTGTCTGTCCGTCCGTGTCACAGCCACTTTATTCCGAAACTATAAAAACTATACTGTTGAAACTTGGTAAGTAGATGTATTCTGTGAACCGCATTAAGATTTTTACACAAAAATAGAAAAAAAAAACAATAAATTTTGGGGTTCCCCATACTTAGATCTGAAACCCAATTTTTTTTTTATCAAACTCTTACGTGTTGGGTATCTATGGATAGGTCTTCAAAAATGAAATTGAGGTTTCTAATATCATTTTTTTCTTAAGTGAATAGTTTGCGCGAGAGACACTTCCAAAGTGGTAAAATGTGTGTCCCCCCCTATAATTTCTAAAGTAAGAGGATGAAAATTCTGAAAATATTTAGGATTATAGAACGTAAAAAAAACTGTCAATGAAAATTGATTTGAATGAGATATGATGTTTATTTTTTTAGATATAGGACTTTTTCATCAAACTGCAGCAGTAACTTTGTTTTTCATTAACATACTATGAAAAACAAATTTAGTTTTGCTGTTACATGTAAAAATAATTTAATAATATTAAAAATATTTTATATTTTATTGTTTGGTGGTAAGGAACCCTGTGTGCGTGTGAGTACGACACGCACTTGGCCGGTTTTTTATATATTCCGTATTTAGAAAGGTCATACGTGTAGTACAACTCAACTTAGAGTCCTTCAAACTATTATTCACAAGAAAAAGTACTTATCTATGTTCCTAAATATTCTCACACTTGCCTTTTAAATACACTCTTCCAAGCTACGAAAACTCTGAACAAAACCTCTTTATTCTAAATCCACCATACATTCACGACAAACGGGTAACTTTGCCTAAAATACCTCAAGACATTACGCCCACCGATAAAACATCGTCTAATGTACGATAAGCGCATGAGGAAAACGCTGAAGCATAAAATTTTGCCAAACAAACGTAATTTTTTTTTTTTTTTTTGAATGGCATCTCGCAGTTCAACCTATGAGACCGGACTATCCTGTGGGTGCCTTTAGAGTAAGGCCTCCAGCCAGGGCATAAAAACTTACAAACTAAGCGACTGCACGCTAAGGGCACCCCATGTGGGGTACGAACCTCGGCTTAGGGCGTCGCTGGGGGAGGACTGCATGGGGACAGGCTGGATCTGAATGGTATCTTTATTTAGGGGCTGATTTAAAACTACTGGCACAGCATCGCGGGCTGGCACGAGCGAGGGTCGGGGAGGGCATGGACCGGGACGTCGCGACGGACCTCAACGGCGAGCTCGGAAAGACGGCGGTTTGAGTCGGAACTTTTTAAGAGTGCTAGTCTCTTTGCTACTCTCCTGGAGGAGGGTGGTAGCATCATCTGGAGTGACGAGGGTATGCCTAGGACGGCGTACTGTACTAATGCGCGAGGGTTCGTAACGGGCGGCCGCTGCGGTCAGGGGATTACGGTGTTTAATAGCGTCATCGAAGAAACGCTTCGAAAGACGTTTCATAAACTGAAGGACGGTGGGCCATTCCAAGGTCTACGTGTAGACGGTCATTACGGACATAAAAAGGGGCTCCCGTGACTCTACGTAAGAACCGGTTCTGTAAAATTTGCATCCTATGGATGTACTTAGGCTTGGTGTGAGCGTACACGACGCAAGCGTACGTCATAATGGGGCGGATCACCGCGGTATAAAGGCTCAACTTTCACTTGAGTGACAACTTGCTTTTTGCCGAAATCATGAAATGAAGCCTACCCATAGCAAACGCAGCTCGGTCGCGAGCTGCTTTGATGTGCGCCGCGAAAGACAAGTGGTTGTCAAGTAAGACTCCTAAGTACTTGGCTTGCTTCTCCCAAGGGATAGGCTTACCGTACATAGTGATTGGGCTGAGCGCGGGTGGCTTATTTTTACGCTGTTTAGAGAAAAGAACTGCCTGGCTCTTGTCGGGGTTCACCTCGATTCTCCATTTCCGGAACCAAGCGCCTAAGACGTTGGCTGAGGTTTGGAGGGTGCTATAGATAGCGTCGTGACTGCGGCCAGTGTAATAAATGGCCGTGTCGTCCGCGAACAGGGCTAACTGAGCCTTCTTGCTCTTGGGGATGTCACTGGTGAACAAAGTAAAGATAAGGGGAGAGACGACGGAGTCCTGAGGGACTCCGGCTCTAATGGGGTGGGGGGAAGACAGTGCCTTCCCGATGCGATAGCGGAAGGTGCGATCCGACAGAAAGTCTCGTAAGATGAGCACGAGACGGTCCGGCACTCCCAGTTTGTACAGCTTATATAATAAGCCGTTGTGCCAGACTTTGTCGAAAGCTTTTGCTATGTCGAAGAACAACACACCCGTCATCGCTCCTCGCTGGAAGCCAGCGCTCAAGTGCTCTACGATGCGATGGGCCTGTTGAATGCAAGAGTGTCCGGTCCTGAAGCCGAACTGCTCGTTGGGGATGAGACTCTTAGCCTCGGCGAAGTCTTTGAGTCGCTTATAAATAAGTCTTTTGTAGATTTTGCCGAGTGCGTTCAGGAGACTGATAGGTCTGTAGCTCGAGGGCTCAGACTTGGGTTTGCCTGGCTTGGCGAAACCGATGACAGTGGCCTCTTTCCATGTTTGGGGAAAAGCGTTGTTGCTCAGGGCGCCATTGAAGATGGCCGCCATTAACACGACGAGCTGAGCGGGGAGGAGTTTTAACACCCTATTGGTGATTCCGTCGGAGCCGGGTGCTTTCAGCGGTTGAAGCTTGTTAATGATGTCTTGCACTTCGTCAGCTGTGACCGAAGGCAGAGGATCATCAGGGTCTTCTACGGGGGGAGGGCGGCTCTACGTTCGACGAATACGTTCACTTCATCGAGATCGCTTGTCTACTGGTTGAGAGCTGGGGGAGCACTGGGACTCCAGGCTGTCGGCTAGGCATTCGGCCTTCTCAGAGTCGTCGAATGCGACGCTCTTATCGGGTCGGACCAAACAAACGTACGGAGAAAACGCCATACTTAAAATACTTTTTAGGGTTCCGTAGATAAAGGCCAAAGCAACCATTTGTGTCTTTCTGGCCGCCGCACCCATATCTCTTGTATTTTTTTTTACCATAACAAGTCGCCAATTCAATTTTTTTATTAGGTAAAGGTAGTATTTGATATTATATATTTTTTTTAACTTGATATCCCTTCCCGTATCTCTTGAGTAAAGCCACGGGCAGGGGGACACAGCTTTAATGCGGAACCATGAGAGCGCGAGTCCTTTCCACATTTGGCCGATTTTTTGTCTTTCTGTCGCATTCAGTTCTCGTCAATTATCTTTATATGGAAAATTACAGTGCAATGACCGAGTTTGGAAAGTTGTGGCATTTAGATAATATACTTATAATGTATCTTGTTATCCCCCTGAATAATGTCGTAGGATCGGTAATTGGGAGTTCTAGGATCACATTTTTTTCATGTAAAAGAGAGCGAGTTTGTCCCGTTTTTGTTTCGCTTCAATACGGTAATTACGTTCGCTTTGACTAAGGGATATTTGAATGGAAGGGTTCGTTAATTTTGTGAAATTAAACTTCATTTTACCTCATTTCATTCATAATATTATTTAATGTGAAAGCTTCAACATTTCCTGCTTTTAAGTCACGAACGACTGAATTGGGTAACTGTGATTTTAAGCCGAACTTGAATTATATATATTTGTGCAATCCATCTTGTTAGTCAATTTGCTTTGATTGAATTTGGGTGAAATTGTATGAAGCGGCACGTGGCAGTCCCGGTAGTACTTAATATGTTAAAGGAAATCGAAAAAAAATCGGTTTGAGGAGTTTTCGATTGATAACATATTTTACACTAGCTGTTACCCGCGACTTGGTACGCGTTAAGTTCGCGATTTGCTTAATATACGTTTTTTAGTCTGGAGGTTGCAGCTGAATACCAGGAATTTATATGGAGCGACTGTGATACGACACTCATCGGTACGACTTTCGGGCCACTGACTAGCTGTAAAGACTGTATGTTGATATTAGTTCTTCAGTTGTGTCATAGATGACGCTGTAGTACTTTTTGTAGCATCGTTAAAGCACTCTCCCCCGGAGACCGAGGTCAACAGTGGATTGAGTCAGCTTGAAATGTTGGACGTACCAGTTGGAAGCTCGTTGCCACACAGTTCACGGTGACTCGGAACAGTCTGCGGTTGTTGTGCTAACTCCAGAGATTCAAAGCCAGCGCTGCGTTTGCTTCAGTGCGTCGGAGTGCGTTGTACAGAGCCGCGATGTGGCTGACAGCTAGTGGTGTCGACCGGGAGATTTGAAGCTCTCGATCAGCTGAAACCGCAGTGTGCTGTGCCAATCAAACGAAAATCCCAGCTTCTCAAACCAGTAGTATCGTCGAAAAGTGGGTCACCGACTCACCGCGTAAGAATGGCAAACATTGTCGTTACCCCACCTAGCGTATCCTCACGTTACCCTAGCGTATCCTCACGCTACCCCATGTTACCCTAACGTACTCTCATATTGTATCGTCTTTGATCTGACGCTCTGCGGGTGTAATTATTATTATTAATTCATTTATTTCAGACATAGTCCATACATTTTACTAGAGTTAAAAATTAAAATTCAATAAAACACAACAATCTACAAAAGTAATACCGAATGCCAAATATTTGAACGATATCATCGATGGTATAATTTTATTTATAACACATTTGCTCGTAAAGGGTCTCTTATTTCACCAATTTCAGTATCGTAATGTATCTCATTACGCACTAGTGCGTAATGTAAAGTAAAACGCACGGTTTATCAAAACGCTCCGTATAAAACGATCCGCTAGGTGGCGCTGGCAAGTAAACATAGCAGTGATTCGTGCTCCGTTAATTAAAAATCATTAAAATAGTTATATTCAAGTATGGACTGTGTAATGCACATAAAAGTGAAGCTAGTCATATAAACTAACTGTGACAGTGTTATAAATGTATATAGTGCACAAACAACTAATTTAAAAGTGAAAATAGTTGACCCATACAGTGACTTGAATATTTACGGAACTGGACGTTCGTAAGTTTGTTTACATACTTTCAATAACATGTCATGACAATTTGACATCAATAGTTTCGGAAGCCGACTTGAACAACCTTTAAAAATACACGGATTTATGTGGTTTGGAGATAAGTTAAAAATAAGAAGTCGTTTTTTATTTGAAACGCATTGACTACAACGCCATCTTAAGTAATATTTCAAGAACCAAGATATTTTGTTGCCAATCTCTAAACGATGTTGCCACAGTAGATATAAACGATTGTTGTTGAAATTGTGTTTAGAGACATCTATTGACCCTAAAGAAAAATCACACACGTAACAATAACAAATACGAACAACAACAGCCGCTATAAGATATATTATTTCGACACGCTAATTAAGCCCCGTCTGACCTAGTGGCACAACCGTGAGTCCGTAGTGAAAGAATCTCTGAGACGCAAGTTCAAATCCACACTCGATAAAAATTATTTTTGTAAGATAGTTTCCGTTTAAAAATGAATTTCTTGGAGAATATTACATTCCGGCGGACACGCACACGGTCGGAACCAAATGATGACGAAAACGATATTATATCACAAACTTTAAACTGTACGACTAATAGTCTGCCTGATATCTCTGAAGACGAAGACGTTCCCCGATTAAAAATATTAAAAGATGAGGTAGACAGACTAACAACTCAACTTACTAGTGCTCATAGAGAAATCGAGATATTATCGTTAGAAAACAGCCAATTAAAGAAATTAAACGAAGAATTTAATAAAAAAAATGACATGTACAAAAAAATTGTCAACACTCCAGGAAAACATAAAGCGAAGACCACTTTAATGACACCTAAAAAAAACATGAAGACTAAACAAACTCAGACCACCCAGACTTTAGTAAAGGACGACTCTTTACCGACGAAGACAGTAATACAACCCATTATAAGCGTTAGCAACAACGTAAGCCCAACTAGCAAAACTAAAAGCATACAAACCAAAGCAGCTGTAAAGCACAAGCACCCTTCCTTGAAACACAAAATATGCTTATTAAGCAGTGAAAAGTCAAACAGACTATATACAATTGCCGAAAGAACTGATCTGTGTAACTTTGAAATCTGTCACTATCGTAAACCTACATGTGGATTGTGGCAACTTCTTGACCAAATTGAAGGAAAAGTACAAAACTTTACGTACTCGGACTATTGTGTTATTTATATTGGTGAAGAAGACTTTCGAAAAACTCATAATTACTTAGAACTTGTCATGTTTGTGAGAGAAAAATTGTTACCATTGCATCACACAAACTTTATAATTTGTTTACCGACCTTTAAATGTATGACAGATTCCAACATAATGTTTAACAGCCGTATAGAAACGTTTAATAACCTTCTTTATTTAGATATAAATACGTTTAATTATGCATACTTATTAGACTCAAATCTTAATCTGACGTATGCTTATGAAACCTATGGTAAAAAAAATGGAACTTTGAATGACTGTGGTTTAGAGACTATTGTATCAGATTTGCGAGACCTTATAGTTGGCTTGAGCGACCTAACTACTACGCACTCAGAAGTTAACTGCCTCCCTCAAAATCAAAATAGTTTGTCTGCAAATTCACAGCAAGTAAATTCTCAGTTTTTTCTTTAAATTCCTTACCATTCTACATCAGAATATCGCTGGCCTGATGAATAAAGCAGATAGTCTGACTGTAAAGCTAGTGGAGTTATCTGACAGAGGAACTATAATAGATGTAATTTGTATCACAGAGCACTTCATTCAAACTGGTTATGAGGATTTATTACACATTCCAAATTTCTGTCCAGCTGCTTTCTTCTCTAGAAACACAAAGAGAGGAGGAGCGTGTATTTTCGTTAGAGTAGGATTGCAGTTCAAAGAAATGCCGGACATAGCAAAACAATCCGTTTCGGGAATTTTTGAATGCTGTGCTGTGGAAGTCATTGCACAAAAAATGATTATTATTTGTATATATAGAATACCTAAGCCTAATTACGAAATATTTTATGAAAAATTAGATTACATTTTAACTAAAGTTTGTATTTCATCAAATAAAAAAGTTGTCTTGTGTGGTGATTTTAATATTGATGTTTTGAGAAGAAACAAAGCTACATTAGAATTTGAATATTTTCTCATGAGGTACAATCTAAAATTAGCTCTTTATACTCCCACAAGGATTAGTAGTCAAACCTGTATTGATAATTTTGCACACAACTACAGAAAAGACTGCGAAGCTAAAGTTGTAGATCTGGTCCTTTCGGATCATACATCGCAAATACTAAAAATACCTATTAAAAAAACCTGTAAACTACAGTATTGGAAAACTAAAAAGCAGGACATAAGTATGAATAATTTAGTAACTTTTAAAACACATCTTAGCTGTTTATCTTTTGTACAAGTGTTTGATGCACAAGACGCAAACCAAGCTTTTGATAATTTCATGGATGATTTTTCTCTTTTTTATAAATTATGTTTTCCGGAAAAAATTGTAACCATCAAAACCAACAAGGAAACGAAATGGATATCTCGAGGAATAAAAACATGCAGTAAAAAACAAAGGCAATTGCTTTGGACATATAGGTTAAATCCGGACTCACTAAATAAAAAAGTTCTTAACCTCTCCAACCTTGCGGCTAAACGGTAAAACACCCAGCCGGCCTCACAATGACGTCATCGAGCGTGTCAAGTGTCCTGCGCTCATAAAAAGCTTATCGCGCGAGTTCTATTAGCTCTTATCTCAAGCGGTAAACAGTTTCGGGTTCTTGATTAACGAGACCATGTATTACAATATAAACAACTGTTTTATAACTACTTGAGAATTATAAACATCGCATAGAATTCAGAGAGCTCGCCGCAAACATACTGTTGTCGTAGTTTGTTTTTTTTTGGTAAAACTACTGAATCAATTTACACGAAACTTTAGATCTAACATAACAAATATACAAGTAATCTAATGACAGTGTTTTTTAGGAGTCCTACATAAATTATTCTTGCAAGATTCCAATTCAAACGTCTTATTAGAATCGGCCATTTTCTAACTGCGCAGTTCAATGCATGAAAATACTTGAAATATCAATAAATATGAATAAATATGCCTCGAATGCATGAAATTATGAATTATCACTATTTTTTCGCTTATTACTAATGTTTCCAAGACCATATTTCATTGTAAAAGAGTCAAATTCATATTTTCAATTTCGACTGACGAACTTCACAACAAAGGAATTTTTGGAGAAATTTTTGGGTCAAAAACATAATTTTTAGATATTTTTTCCAGCAAATGACTTTCTAAAAAGTTACATTATACACTTATAACATACTATATATTCACTTACCAAAGTTTAACAACACAAAACACAAAAATTTCACTGCATTCCAAAACAAAACACCACCGTTCCACACTGGCCGCCATGACTCATTTTGACAGTCGACAAAGACGCGTTTCTTTATTTTTTTAATAATTTTGTGCAGTTGTTAGGTTGGTATGTTTGGTTTCATTTTAATCGAACTCTAGTTGGCCAGAGACGTAAATTTTTACAAACGAATTAGACCCTTACTGTACGTACGATAAGGGTTTAAGTTTGCTTGTACGAGGCGTTCCCATATGGGAACCTCGGGGCTCAACCGAATTGTTCGGCGTTCCCATATGGGAACCACGGGGCTGGAGAGGTTAAAAACTATACAAAACTTTATAGAAAAATTATCAAGCTAACACAAAGAGCACAAAATAATCATTTTATAAACACTGCCGAAAACAAATCTAAGGCTACCTGGCAAATAATAAATAAAACCAAACTGTGCTTGCCACAGGAATCAGTCATGTGCGTTAATAGAGGTAATCTGTCGTTTACACACCCCACAGACATTGCAAACGAATTTAACAATTATTTTATTGACGAAATTGAAAATAATACTAAAGCTGACATCACATTAAATAATATTAATATAAACAATCAGACATTAAATTCCCTGTTTATGCAACCTGTTACTACTGATGACATTGTAAAAATAATCTCTAACCTAAAAAACACAAACACTGTTGGATATGATGGCGTTTCTACAAAAGTCATAAAATTCACCAAAGAATTAGTAGCACCTCCGTTAGCGCATATAATTAACTTGTGTATTGGTAATGGCATATTTCCAAATAGGCTCAAAAAAGTTGTAATAAAACCCTTATACAAAAAAGATGACAGAACAGATTTAAAAAATTATAGACCCATAGCGAAAATACCAATTTTTTCCAAAATTTTCGAGAAAGTAATCTATAATTCTCTTTATGCTTATTTCGAAAAATATCAATTATTTTGTCAAGAACAAAAGGGATTCCGTAAGAATACCACAATTAATATGGCACTGTTCGACCTATTAACAAACATCATGTCATCTGTAGATAGGAGAAATCCAGTCTGTGCTATTTATACTGACATGACCAAGGCTTTCGACTATGTGGACCATAAAATTCTGTTACACAAGCTACATAGTTACGGTATAAGAGGGAACATTCTTCAATTACTGGAATCGTACCTAAGTAATAGACTGCAATACACAGAAATTTCTAGAATTTGTCCAAAAAGTAAAATAGAAACCATATACACATCAAAACCAAGGCGTGTAAAATATGGTGTTCCACAAGGTAGCGTACTGGGGCCGCCACTTTTTTTAATATATATTAACGATCTCCCGAAAGTAACAAAAAACAAAATGGTACTCTTTGCGGATGACAGCACGGCTGTAATTAAATGTGCAAATAATAATACTTACGAGCAGGACATAAATACTTGTTTGCATGATATAAAATAAACTGGTTAAGTAATAATAATTTGGTAATAAACCTAAGTAAGACGAAAATAATGCAATTTCATCAACGTAGTGAAAAATCAAGTGTTTGTGTTGCTTACCAAGGCTGTAATATAGAGGAAGAAAGTCAGGCGAAGTTTTTAGGTATAGTGATTGACAGCAAACTCACGTGGAAACCTCATATTGAAGTAGTGTGCAAAAAGCTAAGCAAATCCGCGTATGCTCTCCATCAGCTTTCAAAAAAAGTCAACCGTCAGGCTCTTTTATCAGCGTACCATGGACTGGTTGCTTCTGTTTTGCGGTATGGCATTATTTTCTGGGGGCAGTCGACCGATAAGGAACTAGTATTTAGAATGCAAAAGCGATGCATAAGGTCAATGTGCAATCTTAAAACAACAGATAGCTGTCTTCCCTATTTTCAGTCTTTAAAAATTTTAACTTTTCCATCTTTGTTCATTTTGGAAACCGCTCTGTTTGTAAAAAATAATCCACAATTATTTGAAAAACTGTCAGCAGTCAGAAAAAATCCGATACGAACTCAATATGTTAACAAACTGTGTCAAGTCAAATGTAAAACCGCACTTATGCAGAAAAGTTTTTTTGGTATTGCCCCACGCATTTATAATAAAGTACCTGATGTAATAAAAAATATGACTGTGATAAAATTTAAAAGGGCACTAAACCAAATATTAATTGACAAAACCTATTACACAATTGACGACTTCCTTAATGATAAATCTCTGCACTGATTGACTAACTATCAATGTCATTGACATAATTGTTCCTATTCTGACATTTTTTCCTGATTGACATACATTATTATTCCTTTTGACATCACTGTTAAAATTTCACAACTGTTATTAGTCTGATAATTATTTGTTTATTTTTTGTAATTCTAATGATCTGAAATTTAAATGTATCTGGTATTCCAATTTTATACCATTACTATTTAATTTATGAATTTTATATTATTTGCATGCCCTTTTGACGGTAGAATATGGAGGACTATAGTAAATAATAACACATCTATGTACAAATTACCCATGTTTGCAAAGAAATAAATGATTTGATTTGATTTGATTTGATTTGATTTGAAAACGAACGGTATTTTTTTAAATCTTAGCAAAGAGTTTTTATGTCAGAAAAGTGGTCAACATTTTATGAATAAAATTAACTTGGGAGATAAAATATAATAAATAAACATTTAATTCTTTAATTTAATTAATTTTACCATAAATTACAACCATTTATCTGTAACAAAACACAAAAATATTAAGTTATTTTAATAATAATACTGGCTGTTTTTGTGCCTTTGCCTTAAAAAAAACGCGCTGATGCGCGCGCATCGCTAATTTCATAATTTGTGAACAAGTAAAAATTATTCCACGCGCTTTTCTTTTCGCTGTATTGTTTTTATTTGAAAATGTCGTCCGAGTTTTATTTATTTCCTCGCAAATATGTTGTAAAATGTCGTATGACATACGTGCGCTTTGATAATTACAGCCTCTGCTTGCTTGTAGCCCTCGCCTACGGCTCGGGCTAGCAATATCGCCTCGGCTGTAATTTTCAACTTACCGCACTTATTTCATAATGTACTATTATGTGAATTTACGTGGGTACACAATTTCCGTAATACTTGTGAGATTCAACCACTGTTCTTGTGAAATAATAGAATTTATGTATAATATTAGGATTGATCGAGTAAAATGTGCGATGAACTCAGTAAAGCTTCCGAAGGAGTGGGTCTTAAAATGAACATGGACAAAACCAAAGTCATGTTGAATGCCCATGTAACACCCACTCCTATCAAGATCAAGAGACTCTACAATCGAAGTAGTAGATGATTATGTCTATCTGGGACAATCAGTCCAGTTGGGTAGGTCTATTATAACTTCGAGAAAGAGGTCAATGTGGCGACACTTGGGGGAGGCCTATGTCCAGCAGTGGACGAGCTTCGGCTGAAATGATGATGATAATGATGATTAAGATTGACAAAGTGGTCAAAAGCGAATTAAATGCAGTCAATAAATAAATAATTCAACGAAAAGAGATAGTGTGAGGTGACAAAGACCAGATACAAGATAATAATGTCGATAAAATAAAAACATCTATTTTTCCTTTTGAATGCTTGATTTCCAAAGAAATCCGTTCGTATTTTGTAAAATCACAAAAAGAAGGGCCTATTGAAACAAAAAATAATGTCTGCCAACTAACCCTATCTTATGTCCCATTATTTTAAAACCTGACATAAACAGGGTATAAAAGGCTCAGTTTACAAGACCCAGAGCGGGCTTAAAAAGCAAGTGGCCATGTTGTGCCGTAACGAGAAAAATAAATAGCATATTTGACAATACACACTTAGGTCAAAATTGCCAAGGCCTCATTTTTGGTCCGTGATTTATGGCCAGGCCGGGCCAGCCTCCAGGCCTCCGCTCCGGATTTATCGCCGCTGTACAAACACTTCATTTCTCCGCATTATAACCAACAGTCTGTTTCGTACAGATTACCATACATTACAACTTTCTTGTAACTTCTACGAGTAGCATGAATAGAGTGTAGTAGATTTAAGGATCGGTAAAATATATTTATGTTCTCGCTTAGTGTTATTGAAAATTTGCATGAATTTTCAAATTTCCATCTTCTAAGCTTTATCAAAATTCTCGTTAAATAATTACTCTAATCATCAATTAAGCTATCAACATAAAAGAAGAGACTTCATTATTACGATTTCAATGTAAAAATAATTCCCCATTCCTTTTTTTTTCTTCTTCGGATAAGAAATCATCAAATGACTCCTCCCGCACTGGGCGGAGCGGAAGGGGGTGTCAGACTTGAATTGACTAAAACCCATCCATGTTCCTTCTTAGCCTTTTGTGTTCCAGCGCCACGGTTCGAACAGTCCCGCAGCCCTGGCAAGCATCAGCCCTCTCGGACCCCTTCCAATTTGCTGACATTCGATTTCCTTGAGGCGCGCGTGGAACACGAACGCGCCGTCGACACGGCCTGTCGTCATAATACGGACGGACAGTGAGCTAGCCCATTACTCACCGTCCACAGGCCCACGCCTACGGTGGCCGGGAGCCACTGGGTGGCGTCTCCCGCGGCGGCTGGGACGTGAGGTACTCTCCCTCTCACGTTCCACCACCTCCTTCGCTAGCATAACTGCTTCGCAGAAGGAAGCGACGGCTTCCCATTCCCTCTCACTCTGGACCTTGGATTGAACCAGGGCCGGACGCGAGAGGTCGCCGCCGCCAATCGCGACCAAGCGGAGCAAACCTCCACATAATTTCCCATTCCTTGCTTTTTCGGTACTTAATGGGTATTATATTGTAACAATTACATTGTTCTCTATGCATCATTCGAGATTATCTTCATCCCCAAAGATTCTTTAGCAAAGTTGCCTGGAGCCTTACTTGGAATTACAGGTTTTGTGTTTACCGCGTTTCATTGAGAGAAATATTGTAATTTTCTTACAACCTTGTCTCCATTATTATTACATAATTGTTATGTTTACAAGAGTCTGCTCTTATTTAAAGGGAAAATCAGCAACGATGCTGAATTGATTGTGATTTATATTTATTGTGATTTGTTCATAGATAAATTACTCATTCCATCACTTATGTTAGTATACAACACAAACGTTGTATTTGAAATTGTTCAATTTTACCTTTGGACTCATTTTTTACTTAATCTCAGTGTGTATTATTTGATCCTGAATAATTTGTTTCGGTCCACGGTGTTGAATGAACTTCGAGCCGCCATTGCAGCAAGAAGGTAAGCTGCGCCACCTGTGCAGCAACCAAAGATCTGCACACCATACACGCAACAAACCATTA
Organism: Cerastis leucographa; assembly: GCA_963082945.1. Lineage (NCBI taxonomy): Eukaryota > Metazoa > Arthropoda > Insecta > Lepidoptera > Noctuidae > Cerastis > Cerastis leucographa. The sequence goes on along the minus strand of OY720381.1, from coordinate 22,738,354 downwards.
CCAGACAACGTGTCATGACATACAACAGTCACAAAAGATGCGCTCTAATTCACATCACTAGATTTTTTATTCTCATTTCATCGAATCTTATATTTAAAATTTATATAAAATGCCGTAAAAAAATCCATCTATCAATGTGAAAGATAATGCGGTTCACAAGTTTGGACAGTTTAACGATCACGTTAGATACTGAGCGCTGAGCGGTTGCTCAGATGATGAGCCGCGTTGCGCGTAAACGGGTCAACCAGATAACTTCACTAAGAGTTAGATACGACTAAATCTTATTCTGATTCTATTAAACAAGTCAAAGAACTAAACAAGTATCAATCGCTTTCAAAACGTTTCGTTTTTAACAACAAATTTCAACGGGGTTGAATTCAGTTTTTCGATAGTCAGGAATGGTAACGAGTGAACACAGTGCGTTTCTGACTATCTGTCATCGTTATCGTTAAAAGATATCATTTGATCTAGGGTCCCCTGTCCGGTCATTTGACTCATAATTTTACGTTTACGTTTTATTACTTCTTTAACGTTTTATGCTTCTTCGATTCGATAAAACTGAAGAAACAATAAAGTTTACATAAACGGCAAATTAAATTATCTTCACAATCCAATTTTCATTAATTTACAAAAGCAATCAAAGTTTAGAACTATATATTTTTAACTTAGGTTTAATTTCAGTTTTTTAGTTGTTTAAGTTATTGATGATCGAATTACTTGATAGCAAACGAATTAAAAACAAACAACAGTAGTTTTGGAAACAAAACATTTATTCAAATTTAAAATTACAAAATTATTCCCTTTCATACCTTTCCCTTTAATTAAATATTGTCATAACTAATGCTTCATAGTACAAAAGATTCTCCACCACTTTATAATAATAAAAATAAAACCCATTTATTTCCAATTTTTTATTTTAATTTTTAATATTTTTAATTTTAATTACATGCATTTAGACTATAAATGTAAAAGTTTTCTATTTTAAATAATGATATTGCTTCTAATATAATGAGTTATAACTAAAAAAATATTTATTTGCTTGAAACACTGTCATTGCTGTTTTCATTATAATTGATCGGAACCCCTTCTCGGGTATAGGCCTCCTCCAGCTTTTCCAGCCCTCTCTGTCCATTGCTTTCTTTCTCGATTCGTTTCCTGCTACAACTTTTATATCCTCTATCCACCTTTTTCCGGGGCGTCCTCTTTTTCTTTTTCTCGTTCCCGTTGATCCTCCCCACCTAGTTGTCTCTAATGTCCATCTTTTATCCGTGCCTCTTCCTATATGTCCTGCCCATCGCCATTTCTGTTTTAGGGCATATTTTAAGGCATCTACAACTTTCGTTTTTCGTCTTATTTGTTCACTTTTTACTTTTTGTATTTTTCTTATTTTTAGCATGCTCCTTTCCATTGCTTTCTGGCATGTTACTAGTTTAGTTCTAATTTTTGTATTATATGACCACGTTTGGCATCCGTATGTGAGAGTTGGCAGTACACAGGAATCTAAGACGATTTTCTTTAGGTTGAGGGGTAATTCACCTTTCAGGATTTCTTTCAAGGACCAAACCTTTACCAACTCATGTTAATACGGCGCTCGACCTCTTGTTCTTCATTTTTATATTTGTTAACCAAAATATATGTAATTTTTTACATATTCGAGTGGTTTCTCATTCAGTTTATAGCATTAGCGTGGCTGTTTGACAATACTTTGGTTTTGGTTTCGTTCATTATTAGGCCTACTTTTTTGCTTTCTTAGTTTAATGTGTTTAACATTTTTAAGTCTTTTCTTGTTACAGCAAATAGTACAATATCGTCCGCGAATCTGAGGTGAGTAAGTCAGTTTCGGTTGATTCTAAACCATTCTGACTGCCAGTTGAGCTTATCAAAAATATGTTGCATTACTATTATGAATAACTTGGGTGAGAGGGTATCTCCTTGTCTCACTCCTCTACAGATCGGTATATCAGGACCTCGTGTCTCTAGTTTGACTTGGCTTACACTGCCTTCGTAGATGTTTGTCACTACTTATGTATTTTTCGTTTATGTGACATTTATTCAGAGCTTCCAAAATAGCATCATGTGAAATCGTGTCAAACGCTTTGGCGTAATCGATGAAAGCAATATTATAATGGCCAGTTGAACTCCTTATATATATACAAGGAGCTCCACCACATTACTGTCCATCTTTTTCTGCGTCTTTCTCTGTATCTCCTCTTAGCTCCCTCTCTATTTCTTCCACAGCCTTGCCCTTTGTTTCAGGCAGTACTAGCAGAACCACTGCGGCTCCAAACACGTTGATAATGACAAACATATAGAAGCCCACATGAGCCCCATAATTGCTGGTCAGAGCGCTGAAGGCGATGAGTTGGACGAAGCTCGTGAACCACGCTAGCATTACCAAGTATCCCATCAATTTTGCACGGATCTGAAAGGAAAATAATACTTTAAACTGCCATCCCATGGCATAAAACGTCTGACACCCAATATTAGTGAAGTGGTCCCGTCATAACTATGGTCCCACTTGTATAACGCTAAAAAACAGACTAAAAACTTCCATTCCGTTGTTTTGATGAACAGGATTCACCAACATTTTTAAAATTTATTATGCAGACAAAAATCCAAGATTCACTTTACCTGGAAATTGAACATTTCTGGCATCAAAATGAATGGCACGGAGGAGACGCCTCCACCGAAGCAAGCTACTGCTAGCATCATCATGGCGACGTTGAGCCAGCCAGGAGTAGCCCATCCGTACTGCTTCAGGAGAGTTGAGGTCGCCAGGCAAGTGAAGGCGACAGCAGAGACACCAAAGGCTGTTCCCAAGATTGGCTGTTGGAAAAAAGAACGATAAGGTTTCTAAATAAATTACTGAAGGTAAAGAGTTATTCGATATTGTATGACCTGTCTTCAAAAAGAGTTTCAGTGGTTTTTGCCAGACGATATCATACAAATTCGGTTCAAGTTTAAAACTGAGAAACAGAATCAGATTTCACAAAAAATCTCTAAATCGAATATCTTTTTCCATTTCGACTGATCATTGAAATGGCTGAAGCCCTATTTCCCCAAGTTCCAAAGTAAATAAAAAAAAAAAACAAAATTGTACGACTCTGTCTTGACCGAAATCTAGAATGGTACGGTCGCCGAATCAATGCTTACGTACGTATTGTGTAATGTTATTTGTTATTACTTAAGAGAATCAATAGGGTAAAATGTATACTATGTATTTTATCCCACACTAAATGCCGTCTTCCAAGGAAATAAAGACATACCGTCCGGTTTTTTGCCATCGTCGCGTGCTAAGCCATTGGGTTCTAAAATAGCTGGAACGCTGACGGTGACAAGAGCATCGTCGGATGATGTCGTTTCAATTCTACTTACCTACTCAGAACTAATATTCATACTACTTTAAATTTTTGCTAGCCTTGTACTTTTGCAGGGTCATTTTAATTTCTTATTATCTTTTCCATTTGTCTTTTTACTATTATCGTTATTTTTTATGCTTTTCTTTCTTTCTCAGTTTGCAACAGCAAGTAATATAACGGGCAATTATTAATTTCCCGTGTCCTAATTTTTACTGCGGTAGTAAGATTGGTAGACTGTGTAAGGTGAGGTTGACACACGGAAGCGCGATTAGGCAAGTCACGGATTTAATGTACTATTTCTGACCGTAGAAGCTGTGACTATTTAAAGTAAGTCAATCAATGTGTGATTACACATCAATATGTATTTTATAAAGGATGTAAAACACCTCTTAACGAAAGGCACTGGTTCTCCCTGTCATTACGATCATTTTTTTGTTCTACACCATACCTGGGAACCTTCTAGTTACGGAGATATTAGGGGTCTAAGTTCCAACTTTTTGACAAGTATTTTTTAAATACAAGTTTTAATGTAAGATTTTTACTTTAAACACCTCCACGACCCCCGTACTATTCAATCCGTCCATCAGCACAATGTTTTGAGTGCGTTACATTGAGTTCTACCACAAAACATGATTTTACAACTCCCAAAAAAATGTCGTTTCCCAGCAATAATTTTTGCGTAAAGTTACTTAGTTTCATGTACAAAATGCTAGGTTGACGGCTTCGTGATGAGATGATTAATTACACCGTGTATACAAGGTGTTGTTTTGCATCCTCGTCAAATTCAAGGCGGTAACTATGCTAATGATTCTCGTCGCGAATCAATAATAAAATGGGTAGGTATTTTTTTTTTTTTTTTCATATTTACGGAAATCAGTAAGTGTGAACCACCCGTGTTTTAAACGCGGCCCGTCTGGGTCTTGCCCTATCACCTCGCTTAGACACATACAAACAATCTCAAACGTTTAATTTACAATTTCTTCTTCCCTAAACCACGTTAAGGGGATTTTTCTGAAATATTGACCAACTTAAACATCCAAAACAATCTGCGTTTATTAATAATTAACTAGGTACCGTAATTTTAATTGAATATTTATGTCTTTTATGACCACCTCCTGAAATTTGACGAGGATGCAAAACAACAGCTTGTATATGTATATGTTACGGCTAATAGCCGAAGTGCGGCTACACCTAGTTTTAGCCGGCTACAACTAGGTGCAGCCGACCACATGCGGTTAAACTTAGATGTGTCCTACTTATCTTCGGTTAGAACTAGGTTTAGCCTTCATCATAGCGGCTAGAACTAGGTGCAGCCGCACACCGGTGGTTAAACCTAGGTGTATCCTATTTATCATCGGCTACAACTAGGTTTTCAGTTCAGTTAAGCATTTTGGTTTTGTTTTGAGATTCCTGTCTTGCGTTTCCCAATTGATTCGATTTCGTCCGAAACAAGATTTATAATTTTGTTGAATTAAATTATGTACTGAAATGAAATTTTATACTTTATAAAATTGTGCTCTTAACAAAATGTCTGTTAATGCGGAGTCCCTCTGCTCTGTGGTAAAAACTAAATGCACGAAGCAGCAAAAAATAGAACTGACTGCGAGCTTTGTAATCAAAACAAAAATGAAAAACGTGACCTCTGCATTAAACGACAGATAATAGATACTAATAGAAAAGGCGCAAAAGATTTGTTGACAGTATTAATACAATTAAAAATACAAGTACAAATATAATGATAGCATTATCTAACAGAAAGTTTCCTCCGTGCAAAATAGGTGACACAGTTCGGGTGAAAATTCTTGACGTTGATAGAGGTAGAGGCGACTTTCCCAATGTTTTAATGGTTGTACTTGAATGTTATGATGATGGACTGTATAAATTGGGTAACCAGTTTGGCACTATTACTGAATTCTTTTCTAGGAATCAATTCACTGTATGCGAGGCGAAATTTTTAGACGTTGTATTGTTTCTCCCGAAAAAAGAACATTACGCCAAATAGCTAATGCCATATCCACAACTCGAGGACAAGGTTGCAAAATATGCCATTACAAAACTAAATGTGGTAATAGAAAGTGCTTCTTTAAAGCAGCCGGTATTTTGTGTAACTCTAAATGTCATTCAGTTTATCTTCTTTGAATATGTGATAGATTCTTGCAAAATACTATCACATGGAGAGTTTGTTGATTGTTTTTTTTTTATATTTAAAACTGAGTCAAAAAGATCTTATTTGTTTAAAAATAAAAATTTGAGAGAGCACAAATACTTGGTTGATTATTTCATAGTTAAGAAGTAAACTTTATGTTTTTATGTTTAATTTTTTATCTTTGCGCGTAAGATGTCTAGTTCTTTTACTTCTGCAGAGAAGTTTTAAATTGTGAGTTTTATTTATTACTTATAAGTAATTATAAATGTCACTTCAACATTTCTGTCTTTTATTTTTTCAATATAATAGAATCAATCGGGAAACGCAACAAAAGAATCTTAAAACAAAACGAAAATGCTTAACTGAACTGAAAACCTAGTTGTAGCCGATGATAAATAGGATACACCTAGGTTTAACCACCGGTGTGCGGCTGCACCTAGTTCTAGCCGTTATGATGAAGGCTAAACCTAGTTCTAACCGAAGATAAGTAGGATACATCTAAGTTTAACCGCATGTGGTCGGCTGCACCTAGTTGTAGCCGGCTAAAACTAGGTGTAGCCGCACTTCGGCTATTAGCCGTAACATATATATATATATATATATATATATTAGTATAATATGTATATAATATATTATTGTTAGGCTCGAAGGCCAAAAATGCTACTTGAGCTAAAAACCCAACCACTTCGCAATGTGGCAATTTCAAAACGACCTATGAGGGATATTCGAGTTGTGGCTCTTTAAATACATCCACATAGCGAAGTGACAAACATAAAACGACCACAAATTCGGGTTGTAGCTGTTTCGATTCGACCACAACGCGTTCTGAGCCTTTTTCAAAAGTCACAAGCACAAGCCGGTGTAATACACTAGTTAGGAACAAACCGATGTTGATGGGTAAGGTGAAATCGAAATGAAAATCCAAGATGGCAGATGTATAAATTTTTCAACTTTTCCCCCATATTACAAATTATACATAAAGAAAATATATTTTTCAAAATAAATTTAATTTTAACTCTTTTATTGTACGTATTCAACACTTTTGAAGACGTCAGTACTAGGAATGATGAAGAGTGAACTTTACAAACAAATGAATGAAAATTTTGGGGAACTTGGAAGTGTATGTATAAAAAATCATTTGATGGAACCTGAGGACATAGAGCATCAGCCGGCTGGCGGCTGGTGTTAACTAAAGAGCGTTTTAATTCCTTTCTAAAATACAAGGTCTTGTTTTGCATCCTCATAAAAAATCAGGAGGTTGTCACAAAAGACATAAATTTTATAATCAATTTAAATTACGGTACCTAGTTAATTATTAAAAAAGGCTGATTTTTTTGGTTGTTTAAGTTTGGCAGTTTGGCAGTATTTCAGAATAACCCCTTTAACGTGGTTTAGGGAATAATAAATTATCGAATCAACGTTTGAAATTGTTTGTATGTGTGAAAGCACGGTTATCGGGCGAGGATCAGACACGCCACGTTTTAAACATGGGTGTTTCACACTTACCGATTTTCGTAAATAAGACAAAAAAAAACCTTCCCTTTTTACTATTGATTCGGGTCGAGAATCTTTAGCATAGTTAACTTCTTGAATTTGACGATGATGCAAAATAACACCTTGTATTAGGTTATTCATTTCACTCACCTTTCTCCCCAATTTGTCGATACAAGCCATAGTGATCAAGGAGCCCACAATCATGCATATAGGTATGCTGAGGGCCTGCAGATGCGGACTGATCTGTACTCCTGAGTCAGAGAGCAGAGTCGCAGCGTAGTTCAGTATGGAGAAGCCTCCGTTTGTGCCTCGAGCTAGGATCACCATAAACATGATGAGGAATGCTTTACGCCACTCTTTTGTTTTGACTGTGAAAATTAAAGAGTGTTTTAGTATCGTGGGCCTATTTTTGACATCATCTTTTGATGAAGTCTGGGGGTGGTCTGAGATCTACCTTCTAGCGGTCCACCCCGGGCAATGGCAAGGCTAGTCTGTGGTACTGCAGAATCCCACTTAAGCGGTGGTATCTTTCGCAAGGAGTTGCCTGGTTCGCTACCACCATGCCGCCGGAGTCCGGCGCCAAGCTGCTTGCTGTGTTTCGTCGGTGTGCGGGAGTGCCAGTGCCCTTGGCGGGGAAGGAAGTTGTCGGTTGCGCTATTTAGAACCGGTCTTGATCGCTGAGCAAGGCTTGCCGGGTAACTCATTTTGGAGGGTAGCGGGATCCGAAGCATGGTGCAAGCCGTTTGCCGACCGCAGTCAGTGGGGGGGCCAAATACAACGCCTGACGCCAACCTGATCAGCGCCTCGACAGCTCGACTTTTTTCCCGAACCACTCTTAACTTACTAGAGCATGACCAAAGTGAAGAAGAATAAGGTAAAATAACTGCACTTCCTCCCACTCCTCCCACACTCACTCGGGTCACTAACATCAGGGTGTTGCACTCCCATCTCGATCCGGTCCATCATCGCCTAGAGACCAAGAAGCCGCACCGGTTTTTCTTAACGTAGACGAAGACCCTGTCTGACATGGCGTACCTCAACTACCCGGGTTACTCTCTGGAACATAAGTTCAAGAAGCAGGCTGGGGTCTGTGTGTACGTCTGCGATGGAATTTGTTGTCGTCGTCTCCGTTGCTTTGAGAAATCGGGTTTTTCTGCCTTATGGCTACTTGTGGACACTGGCGTGGAGAAGTCTAACTACATCGGCGTTTACCGAACGCACAGTGGTCGTCAGGAGACAACAGCGCTGCTTAAGTCCCTCATGCAGTGGACTGACGTAGCCCAGCGACGGTACCTAACAGCGAAGCTCATTTTTCTGGGGGACTTCAACGCCCACCATAACGAGTGGTTGTTCCCATACCAAAAAAACTGACCATACCGAGTTAGAGGCGCGCAAGTTTGCTTTAACGCTAGATCTAAACCAGCTGGTGAATGTAGCAACGCGGGTACCGGATGTTGACGCCCATACACGACGTATCAGTCATTCAGTACCGGTCTCAGCCCCGCTTGGAAAGTCTGAACACTGCCTGGTGAAATCCGTATCTACCTGCTCTCCTCCAGATGAGAGCCCTAGAGTATGGAGATACGAGTCAGCAGAATGGGATGAGATGTGGCACTTTTTTGTGAGTTTCTCCACGTGTGACCCCTCGTGCTGTGCTGACGTGATTGTGGACGTAATTTGGCAGAGTATGGAGTATTTTATTCCGTTCTCCGATATCCGGCTCGGTCAAAAATCCCGGCTTAAGTATAATTCAGAATAAGCCCACGCTGAGGCCCAAAAAGAGTCTGCCTACCAAGCCTGGATTAAGGGCCGCGACTGAAAAGTTAGAGCACTTAGAGTACGCGCGAAGAAAAGAGCCCTTAATTCCACCGCCAAGTTCTGCCAGCGGGTTCTTCGTAGGGAACATTTTGACAATGTTGGGCGCATTGGGGCCAAACTAGCATTGCACCCTCCGGGTAGTAAGCAGTTCCGGTCACTGTCGAAAGCGGTTGAAACGAATTTCTGTCGTCCCACTTTACCACCAATGCTGAAACCTGATGGGTCGCTGGCTCACTCTGCAAATGAGAAAGCAAATTAAATTGCATCTCTCTTTGCAAGCAATTTATTGACGTTTGGACGCTGGCTTCAAGCAATCACCAACTATATTTCGTTTTGACTCTTTGATACCGTAGATCGCAGTTCATATTAAAGAGGTCCGAAGAGTATTGTGCAGTCTAGACGTGATCAAGCCCAGCGGGCCTTACGGCATTCCAGTGAGAGTGTTTGTTGAGGCAGGGTGCACCTGAACTATCTCCTGTGTTGACACGCCAGTTCCGCTTCTCTCATAAAAAAAGAACGCCACCAAAAGTCTAGAAGCTATCAAATGTGCAACCTTTGCCTAAAAAGGGCGGCAGATCCTGCTCATTACCGTCCGATTGCCTTTACATTCTCTGCAAGTTTATGGAAAGGGTACTGAACAGGTTGTTGCTGATCTACCATGAAGACAATGATTTCCTGAGCGACCGTCAATATCGCTTCCGCTGGGGACGGTCAACTGGCGATCTTCTTGTGGATGCCACGTACTGTTGGGGTAAAGTAATCGAGAAACACGACGAATCACTTGCTGTATCGCTTGACATCTCGAAGGCCTTTGACAGGGTCTGGCACGCAAGTCTACTCAGCAAGCTTCATGCTTATGGCATCACAGCTGATTTTTGTAGCTGAATATTAGACTTCCTAAGTGAACGGTCGATCCCAGTAGCCGTTGACGGCTGCTTCTCTGACCTCATGGCTATTGAAGCCGGAGTTCCTCAGGGGTCTGTTCTCTTTGCAATTCTTTTCCTGCTGCACATCAATGACTTACTTCAGCCTGGTATTGTTGGATGCGCAGATGACAGTACGGTTTCATATTGATACTTCTCCAGCGCAACAACCAGTGGGAATGAAGTTCGTTCTTTGAGATAGGCTATGGTAGAGCTGACGAACATGACATTAAGCCTTGTCTAAAAATTGTTGTTAATGCCACTAAAATACAGGCGTGTCTTTTTACCTAAAAAAGGAGTCGTTTCGACCAAACCCCTATTTATCGTGGCACATCTTTTCCTGTAACTGATCAACTTGAGCTATTAGGCATGGAATTGACGTCCGGTGTCATGGTCACGGTGGCATATTCTGTGCCACTATTGAGTATAAAGCCCAAACTGCGGCCAAAAAGCTGAGCATCCGTAATAGAGTAAAGCAATACTTCACACCTGGACAGCTTTTAAAACTATATAAAGCACATGCCCGATCATGCATGGAGTATATTGCAGTTATACCTATGGGATGGCTCAGCAAAATCCCAGCTTGCCGCGCTTGAGTGTGCCCAAGAACTCCACGACCTCATTCCAATGTCTCTCTTCTTCCATCAGACATCTAGACGCACTGCAAGTTACCAACCGTACCTTATTGCTATTCCACCAATTCGCACTAAGCTTTTTCAAACGTCTTTCATAATGCGCACAGCAAAGAATTGTAACTCTATGCCTGCGTCTGTGTTTCCGAACACTTACTACCCTAATCTCTTCAAAGTTAGAGTGAACAGGCTTCTTCTGGGTAAGTTCGTACCATCGTTGACTTTGTCTCTGTCATCTCTGACCTAGACAAGAGCCAAACAATCTCAAATAAAAAATAATCAAAAAGGATTTTTATTTGCTCAATGATACAACTCCCAGTACGGACAAATCTTTGCGTTTTGGAACTGATCCGTTGCAACTTAAACGTACAGACCCTTATGCTTTAACTACCAAATTTATTTTAATATTAACTGAGAAAAAATATAAATAATACTATAATATATATTTATAATACTCACAAACTGTACACATTGAAATATCAGGTATTGATTTATAATATTCATCAGATTTCTTGATCACATCAAGTTCTTGATGAATTTCTTTGTCACCGACATCCATTCCCCTCAGCAATGCTAGCGTTGCTGCCGCTTCCTACAAGTAAGAGAATACTCACTAATTGCACAACATATTAGAGTGAATCTGCAAACAATAATAAAAAAAAAACACTGAAATTTAGGCAATACTTCCAAACCAAATGAAGTAACACGAGAGGTAAATAAAAGGGAAAAGAAGCAATTTAATGAAAACTTACCTCAGTTTTTTCCACTTTCACTAAGAATGAAGGAGATTCAGGAGCTTTGAAGAAGAGTCCAAAAGTCACGATTGGAAGTCCTACAACGACCCATAATACTGTGTCGTAGTCCAAGAATCCTCCCAAAGCATACATTATTAGGATGCCGATACTTTGGGTCAATGCAGCTACGGATGCTAAGGTGCCCCTGATGTTATCCTGGGCGATCTCTTTGATGTACATAGGAACGACGTGAAAGCAGCCTCCACCGGCTATTCCACAGAATACTCTGGCTATAATGAGACTAGTTGTACTAGCAGGTAACATCATAACTATCCACACCATCTGGGAGAAGAATTGTAAATCATAATATATTTTTTAATAAGAATTTTTATGAATGAAAAGTAAGTGAACATGACGGCTAACAAGGGTAAATGGAAGTAAAAACAATTGCACTGTCCCCAGAGAAAAAAGGTCAAAAAGATAACAGATTTACGAAAAGACGAAGAATTACAAGACTTACCGCTTGGAAGATGATCATTATCATAATACTAATTTTCCTCCCATATCTGTCTACTATCTGCAAAAACATGAGGACTCCAAGTGCAGCCGCCAGGGATGGTGCACTGGCTATCCAGGATATTTCACTGTCAGTCAGTGGTCTCCCAGTGGGAGATTCTTTTGACTGCAGTAATTTTGTCATGGGTGACATCCAGCCGCATTGGAGACCGTACGTGAGAATCGACATGTTGCCTAATAATGAACAAAACAATAATCATAAATCCAAATTCAACAGGATGGTAGACTAAAAAGAATGACCTACTTGTGTAGAGAATTTTAAGCCTTGACAAAAAAGTAAATTATAAATGCAGAATATAACTAAAAATCCGTATCCGTAGTTGATTGACGAAGCACTATTCGGGAAATTTTTAAAATTCACCTAACACTTTATGTTCTTCAACTCACTCTAAACTTAACTTACATAAAATCGTGACCGCCCATTGCACTTTTGTATGTCTTTTAGACTCTGAGATTCCACTGAAAGACATTTTTATTTTAAGAACAAGCTATGGTGTATTAACTTTACATTATTTATTCTCCAGTCAGAAAAGCTACAACGTACGTTAAGCGTACGGCTCTTACGAATGAGAATGGTAGAGATAATATTCACGAAAATGCGGCCATTGTTTGCTGATCGCTGATAGTTATATTTGGTTGCGATGTTTGATTTACTTTTTTTTATCAAATATTTTCGTGAACTGCGTGATGTGAGGAGATATTTTATGACGTTACAAATTGTTGATTTTATTTTAAACCTGTAACTTCAGGAGATCTAGATCATTTGTGTAGTCTAGTGTCTTCCTGTTGGGTTGTCAATTTGTGCTTCAATGACAGCAAATTTGCTTTTGTACTTGCTTAAAAATAAAATTATAATCCGAAAAAAGCACTTGACAGAGTTTTAAGAATTGCAATATACTTTTTGACGAATTTATGTGAGGGGATAAGTAAAGCTTTTACTGGCAAAACTGCAACAACCGAATAAACTGCATAAACTTAGTTTCGTTATCTAGTAAACGTTAGCTCAGACATAGGTTAACCTATGATTAAGTTTAAGCAAGGCTCTCTTATGTCACTTTTGTGATTCAAAAGTGACTTGTTCGTAAAAAAATCGATTTCGCATTATTATTGTTTTATTATTCATGTTGGAACATTTGCCAACCGTAAAATATCATACATAATTTTTAACTAAAATTAATCAAATATTGATTCTATGTGGCTGACACCAACTAAAAATAAATGGAACGGAATCTTTATGGCTGTTGATTACGTTTGCATAAGAGATGATTTTATTGCGTTATCTGTTTGTGTTTGGCAAATAATTGTCGGTTATCACGCGGTGAACTGTTACAATTTTTTACAGATAACAATAAAATATAGACATTGTACTTACATAAAACATCAATACTATTTATAATTGAGATCAATGTTAATTATTAAGAACAATGGTATCATATTATAGTATGTATTTTTATGATCAAATCAGAAATGAAGACATTCACAATAGAACCAAGGTTACCGACGTAACCCGAAGAATTGCAAAACTTATGTGGCAGAGGGCAGGGCACATTGCTTGCAGAACGGATAGGCGATGGGGCCGAAAAGTTCTGGAATGGCGACCGCGAACCGGAAGACCATGCGTTTGAAGGCCTCCCACTAGGTGGACCGATGACCTGGTGAAGGTTGTGGGGATCCGCTGGATGCGAGTCACACGGGACCGGTAAATGTGGTGACACTTGGAGGAGGCATGGATATGAGCTGTAAAGAAGGAAGTATGGATATGAGCTATACAGATATTTAAAGCAAAACATCGTCATTACACATCTGATTGAAATGATGAGGATATATAACTTTGATTTGAGTAAGGTATAGAAAATTTCAATTACATTTGGTCCGACCTAGGAATTGAACCTAGTATCTCATCCTCAACAACAGCGATCGCGACCGCCAGGTCAACGTCACAGTCTCACACAAATACTCATATTAAATAAATGAGAATACTTGACATGCAGACAGCTATTATTCTCAAACAGAAGGTACGAAGGTACATGTTCTAAAAAAAGAAATTGCATCGTAAAATCAAACGAAAATCCCAGCTTCTCAAACCAGTAGGATCGTCAGAAAGTGGGTCACCGACACACCGCGTGAGAATGGCAAACATTGTCGTTACCCCACCTAGCGTATCCTCACGTTACCCTAGCGTATCCTCACGTTACCCTATGTTACCCCATTATGCTCTCATATTGTATCGGCTTTGATCTGCCGCTCTGCGGATGTAATACCGAATGTCAAATATTTGGACGATATCATCGACAGTATAATATTATTGATGTGAACTTACGTAGGTACAAAATACATGTGGGACTTAACCACTGCTCATAGAAAATAATAGAATTTAAACATAATATGTATTAGGATTGACAAGGTAGTCTCAAATGGAAATAAGACCAATCGGCCAAGCGAATTATATCCAGTCAATAAATAAAAGATAACAAATTTATTGACTGGAAAAAGAAAAGAGATAGTGAGAGGAGACAAAGATTACAGGTACTTACAAGATATCTATCTTTTTCTTATCACACAAGTATTTTTCGTTTTGTTTGCTTGAACTATTTCCAAAGAAATCTGTTCGGATTTTGTAAAATCACAAAAAGAAGAGCCTATTGAAACGAAAAATAATGTCTGCTTCCCTTACTAACTAACCCTATCCTATATGCCATTATTTTAAAACCTGACATAAACAGGGTAAAAAGAATCAGTTTACAAGACCCAGAGCGGGCTTAAAAAGCAAGTGGCCATGTTATGCGGTAACGAGAATAATAAATAGCATTTTGACAATACACACTTAGGGCAAAATTGCCAAGGCCTCATTTTTGGTCCGTGATTTATGGCCAGGCCGGGCCAGCCTCCAGGCCTCCGCTCCGGATTTACCGCCGCTCTACAAACACTTTATTTCTCCGCATTATAACCAACAGTCTGTTTCGTACAGATTATCATACATTACAACTTTCTTGTAACTTCTACGAGTAGCATGAATAGAGTGTAGTAGATTTAAAGATCGGTAAAATATTCGTAGTCGCATTATAGTGTTATTGAAAGTTTGCATAGTGTTAATGTTTATAGAACTCCATCTTCTAATATTTATTAAAATTCTCGTTAAATAATTGCTCGAATCATCAATTAAGCTATCAAAATAGAAGAAGAGACCTTCAAATGATTACGATTTCAATTTAAAAATAATTTCCCGTTCTTCGCTTTCTCGGTACCTAATGGGTATTATATTGTAACAATTGCATTGTTCTCTATTCATTATTGGAGATTATCTTCATCCCCAAAGATTCTTTAGCAACGTTGCCTGAAGCCTTACTTGAAATTACAGGTTTTGTGTTTACCGCATGTTATTGAGAGAAATATTGTAATTTTCTTACAACCTTGTCTCCATTATTATTACATAATTGTTATGTTTACAAGAGTCTGCTCTTATTTAAAGGGAAAATCAGCAATGATGCTGAATTGAATGTGATTAATATTTATTGTGATTTGTTCATAGATAAATTAGTGATTCCATCACTTATGTCAGTATACAATGTAAACGTTGTATTTGAAATTGTTCAATTTTACCTGTGGACTCATTTTTTACATTCATCTCAGTGTGTATTATTTGATCCTGAATAATTTGTTTCGGTCCACGGTGTTGAATGAACTTCGAGCCGCCATTGCAGCAAGAAGGTAAGCTGCGCCACCTGTGCAGCAACCAAAGATCTGCACACCACACACGCAACAAACCATTACCAGACAACGTGCCCACCTAGTCACAACAAACTGAACAAGGCCAGGCCAGACCATACGGGACCATCGAGCCGTACCAAATGGAATCCCGTTCCTGACATTCGCCAGAATATTCAATGTTACCTTTGGACAGTGACCCAGCAATCAGCCTGGCTCCCGCGCGGTCCAGATAAAATAAATGATTTGGTTGCATCTTACACGCATAGGACACATAGAATTTGTTTAATAGTGTGTGTTAAGAAAAAGTATTAAAAAGCTTTGTTGTTATGCATCCTCGTCAAATTGAAGGAGGTAACTATGCTATAAATGATTCTCGTCCCGAATCAATAATAAAACGGGTAGGTAATTTTTATTTTTTTATTACTTCCGGAAATCGGTAAGTGTGAACCACCCGTGTTTTAAACGCGGCCCGTCTGGTACTCGCCCTATAACCTCGCTTACATACACACACAGGTCGCGTGGTGCAGACATCCTGAACTTATTTATTTATCACAACTAGATATATGATAGGTTAGGGCTTATAGGGCTTAGGGTCGTAGGGAATGTTAGCCTTGTAGGTCTTTGTAATTTCAACGGGGTTGAATTCAATGTTTCGATAGTCAAGAATAGGTCTCAGCACAGAGCGTTTCTGATTGTTATGCCATCGTTATCGTTAATAGATATAACTTAATCGAGGGTCCTCAGTCAGGTCTTTTGATATTCATAAACGTCTTACTGCTTCTTTGATTCGATAAAACTGAACAAATTATAAAGTTTACGTTAACGGAAAATTAAATTATCTTCACAATCCAATTATTCATTCATTTACAAAAGCAATCAAAGTTTAGAACAATATTCTTAAAACTTAGCTTTATTTTCAGTTTATTAGTTTTTTTTTAATTATTGATGATCGAAATAATTGATAGCTAATGAAATAAAAACAAACAACAGTAGTTTTAGAAACAAAACATTCATTCAAAGATTAAATTACAAAAATATTTCCTTTCATCTCTCTTGGGTCGGTCCCTCATATCTGAGGATCGTGGTCAGCCTGAGGGTTGCATCGGGAGCGGATGATCTGCTTCCATCGGTTTCTGTCCATCGCGTCTCTTACGACTTTGCAGTACGTGTAGAATTTGGAGGACGACGAGTCTTTGACTTGATCGGTCCATCTTATTGGTGAGCGACCGCGCGATCTCTTGCCTTCGGTGTTTCCAACCACTATCAATTTCTCCAAGATTTCGTCGCCCCTATGCACCGTGTGGCCGAAATATGACAGAGTGCGTTGTTGGCATATGGTGGACAAGCGAGTTTTAATTTGAAGCTTAGCCAAGATGGATGCATTGGTGCGTTTCGCTGTCCAGGGTACTCTCAGCATTCGTCTCCAGCACCACATCTCAAAAAAATCAATCCTATGCCTTTTGTCGGGCCAGGATTGTCCACGTCTCTACTCCATACAGGAAGATAGGGAATACCAGCTCTCGTATCAATCTGATTTTGGTTTTCATACCAATTCCTCTTTTCTTCCAGATGTTGCTTAAACGGGTCATAGCATCTTTTGCCATTCCGATTCTCCTTTTTATCTCGGGGATACAGCTGCCATCATTGCAGATTTGGGAACCCAAGTATATGTAGCGGTCGACGGTATTAATGCCAGGAATGTTGCTGGTGATGTCTGTTAGTTTTCCGGCTCGATCCACTATCATTACTTTAGTTTTGGTCCTGTTCACAGCGAGACCTATGTTGGCGCTTTCTAACACGAGTCTTCGAAACTGTTCCCTCATATCATTTCCTTTCATACATATCCATTTAACTAAATATTGTCATAACTAGTGCTTCACAGTACAAAAGATCCTCCACCACTTTAGTGTCCATCTTTTTCTGCGTCCTTCTCTGTATCTCCTCTTAGCTCCCTCTCTATTTCTTCCACAGCCTTGCCCTTAGTTTCAGGCAGTACTAGCAGAACCACTGCGGCTCCAAACACGTTGATGATGACAAACATGTAGAAGCCCACATGAGCCCCAAAGTTGCTGGTCAGAGCACTGAAGGCGATGAGTTGAACGAAGCTCAAGAACCACGCCAGCATTACCAAGTATCCCATCAATTTTGCACGGATCTGGAAAGAAAATAATATTTTAAACTGCTATCCCATGTTACAAAAACGTCCGACACCCAATATTAATGAAGTGGTCCCGTCATAACTATGGTCAATTGATGGAGTGTCCCACGTGTGTTACTTACGCTATTGTCACTTGCACTTGATGGTCAAAGGATATACGGCCAACTCAATAAGAACAATAAAAACTTCCATTCCGTGGTTTTGGTGACAAGGCTACACCAATATTTAAAAAAAAATTGCTGACTAAAATGCAAGATTCACTTTACCTGGAAATTGAATATTTCTGGCATAAAAATGCATGGCACGGGGGAGACGCCTCCACCGTAGCAGGTTACTGCTAGCATCATCATGACGACGTTGAGCCAGCCAGGAGTAGCCCATCCGTACTGCTTCAGGAGAGTTGAGGTCGCCAGGCAAGTGAAGGCGATAGCACTGGCACCAAAGGCTGTTCCCAAAATTGGCTGTTGGAAAAAAGGACGATAAGGTTTTAAAATACATTACTGAAGGTAAAGAGGTATTTGATTTTCTATGATCTGTCTTCAAAAGAAGTTCCAGTGGTTTTTTTGCTAGGCGATATCATACAAATGTGGATCACTAATTAAGTTCAAAATTCCCCAAAGTAAACAAAAAAATCGAAATTCTACGACTCTGACTTGACCGAAATCTAGAATAGTTCAGTCGCCGAATCAATAGTTACGTACGTAATGTTATTTGTTATTTTTTTAGAGAATCATTATGGTAAAACATATTATGTATTTCATCCAACACTAAATGCCTACCCATCTTTCAAGGAATTAAAAACATACCGTCCGGTCTTTTGCCATCGTCGCATGCCAAGCCATTGATTGGGTTCTAAAACAGCTAGAACGCCGACGGCGACAAAAGCATCGTCGGATGATGTCGTTTAAGTTCTACTTACCAACCCAGAACAATAATTTCGAAAAAAAAATAACCGACTTCATTTACTTTTTTGCCACTGACTTCCGAAACTAAAATTATTTGCCAGTTTTTAGTGATTTTTTTTGGAAGTCGGTTATTTTTTCTTCGTAAAAAGTTTTTACTTTAGCCTTTTCAGTTGTGGACCTGTGGTATCTCACTTTAATCCTAGTCAAGTATAATTTTTACATTGTAACTAGACACCAGCACAGCGTCCATACATACGACAAAGGACAAAATGCATAATAAAGAGGATGACTTAAAAAGTACCGAAGCAAAGATAATAAAATTCATATGGCTCCACCGGGCAAGCTTTCTTTACCAAATGAATGAAAAATCATCTAAATCGGTCCAGTAATCACGGAGAAATAGGTGTACATACGTGAAAATTTTACATTAAAAAAAAATGTTAATAAAAAAAAACTACATGGCCAAATTATATTATTTTTTTATGGGACCAAATGGCCACTATTCCGCATCAAACTAAAGAAGAATCACGCAAATCGGATCATAAATCTCAGCGTAATCGGTGTATACACCTGGAGAGGGCATACCGTTACCCCAAACACAGCTAAGATTCATTGCCTTGTTATGGAGTTCCGAAGCCTGTCTCTTGGATTCATCATCAGGTCTGTTGGTAGAATGGTTCTTATTGGACGCAAATGCTTCACTTGTTGTAGAAAATACCAAAAACACTGTACGTTTTCTTATAAAATTTGAAGAGTTCCCTCGATTTCGCCAAGATTTCATCATCAGATCCCGACTTGGTGACTATGGGACCATTTGGAAAGTATACCCTTTCCAACAAAAAAATAATTTTCCAAATCGACTGGCAAGCGACAGAGTAACGCGCGAACAAACATAAAAAAAAATACAAACATCCGAATTGAGAACCTTCTCCTTTTTTAGAAGTCGGCTAAAAAACCATTTTGGGGCACTATGGGGACATAGGGCATGAGCCAGCTTGAGGCTGATGTTATTGATGAGCGTTTTAATTCCTCTCTAAAATATTATGTTATTCATTTCACTTACCTTTCTCCCCAATTTGTCGATACAAGCCATAGTGATCAAGGAGCCCACAATCATGCATATAGGGATGCTAAGGGCCTGCAGATGAGGGCTGATCTGTACTCCTGAGTCGGATAGCAGAGTCGCAGCGTAGTTCAGTATAGAGAAGCCTCCGTTTGTGGCATGAGCTAGGATCACCATGATCATGATGAGGAATGCTTTACGCCAAGCTTTTGTTTTGACTGTGAAATTTAATTTTTTTTTAGTATCATGGTTATGTATTTGAAATCATGTTTGGATAAATCTCGGGGTGATTTGGGATCTACCTCCTAGCGGTCTACCCCGGGCAACGGCACCACAGGCTTGCCTATGATACAGCAAAACGATCCCACTTAAGCGGTGGTAGGCTCCGTAAGGAGCCGCCTGACTCGCTACCACCATCCGTTGGAGTCCGGCGCCAAGCTGTTTGCTGTGTGTCGTCGGTGTGCGGGAGTACTATTGCCTTTAGCGGAGAAGAAAGTCGTCGGTTGCGCTATTTATAACCGGTCTTGTTCGATGGGCAAGGCTTGTCGGGTAACTCATTTTGGATCCGAAGCACGGTGCCAGCCGTTGGCCGACCGCAGTCAGTAGCGACCCCAAGAAACACGCCAGCCACGTGCCAAATGCTGCCCCGCCATCACGAAAAATCCTGGTTTGCTCCACCGTGCCAGCCGACGACTGGATGGATTTTTACCAATCGCACAGTGACCAGGAGACAACGGCGCTGTTTGAGTTCCTCGTGGAGTCGACTGACGCAGCCCAGCAACGGTCCTCAACAGCGAAGCTCATTTTTCTGGGGGACTTTAACGCCCACCATTAGGAGTGGTTGTTCCCGTACCAGAAAACTGACCATGCCGGGTTAAAGGTACGCAAATTTGCTTTAACGCCAGCTGGTGAATGTAGTAACGCGGGTACCGGATGTTGATACCCATACACCCAATTGCTTGTACCTTCTGCTGACAACTGATCCAGACAGCCATTTCGTATCGGTCTCAGCCCCGCCTGGAACGTCTGACCACTGCCTGGTGAAATCCGTATCTACCTGCTCTCCTCTAGATGATAGCCCTAGAGTATGGAGATACGAGTCAGCAGATTTGGATGAGATGTGTCTCTGTTTTGCGTCTTATCCATGGCGGCAAGTGTGCTTGCCTCGTGTGACCCCTCGTGCTGTGCTGTCGTGATTGCGGACGTAATTTGGCAGGGTATGGAGTATTTTATTCCATTCTCCGATATCCGGCTCGGTCACAAATCCCGGCCTTGGTAAAATGCAGAACGCTCCCACGTTGCGGTCCGCAAATAGTCTGCCTACCAAGCCTGGATCAAGTCCCGCGACTGAAAAGTTAGAGCACCTAGGGTTCGCGCAAAGAAAAGAGCCTTTAATTCTGCAGCCAAATTAATATATTTGCGTCTCTCTTTGCAAGCAATTCACTTCTGGACGCTGACTCCAAGCAACCACCAACTGTACCTCGTTATGACTCTTTGATTCCGGAGATGGCAGTTCATATTAAAGAGGTCCGAAGAGTTTTTTTTTATCTTTCGCTACCTTCTGTACTAAGCAACGACTTATTGTCGGGCGTACGCTGTCCTCCCGCACTTAAGTACTAACGCTGTAACTTCAAATATTGTAAAACCAAATGATTTTAAAAGAGTAACCATGAAGTTTCTTGCCGGTTCTTCTCCATAGGCAACAACCAACCCGAACCGTGCACCTTTTGTTGACGTTTTATAAGTGCCCATGTAGGCCTATGTAAAATGAAATATTTTGATTTTGATTGTGCAGTCTAGACGTGAACAAGGACAACGGCTCTGACGTAAACGTACAGACCCTTATGATTTAACTACAACGTTACTAAATTTATTTTAATAAAAACTAAGGAAAATAAAGCAGATTAATACTTACAAACTGTACACATTGAAATCTCAGGTATTGATTTATAATATTCATCAGAATTCTTGATCACATCAAGTTCTTGTTGGATTTCTTTGTCATCGAAATCCATTCCTCTCAGCAATGCTAGTGTTGCAACCGCTTCCTACAAGTTAGAGAATACTCATAATATGCACAAATTGCACAACATATTAGAGTGAACCTGCAAACAATAATAAAAAATAACAAGTTTTGAGACATTGAAATTAAGGCAATACTTCTAAACCAAAAAACAATTTAATGAAAAACACAGAAGCAATTTAATGAAAACTTACATCAGTTTTTCCCACTTTTACTAAAAATGAAGGGGATTCAGGAGCTTTGAAAAAGAGTCCAAAAGTCACGATTGGAAGTCCTACAACGACCCATAACACTGTGTGGTAGTCCAAGAATCCCCCCAAAGCATACATGAGTAGGATGCCGATACTTTGGGCCAATGCAGCTACGGATGCTAAGGTGCCCTTGATGTTTTCCTGAGCGATCTCTTTGACGTACATAGGAACTACGTGGTAGCAGCCGGCACCGGCAATTCCACAGAATACTCTGGCTATAATGAGACTAGCTGTACTAGCAGGTAACATCGTAATTATCCACACCATCTGGGAGAAGAATTGTAAATCATTATACCTATTTTTTTTTTAAATTAAATAAAAATGATTTTTTATGAATGAAAAGAAAGTGTACTTTAACATGACGGCTAACAAAGTAAAATGGAAGTAATAAAAAACAGAAATACGAAAAGACGAAGAATTACAATACTAACCGCTTGGAAGATATTCATCATCATTATACAACTTTTCCTCCCATATCTGTCCACAATCTGCCAGAACATGAGGACTCCAAGTACACCCGCCAGGGATGGTGCACTGGCTATCCAGGCTATTTCACTGTCAGTCAGTGGTCTCCCAGTGGGAGATTCTTTTGACTGCAGTAATTTTGTCATGGGTGACATCCAGCCGCATTGGAGACCGTACGTGAGCATCGAAATGTTGCCTAAAAACAAAACAAGAATCAAAAATCCCAATTGAACAGGATGGTGGGCTGAAAAGAATGACCTACTTGTGTAGAGAATGTTGAGCCTTGAAAAACAAGTAAATTAATGCAGAATATAACTCAAAATCCGTAGTTTATTCATTGGCGAAGTACTATTCGGGAAAATATTAAGATTCACTTAATACTTTATGTTCTGTTTTGATTCAATAAAAATTAACTTACTTAAAATTGTGACCGCCCATTGCACTTTTGTATGTCTTTTAGATTCTGAGATTCCACTGAAAGTCATTTTTATTTTAAAAACAAACTATGGAGTATTAACTATTTGGAAATAAGCGTATTTATTGGCAAGTCAGACTGCAACAAAACTACAACGTACGTTAAGCGTACGGCTCATACGAATGAGAATGGTAGAGATAATATTCATGAAAGTGCTTTTATTACAAACAGAAGTTTGTTTTTAGGATGTGTTCTACAATTCTGGCAACCATTGTTTGCTGATCGCTGATAGCTATATTTAGTTGTAACCATAAAGTAACCATAATAGTAACCATAATAATGTTTATTAAGTAACCATAATTAAAAAAAAACACATTAGTGATTGGAGCCTCCTTGTAAGCAAAGAAATGCCTGTATTAGGAGACTCCGCTCTTTCACAGCAAGTAGAATCAAAAACAAAAATTAAAATATTAAAAATAAAATGAGATTTTTTGTGTGTATGTGTATGTGTGTGCGTGTGTGTGTATGTGTGTGCATGTGTGTGTGTATTTGTGTTGTGAGAAGCGAGTAGGTTAATTTATGTGTTTCAATAGTGCCTCAGTGTCTTCATAAGAAAATGATTTAATCCAATTTGTTAGAATTTTTTTACATACATGTGCTTGTTCAGTATATATATATATCTCTTTATTTATCCTATTATATAGTTGAGCAGAAAGTATGTTATATTGTATAGCAGCGAACTTAGTTTTAGTTCGTGGGATTTGAGCAATCATGTCTTTTCGTCTTTTAGATATGATGTTTGTATCGTAGGGAAGTGTCTTATGTTTTTTAAGGACTGTATATATAATATACAGTTTTCTAACAGAAAGCAGACCACTAATCTGGTATAGACTGCTGGTAGGGAATCTTATCTTTTTAAAATACATAATTTTGATTAGTGCTCGTTGTCCTCGTTCAACGTCCATAAATCTCGTTTTTGCCGCACCGCCCCATATGGGGATACAGTAAACTAAAACTGATTGCACAAGTGCCACATACACTTCGTTAAGGAGATTTCTATGAGGGCCTACTTTTTTATTTATATTTGTAGGGAGGATATGTCGTAATGTTTTAAATATCCAGCACAGTTTCCTAACTCTTCCCGTTACGTGCTCAAGGTGAGCATAGCATGATAGTTTTTGGTCAATTATGACGCCTAGATATTTAGTCTGAGAGACTTTAGTAATTGCAGGACAGGTACAGTTATTTTTTGAGACTTTATCACATGAGTGTATTTGGATGCTAAATGCGTCACTTGGTTGGGAACGATTCGAGATGGTAAAACAAATGTAGTTAGTTTTAACTGTGTTTAGTGTGAGAAGGTTGTCATTAAGCCAGTTCGTTACTTGGATCATTCCCAATTCCGTCTTGAGTTTGACATCGGACCAGTCATTCCCGGAAAAGAC
Organism: Cerastis leucographa; assembly: GCA_963082945.1. Classification (NCBI taxonomy): domain Eukaryota; kingdom Metazoa; phylum Arthropoda; class Insecta; order Lepidoptera; family Noctuidae; genus Cerastis; species Cerastis leucographa. The sequence goes on along the minus strand of OY720381.1, from coordinate 22,714,239 downwards.
CAAGGCAGTGTCATCGGCGTAAGAAAAAATTTTTGCACTATTGACTTTTAAGTTACAAAGATCGTTAATATAAATTAAAAATAAAGTGGGGCCTAGTACGCTCCCCTGGGGCACGCCAAATGAAACGTCCGCATCATCACTGATATATGCTCCTACCTTAACCCTCTGCTTTCTATTAGACAGATAATCTTTAAAAAACTTGAGAGGGGTACCTCTTATTCCGACTCTTTCCAGTTTGGTCACAAGGGTTGGAACAGAAACGGTGTCAAAAGCCTTTTTTAGATCCAGAAATACCGTCAGGCATTTCTTCCCTGCATCGAGATGCTCAGTAACTAATTTGCTAAGGGCAGCAACTGCGTCTTCAGTGGATACTCCCTGTCTAAAACCAAATTGTGTTGATGATATTATTTTAAATTTATTTAAGTAGTTTATAAGTCTCGTATTAATAAGTTTCTCTATAATCTTAGACAGGACTGGGAGGACCGAAATCGGTCTGTAGTTATTGACATCATCTCTGTTCCCTCCCTTGTGTACCGGTGTAATAATGGATTTTTTTAATGGGTTTGGGAAAGTGCCATTTTTGAAACAAAGGTTAGCCATGTGGGCAATGATGGGAACCACTTCTTTGCTA